>OX424574.1:35624134-36284134 GCA_949152435.1 Gastracanthus pulcherrimus
AAATAAAAATAGATGATGCGGCAAAAACTTGATCTACTCTTTTCGTGGTAAATACATTGAACGAGATTGGCCACATATTATAAATATCGGTTTAACAGTCATGTTTGCTGTTGATTATATTTAATTTAATCAGTCTTTTAATTGGTATTATCATAATATATCGGAAAATTTCCCTAAGCCTTTTAAACTTTTAGTTAAAAAAAATTGTCAATCTCCCATGTATTTGGTATACGGTTACCACCGGTAAAGTAAGTCAAATGAGAGATGGCGCTACGGGTGGCTTAAGGTAGCTGGGTCATTTTTAATTGAACATTATAGAAAAAAATTATTTAGAGAGCTTGTAAAGATTGTAGAATTTAAATAATATAGCATATTAAAGAAGAATATATAATGAAATGGGAAAAAAATTATTTTAACAAAACCGTGACATCACCCGTGTGGAAAAAAGTTCGGGTTCTAATTGGGATCTGTTCAGATTACCCAAGATCTGATTGTCATCTGATTGGGATCTGATTGGGTGACTGTCACCCTTTTCCAATCAGATTCCAATTGGGCAACCCAATTGGGATCCATTTCCGATTCTAACGCGATTCTAATTGGATTCAGATGAATATTTTAAATTTAGAATACGTAATTTCTCATAAGAAGCTTTCGCGTAAAATACTTTGTAAATAAATTTAATGTGAAATGATTAACTTTTATAAATTATATTTATTCAGATTTTGTTTAAAATATTTAATACATGTATTTAAAATAGTAACGATGCATATTACAGTACGATGAATATATAGGTATGGTTACAGTGTGTATATATATATATATATATATATATATATATATATATTTTTTAAATATGTACAACTATATGAGCACTAATATAGCTGAAAAGTCATTACCATAACCCGTCATCGATGTTGGTAACGTTATAATGTCAGTTGTAGCTATTATTAGTACCTAGATCCTTCAATATTAACTTAGTAATGCAAGTTCTTATGTAGCATAGAGGAAATAACTATATACTAATAGTTTAAAGAATTTTTAAATAGAAGATACCTTATAGCTATAAATTTTATTTGTGAAATATCTGTAACATAAACCTTCAACTTTTTTATAAATAACCTGCATATATTATAATAATTATAAATAAAATAATTATCTATGAACAGAATAGGTGAACATCATCAGTATACTAGGGTACTTTTCCACGATTGCGATGTCCATCCCAGTCTCAGACGTTAAAAAAGGCTGCATCTAAAATAGAATTAAATGTTTGGTCGCTGATTTAATTTCCTTTGCAGTCTTTGTGTTCTTTTTTTATTAATCCTGAAAAATTAAAGAAATAATAAATGTATTCATTTGTTATACAGTGTTTTGTATAAAAAATTATTAATAACTTTTATTAAACATTTACATAGCATTAGAACTTGATTAAATGTATAATTCATTTAAGGGGGCAAGCCTGAGTTAAAATCAGAAAATGAAATATTTTTTATTAGTTGATAAAAAATTTTCATTTAAAATAAACAATCTGAAATTTTTTACTATATATATACTCAATATCTACAATGGTAAAGATATATGTAAAGGTATATTATATATATACACAATAATAAAATTATGCATAATACAAGTATTTATAGTAAAAGAATTTTCAGAGCTTTTGGTTTTGAAGAAAAAATTCTTATCTACCAAAAAAAATTTTTTTAGAGTGTTATTCAGGCTGGCGCACTTAAATACATTAATTCCTGATTCCAAAGATAAATATACTTTACACATATAATTAATATTATACAGTTGCACTATACCTTTTAACCTCAAATCCTTTTGTTGAGATTTTTCTGCAAAATAAAATACAATATTATTTTTAAATGTACAAATATGTTTTAAACTTTAAAAACTTTTTTTACCTGAAAAAGATTTTTCTGGCGAAGACAATTCAGATTTATTACTTGAAGTATCAGTAAGTTCAATTAATTTTTTTGCCTTTTTTTAAAACTGTTTGAAATAGGCGTTGATGCACCTCTTTTATATGCACGTTTTAAAAACTTATTCTTTTGTGGTTTTGTTGACGTTTTAATATCAGAATCATCTCCACTACTTGATAAGTATTTATCAATATCAGAATCTGAAAAAGTTCAATTGTTTAATTTTTAATATTTAAAAATATTAGCTATACAAGGTCTATTTTGTGAAACATAATATAAGAACAATAAATAAAACATTTAAGACGAGGCCATGGTGAAATTTCAGCCTAGTGATATTGTTAAATAACGAGAAGGGGGTTGGGGGTGGGATAGATAACCTTACTTTTCGATATAGGTATTTTTGATAAATCAAATGGAGTATTGGCTTCTACAGAGGCGTAAATATTGTCAATTTAAAAGAAATTCTACTTATACAATAGAATTTTCTTTATTTTTCAATCAATTTTAATATTTCGGTGCTTATTTTTTTCTTTAAACATTTGTCTATATATTCATCGTTTAAAAATTATATATATTTTTTATTCTTAAGGAGAGCAGAGTATTTGTTTATATATAAAAATGTTTACTATATATGTAAGAACTTATAAACATTTAATATTTTCTCGTGAAAGTTAAATTAATATATAATTTTTTTAACGGTTAATTCATATACAAATGTTTAAAGAAAAAAATATGCACCGAAATATTAAAAATGATTGAAAAATAAAGAAAATTCTACTGTATAAGAATTATACAAAAAAGCGAAAATATGTACGCTTCTGACGTCAAGATTTTGTTGAAATAATTCTTTTTCCATTTCATTAAGTATTCTTCTTTAATATGCTATATTATTTAAATTATACAATCTTTACAAGCTATTTATATAATTTTTTTTCATGTTCAATTAAAAATGACCCAACTACCTTAACAAGGTGAATATGACCCGCCGCAACATGCATACTTTCCACATGGCGCTGGTGCGCTATTTAATATACGTTGAATTTATATATGTTAACAAATGGTAGATAATAAAAAGATTAAACTTATTATTATGCAGATGAGATAAATAGAAGTCTTTTTTAATCCATTTCTGTCTAATATTCACCTACGATTGTGGAAATATGCTTAAGTACTTACACTATAATAATAAAACTTTTTACTAATTGCAGGAAAGTTCCGCAAATATGATTTTGGAATAGAATCTAATTCAGTAAAATATGATTCGGCTACACCACCAAGCTACAAATTGTCGAAAATTACCTCTCCACATGCTATATTTTATTCAGAATCTGACGTATTTATTAAAGAAGAGGTGAGTAATTTATAATTTTTTGTAATTCGATTACACGTATTTTTCAAAGCATGTGATAGTATAATAATATATCATTTTGTAGGATGTAAATAAATTGAAGATTGAACTGAAAAATATTGTGGCTTTTGAGAAGACTCCCAATGGCTACAATCATATGGACTTTATGTGGGCCGCCAGTGCTAGAGATTCAATTTACTCAAGAATACTGAAAGCAATAGCGGATAATCGATAAAAGAAATCTTGTTTCTTCAGTAACTTTCTGTATATACTCGAAGTGATATTATTATATATTTCTGTGTTATTTTATTATAAATATGTGTTATTCTTGCATTCGAAATCAATATTTATGATATAATAGGTGTATGAGACTATGAAAAAATTTGTTTGTATCCCGGTAATAACAATTATTAGACTTGAATTTTTTTTAAATAGTCTTATGTGCAACTTAATTTATCATCTTTAGGCTTCGAAATAATATAAACAAAAGCAAATCACTAAACTACAAAAGGTTTTATATGGAT
Source organism: Gastracanthus pulcherrimus (assembly GCA_949152435.1). NCBI lineage: Eukaryota > Metazoa > Arthropoda > Insecta > Hymenoptera > Pteromalidae > Gastracanthus > Gastracanthus pulcherrimus. The sequence continues at coordinate 35,627,932 of OX424574.1, forward strand.
TAATGATTTATTTTATTCAGAATAAAACTCTTGAAAATGCCTAAAATTTGTCGGCTTTCATAATGTAATACTTGATCTCTTAAGTACTTAGAAATTATATGCACAACATTTAATAAATGTATTTATTAGTATTAATAAAAAATGGATAATTAACATTATTCGGTATTAATATTTTTAATCTTTGTGAATAAAAAATATGTACATATACTTAAAATTAAATTTTGCTTTGTGATAATCTGATAAACTAAGTTTTGCTAAAACATTATAGAAACATGTTACCTTAAACATGTTACCTGAAACATGTTTACTTTAGGAATCAAAATACAGTACTTTTAGAAAATGCCTGTGTGGATGTGTGAATGTTTGTACGTGCGTGTGTGTGTGTGTGTGTGTGTGTGTGTGTGTGTTTCAAATCGTATTTCTTTCTACAAAATTGCTGTCAAGTAATTATTAGATATATAAATCAAAATGAAATCATATAGTTATTTTAAAATTTTGTACAAAGCCATAAGTTATTACAAAGATATATACAAGTGGATTCAAAGTCATATTTATCGCTGTAATATCTGTCCCCATCACTATACCGCGGCCACCGCCCGCACATCCTTCAAATTTGTGATGTTTTCCTACAACATTTTTGGCTTATTTGATGGAAAGTTTTTAATATAAATTCTACAACTATTCTTGTATATAATGTGTTTTTTGGCTCTTATTATTGCAAACTGAGGTCATTAAATAACTAGATGTATTCGCATGCGGACAAAAGAGGGTGAAACCTAAAGAATATTATTGTCCGGTATGTAAAAATGTTACAATAAACATGCACATGCAACGCATACGTACATTAATACATACATTATGGAATTACGTTAGATAAAGCCGTAGTTGATATAGGTATTAATGACTTACAAGCCTAATATATGTACCGCTCTCTCGAGTAAAAAAAATATCTAAATATTGCAAATAAAAATTAAATAAATTGAAAATATATAAAAAATAGAATAGAATAGAATGTACTGACGGAGGCACGGGTTTATGGGAACCCGCGGCGTCAAGGCCGGAGCGGAAGTTAATTCTGTAAATTGGATTTGGCATGATTTCGTTATGTATTCAATGCGGTGAGGAAGAGGGGGGGAGGGGGGTATTGACTTACCACCGTCGATGACTGAGCCGCGATTGACGAATGATCGGTGATGATTGCTACGACTGATTTCAACTGATGGGAGACGAGCGAACGATTGGTCGCGACTGAGGGTAGACGGGCGAACGACTGATGAGAGACAGCGAGCGACTAGCTTCGACACTTTTAAAGAATTAGCTGCCGAGGCCCGGTGATTTTTTATTTCTAGGTGTCCCTAGAAATCCGCGGACGGTCCCGGTCGTCTGCGCCGGCATCGGAAAGCCATTGCTTCTTCGGGGCAAAGTTTTATGGCATGGTCTGCGCGCGGAGGTCTACACGTACTCGTATTTTGATGGCAAGTTCGTTAGCTTGTCTCGGATTTCGCCTCTTTTGTCTACGCAGGCGATACTTTGCAATGCATGTCAGTGCGCGTTGCTATACTTTTTGCGTTTGACAGAGAAAGTCGGGAATTTTTGGAAACGTCGTGCGTCGTGGCTCTTGTTTATAAAAATGATATAATCTTTTTAATAAAGGTCGCGACGTGCGGACGTCAATTTATTTGATTGCTCAAAAAATATCAGAACACTCGGAGAATATCAAATACACTGCGCATAATAAGCATATATAGATATATACATAAGCATATATACATTTGTATAAATACAGGGTCTAGTCTTTCATAATAAATCAGTGCAGTTTTATAAAACGTTTTTCGTGCACTATTCTGAATACAAAATATTATAACAAGTCATTCTTAAAAATCATATCACTATTATCGCAGATCATAAAACTTAAAACTATAGAATATTACACTTAAATTAGTATCCAAATAATAATTCTATATCTATAGAGAGCAATAATAACATTGTCATTTCTATCCTTCTAATGTTTGTCATTGTTTGACACCATGGTATTGAGCCATGTATCTGTGCAGCGATTTTTGGAAATGACATAAAGAGTGCAGATACTTAAGGGAATACTATTGGTTTCGAATTAGTGTTCAGAAAACTCTGAAATTTTGTATGTGTATACGAGTGCTTTTTGACGCTGCTCTAACGCGCGGACGCTCGCGTAACTAAGCGTTGCAAAGTTCTGTTCTCTCACCGCTACTTTTCTGCTTGAGATGAGAGAAGCTGAGACGAGCTACTTACATCGTTATAATAAATCTCATTTAATGACATTTCAAATAAAATTTACTGAATTTTTCTAATCAAACTAATGTAAAAAAACATTTTCTTATCAATATTATATACAAATTTGTATTTAAGTTTATAATAGCTAATGCGATACTAAAACTTGTAGATGTTCATTATGACATAGTTCAAAGTCAGCTGTTAAAGTAGAAAAAAGAAGTTTATAGCTGTTAGTGTATAGACTTTAAATGCTTTATAGACAGTTAACGCCATCTGGGGGTTCAACATAGTACCCTCACATCATACTCTCACACACATATTTGTATATATGTACAAATCTTATATAATTAATTCTACTGTGTTCTAATGCCCTAAAAGGCTCAAATCACCGCGTTTTATTTATCGTTTCTCATCAGGTTTGGACACAGAACACGTTAAAAGTAAGTAGAAATTTATAAGTCAAGACATTCGTCGCAATGCAGCACAACGTATATTTTTACGGTTCAGTTTATTAAAAGTAATTAAAACAAGGACTCCGATTTGTAGTGTATATAACCTAGAATTCAAACACGTGTATAGTGTGCTCCGAAATTGTGACGCTCAAAAAATGTCTTCAAATTCAAGTAACTTGCCACCAATTGAAAAGCTGAAAGGCTCAGAAGACTATAACGACTGGTACTTCTTTATGTAAGCATACCTGGAGCATGAGGATTTATGGACTTGTGTCACAGAAGGCTCATCGAATACAAGAAACATGGCACGGGCAAAAGCTAAATTGATTCTGGCAGTCGATCAAACTAATTACTTTCACATTCGAACAGCAGAAACCCCAAAGGTAATATCGGATGCTCTGAAAAATGCATTTGACGATTCAGGACTCACAAGAAAAGTTGGACTATTAAGGACTTTAATAACCACTGAGTTAAGAAATTGTAGCTCAACAGAAGATTATGTCAATGTAATCTGTAACACGGCACATAGGATTTGAAGTAAAAGAAGAGTGGATTGGTGCATTAATTTTAACCGGTCTACCAGACAAGTACAAGTCAATGATAATGGGACTGAAAAGCTTCAGAACTAAAATAACTGGGGAGTCAATTAAGACTAAATTATTACAAGACGTGCACTTAAATCTAAACACAAGCAACAGTGAAACTGCATTTTATGCCAAGAGATTTAACGAAAACAATCAAAAGAATTATCAGAATCAAAATCAATATAAAAAATCATTGCCACGATCTTTCAATTGCAACCACTACGGACACTTATCTAAGCAATGCAGAGCAAAAAGAGAAGCAAATTGTGGAAACTCGAGATCTACAGATACAGGAAATTCAAACCAAAATTATAAAAAAATTTATAGCTTTCTACGCAGCAAATCAAGTCAAAAAGGTTGATTAATATCTGGACTCAGGAGCGACAGATCACATGTCACCCAACAGACATGCTTTCGAAACCTTCAGAAACATTGCAGCAGTTCCAATAATTACTATTAGTAAACAATAAAAGAGAAATTATAATAACAAAAGATGTACATTTTGTGGAAGGACTTGTTACAAATTTGATATCAACTTCAAAACTAGATAATATGGGATATGATTTACACAGCAGCAAAGGAAAGTGCTTAATAAAAGATCAAACTGGTGAGACGATAGCAAATGCCAGCAAGATTGAAAGACTCTGGAAGTTGGACACGTTCTCGAACACAGCTTTATCCACTGTGTCTACAAAATGGATAGTGCAGAGCTCTGGCATAGAAGATCAGGTCATATGACCCGAGGAATCATGTATCACATAAACAAAGGACTTGTTATAAGTTATAATTCTGAAAAGCTAAGCAAAGAACCTTGTGAAGTTTGTGCTCTGTAAAACGCATTTTTCTACATTGAGGCGAAGATAATTTTTTTAATCTTTTAAAAACTAGGCGTTCATAATGTTCTTCTAGAGACAAAGAAGCTATCAGAATATTATCGATATAAATATATACAAAATCTAAATTATCTAAAACAAGGTTAATATACCGTTGGAATGTCTGACTGGCGTTGCGTAAGCCAAAAGTCATGTATATGAATTCAAATAAGCCAAATGGAATAGTGGATTAGTAATGGCTACTTTCGGAGCATCTTCTGGCGCAACCGGAATCTGGTTGAAGACCTTATGAAGATCTAGTACAGAGAAGATTTTTTTACCGTGTAAATCATTTGAACAATCGGGTATATGAGAAGTGGGATATTTGTCAGGGTCGATGATTGCGTTGAGACGACCAGCATCAAGCCAAGCATTAAACTCGGCTTTTACCATTTTTAGTTTATCCGGAGCTAGACGACGCGGACACTCAGAAATCGGGGGACCAGTTGTGATGATAATTTCAGACATATCACACTTTTCTAGTGAACTAAAAATTCGCGCGGCGTGCGGGAAAAATTCAGGATGGCGACGAATTCTCGGAACCGGAAACCGTTGCGAAGGTTTTTTACGTTTTTATTTTGTCCTTCACGTAAGGAAATGCCTTAAAACTAAAGAAGAAGAAGAAGAAGAAGCTACAAGTCTCCAGGTTCCGGTGACGACATCTGCGTGGCGGAAGTTGCTTGGAGACTGCGGACTTAACCATAGCGATGTAGACAGCGTGCGCCTGATAGGCTACTCTCAGGGTACGTTCATAGTAGAACAAACTGCTGCGGGAGCTCGAGGTTAGCTGTGGGTACCCGTGGGTAACTTCGGGCAGCCTTGAACGGTGAGTCCCTTCATGCGAACACGCTAATGAGAGACATAGGGTGGGTTATAAGTAAATATCGCCAATAACAACTATAGGAGTTGGCTTGTATTATAGTTGACTGGTATTTTGTCATAAAATTTACGATAAATAAAGAAGACGAAGAATCATTAATATCGGCTGTGCACCTATTGCCAACACAGTCGTTCTCGGCGTTATTTGTTTATAACCTATCTTCGGTTTGCCATCTGCGTGCATGTATGAGGAAGTCCAAAGCTGCCCGAAGTTGCCCGTATCGTTACAGCTATTTCCATAGTTTCCCACGGTACCCACAGCTAACCTCAGGCTCCCATAGTAGTCCGCGCTACTAAGAACATACCCTCACGATGACTTGCTGCGATGAAACGCGAGCGCCTAGAAAGCAGAATGTGTGGGATAGAAGAAGAAACTGGAGAACATGTCATGACCATATGCGAATATACAATAGTGGACGAAATAATAGAATATCTAATGGATGAAGAAAGTAATGATCAAAAGAAATTAAAAGGAAAAGTAGAAGAATAAAGAAGACAGTACTTATATTAAAATGAAGAAATGAAGAAAACCAAGTAAATGATGTATAAATGAAAATATTGTAGAAACAAACGAACGCGACACTCAATGTACCTCGAACGGGATCATTATTCTGAATAAAAAAAATATATATAGACCTCAACAATAAAATATACTGTTAAAGTTCAGTAGTGTATTATTTTTTAATATTATATTTTTAATATTAAGGTGGTCCTATAGTAAATTTTGAAAAATTTGCTAGTTACATGATAACATTTTTTTAAATTGGTGGTTATATTTGTTACCTAAAAAGAAAGTTTTTTGTAAATTTTCATAAATTTTTATAGTGTATACCCATAGTTATGTAGAAAAAACTAGCAATTTTCAATGAAAATTGATGTTTTTTCAAAATTGACCTTGGGCATGGGAATAAAAGTATAGCATTTGAAAAGAATTATCTAATATCTAACACCTGTACCACGTAGAATGTTAACTCCAAATTTTTGAAAACACAATTATAAAGAAAAATAAAATTATATTGAATTTTCATTGTAAAAATAAGCTAAAGAAACTGCATTTGTAACTCTAATCATGGGCAACACTTTCTTAATAATTTTTCTTTTTAAATCGGAGTTCACGGTTGTAATGCGAATAAGTTGAATAAGATATCATTAAAATTTTAGATTGAGTCATTGTAATACTATGCGCATAAGACTTGCTGTACATTGGAAAAGCATAAATGGAGAAAACCGCACTTTTGTAAAAAAAAATAAATAATTTTCTGATGATTTTAAAACAATTTTTCTATTGCCGAATATCGATCAAATTTTTTTTTTAATAATTTCTATATTTTCTATAATTTCAACACGCTGGATTGTGTGCAATAAAGGTCGGAGGGAAAATACGTATAAATAACTATTAAGTTCTTTAATATGATTTCTATGGACAATATTGCCAATACAAAATCATTTTATGTTCTACAAATGTACAAAGTATCAGACAACGAAATCAAAAGAAAATCGAATTTTTTGTCAAATTTTACTATAGGACCACCTTAATTAAACAATAGGTATAAGAAATTTTCGTATAGAGATAAGGTGAAAATTCTTGTATGCCCATCTCAACGAAAATGGCCATTTTTTGCCCTGAAAAGTGAAACCAAAATTACACTTTTAGCAGGCAAAAATGATTAGCGGGAAAAAAGTGACTTCACTAGAAACCAGTCCAAATTCCTTTATTTCATCAAGTTCTACCTATAACCCTGATTTTCGATTATCTTTTAACAATATTGTCTTTTAACAGTCCATTAGTTCCGCTTTCCAAGTCAAAAAGCGGTTATAGTTGAAATGGGCATAAAGTACTATATGTAACTCGAAAAAAAGTCGATTTCTCTCTCGGGTAATACTGCCCGAGCGAGCGAAGCGAGGGCAGTAAACTTACCCGCGGGAAAAATATTCAACTTTTTGCCCTTGTTTCATAATGTCCTATTAATTGAGCTTTAAGGTTATATCTGGCTGGCAATGCTTAAACGCGTGTGTCTAATAAGGTAATTTTAACATCACTTTATTTAATGCGAACTATCATTATTAAATTCTCAAACTCGATTTTTCAGGATCTCTCTTTGAGAAAGCATTCTGCTAAACAGTTAGCAGCGGTTTTTATTATCTACATATCCACGAACGCTAGAGTTACACACATAATTAAAATATTTTTAATACAATGCAACTAATCCTCTCAATAACCATGTAAGTAATTTTTAAACTTAATAATGCTCAAAATAAATAGATGCTTTGAAAACAATCTATAAAGAGTACTGTGTTTAATTATGTATGCAACGTAGAACATAAATTTATACAACTGTTACGTGTATCAGCAACGGAACAGTGGTGCTCCTCCGGCGATGCAGACATCTCGCTACGTTATTACCAACGAGCCTTGCATTTGATGCTAGCTAATCTAAGTAGAAGCATCGCCTCATAAACAAACTTGCAGGTATGTGCATAAAGTATACGTTCATTTTTACACAGCAACAAGTTTTTGTGTAATAAATAAATTATAGTACATTAAAATTAAAGATAAGTTGAAAAAGTACATTTGAGTGATATTTCTGGTGGTATTGAAAAATCAACACATGGTACGTAATGTAAATAATAAAACTCTTAGGATCAGTTATTCTAAAAATGAAAAAAAAAACCGATGCACTATATCTACAGTATATATACGGTATATATACAAGTAGTTGAACTCGAGTATAGGAAGATTCTTTATGCTTTTCAAGATTCCCTACCCATGTATTTATATTTACTTGAAACAAAATAAAAAATGACTTTAATTTACTAGCATAAAGTTTAATTTCATGTATAACCATTATTTCAAGGTTAGCATGACATATCAAGACAAAGTCTTTAGGGTTCAAAAATCATTTTATTCTAGGTATTCTGTTATATATAAAATTATACAAATCCTTTGTTCATATATCTAGCATCTGCTCCTGTTAATTCTTTGTAAAGACTGGTTATTAAAACAACATAATTATGGACAACGTGAGGCTAATCATCATGTTATGCATGATGTTGATGTGTGTGATCGAGGTTTCATCACGAATATTTGAATCAGAACCAGTAAAGTTTGATCGTAAGAGATACGAGAGGAGCCGAAATAGACCAGTTGGAAAACCATTTAATCCAGTGACTAATGACGAAAAAGCTCTTGACTTTGTGAGTACAAATGAGTGTTTGTTATCAATGTCAATTCATTTTGGAAATTTTCGTTTCTGATAAAATCGAAACTTTTTGCCCATAAAGTAGTTCGTTTAATATGATACTTTTCCAGGCTTGTAAGCAAAATTTGAGAGCTCATTGTGGAAGAAAAAATTTAAAACCTTTAATTAATGTTGAGATTCTGAATATAATAAAAACAGTAGTAGGTATGTTTTAAGATTTAAAGGTGTCTTGTCCGATTAAGAAATATTTCATTTGAAATAAAGAAGTTGGCCGTCAACATCAGGGTTGGCTAATTGTACTATCCAATTTTTCAATTGACGAGACAAACTATATAGTCTTTTAAAAGTCAAATTTTTTTCTGTATATATTCTATTGATTCTTATCTTAGATATATGAAAGTCATTTTGTTTTGTGAGATTAATACTAAGTCAAAAACATACAGAATATCATATGAAAAAACTTAGAATACTAGCTCTACCTTCGACTTAGAAACTACTTAGTCATTGCTAGGCTCATTATCATACAATCTTATTGCTCATATTTTAATTTTTAATCATGTTCAGTAAAAAGTAATCCACGTCGTACATAACGATAATTTCTTTATTATACTATAGAATATTTTGTCTAAAGATCAATTATAGAGTAAAAAGAATATATAAGTAAAAACGTAACACGTTTTGTAGAAAGTAAACGGCAAGCACAGTACTTCGAAAAAATTCAATTCCTTTTATAACTGCAAAAAAGGTGGCGCTCGTTAATCTGTACGGATACCCAGGAGAGGAACATGTCGTGACAACGATTGACGGCTACAGACTGCGCGTTCACCGAATACCCGGCAGTCCGTCTAGGCCTAAAGCAATAGGGAAGCCCGTTGCTTTCTTGCACCATGGAATGTTGGCATCCTCGGACATGTGGGTGCTCATGGGTCCATCGAAAGATTTAGGCGAGTATTGGATAATTCACTTTATCAAACGGTTCAATAATTTGTAATTTTAAACCAAAATTATTTTTTTATTTTCCTTAAATCAATTCAATCAAACGGTTCTCTTCATAATATTTATTTTACTAAAAATAAATATTATTTATTTTAATAAAAATAAATATTAGAGTCTACAATAGACAAATTATCAAATAATGGATCGGCATAATAAGGAAATTTTTTTATTTTAATTACTTAATTAATGCGTGTCAGAAATCGAAGCTATAAAAAAAATTCATACATTTGTATAAGAAAAAGCTAATGTCATTGAGAAAATATACAAATCACTTTGATTACTCATGATATTGGCAATTGATACTCCGTGTATTAACGTAAAAACGTCTTCCTTTTTTTCATTATTTTTTAAAGTTTGTTTTTCATAAATCATAGAATAAATTGATCACGGAAAAAAATGCTTTGTTAATTTAACAAAGTCACTTGGTAAAATACGCACTAACTATGTTTTTTATTACACTTACCAAGTAATTTGTCATTTCTATAAAGTGATAAGTTAATTTTACTAACCCAGTTATTAAATTAATAAATTACTTGGTAAGTGTAATAAGAAAATATAGTTAGTGCATATTTTACCATGTGACTTTGTTAAATTAACAAAGCATTTTTTTCCGTGCTTGACTTCTCCGTATGTAGAAGCATAATGGAATACGGAATGTCCTTTTTTAAATGAGTCTGGTTAAAATATAAATTTTATTTTGGTTTTAACTTCTTATTAATTTGCAATTGATTATTTATAACTAAAACTATTCACTATGTGTACACCCAACGGTAAAAATACCTTTAAATATGGAATGTCATTTTGCTTTGTGTTAACTGAAATTTTAAGAGGTTAGATAATATAGGAGGTATATAAATCTTTTGTAATCATAGATAACATATTGTGAAATATCCCCGTCATATTTCAAGTTATTTTAACCGTTATGTGTACACTCGATGTACAATTCTTATAATCGAATGCATTTGCAATAAAGTTGCAGTATGAAAAAGAATTTAAATATATTTGATCATAAGAATTGCGCGTTAGTGTATACCCTGCTACAATGGATTCTAAGTATTTCAATTTTAACGCTATGAAGTTATGCATATATCAACTTTTTGCACTATGAAGTTGGGCACGTCTCAACTTCTGTCTGAAGGAATTATATGTGGAGTATATAAAATGCACCAGTGTACAAGTTCATATTAAAATTTAAGAAGTTCTTGAAAGAATCCATTGCAGCAGGGTTTACATTTCTCACACACCTAATTACCAAGGTTGTATTGGCGTGCATATACCCTTACTCATAACAATACATAAGTTCTTACGTAATTAGAGTTTTAAAAATAAAAAATATTAAAAATATAATACATTTATTAATCAAATTACCCTCAGACAGACCTCAAATCCATTAGTATCCTGAGATATCCGGTTTCGAATAATTTTTGTTTTCACGTAACCTACAGACTCACCCGATCAACCAATTTAAGTTTTTCAGAGCTTAAATTGGTCGTTTTGGATCCTATTTTGATCCTTATTATCAAACATACGCACTTTTATTTGTTTCTTATATGTTAAAAAAACCCAACGAGCTTATAACCGTGCCTCTAAGAAGTAAAACTGTAATTTGAAGTTAATGTGTAATTTTAGTAAAAATTTATATTTTTACTAACAATAATAAAAAGCACACCATTTTTTAGATATTATTTGCAACTGAATAAAAATCGTTTGTTTTACAAAAATATTTTTTTCCCTTCAAAAGAAAAAGATATAGCCTAAAAATTTTACAGAATATTCTTATCCATATTCCTGATCATCTTAATTTTTTTAAAAAATTTCCATTAAAAAATTACGATTTCGTGAATAACAAAACAAGGGAAATAGCTTATTCAAAATTTCGGGTGGGAAAAGAGAGATAATTTTATGCTCTTTCAAATGCATTATTATTCAATCGATGATATTATTTCTATGGTATCAAAAGACCCAAAAAACTAAAACTCAAAAATCGAATAACCGCTAAAAAATAAAAAACGCATAAAAATAAACAAAAAAGAATGAGTCTCGAAACATTAATTTTCACCACGTATATTCAAAGTAAAGTTAAAAAAGCACACCCTTTTTGAGGTATTATTTAGAAAGATATATTGCAATTTAAAATTAATGTATTCGAACAAAGAAATTCATATTGGAATAATTAATTTAGTTTGAGGAAGCAAAGTGCCAATAAATTGGCAGCTATTTTTTCGTTAATATTAGTCAATTGTTAGTTATAATAGCAACAATATACTATAATTGCAATATATGATCAAGAAATTGATTTACATAAAAAACATGTGGGTGAAGTTTGCATCGATATTACATCGATTTTTATTACGTAATTATTTACGAATTTGTCTGATAAAAGTGTTCCGATACATGAAAAATTTCCCTATCTCCTTATTAGAGTTCAAAAATGCACTTGAAGAGGTAAACATTTTTCATGCTGTAGTAAGGAAGAGTATCTCACTAAATTTTATGAGCATGCCAATGTGACATACAAATGCGTATACCTAATTTTTTATAGTCAAATTACTGATTGGGAAAGTAATTTAAAGTAAGAAAAACATAACCCCGATATCGACTTTTATTTTTCATGGATCTAATAAGCATAATATCCCGCTAATATTTTAACCACATAAATATCATGTAATATCGCACATTCATAATTTTTTTCAGCTGAGTTTATTATTGGGAAAGCAATATAAAGCAATAAAAATATAACCCACATTAAACTAAACTTCACCAACATTAAAAAACATACAATCGTGTATATCTTATTAAGACAGTTTGTATACAAGCATTATAAGAATCACTGGTAGAACAGTTAGCAAGTGTTCAGCTTTTCAACCTAAAGATCGCCGGCTTGAGCCCGACGTCGGAAGGTTTTTTAATAAAATTTTGACAGGTAAGTTCTTATGTAAGTTCTTACGTAAGTTCTTGCGTATGTTCTTCGTTGAAATTCGTACGTATAATATTTTCAACATGGGTATACTCAAGCGCGCAATCCATTTGCAATTTTGGAACTTCTGAAATATTTATGAACACACACCTACACAATAACGTAATCTTACTACATAAATTGGTATGCGTGAGATGTACGTACAGCGAATTACACTAAATAATTTTATAATACTTTGAATACTTTAAAACAAACTTTAATAACATAAATAACCTTATAGTGCCCTGTTGTAGAAAGAAGTGAAAACGAATATATCCATTAGCTCTAGGTTTGTTATTCTAACGAAGGTATTGAGATAGTTACACTGAAAGAATTCTTGTTATAGTATTTACAAAATGCGACAGAAAAAATTAATATACTAATCTTGTCCAACTGGAATATTGTGGATATATTGTAGTAATTGCCATACTAGTATTGCAAAATGGAAAATAGTTAAATTAACCATACACCCTAAAGGAAATTTCAAAATGTTAAAAACTGTGACAAAAGTGTGAAAAAGTGTGTAAGACCATGAGAATTTCGTGAAAAACTGTAAAATTGGGCTTACATTTGGATCAGGATTTTAAAAAATAATTACAGAATATTTTATAAATTTTGTCACAGTTTCTCATAGTTTTTCACAGTATTTCACAGTTTCTCACATTTTATCACAATTTTTCAAAGTTGTAATTTCCATTATATAAGAGAATGTAACGAAAAAATGTGATAAAATGTTAAAAACTGTGAAAAACTGTGAAAAAATATTAAAAACTGCGGTTTTTCGATTTTTAAGTGTTAGATTTTTGGGTCTTTTATTACCATAGAAATAATATCATTGATTGAGTGATAATGCATTTGAAAGAGTACAAAATTATTTATCTTTTCCCTCCCGAAATTTTGAATAAACTATTTTCCTTGTTTTGTTATTCACGAAATAGTCATTTTTTTCGAACGGTTATATCTGAGAAATATAAGAACGAAAATTTTTGAAAAGAATTAAGATGATTAGGAATATGGATAAGAATATTTTGTAAAACTTTTGAGGCTTTATATTTTTCTTTTGAAGGAAAAAAATATTTAAAAAAAATCCATTTTTATTCACTTACGAATACTGGAGTATATCGGCAGCATTTGATCTGAAACTTTCCAAAATGGTAGCTCTTTACTGTTTATTAAACGAATTATTTGCCCAGATGACAACAACCTTTATATTTCAAGATATTTGAGGTTTTCTATTTTTTGACATTTCTGTTTGATTGCTGATATCTCGAGAATGGCACGGTCATTTTAAGATTCATTGACTCGTTTTTTTATAACAATTTTTCTATTTTTGGATTTTTGAGTTTTAGTTTTTTGAGATTTTTGTTGATTAATTATTGTTTAAATTTAATGTTACGGTTAAACGTGTAATTATTAGATAATATTTGTGTTACAAGGTTAGTAATGTTTATTGATTGGAATAATTTAAGTTAAGGTGTAAATTATCTAGTTTATAGATAAATAAATACAATCGCAAATTTTAGATAGGCTTTTTCCCTTCTTTTGTTATACACAAAAAAAGTCATATTTAGTTTAATCGGGTATATCTCGGAAATTTATAATGGAAAATCGTTCACAAAATTTTAGATGATTATGAATTCAGTGAATCTATGTACTAACATCTGATTACAGTTAATTAAAATATTTAAATGATTTTAGTAAATTACGTACAGAGAAAAAATTGCTGTGATTAGGATTATTACCTATCGTTCTGTAATTTTAGTAAAAAATTATCTTTGGTCAAGCCATCAATGATAAAAAAGACACCCTTTTTTAGGTATTATTTAGAAAAGATATAGCAATTTAAAATCAATTTATTAGAACAAAGAATTTCATATTGGAACAATTAATTTAGTTTGAGGAAGTTAAGTGCCAATAAACTGGCCGCGGTTTTCTACCATCGCAAAGGTTCCTCTATGAGTAAGTAATATTCAATAATAGAGTATGGCCTATGTTATCCCGATTGACAGTACTTATATTGGCAAAGAAAACTACCACCGTGGTAAAGTGGCGCAGCTGTCTACAAGCCCATATGGCCGGACGAAGAAAACCTATATTTTACATAGTGTTTATACGGGAGGCATAGGTTTATATTAAAATAAAAGTTTGTCGTCTTAAAATAATGGTTATCGCTTCAATTGTAAACATTATGAAAGCTCATAAATGCAGCACGATGGTTCAGCAGAGAATTGGAAGATCATAAACTATATTTCTGAGCGAAAACAACATGTAAACCTCCTGAATTGTAAAAGTCGCGCTTCACTGCGCGTTGATTAATCCAAATATGATAACATTAAGACATTTTACCCTAGTTTTGGAGGGTTTTATTATCATTCTTCAATAGTATACAGTCTCCAGTTTCAACAATAACACTTATTTTCATATAAAACACTTTTATTTTAATTTAGAAATAGATCTCCCATATACATCCAATGTCAAATGTATATTCTTACCGGCCATTGTCGTATAAACGGCAAATACATGCTACACAAATTAATCGTTCATTTAATTATTAATAAAAATGTGTTTTATAGTCACGTATGAAATTTCACCTTCTGCCTTACAAAACCATCAATTAATATCAAATTTTGCAAATTAAAAAGTTTAACAATACTTTATAAAATTTTCCTAATATAATTTTTTAGCGTATATGTTGGCTGACGCCGGATATGACGTCTGGCTGGGCAACGCACGCGGTAATACTTACTCCCGATCGCATATTAGTCTATCGCCGGACTATGATGAAGATTTTTGGAGATTTAGGTAACTAATCTCATTTCATAATTTCATTTTATATCGAGTTGTCCATTTTAAATGACCAGAACGCTCTTCATACTATTTCTCTAATTAGTATATCTACGTTGTAGTATGTTGTAGGATTATGCCCCCCTAGTGATTATATAAAGTTGTTTTTTTCCCAGGGGACTAAAACTTTTGAAGTTAGTTGCTTGTATATAATGACCATACTTACACTAATATAAAAAGTACGATTGCTTATAAAACGATGAAAATTAGTAATTTTAAATATTAAGTGCACAATTTAGCTCTACTCATGCTTATGCATATGACATAATTGTAAAAGCTTTTTTATTTTATATCATTTCATACATATCATACTTAATTAGTATGCAGGTAAAACTCCACATAATATAAACTTATAGCTTTTATAGTAGAATTTTACAGTTTTACAGCTCAGAGTTTTACACTTATCTTATAGAGTACATCATTAAAAAATTGTTTCAGTCTAGCATGGTCTAAGTACTGCTAATAATTGATTATTGGTCACCGTGGGTTTGGAATGGGTGTCTGCGCACTGCTGTCTTAAACTTGCATAGTGAAGGCAGACACCTCACGCTGTAGGGGATCGAGTTCCAAAATCGCGAACCCTGTGCTGCAAATGAGTACAGACCCGTGTCTGTTCTCGAAGACAGAATCTTAATTTCTTTCACCCGACTCCTTTCTGAGCTTCTCGATTGACTTTTTTGAAAAAGAACAGTAAGGTACGGCGATTGCTCCATGTGAATAAATTTATATAATAGCACCGCCGCAAAATACTCTGTCCTTGTCTTTACGTCTATCCAGCCAAGTCTCTTCCGGTGAGGCGTGATGTGTTCATATTTCTTAATACCGATGATGTATCTCACGCAAGCGTTCTGCAGTCATTGTAATTTGGTCTGAAATGGGAGACTGCTAGTGCACATGCCAGTTGTTTGCGCAGCGCCTCTGTGGTATACGACCGAAAGGAGCAGAGACCGTAGAGAGCTCTGTTCACTTTCCTGCTGACCGCATCGACCTGAGACTTCCAGGATAGTGTAGAATACATCACCAGTCCGAAGTTAGTAACAATGTCAGAGAAGCGTACGTATGTACCACTTTGAAACTCAATGTCTGGCAGATTTAGCTCCTCCAGACGATTAATATTATATTCTGATTCAAAGACAATTGTTTTAGTTTTATTGACATTGATGTGCAGAGAGGCTGTCGAAGTCCACTCCGACACTGCCTTTGTAGCAGATGATATGTACTGAATGTCCTCCTGCAGTTCGATTTTGTGGTGACTTTTTGACGGCGATTTGACATATAGGACCCAATCCATATTATTGGACTCCTGGAGAAACCACTCCTAGCTAACTTTCGTAACAACTTTGATGGCGAGATGGTATCGAAGACTTTACTGAAGTCAAAGAGCAACAGAATAGTCATAAGTTGCTTGTTACTGTTAATACTATCTGAAATGTCCTCGGTAATTTTCATCAAAGCTGTTTGCATACTGTGGTTTGGACGGAAGTAAGCCTGAAAAGGGTCCAGAAGTTTATTGTAAGAGAGGTCGTCCGAGATCTGCGTATGTACTATAATCTCCAGCACCTTTGAAATAATGCTCAAGAGCGCAATATGGCGAAAGTCCAAGACCGAGGATGGTGTCGTGGTCTTTTTAAGCGGCACTAACGTAGCACTTTTCCAGGTCCTGGGGAAGTCGCCTGAGAACAGCGAAACATTGAAGATTGTGACTAGGTGGTGACCAATGAGTGGAAGAGTTTGACATGAGCAACCGTGAGTACGACATCAGAAAAATTTCGACCTCACTCTTACTTTGGGAAACTGACACCCCACTATGTATCAGTTAAGTTCATCTGGAGTAAAGACATGCAGATCCTCCCTGGTTTTCGGGAGCTGTCATAAGCTTCGGAGCTCCGCCCAGATGTTCTTGTTGGTATTGAGGGCCTCGAAGATCTTATTTTGGATGAATTCTCCCGCGCTGCATTTGAGCGATCTTCTACAGCAGACGCGAGAGATTTTAACTCCTGCTGTAATCTGCTGTCCTTCTTACGTTGGTAACGACACCGTATGGCATCCCTTTTGGCGATTATGTCCTCTGCACTCACCCACCCCCGCCCCTTCGTAAGGTTCTTGCTGAAATGATCTAATTGGGCATTAAGATAGAACTCCTCACAATTAATTAAGGCCCAGTAACACGATATGTGAATCGATATGAGGGTAAAAGGGTTTATGTCGATGGGTGAGTGGGGGTACGTGTAGGTGGATAGGTATACGTGGGTGGATTATTAAATGTGGCTGTCGTTTGTGTAAACAGACGTATAGGTGAATAAGTTTATGGATGCGCGGAAGTACGTAAGCAGATGGATGAGTATGGGCGGTTGGGTTATTAAATGAATGAATATGTAGATTGATATGAGGTTGTCTGGGTGGGTGCATGGGAGGAGGGATCAGCATGTCGGTGGGTATATGGTATCATGTATATTCAGTAATCAGCTGGGTTGATGGGTATATACATTCGTAGATCAGTATGTGGATATGTGCGGGGACGGATTATTATGTTGTCTGAGTCTTTCATATATTTGAAAACTTACGGAAATCAAATGGGTCTAACGTCAATTCAACTTAGAAAATAAACGTTGAATGTATTTTATTTCCCGTATTAAAGATAGTAATGTTAATAATAAATCTAACTAATTAGTATTAAACATAATATCATGTTTTTAATATGCCTTTTATGTTGTTTTATCATTTTGTATATCTGGGTTTTTACGAAAATTGGAAAGTTTCTACGAAAATTAAAGACAATATTATTTAATATTAAATGAATTTACAGTACGAAATCCTACGTTTAGATATGTAGCAATGTTAGAGATCAAAGTGACTGCTAGGGGTCATTTAGATGTCAAATCCCCATTTTGTGCAGGAAAGTTGGAGAAACGTGGTTTTTCCCGAAATTATCCATATCAAAGTTTTTTGAGTGGAAGGGGGCCATAAGTTACCAACCTTGACCTTGAGTTTGACATCCATTTTCAAGGTAATTTGAATGTCAACTTGTGTTTTTTATTTAATTTCATTAATTTTTTTATTTATAATAACCCAATTAATAATTATTTGGGGGGCCTGCGGCGGCTCAGTCGGTAGAGTGTCGGATTCCCACGCCGGTGACCCGGGTTCGAATCCTAGTCTCTGCCGATTGATACAAGCACCTCTGTAAAAATTACATGTGCTTTGTTTACAAACACACCGCAGACCCCCGTCGTCGATTAGCACCACATGAGAGCAAAAACATGGCGACGTTAAAAAAAAAAAATAATTATTTGGGTTATTGGGGATCATAAGTGGCTAACTTTGACTTAGTATTTGACATCCATTTTCAAGGTGATTTGAAGGTAACTTGTGTTTTTTATTTAATTTTTTTTTATTTATAATGACCCAGTTAAAAGTTATTTGGGCTATTGGAGACATTACGTTGCTGACTTTAACCTTGACCTTGACCTCCATTTTCAAGATGATTTGAAGGTTAACTTGTGTTTCTTAATTGGGAACCGCCATTTTTGACTCAGAAATTTAAAAGAGAACGAAATTTTACTGAAAAATTCTTTTTTTAAGAATCTGCTGGATTGACACATATATATGTGTGTATATCTACATTATATTATATCAATATTCCAAATAATCATGAAATTCAGTTTTTCCTTAATTCTTTAGCGCTTTCGTAATTATGTAATCGTTTTTGTATTGCAATTTATTTTCTTTTATTATGTTGTATTCACTTATTACAAAAGTCGTGCGTAACTAACATATTTATTACGTTTTTATGGTTTTAAACTCCTTTTGTCTCTCTGTATTGTGGTTTCTGATGTCATTCTCCCATTTTCTTTTAATTATATCTTAATTATATATCTATCGCGTCGGAAAAGAAAACTCCTTATATTCTTCTTTCGTTCATACACTCATTCACGCTAATAATTACACTCACACTTCACACTTAACACTTAAATAAATTAAAGACTACACAAGAATAAATAATACGCTTAGAATAAAATAAGACTACACAAAATTTAACGAAAAACAATGACAAGATTTTAATTGCGGATTTATGGAGTCTTGTCGCCGTGTAATTCTTTAAGGTGCCTACCTAACGACGTTTTAAACTTACATAGTGGTGGCAGACACCTAACATTGCAGGGGAACAAGTTCCAGAGGCGTGCACCTTGGGCCCTAAAAGAATATAGGCCCTTGTCCGTGCGCGACCCCGGAACTGAGAGCTCTTTCATACCCCCCTACTTGAAGTCCTCGCCTGATTTTTTTCGAAGAGAGCAGTAAGATACGTTGGCTGCCTAATAACAACCGCTTTATAAAGCAGCAACCCCATAAAATACTCTCTCCTCGCCTTGATATGTAACCAGCCCAGACTCTTCCTGTAAGGAGTGATATGCTCATCCCACTTAACACCACATATATATCTCACACATGAATTTTGTAAGCGTTGCAGTCGTGTCTGTAGCTCGCCTGACACATCAAGATAAACTACTGAGCAGTAATCTAGGTGAGGCAATACCAATGCGCATGCCAACTGCTTACGCAGTGCCTCAGTAGTGCATGAACGAAAGAATTTCAGGCTATAAAGAGTCCTGTTTACCTTCTTGCTAACCGCATCTATTTGCGGTTTCCACGTAAGTCTTCCGTCCATTACTACACCGAGGTTAGTGACTGTGTCAACAAAGGGTGCGAATACGCCGTCCTGCACCTCAATGCCCTGCAAGTCAAGGCTCTGGATCTGCTTGATGTTGTGATCAGAACCAAAGATGATCGCCTGTGTCTTGCTGACATTGAGTCGCAGATCAGCGGCCGAGGCCCATTTCGACACCGCCCGTGCTACTGTCGACATGCGCTTGATACCCTATCGAAGATTCTGCAGGGTTACCTGCGTGTAGGTTTGCAGGTCGTCAGCGTATAGTATATGTTCGACGTTGCGTACGTTAAGTGCGTCTTTTAGGTCGTTAATGAATAAGCTGAAGAGCAAGGGACCCAGGACCGAGCCCTGCGGCACGCCAAGATTGGTGGTTAGCCAATCTGATTCTCCGTTTATATTAGTAATGACTTTTTACCTACGACTTGTAATGTATGACTTAAGCCACAGGAGAATGCTCCTGGAGAAACCCATGCGCAACAGCTTACGCAGCAGCTTTGAATGTGAAATAGTGTCGAATGCTTTGCTGAAATCGAATAATAGTAAAATTGTCAACAGTTTCTTTTTACTATTAATTCCTGTTCTGATGTCTTCGGTGAATTTCAGTAGTGCTGTCTGAGTCCTATGATGTTGTCGAAAACCTGTTTGCATCGGGTCAAGAATATTTTTTGTCCTTAAAAAGTCAGAAATTTGGTCATAAACAATTTTTTCTAGGACCTTGGAAAGGAAGCTTAACAGCGCAATGAGTCGCAAATCAGAAACCGAAGATGG
This sequence comes from Gastracanthus pulcherrimus, assembly GCA_949152435.1. Lineage (NCBI taxonomy): Eukaryota > Metazoa > Arthropoda > Insecta > Hymenoptera > Pteromalidae > Gastracanthus > Gastracanthus pulcherrimus. The sequence continues at coordinate 35,648,405 of OX424574.1, forward strand.
AACTGGTTTCTTCTTCAAAGGCACAAGGTAAGCTCCCTTCCAAGTCCCCGGGAAAATGCCATTTGAGAGGGAGGGATTAAAGGTTTTCGCAACATGGTGACCCACTAACGAAAGAGTCTTGGCCACCACACTTTGCGGGATGCCGTCCTTACCTCTAGCTTGTGACGAGAAATGGGCAACAGTCAGGACTACGTCAGAGAAAGTGATTTCTCTGAAAACAAAGCCGTCATCACTGGCTGTGGCCAGGATGCTGTCAAGATCTTCGTCACTTTCATTATGGGAGACCGACACCCCAGCAAAGTGGGCATTAAGCTTATCCGGTGAAAAACCATGAAGCTCCTCTCTTGTCTTTGGCAGGAGTCCCAAGCTCTTGAGTTCCTTCCATATGTCTTTCTTTGTATCAAGAGCTTCAAAAATACGGTTTTGTATAAAAATCTCCCGCGCGCTTTTTGTGACTTGTTCAGCATTAGACGCGAGAGATTGACACTCCTGCCATAGTTTGTTGTCTTTGGTCCGTGTAACGTCTTCGTACTGCGTCTCGTTTCTTGTATAGATGCGCGAGGTCAGCGTCAACCCATGGGGGATTTGCTTTCTTTTTCAGTGAAAATTCGTTTAAAGGTGCTACTTTATCAATCGCAGAGAGAATGAGGTTCACGCTAAGGCAATCAAGTTGGTAGTCGATGTCTGTATCTGAGCCATCAAGCGACGACAAATCACAGTCAAGCAAGGTGAGAGAGGAGGTCGTCTTGCTGTATGGATTTAAAATCCCGATAGCTAAACGAGTTAGCTACAGAGGATACAACAGTTTCAACCCCAATCTGAACCTCTATGATGTTGTGGTGACTGGGAAAAGGCGCCGCCTGATTACTACTACTAAGCACTATGTCATTGTCATCAGTCATTATTACGTCAATCCATGTGTGAGAATCTTTGAGGTGATGAGGGGCGGGAGGAAGATGAGTTCAGAGTATTTGAGAACAGAGTTATGAGAAGGATATTTAGAGGCAAAATTGATAAGTTAACCGGAGAATGGAGAATATTACACAATAGGGAAATAAACGAGTTATACGGAAAAGTGGATGTTCCTAGAGTTATAAAATCTCGAAGACTGGGATGGGCCGGACATGCAGTAAGGATGTAAAATGATAGGACAACACTTAGAGGACTAGTAGGAAAACCACAAGGCACAAGGCCTGCGGGTAGACCAAGACGAAGGTGGGAAGACAATGTCAGGGCCGACTTGCGAGAAATAGGATACTATGAGGAAAACTGGATTAACCTTGCAAAGAATAGAGAGAAATGGCGTGATTGTTTGAACAAGGCTATGGACTACATAGTCCCATCAACCATGAATGGTCGCTGCGATATAGGAGCTCCGGTCTTTTAAGCATTATCACTGCTAACCATTAATGTCTGGCCACTGTAATAATAATAATAATAATAATTTATTTTGTTTATTTATGTTTTAATTTTTTTAACAACTGCTTTTAAATTAAAATTAAAAAATGTAATAATTACGTTAAATATTGTGTTGCAGTATCATGCTTTATAATTATAAAAAATAAAGGTTCCTTAAAAATGTTTGATGGTCAACTAAATGTTAAACTATAAAACAAATATATAAATTCATATATCAACATTCATGAATCATCGTAATAAATAGTCATTTTATTTTCAAACAAAAAATAATAAAATTAAACTAAATAACTCTTAGATTTAGTCTTAAACCCCCACAGGCGTGAGCACCCGAGCAAATGATTTCACGTAATGATAGAAAATATATAATAGCTTATCATCATCTATTTGCATTTAAACATTTCTCTAAGTTTAACATCTTTAGCCATAGTCTCGCTTGGCGCACAGTATTGACTATTATTAGATAATTTGTTATTAATACACAATATTTATATTCTAGTATACTAATAATATTACATACAAATATTTTATCATTATTCTGATATTTTAATTTTAACTTATACGAGCAAGTTTTAGCGAGCGAATGATGTAGTAATAATAAATAATAATAATAATGATAATATTAATAATAATAATAGTAATAATAATAATAATATACCCTATATTTTTTATATACATATATAATAGCTTTATGGAAATACTAAATGCCTTTGTATAATCATGGTATGACAGAGCCCCGTGCTTCGAATGTATAAATTCATAATAGAATAATAAAAAGATTATACTATTCTCGCTTATACTTTCATCGCATGTAAGGCCTTTTTTCTCACGAGTCAAAAAGGTGAACTCTTATATTACAATAAATACAATATTCATTCCGTGTATATATTTCTTTAGTAATTTTTCCCGTAAAACTAGACCTTAGAGACGAAATTTAGAAAATGCAATTTTCGTTTAATCACATTAATTTTGTAAATTTGATATCGCGTTTAAAATCACTGATCTATTAAACCCCTTAAATTACATGCAGTTCCCAGTTAAACAGTTTCAAATTTTTCCGTGCAACTTCACAAAATGTATAATTTTGCTCAGTAGCAGAATTAAGTTGAAAGATTTTCATTTCACGTTTTTATGAAATTTTAAATGTAACTATAACGAAACTTGTTTTACAAAACTTGTTTCTAATTTAGATCTATTAAACGGCCGAATCTATATGATGGCCTATTATGAAAAACAATTTGAAAAAAATGAACCGCTAGACTGGAAGATCGATTGATAAAATGTTGTAATTAGAAGTTTTAATGATCTGAATTGATCTGAGTTTTTATTGTTTTCTGTAAAAGTAATAGTATATACTGTTATGTAGCTTCCACGAAATAGCCCTATTTGATGTAACAGCAACCATAGATTATATTTTACATGAGACAAACCAGTCAAACATCGTCTACATCGGCCATTCGATGGGCACGACAATCAGCTACATTCTCTTGTCTACTAAACCTGAGTACAATGAAAAGATAAGGCTAGTTGTAAGTTTATCGCCTGTAGCGTCTTGGCATAAGAAGCCCGAAAAAATTCTCAATTTTCTTGTGGAGAACGCCTATACAATTAAGGTAATGTGATATTCGTCATTTGCATTTATTTACATGGTCTCGAGATACATTTCAGTCTTAAAATACTATAAAACATTCATAGAATAAGGTTTATTGGGAGTTTAAAATAAGGTTCGCGAGCACAAAGATCGCGGCAAACAAGGCACAGTTTGCATTGTTTATATATGAAATTCTTTCGTTTTAATAAAAAATAAAAGTGTAGAAGTATTTGAGAGCTAAATGAATCAAGCACTGTGAGATTGAAAGCCTTATTAGATAAAATTGGAATTTTCTACACAGAAGAACATAGAAAAGTGTCATATTATATAATTATTATGTCAGAATTGATGCATAATGTATAATATACTTGCACGAACGTGTAGTTGTACCAAAAGCATATTCTTCTATAATTAGGATTTATATTTATAGAATTTTCCATCACACTCAATAGAAATTCAGTAATACGTGCCTTGTTTGCCGCCATCTTTGTGTCCGCGAACCTTATATATTCAACTCCCAATAACAACACGAAATTTAGATCTTTAAAAACTGACAGAGAAACAAAGCTTTTTCACGAGTTAACTTAAATAAATAATGAACCCGTATAATTTTAATTTTATCGTACTTGACCTCTATAATTGGAAATCTCAATAATTTGAAAACTCTATTACTCGAAGAAAATCCCTTTCTTCTTGCGATCCGTAATAGCGAGGGTCCACTGTATTAATATTTACACGATGAAGTGGAAAATATTTAGTATAAATTTGATGAGCATTATGTTACTTTACAGATAAGTAAACTCAACGCGTGTAGTGATTCTTCTTGAACGTACCAGGTAAACGGTAACTTCATTCAAAATTTGATGTTTTGGTGATTTAAAAGTGATCATATCATATTTGTAATACCTTTTTTTATTCCATTTAATATGAAAATGTCAAGTGAAGTTGCCGTTTACTCGTCACGTTCAGAAAGAATCACTATGTGTTGGGTGTACATTAAGGGGATCGAACCACATTAAAATTACAAATAAATTGGTTATATATTTTTAGGTGAGGATAAATTATTCATGATATATAATAGTATATTGTGTACCAAGGGCGAAAAGTGAGTCTTTTTAATCGAGTGTAGAGTTTGCAGTACCAGTCGTAGGCGAGCGAGCATGAGCCAAAGGCGAGTGCGTATCACGTGCACGACACAAGTAATGCAAACACACGAGGTCAAAAAAGCCCACTCGCCCGTGGTGAACACCATATTTTTTGTAACTCATGTCTGGATTACGCGTTTTTTTTATACTTATAGATTGGTACTAAAGTGTGCTGTTTATCGATACGGCGAAAACGTGGGCCTGTTAGATTGGAAACTTAAAAAAATATGTATGACCTATTTTACTCAAATCAATCACTGTAAAACCTCAAAAACTCCAATCAGATCAGTTAGACAGTTAGACTTCCAAAATATTGCGGCAGTGCAAGAAAAAAGCCACGTTCTATTATAGCCAAACAAAGAGATCTGACGACCATCAAACAAATTTAAAAAAAATTCCATTATGTTTTGATAAAATGTTCAAAATTACCGTAAAAAATAGTTAATATATGATGAATAATTTATCCTCACCTAAAAACGTAACCAATTTGTTTGTAATTTTAAGGTGATAAAGTCTCCTTAATAAGACACAATTTAACTTAAGCTAGTGAGAAACGAGGCTGCTAATAATTGAAATAAATAATAATTCACCTGTCGTTTGATAAAAATGTGTTGCTGTAAAAATATAATAAAATCTCATTTTAAATTTATAATAATTTTAAACATTTAATAATTGCATAAAAACTAGTATGTTATTCTCGTGAGGCTTGATTCATAAAATTATTATAGTTTCCCATCTCTTGGAATTTCAGAACATCTTTAAAAATGGTCGAATTTACGAATTTCTCCCGATGACAACTACTATGTCAGAATTAGCAAAAATGTTTTGCAGTAACAAAAGCGTCTATCAGAAACTTTGTATACAAATCAATTATTTAATTGTAGGATACAATCCCAGTCAACTTAATACGGTGAGTGCTGATTCTATTGACATATATGAGTAGTATTTTAAATGTATGATTTTGTCTCTAACAAGGAGAACATCAACCTTGTGGAACTCGGATTTTGGAAGTATATAGCACCCGTAGTTTATTCGAATGGGACCTAGTTTTCGAGTCATGAGCTATTTTACGGGCTCAAAACTATAGGATATGGAGTATTACGATTATTTTTATGTTCTCAATTTGTTTTAGAGTTTTTTGAGTGGTGGTCGAAGCTTCGTTTACGAAAAACCACCTTGATAACGATTGATTGGTCTATTTTGCTCTGCAAAGGGTTTATAAACCATTAGATTATCTTTTAATTCTTAGAATTAACTGCTATTAACTATAATATAACATAAAAATGTATTCATTAATACTTCATTATTTTGTGAGACCTGGAGGACCCTAAATGTTTGTGATTAGTAACACATTTAGGCATACATGGTGTATCTACGCTAACCTTTGAAGGATCTGGCTTCATAATGTGTTGCGTCATGAGCAGTGTCGAATACGTGTGTTCGGTCCATATTTACCGGCATTCCAGTCAACCGATCAGATTAGATTTTATTTAAAAATCTAAGACGTAGTACGATTTTTATACTTTTAGACTTATGTGAATTGTGTCTGCTACGTTATTTGGAACGCCGTGAAATACAGACTAGTCACTTGCACACGAAATAGGACACGACGCAGTACATTATATATATATATATAGCTAGACTCGAAGATGCTTCAAAATATTATTACATATCTTTTATATTTCTTAGTTTTACGAATATTTTGAGACCTGCTGGATGTCAAAACTATTATTTTTATCAATTAGTCATAACCAGTTGAATATAGGTGAAGTTTAGAACTTTCGAGGAACTATTTTCAATTTTTGTGTAAATCGATTTGTTAAGGGCTAAAATAAAGTATCTAACATACATAAAGTAGGGCTGATCCTTTTTTTTTTAAGCGGCATTTCGAACTTGAAAGTTCATTGCCTCATCTACGCAAACCTTCCACGTTACCCTATTTTGTGCCAACCCCTTCCATTTCGCGCCCTCCCGCCCAATTTCAGTTACGTCTGCTTTTACGTTATCCTCCCATCTGCGTCTAGGTATACCTAGAGGTCGCGTTGCTTTCAGTTTTCCTTTCATTATGCACGCTGCCGTACGATCATCGCCCATTCTGGCCACGTGCCCTGCCCATCTTAGTCTCCGTGATTTTATTATTCTGTTAATATTTGGTGACGCGTACAAATTATGTAGCTCATTATTGTGCAGTTTCCTCCACTCCCCAGTTTCCTCATCTTTCTTTGGCCCGTATATTTTCCGCAGAACCTTATTTTCAAATACCCTACAACGATTTTCTTTCGTTTTAATGAGCGCCCAGGTTTTGCACCCGTACAAGATTACCGGAATTATTATAGTCCTATATATCCTTATTTTGACATTTTTCGACAGTAGCTTTGACTTAAGTAATCTATTCACAGCGTAGAAGCAGGCATTACCCGAATATGAAATTTCCGACTCTAAGATCCCCCTCTCCTTCGCGAATGCCCAGTTTCTCCATGATCATATATTTCGTTTTCGATTCACTCACTTCTAACCCCGTGTCTTTAGCCGCATTTATAAGGATTTCCGCGTTTCTCACCACCGTTTTACCATTATCTCCCACTATATCCAAGTCATCCGTATAGCCTAAAATCTTCGTTGTTCCGTTCAGTGTTGCGCTTAGCTCGCTAGCCTGAATTTTTTAACAACATACTCTAGCGTCAAGTTAAAGAGTACCGTTGAAAGCCCGTCACCTTGCTTCAAACCGTCGCGTATCATGAACGATTCGGATACATTACCGCCTACTCGGACCTTTCCAGTGCTTCCGTTCATACATATTTGAATTAATTTTACGAGTTTTTTTGGTACGCCAAGGAGCACTAGGATTTGATACATTTTGCTTCGTTTGACAGAGTTGTACGCTTTCTTAAAGTCCACGAATAGCTGGTGTATAGTTTTGCAATATTCCCACTTTTTCTCTAATAATTGTCTTATGGTAAACATTTGATCGTTCGTCGACCTGTTGCGCCGGAATCCACACTGATAATCTTCTATTATATCTTCCGCGAATGGTGTGAGTCTGGCCTGTATTACGTTTGACAGAACTTTGTAGCAGGTAGCTAAAAGTGAGATTCCCCAGTATTTATTGCAGTCTGTTTTATCTCCCTTTTTAAAGATCGGTATGATGATGAATTCTTTCCAATTTTCTGGTATTGTTTCATTTCTCCAAATAGCACATACTAGATCAAAAATTTTAGATGTAAGCGCCGGCCTTATTGTTTTTTAGCTTTTTGATCGCGGCCTCTACTTCTTTGTAGGTCGGTTCGTCCATATGGAGTTCAGCAGTGTGGATTTCGTCTCCCATTTCCTCGGAGTTTTCATGCACGTTTAATAACTTATCGAAATAGTCTTTCCATAATTTCAATAGTTCCTTATCTTTCATTAACTGCGATCTACTCTGAATACCCTTCCTAATAGCGTTTATTCCTTTGTACATCTCGCGCGGATTATTTTCCTTACTATTAGTTTCTATTTTTCTAATTTCATTTTTCTGATACTCGCACTTCTTGTTTCTGTAAATCACACCCACTTGTTTTCTTATTTCATGGTATTCTTCTGCGGCCCTACCGCTTTCATTGTGTACGCTATCTAATTTAGCCTTGCGCCTTTCAAACAAGAGTTCGCACTCTTCGTCAAACCAGGGTTTGCTCTTCGGCCTTTTTTTTTCTTACCCAGTACTTTATTCGCGGCCCCTTTTATAGCTTTTTCGATAGCCCCCCATAACCTGTTCAGATCGTCATCTACTCCCGTCTGTGCATCCGTTTCCTAGAGCACCTGAAATCAGTTGCTAACTTCTACTTGGTACTTGATTCGCTCTACCCCGCTTCGTAGTTTTCCAATATCAAAGGTTTCTACTTTGTTCGCTCGCTTTCTATTTTGACCGGCTACTAATCTGGCTCTGAATTTGGCCACTACTAGATACTGATCCGAGTCGCAATCCGCCCCCTATATGTCCTTACGTTTAATCTCGATAATTCTTTCACATTCAAGTAAAGATTATTTTATTAAACATGTGTAATTTTTTTTTACATTATAGATCTAAATATATTCTTGATTTTTTTTTCTAAGCAAACAATCACGGGGAACCTTAATTTAGTTGGCTTAATACAGTTTAAGCAGAGGTTAGAAGTGTATAGATTTTAGAATTTAAGCAATTGCTCAAATTGCGCAATACGTGGGAACTTCGAATATCTGAACGAAACCTTTTCCTCATAATAAATTTGCATGAAAGTGTTAATATAAGTGCAGTTTCTGATTCGTTTTGTAATGGTCTACGAATTAACGAGATATAACGAGACAAACTAATTTAATACGTATTTACTTTACTTTACTTGAATGTGAAAGAATTACCGGCCATGTTAAATATGATTCCAATACTACGTCACAATCAGTGACAAGAAAGTAATAAGTGGAATTAAAAAATTGAAATTTACTTGTTTGTTTTACTTATTTGTTTAGTCTTTAGTTCCTTACATTCTAACGTATCTTCCTGCTGGAATTTCGGTGCAGACAATAGATCATTATAGTCAAATCATAAAATCAGGTAAAATAATTTAAAAAATTAAATAAGAAATACACCATTCATTATTCAAACAGAGTTTTAACTTTTTTATTCATCAGAAAGTCATTCATAGTTAAGGGGACCTAACCACCTTAAAATGTTAATTAGATTGGTTATATATTTTTAGGTGAGAATTAATTATTCATCATATAATACATTTTCGTTTTCGGTAAATTTATATATTTTATCGAAATTGGGTAAAGTGCCCAGTACTTGGACAAAACGAAAATTGTGACCAGTACTTGGACAGTGACCAAAATTGTAATTACTGATTACATTTTGAGGTTATGTCGAGAGCTGTATGTAATATGCCGAATATATTGTCCAAGTTTACGTCTACTGCTTTTTCTGAACCCAGTAGTTGGACGCATTTAATTCATATGTCCAACTACTGGGTCCTAATTATGTCCAAGTACTGGGACGAGCTTGACACATGATGTCCAACTACTGCGACATATAGTTGAATTTTTAAACTTACTTTTTTAGTATAAAGAAGTATGTAAGCTTATTTTTTGTTATACTAATAGCAGTAAAACATGCCGAATTAACGATTAGATTAAAGATTTGGGAAAAATACTGAGTTTTGTCTCTACAAACACTGATTCCGTATTTTCGTTTCAAAAAGTGTCCAAATACTACCTACATTACCTTATATTGGATTTTTTCTTTCTGTCGTTAGGTCACCTTAAATAGCTACCGAAGAGAAACTGTTCTTTTTTCATTGTCCACATGATTTTGAGAGTTCTAAGCAACGGATTGAACTTATCGAAAGGTTATTTTGTTTAAAATACAATTCATTTTGACAATAGTGAAGGAATTTGTATTAAAAATCCACAGACATAAGTTATAGTCTCTCAACGTCAAATTTATTGGATTCTTTAAGTTTTTATCATAAATTTTGGATTTGAAAGGCTATAACTTATGTCTGTGAATTTATAATACAAATTCTTTCGCTTATGTCAGAATAAATAGTATTTTAAACAAAATAACCTTTGGAAAAGTTGAATTCAATGGTTAGAACTCTCAAAATCATATGGACGATGATGAAAGAGAAATTTCTTTTCGGTACCTATGTAAGGTGTCATAACAACCAAAAAGAAGAAAAGTTCCGATATATTTCTATAAAATATTTAAATTTACCGAAAAAAATGTAATATATGATGAATAATTCATTCTCACCTAAAAATATACAACCAATTTAATTAAAAATTTAAGGTGATTAGGTCCCCTTAGGTAAAACTAATTTATATATATATATATATATATATATATATATATATATATATATATATATATATATATATATATATATATATATATCGATGCAGCTATATCTATATAAGATTGCTAAAATTAGTATTTTTATTTTTTAATGATCAAAATTATTTATGTACATTTTTTATTAACTCTTTTTCGATTTAGGTTAATCCAACACGGGGAAAATGACTACGTATGAGGGGGCGGCCATTAGATTATTGGGTTATTTTTTAAATAGAGCGATAATGGAACCAATGCCGCTACAGGTTAACCTATATCGAAAAAAAGTTGACAAGCACGAAGCGCCCCATATGATTTTCTCTCGCATATCCATCTAATTTTAACTTTTCAAAAACATTGAAAAAAAATTGCTGAAGCAGCAAGTAAATTAGTCTAACAATCGTTTCGAACCATTGTTTTTATTCTTATATCTACGCAAGATTTTTTAATTTTATGACTTGATTTCTTGGAAACGATTCTGTACGGTAAGGTAAATGTACTAATGACTGGACACGTCCCAGTACCTGGACCGCAGCTCGAATATCACGGTATATCCGGTATTACAGTGCGTTTAATGAAAATAATTATATGCAATCATAATCTGTTACTTTCCAGCTACATATATTTAAATTTTTATAAAACTCTATGTTTTATTTGTATCCTAAAATAATAGTTTTGTAATGGAACTAATGCATGTACAGCAGTACGCCATCTTCTTAAGCAATGGCTAAGATATTCCTTTTTGATATTAGAAGTTATTTAATATTTTATTATCATTTCCGACGTCCAAAATTTTTCTGAGCTTATTTAATCGCATAATAAATCAAAATAAAATGCTAATATATGCCAAAATATCGTTTTTTTGCAAAAAACAAGTATCCAGTCTCTAGTACACACAAAAGCTAGAGTGCCGAGTACCTGGACACTTATATGAATTTCAATATTATAAGCATATTTTGATACAAAACACTCCTTTCTCAGCGTAATTAAGTTCTCAAAAGTGATTAGCATTAGTTCTACTATTTACTTTGTCAATATTTTGATTCAATTTTTAACAATGTTAGTGTTTATATTTCGTGTCTTGAATTTTACATTTTTAAGTTACGGCGTACATATCAGCCGACACATCATAAGTTAGGTGAATAGAATATTTTTCAAGTGATAATCAGCTTTAAATTTTTCAACTAAGTACTTATACATTCGAAAAATATAACAATAGTACTGTTATTGTTCATTCAAATTTGATTTTCTCAAGAATTATACATTATTTTAATAGAAATAAGCAAAAATAAACGTGTCTATGCACTAGGACAGCGATGTCCAGTTATTAGGACAAATGTTCTTTGCTTGTCTAGCTACTAATGCATTAGTCTACGATAAATTTTTATTAATTTTTCTTGTATTAAAGTGTAAATTAGAAGTTTATGAGGTTAATTTGATAGACAATAATATTGTCTTTCAGTAGGATACAAAATCTTCTAGTATAGTGCTAAATTTAGCGTTATATATTAAGGCGATGCTAAAGCCACCTGTCACCTGTATGAAACGTTATTGTCCTAATTAAAAACAACAACATTTCAGAGAGATATTTTCTCAAAATTGAGAATTCAATGAAATAAGTGGTTCCCCGTATTTGACGGTGACAGGGGGTTTAGCATCACCTTAACGCATATATTTCGTTTGCCCTTAAGTGTCCAGTTACTGGTACTTTTACCTTAAATTAATGATAATGTGTAACATGTTTTATGATTTTTTAATGTCAGAAATATAACATATACATATGTTCTCTTACATCTACGCAAACATAATCTCTTATTCTCGTCTTGCGTATATTTAGCAGCAGCCATAATATATATATATATATATATATATATATATATATATATATATATATATATATATATATATATATATATATATATATATATATATATATATATATATATATATATATATATATATATATATATATATATATATATATATATATATATATATATATATATAATACGTATAATATATATAATATCTATAATATGATAATTAATATACATATATTTGTTGAATTAAATATACAGACGCAATTAAAGTTCATACTCATAAACTTATTATAATAAGTTGCTCATTTTATTCAAAACTATGTCTTAATCATGTCTATTTTAGAAGGGGATTTTAAAATGTTTGACTACGGAGTAATTCAAAATTTTGCCATATACAAGCAAAAGAATCCACCTTCTTATAATTTGACTAACATTGTCGCTCCTGTCGCTCTATTATATGGAAAAGGAGATACATTAGTTCCACCTGAGGTATGTATCAGTTGCGTTTCTAAAATTTATTTGTAATATAAAAGTAATTGTGTATATTTGTTTGTTTGCTACTGTATGTTTTTAGAACGCCATCGGGTTATCAAAGAAGTTACAGAACGTCATGACAATCGAAGCTGTACCCGATGAGAAGTTCAATCATTTAGATTTCTTATTAGCAAGGGAGGTAAAAGAATTGTTGAACAATCGAATAATAGAAATTATAACAAATGGTTTAAAATAGAAAGTAATTAATGATTATCCTAGGATAGTTGATGAATTTTCTGATCTCAAATGTTATAAATTTATGACAATTATTATTTGTTGTTAATACACATGCGTGATACTCAGCTGTAAATACTGTTACGTTTTATATATAATGTAATAATTTTAATTTAAGGTCTATTATATATTTATTACAAACAAATGAGAAATAAATATTTTAATATTTATGTTTCACCACAAAGTTTATAAAATTTAGACTTGTTAGACTTTAGGGGTCGTCCATATATACACTAGGTTATCAATTTAGGGGTGGGAGGGGGTCGCGTTGAATACTACGATTGGTAATGGTGGGATATGGGGGGAAGGTCGGTAAAAGTAATATTATAACTTAATTGACGATTAACAATCATCATATATCAAAGTTTAAAATTTGAGATGGATATTAGTTTTGCAGACAAACAAACTGCAGCTTATGTGCCTTCGTCTCTCCTACATTTCTGCAGGTGGTACGCACCTCCTACGTAATACATAATATAATTACCTATTAAATTTTAAAAAATAAGGTCTACAACTCTGTTTCTAAAGGACATTAAGAATCCTATTTTTACAAATTTTACTTCAAGGTTTTCAAATTTTATTAATGTAATTAATTTTTAATTAGTTATTAGAGATCATCCATATATTACGTAATGAAAATTATGCCATTTTTCAATCCGTACCTACCCCCTTGTAAAAAAACTGAAATGTCTCCATGACCCCTTCTTCCTCTCCCCTCCCTTTCTGTTACGTAATTTTCTTTTAAAAAACTAAAGAAATATAGGGAATGAACGGGTTTTCAATACAATCATTATTATCATTAAATAAAATGGAGAGACAATAAAAACTCAAAGTGATGTAAAATATACTTGATGTATTTATTGAACCTTTTGTTTACCAACTTTTTCTTTTTCATATAAATTAAAATCTATTAGTTTCGTATTATTCAAAGTATGCTTCTAGTAATGAATATTGATAGCTTGAAATATTTTTTTGCTTCATTACTAGAGCATAAATAGATCGATGGATCTGTTATGTGTGCGGGTTATGTCGGGTACAAATATATTTGTAATGCGCATGAAACTAGCCTTTGCTCGAAATCTTTTATCGATCTACTACTTTTAAGCTACGAAGGGGTGATTTATTTAGAGTATCGTACTTCGCAGCGTGAGAATGAACTGCGCGTATAGATCCCGAGCATATCACGGAGTCTCGTACCTCGCGTTGAAGGATCGTATCTCGCTGTGTGATAATGAATTGCGCGTATTCGCTCTGAGCATGTGGTATAGTATATGTTATCTTATTTCTCAAGAATAGCTCCATCTTACGGTCGAGTGACGTGATCGGGGTAGTACAAAATATTTTATATGAAATCGGTACCCGACGCCTAGAGGATCAGTAGGGTTGCAAAGGGATTACTCAAGCGACAGGTGTGTGGTATAAGACTCAACCTAGAATTTTCTAATAATAATAATATTATATGTTTTTAGTATGCAATCGAGTTGTCAAAGAAGTTACAGAATGTCGTGACGGTCAAAGCTGTACCCTATGAGAAGTTCAATCATTTAGATTTCTTATTGGCAAACGATATAAAAGAATTGTTGAATGATCGAATAATAGAAATTATAATTAATAGTTCAAAATACGAAAGTATTTAATAATTATCATAGGACAGTTGTGACAGTTCTGTTCATGACAATTGTGATTTGTTGCCAATTGTAACAATTGTGATAATTGGTATATGCATCAGTTATACTCAGCTGTAATTATTGTTATGTCTTCTTTATTTTGTAATAATTCGGATTTAAGGTCTATTATATATTCATTATAAACAAAAGAGAAAGTTATATTTTAATATTTACATTCTATTACGGCAAAGTTTATAAAATTTAATTTTTTATAACACGTGAATAAAAAAGACCATTTTCGGCGCCTGTAATATTACGCAACTTGGAGCAAAAGGGTATTTTCAGACTCAGATGATGATTTTGAGCACTCGTGTATGTCTCGGGCACCTTCAGCGCCTTCAACTTCCACTCGTGCTCAATCATCATCCTCGCTTGGTAATACCCATTTTCGCCCCTAGTTGCGTAATATACTATTAATTAGTAGCAGACTGCACCTGCTGTGCAGACTTTGCGAACACCAATCCGGTCGATCTTCAGATTATACCGATGGCTCTTACGAAGAGTAGCACTTTTCAGATTTTTAAAAAGTACTACGTCTAATCAGAAGCCTGCTATAAAAACTGGCACTTTTTAGATTGTCAGGTAAAAACATCACTTCTTTTTACATAATTAATTTTACATAATTAGTAATTGAATTGTAAATTTAATAGATTAATAAAATTATTTACTTCTAACCCTTTCATTCCTAAATTAATTACTAAAAACGGGAATTACTCTATAAAAAAATTCAACTGCATGAAAAGAAAATTCTTTTATTAACAATGTCGTTTTACTAAAGTCTGTTCTCTAGACATACTAGAATGCAGTTGTATTTAAAAGTTTCATATCGACGGCATAGGAATCTCGTAAAAGAAATTTTTTTTTTAATAATCAAATGTGCCATATGGCTACAGTAGGAATGTAAGGGTGAAACAGATATAAGACGATGGAAATGATATATTTCGTTAATTCGAACAAATTCATATTACGGGGGGCTTGATTCCCTCATTACTACGAACACTCCGTTACTACGAACTCAAACCCTGGTCTCTTCAACTTCGTATTAACGAGAATTTACTATATATAGTAAACTTTTCGGGCCGTTTTATTTTTCTCTTTCCGAGAAAAAAGCACTTTACATCATCATCGTATTGCAAAAAGTTCTTTGCCCAGATCATGAGAAATTTCAAGGTATTTGAAGTTATAAAAAAAAAGAAGTTTGAAGTTTTCAAAAAATTTTTGATTGATTATTTCTTGGGTATTACACCGATATCTTTTAACAATAAAAGCTTATTTTTTCCTTTCTTTGATTAAGATTTGAAATCAAAAAGAACTTTTTAGATTTAACGATTTGTTTTTGTTTAATAACGTTTTTTTTTAATTTTTATGATATTTTTGTAATAAATGAATAAATTTGTTGTTTATAAACTCGAGCAAAATTACAAAATTAGGCGACGTCTAACAGAATTCAGTAGTTCGATACGAGAAATAATGCATTTAAGCATTGAAATCTTTATGTAAGGGGGAGTTGTGCAGTATCAATAAGCTTTCAGTATGAACATTTTTTTTGAAAATAACTTTTTATTCCCTGAAAATTGGCAAATCAGTTGATTACGCAATAACTTTGGTAGTCATTCATTTAAAATACTGGATGCAAATTGTATTATAATAAAATAATAATATACACAAAGTTCACTTGGTGAGGCGTGTGGTGGTGGAAACTACCCCCCCCCCTTCTCAGAACTAAAAATGATCATACTGAAAGCTTATTCATACTGCACGACATAATGCACTCATTATTCCTCGTATCGAACTTCTAAATTCTGCTAGTCTTTGTCGCGAACTAGTGAATTCTGTTAGTCTTCGATGCGGGCACGCGAAACGCGTTATTCTTCGTCGCGAGAGCTGAATTGCATTATTATTCGTTTTAAAATCAATTCTACTATTCTTCGTATGAGGCGTCGAATTATAGTGTTGCAAACTTCATTATTGTCAATTTAAAAAATTGATACTTGATATACAAAAACTAGTTAAGCTTTTATACATTAATTAAAAATTTTTTCATAGTCTATACTATACTTTTGTATCGGTTAAATGTCAGTTTAAGAATTTATATACATAATTGGACATTTAACAAAATAGCCTTTTACTTTTTATCACAGAATTAAAAAAAAACAATAATTTCATATTGGAACAAATAATAAGGTTTGAGGAAGCTAAGTGCCAATGTATTGGCATCAATTTCTTTATATTGGAAACTAATTTTTAGATATATTTTCAACACAATGGACACCCTTATACATATATATTTATAATGAAAGAAATATGTAACTAACTTATCATAAATATACATAATAATTGGGTTATTAAAATAGCTATAGCCATTTTAATGTCTACATATTGCAACAAACAGTAGTGCTAAAAACAATTTAAAATCACACAAAATATAAACTTAGGTGTTCCATGATCACTCAATTGCGAATTGTGCATAACATTATTTATGCTTTTCCTTATAAAGTTTTATATTGGTATTTCAAATTCGAATAAGCAACTTGATGATCTAATAGCCTTTCAATAGGCCACCATTTAAACACATATGTAGAGTCGAAACTATCCTACAGGTGCGATAAAACTAATAAGTGATTCTTAAATGTTTCATAAAAAATGATGACCCAAGTTTCGTACTCTCTCCTTATTAGTTTTATCGCACCTGTAGGATAGTTTTGACTCTACATATGTGTTTAAATGGTGGCCTATTGAAAGGCTATTAGATCATCAAGTTGCTTATTCGAATATATATATAATTAAAAACATTAACATTAGCAGTATATCTATAAATACCATTTTTTAACAAGAGCCAATGCCCTGAATTACCGACTGAACTATACAATATTCACTTTATACATAAAATTACGTAAGTATATTTAGCTAAAACCCAAACTCGCTTACCCTTTATTGAGCAACAATGAACATGCAATAATGTGCCCCTCTAAAATGCTTGAATATTAGCTTAAGGAGGTTCGAGCGCCAAAATGAAAATAAAGGTAAAGAACTAAACATAATTGTACTTGTTAACAAATATGGTAACTAGACACTGCTAAAATTTTAAGTTATTTAGGAAGCTCGTTAACGAGTAAAAATTAGTTGAAATTTTTTTAATTCGGCTTATACGAATATATGAATTTTCTGTTAACTACCATATCTTTTCTAAAAAATGCTTATACTGCTTGAAATTTTTACAGCGACTTTAGATAACAATTCTTTATATTGTAAAAAATTATCAAGTTTTTTCCATGAAAATTTTTTTGCGCATAAAAATATATATTTTTTTCTTTATACTACCATATCTTTTCGAAAATCTTCCTAAATTACTTGAAATTTTCACAGTGAGCTTAAAAAACATTTCTTTATACAGTGACAAATTTTCAAATTTTACTCTATTTTTACAAATTGTTTTTTTGTTAATAATAAGTCAAAAAATTATTATTTTTTTGTATAAATATGTTTGCAGTATTGTCTAGTACAACATAGCATGATTATATTAAAGATTAGACATTAATCGGCTATGTATTTACAAAAATGTTATTTTTTATTAGACCATGCCGCTCGAACCTCCTTAATATAAAATAACGTGACATTAATATATACTGACAAAATTTACTATCAGTAATTGACATGGCACGTACTATATAAAAATAGATTTCGATATATAAGGCCTATTCAAATAAATTACGGGTGTTACGCTTTATTTCTTGGTACTATTAAATTATTCTTAATGTTTCATAAAAATGCATGACCCACATCTCGACTTAAATCTCCGAGTTCTAAAAAATCTATGATAATATTTTCAAATACAAATGATTAGTTACAGAAACAGACTTTTAGAAATTTTCATTTAATTTGAACACGTAAGAAACGATAATTAATAAGCGTTTATCTATTCTGCAATTATTGTACAATTCTGTGACTTATCATCACAGTTATATCATATAAATTTAGACAAATATTTCAACTAACTTTTATATCTGATTCGTTACTCAAAAATGTAAATTATAGATTAATTAAAAACTTTTGACATCATACTGTTCTATTTTGCATATTGCACATATTTGTAAATTTCAAAATCATGTTTGTACTATGCGAGAAATTACGCTGCTACTGCTTTAAATTTTTCGGCCAATGACACTCTCGAATTGTCCTCGAACTCCTTTAAATTTCAATACGTGTGAAACCAAAATTTGTGTCCACCATAATTCTTACAGGGAAGCATGTTACGCGCTGAAAATTTGCATACATATTAGGTACCTGATATTGAACTTAGAACTGATCAAATTTTGGAGCTGAATGGATAATATTCAGAAAGATATTTTTTTTAAATAATCACTTTGAAAAAAACGTTAAAAAACATACTTTTTGCTCATTTCCAAGGTTGACTTGCATCTTTGATATTATTAATTTTTTAATTATTGAGACCCTTGTAGGTGTCGATTAATAATACTATAGTATTATTCACATAGTCAAAAACCCGCTGCCAATTTATTGACACTTAGCTTACTCAAACATTGTTAAGTGTTCCAATATGAAATTATCTGTTCTATTAAATTCTGTGGTAAAAAGTCAAAACGACAAGCCCATTTACTTTAAATGTCGAGATATATAGATTCAAATTTTAAATTACGATTTAAACCTATGCAAAAGTATAGTGTAGATTATGAACAACTATTTAAATTGTATATAAATTTATCCAGGTCTATCATATAAATTAAAATTTTTTCTATTTTTGATTACCCAAGCATAAAGCAATGAAAAAATTTTTTAAAAATAAAAAAGGTTATAAAACAAGAACGAGTCAATAAACCTTAAAAATTCATTTTGATTTTAAATCTTCATTAGATAACGGAAAAATGAGATTTGGTTGGTCAAAAATTACCTTCTAATACCCAAGAAATAAGCGATCAAAAGTTTGTTGAAAAAGAAAAATATCATATAAAAAAATGTTATAAAACAGAAACGAATCGATGAATCTGAAAAATTCTTATTGACTATCTTATTATTTTACTTCCTCTTTGAGGAAGCAAAAGTTTATTTTAGATAAAAAATATAGACTTTTTTGTAATAAGCTGTTAAAAAGATTTAAAAAGTTTAGAATTAAAATTGTACGCTATGTTTAGAATCACCCAAATATTCATAAAAGCTCAAGGAGTTTAACTCTTTTATATTCGGTGATTTTTTGTGCAACTTTTATCATTGTGTTCGATTGCTCTTAACTTTTAAAAAAATCAATATTTCTACGCAATACTAAATTTAAATTAAAGTTCTTTTTGTATTTTTTCTTATTTACTTTTAGATGATTTTTTTAGTGTTAAAACTCGCATAGTTATATAATCAGAAGTACAGGTAGAGTAGAGAACTTTTTTCACTACAATAATCCACAATTGACGTTCACTGGTTTTAGGTTTATAGCCCGTGGACAAGGGAGTCTATTATATTTGAATAAACTGAGGGTGGTACACTTAATTTTTAGTGACATTATCCTAGTTAGTGACAATTAGTTGATTCATTGGGAGTTAAGAAGCGTTCTTCTTACACATGCTCATCATTACTTCTTAAAGTTTAGTCATAAAAAATGTTCATTATATGTGTGATTATTCATAAATTTATGTTTTCATATAATATATACACTTTTGTAAATAGTATATAATCTTTATTCCAACAAATGATATATCGTGAGCTTATATGAATAAGCCGCTTTAAGAGCACGCAATCAAAATCTGATAATGTACATAATATGAATGATAATATTGCATTTTATTGTTTCTGTGAGTAAACTCCGATATGAGATTTCCAGCAATATATGGGCGTTCAAAGCCATATCGAAACAAGTCCATTTTAGAAATTTTGCACTGCTGTCGCAAACATTTCATCATTAGTGGTATATAATAGTAAAATTTAATAAATATTACCACTATAATTGATATTTTAATATGCTATTTATCAATTACAAGTTTAAATGAGATAAAGAATTACGGGATTTATAAAATAATTCGAAATTTTTATGAACATTTACTAAATATTGAAAACGGACTTATTTCGTTATGGTTATGAACGCTTCGTATATAAAAAATGTAATTATTTAGTTTAATTTTATACGTAATAAAAACCTTATCAACATAATATTTTGCACACTTTCATATAGAACATAAAATTTTGCTTTAAGAACATTTTTCGAAACTTAACGTTTTTTAGATGTATTCGTTTTTTATTATTAATTATTCATTATTTTTTATTTATCAATTAAATATTCTATTTTATAAAATAGATGAAACATTTAGACACAGTTACATTACAACGTATTAGATATAACAATTCATAAACACGTTTGGTATCGAATTCAAGAAAAATTTGTATATGGTAAATAGGAAGGAAAACATTTCTATACAGAAAAAGAAGAACCTGCCTGCTTGCGACTTCAGAAATGTCATTACTCCTAAGAAAATATATCACGTAGCTGCTCATAATTTATTGTTAATGATGAATATCGAACATTTATTATCGGTGCAAAGTAATGGATGATCTCGTAAATATTATTGGTGTTTCGTTAGTTGCGTAAAATATGATTGAACTGGTAACTGGTAAGACAGCTTCCCAATGCAATATACGCAAGTATACAAAAGTTCCCCCTCTTCACTTGTACTCTGAGCACTTAGACTTTCTATGGTCTCTCGATACTAAGAGGTGTATACGCATGATCCCATTATAAAATTGTAGATGTTTAGTGAAGATGAGATGCGACAGCTTAAACAACTATTTTAACAAGTATGATCTGAACATTTTTATACTTATTATTTTATGGTGATTTATAACTTCCTTACACTAGGACGTAGATTAGGAATAACACGGAAGTAAGATAAAATGTTTCTTTTTCCGCAGTAGGATTCAATGATAAGGTATAAGTCATAAATAACATTCCAATCGAAATAATAAAATAGCATGAACTCTGCTTGACAAAAAAAAAGATAATGTATTTTAATTTTAAAATAGGCGTATCTATTGACCACATTATCTTCAAAAGTTCTTAGACTCCTCAAATTAAAGGTCTCGATCTCACCTTTTATATGGTGCTGTAAGTAAGTACGTGCCATGTCAATTACTGATAGTAAATTTTGTCAGTATATATTAATGTCACCTTATTTTATGTTAAGGAGGTTCGAGCGTCATTGTCTAATAAAAAATAACATTTTTGTAAATACATAGCTGATTAATGTCTAATCTTTAATATAATCATGCTATGTTGTACTACAGACAATACTGCAAACATATTTATACAAAAAAATAATAATTTTTTGACTTATTATAAACAAAAAAAAAACAATTTGTAAAAATAGAGAATTTGAAAATTTTTCACTGTATAAAGAAATGTTTTTTAAGCTCACTGTAAAATTTCAAATAATTTAGGAAGATTTTCGAAAAGATATGGTAGTATAAAGAAAAAAATATATATTTTTATGCGCAAAACAAACAAATTTTCATGGAAAAAACTTGATAATTTTTTACAATATAAAGAATTGTTATCTAAGGTCGCTGTAAAAATTTCAAGCAGTATAAGCATTTTTTAGAAAAGATATGGTAGTTAACAGAAAATTCATATATTCATATAAGCCGAATAAAAAAAATTTCAACTAATTTTTACTCGTTAACCAGCTTCCTAAATAACTTAAAATTTTAGCAGTGGCTAGTTACCATATTTGTTAACAAGTACAATTATGTTTAGTTCTTTACCTTCATTTTCATTTTGGCGCTCGAACCTCCTTAAGCTAATATTCAAGCATTTTAGAGGGGCACAAAATCAAATCTAGAGGACTAACAAAAATGTCTATTTTTACATATAAAAGGAAGATTCTTTTTTCAGAATTGATTTGTAGATGCACTGTGCCAAAGAGAAAATATATAACCAAAAAACGTCAAATCCCCATATTATTTAAAATTGTTAGACTTATGTTCCAACTAAGACACAAACTCAGAATTTTATCACTGTCACTTTCATTACATTTTCATCACATTTTTAACATACATTGGGACCAAGTGTGAATTAATCTACCTCCTAATAATGTAATTTCTACAATGTAAAAGGGCAAGTATGCCCATATAATAAAAAAAAACACTTCCGAAGACATTTCCACCAAGTTAGTTACTCATAAATATGTTCAAAATAAACTCTTTTAACTACGAAAAATTAATATTTGGACCATAACAAGTCAAAATACACTTCAAGAAGTGATATATCATGGATAGATTTAATTTAGGTCAGAATGGGTTAAATAATCGATTTCCAAATATCGCAAATTAGAAAAGTTGTTATAAAATAAAACGTATCTACGAATCTTTACAATTATTATTGATTTCAAATATCATAATTTTTATTTTTTTTAAATGAGCTATGTTTGGCTAAAAATAACCAAGCCGTACTCGAGATATAAGCAATGTAAACAAAGAATTGCTGACGATTTACTCCAGTTATTGTTAATCATAGAAAATGAGTATTTTTTCAAAATGATGTTTTCTCAGAAAAGAAAAACTACTGAAAATTTTTCTCTGTGCTACAAATAACAATGCATCTTTTATTAGATTGTCGGCCTTGCTTTCTAAGTTATAAATTCTTTTTCGAAAAATGACGTTTTCATGTAAAACAAAGGAAGGTAACTAATTAATAAAAGATTTCGAGTCCGAAAAAATATGTAATTTTAAGCTCTTACAAATACATTTGCACTGAATCAATAATATTATTTCTAACATACTAAGCAACACGAAAAAATAAAATCTAAAAGTCGAGAAACCGTTTAAATTAAAAACGCATTTAACAATAAAAAACACAAAGCTTCCTCTTTGAGAAAGCAAAACTATTTTTGACACTCTGTGCGCGAAACTCGATTTCGCACACGCTGCGTCAAATAAGCGTTATGCTAAATCAAGTTTCGCATACGTCGTCTAAAAGAATACAGTTCGATAAATGTGCGAGAATGTGATTCAGCCTTGTATGACCTTCTCACACTCGCTTCGCTCGTGCGCAAACGTTAACACAAGGCTGAAATCACACTATAAAATCACTAAAATCACATTCTCGCACTAGTATCGAAATGTACTATTGTGTCCCCACACCATGAAGAAAATACAAAAAAATGAGCCCCAAAGATTAATCCATAATCTCAATCCATTCTAATCCATTTGAATCATCCATTTTCATTAGGGTTTTACACACACCTATGCACACACACATACATGCACACTTGCACTCACATGCACATACACAATTCCAACAATCACATACCTACACACACTCACACTTTGACATACACGCACACAGACATTTTCTAAAAATGGTGTTTATTTCCGAAAGTCTCAAAACATGTTTTCAAAATGTGCTAACGAAACTTATTTATTACCACAAAGCTTCCTCTTTTTAAAATATTTTTATATTTGATACAAAATTTTAATGACCATGTACTTTGATTCAAATGCAAAAAAGGGGAAAATGAATTTAAATAAAAATAGCATGATGAAATATAAAAGCATGAGGCGCTCATTGTGTAATATTGAAATTGTTAAAAAATAACTAGAAATTATAAGAATTTGATAATTGATATATTATTTTACGGTCATCTAAAATTACTTAATTGATTTTTACATAAAAAAAATTTAGAGAGAGAGAGTGGGACAAGACGAAATAGGGGCTTTATCTCACGTTATAGCACACGCCACCTACCGAAAGCAGTTGCAAACTTGTTAATACATGCCCAGAATACAATTCAATTGAATATATTATGCCACTAATTTAATAATCCCTGAAGACTGGGCGAATATTATATCGGTTTTTTCATCGCTTTCATAACTTTTGATACATGATTAGCACAAATATGAATATTCCAGTTCAATTTAAGTAATAACTCTCGGTTCTATCTTAAAGATAGAATAAATCTTAAATGTATCAATCAGCGTGTCATATGACGTAGCAACCATTAAAATTCGGCTTTGTCCCAAAGTCTTGGAAAAACAGCTAAAATTAATTTTTTTAAATCATTGAAAAATACTGGTAAAAATTTTGAATCTTTATTTTATTTTATATAATTTTTGTATTAGTTTAAACTCATTAAACTGGTCATTTACGTTTAAAAACTCGTATTTTATCAATAACTCTGAAAATAATCGATATCTTGAGCTGAAAATGGATATAGAACCTATTAATATCATTATACATAAACCTTTAAAATTTTAGCCTATATGATTGGACAATAAAAAAGTTTGTCTTTTCACCATAGCCCTACGATATCTAAACCTCCAAACAAAACTGTTTTGAAGATTTAATACTAATTAAGTCACTCTAAACCTAAGTTATTCTACTTTGCCCCACGCATTCTACTTTTGTTTGAAAAACGTCATCAATATCATTAAACGTATTTTAGTCACATCAACTATATTAGTTAAAAAATAAATTTCTCTTAAATATTATGTGAAATATACTGGTATTTGTTTACTTTTATCAATATGATGAATACATGAATTGCTTATCTCAAAAGAAATCTATATATGTAAGGTATGAAAAATGATCGAATGTTCAACGATTTTCATCTGACTTTCGATGGAAACGCCGATAAAGCGCGGCATTTATAATATGCACGCACATTAATTCTATAGCAAAGGAAAGTTATCAAGGACGTTCTAGAACAATTTTCGACACTTATTACGTGTAGATTACTTATCGTTGATACATTTTAAATCATATTCTCTCTAATTATTCTCGATAAGATACCATTATTGTTGTTGTTATCATTGGCGCTTAGATTTATGAAAGAAAATACAATATATCAAACAGTTTAAAAATTTTCTGCCAATTAATTGGCACTTAGTTCCCTCAATTTTGATTAATTGTTCAGATTCTGATATTAAAGTATTTGTTGTAATATATTAATCTAAACCACTATTGCTCTTTTAATAATGTAATTGTGCATATAATATATAGCATCATACCAATGCAATTTAACAGATAATTTTAAATGATTCTAACAGCAAATTGTAGACGAAATTGTTTTCATTTATATGAAAATTTTGACAACGTTTCGGGTGTCTCTTACACCCTTCTTCAGGTCAAAGAATAATTAATTCTTTAATAAGCTTAAATCTAGGTAACTTATCTAGACTGCTCGCTGCATCCCACGCAACGCGGTTGAAAATTCCGTTGGACGTATTCAGCCATCGAGTGTCGGTGCAAATTTATCAAAGTTAGACGTTAGCGTCATTTTTTAATTAGCGAATGTTCGTATGAATATCTTACATACATTCCAATAATTAAAAGATAATGATTGTTCCGATTTTTAAATTAGAACTGTATACATACTTGTATTTTTTCTAAAATTATATAACATCATATAAAGGAAACAATTTTGTGTGCTAAAGTTTTTCAAAGTCTATCAAAATATACCAATGTGTGTCAAAATGTTCCAGAGTACGCCAAACGACGAAAAAAAATGTCGAATTGGTGTATTTGGCATACTTTCGCACACTAATGACATAGTTTAGCACACCCATAGTATAATAATGGCATACATTGGTACGTTTTGGCAAACTTTAATACACTTTGACATACTTTTTTACTACCACAACGCCATTTATATAAGGAATTCCACAAGAAATCTCAACCTAGACGGTTCAAAAAATAATAAAAAAAAGTTAAGGCACACATCTGCCACCATTTTTTTATACATGTAAAAAATGTCCAACATACATAAAAGACCTTGTTCAACTTTTTAAAACATACATCAATTTCTCTTATAGGAATTTAACATGGGAATTATGGATTACAAATGGTCATCATTGATATAACAATTACTTGACTTTCAAGGCAGCAAACAATTATTTTATGCAAAATAATATACAGGAGAAGAAAAGAGCTTTAATTTGAGCGTGCCGCGTTAAAAAAGATTAATAATATCAAAAGTTATGAACGATCAAAGATAGTGAATAAACATGTAAAAACGCGAAAAATGGTCAAATGGGGGCCTGCGGCGGCTCAGTCGGTAGAGTGTCGGATTCCAGCGCCGGTGACCCGGGTTCGAATCCTAGTCTCTGCCGATTGATACAAGCACCTCTGTAAAAATTACATGTGCTTTGTTTACAAACACACCGCAGACCCCCGTCGTCGATTAGCACCACATGGGAGCACAAACATGGCGACGTTAATTAAAAAAAAAAAAAAAAATGGTCAAATGGCCAAAAATGAAAAATCACGAATTTTAGCGATTTTTTCATGTAGGTGAAGTCTAGAACGATCGTGGAACTATTTTTAATATGTGTGTGAATCGATTTGTAATGGTCTAACACAAAGTATCTGACATGCATAAAATAGGGCTGATCCTTAATAAGGTTAAAAAAAGCCTAAAAGTAAGGAATGATTATTGTAGTCCTATCTTGACGTTTCATCTCGCTAATTTTTGTGCAAGTGAATGAACAACCTTAGAAACTATGTACACAATTTTTTTTATACGGAACCAAATTGAGATTTAAAAAGAAAATAAAAAAATCTATTTTATTCTCGTATTCGAAAGCTCGGTGTTTTATCTCGGTAATTCCTTCATATTCAAGTAAAGATTATTTTATTAAACATGTGTAAATTTTTTTGATCGATTTAATTTTGAGGAAAACTTTTATCTAAATAACAATAAATAAAAAACATTATTATGTGCTTAGAATACCAGATTTATACTTATTAAATCAGATAGTCTCGTTATATCTCGTTAATTCATTCACCATTACAAAACGAATCAAAAACTGCACTTATATTAATACTTTCACGCAAATTTATTATGAGGAACAAATTTCGTTCAGATATTAACAGTTCTCACATAATGCGCATTTTGAGCAATTGCTTAAATGCTAAAATCTATACATTCTAACGTGATTGTTTGCTTAGAAAAAAATCAAGAATATATTTAGATCTATAATGTAAAATATTGTATAAAAATAAGCGGGATATAACTTTGGCAATATTATTTTTAAATAGATGAGACGAATGCATAATGTAGCTTCGGTAGTATTAGAACTGCGAATATCTGAACAAAATTTTTTCCTCATAATAAATTTGCGTGAAAGTTTCTTCCCAGAACAAAACAAAATTTTTATATAACTTCATAACATCAGCACAAATATAATATGTAAGTATCAATTCATAAAAATCAAAACTGTAAAAAAATTTGTTTCCACTAGATAGTCACCTTAAACGATTATATCTCGGAAACATATGACGAAAAATTTGAGATGTTTAGAAATGTGAAGGAGAATATTCAGTAAAATTTTTGGGTCTTGATCTTTTTCTTTTGCCGAGATAAAAATAATTTTGTAAAAAATCAATTTCTTTCTCCCACGATAACTGGAGTTAATTGGCAGCATTTTATCTCGAACTTTCCAAAAATATAGCATTTTACTATCTCATGACCTGTATGTTTTCCCAGATCATGACATCTTTTATTATCTAAGATACTTGAGGTTATGTGTTCTTTGACATCTTTTTTCGATCGCTTGTATCTCAAGATCGACGTGGTCATTTTTACCAGACAGGGACCATTATTTTCGTTTTTAAATGAAGATTCAAAAATAGAAAGAAATTTCAAAATTCTTCTACTTGTTTTGGCTTTACAACAATTTTTTGATTATTCGATTTTAAAGACTTAGTTTTTTTTGGTATGTTAGATATATTATGATCAAATTAGTGTAAATGCATTAAGGGGGTAGTATCCCTATAAATTCAATTTTTATATTTGGCCTTAAAGGAAAAAAGTAAGTAATTAGAGTTTTGAAAACAACGAATATGATAAAAATAATACATTTTTAAATCAAATTACCCTCAAACAGACCTCAAATCTATTAGCATTCTGAGATATTCGGTTTCGAACATATATTGCTTACACGTAACTTACAGACTCACCCGATCAACCCATTCAAGTTTCACAGGGCTTAAATTGTTCGTTTTGGGACCTATTTTGACCCAATGCTATTTATATTAGTTAAAATTATCAATATCACGTAAATACTACTATATGAGTTAAAAAGTATGATTACTTCTAACTTCTTATTGCTTTAAGATCCTCACAAAAACACAAAGTGGTAAAATTAAATTTTCTGAATATCATAGCGTCAAAATAGGACACAAAAGGAACAATTTAAGCCCTGTGAAACTTAAATTGGTTGATCGGGTGAGTCTGTCTGTTACGTGAAAGCAAAAAATATTCGAAATTGGATATCTCAGGATGTTAATGGATTTGAAGTCTACCTGAAGGTAAATTGATTAAAAAATGTATTATTTCTATCATGTATTCTGTTTTCAAAACTTTAATTACTTAATGTTTCCTTTATAAGCCAAAAATATAAAAATAGAATTTATAGGGAATTACCTCCTTAGAAAGAGCATACAATTTTGGATAGGCTCTTTCCCATCTTTTATTATACGTGAAAAAAGTCATATTTAGTTTAAATGGTTATATCTCGGAAATCTATGATGGAAAATCGTATAAAAATTTTAGATTATTAGGAATTCAGTTAATCTACGTACTAACATTTGATTACACCAAGAAAAAATTGCTGTGATAAGAATTATTACCTATCGTTCTGTAATATTAGTAAAAATTATTTTTTTACGAACCATCGATGATAAAAAAAAACACACCTTTTCTGAGCTGTTAGTCAGAAAGAGATATATCAATTTAAAATTAATTTATTAGAACAGAGAATTTCATATTGGAACAATTAATTAAGTTTGAGAAAGCTAAGTTCCATTAAATTGGCAGCGGTTTTTTTTTATCAAAATTCCGTTGTAGTAAAATTAGATATCGTCAACTTTAGATTTTAAAAGAGAAAAATTTGACAAAACAGTGGAAACATTTTTATTTTTTGTCAGATTTAAATTTTGAAGTTCTCATTTTGTTCTTTGAATAATTTCAGGAGGACTTCTCGATATAAAAATTGAAAACCATCGAAATATCTGCAAAGTTACAGTCTATAGTTTATAATTGTACAAGCTCAAACTCACAAAAACACGTGTATGGACTTATAAATAATTGTCTGTAACCTTACAGGGTTTTTCGAAGTTTTTCAATTTGTATATGGGTACCCTGAAATCATTCAAGGAACAAAATGAAATCTTTCAAATTAAAATCGGACTACAAGTAAAAAAGTCTTCACTGTTTTGTCAACTTTTTCTCTTTTAAAATCTAAAGTTGCCGATATTTAATTTTACAATAACGAAATTTAGATAAAGAAAATATTTTTAGTTTGACAAAAACTTTTTATTTCATAATATATTGACTTTCACATCATTATGTGATATTAAATTGTAGTAAAAAATGTTTGCTTTTTAAGACTTTTTTATATCTCTGCATAGTGTAATTTATAAATACTTATAGTATAATATATATAGTATAAGTATTTATGGAAAATGCCATAACTTAAAGATGTGTTTTTGTTTCCATGACTCTTTAATCATCTTAACTGGTTCTTTCAGGTATCAATTTTAGCTATAAATTAATACTTTAACAATTCGAATTGGCTTATTTTCTACCAGAGATAGAGAGATTAATAAATAAATAAATTACTAGGAAATTATTCTACTTTAAGAATTTATGCATAATTTGTATACACCTGTAAAGAATGCAAAAGAAATATATTTACAATATGTAATAATTTTTAAAATTATTCTTATTATTAATATAACCTATATTTAGCTCCAAAACTTATATCAGTTTTAACTTACAAGGAGAACACCAACCCTGCGGAACTCGGATTTTAATGTAGCTTTGGGATGTGCTTTGTGGCACCTAAAATGAAGCCTAACACCTTTAGTTTAATCTAATTGGCCCTTGTATTCGATATATAAGCTATTTCACTCCGAATATACGTTATTATAGTGACAAAAGGTATTTCTTCTAGTGATTATGAATATGCAGGCATTGACTCTAGAAAAAATAGCTTTAAAGATAATAAAAGCAGGTAAAAAGAGCTTTAATTTGAGACCTGTAACGTTAAAAAATATTAATCTGAGCCAAAGTTATTAACAATTGAAGATGATGACTAAAATGTATAAAAATAATCAACGAAATTAAAACAGTTTAATTTCTACAGATATTCATGCATTTTTAGTTATCATCTTCAATTGTTAATAACTTTGGCTCCGATTAACATTTTTTAACGTTACAAGTCACAAATTAAAGCTCTTTATGCCTACTTTTATTATATTTCTATTGTTAAATTGTGTAGTTGTAAGAAGAAATAACTAAGACTCGTAGATTAGATTATCATCTCTTTCCTTCTATTTTTAAATTTGAAATAAATATAAATATTTATTTAACGACGGTCTACAGTCGTTAGGCTTAAAATTATGGTTTATTATGAATAATATTAAACAACACAAAACCTTAGTTCTTACCTTTGAAGCCGAAATCACGTCTATTTATTTTCAACACGCTTTTATACATAATTTACTTTAAATCATGTACTAACAAATAAGATATTGAGAGTTTAAATTTGCAATGCGACATTAGCGGAGTTTGGATGAACTAATAAACATAGCCGCCGAGGGGGCAGCTTTTCTATAAGATTTACACGGGAAATTTTTGTAGTAATTAAAATACAAGTTTAATGTTTGAAAAAAAAACTTGTTGCTACCATCCATTACACTATACCTTCATATAGTATATACAACGACGTTAGTAGATTTTGTTATGTATACAATTTGTAAATCAATTTATAAATATGATCTCCATGTAAATCTTATGAGAAACTGCCCCCTCAGCGGACATGTTTTTCGCTGTTTTCTTATGGGAAACAGCAGCGTCCCTTGATCTAGACGCAGTGGAAGTTTTTTTTGCCAATATAAAATAAAAATCTTATATTATATGATTTAAAGAATGCACGTGCGGCCGAATGCTGCTAAAGTACTGTTTCAGACTTTGTCGGTACTGACAAAAGTTATTGGACCAATGTTGTAAACATTATTGGCACGATAAGAGGTTGCCAGCACTTCACAATGTATTTTATTTTATTCGAAACATTACAACAAATATTATTTTAAATATTAAGGTAGAGGCTTTATTTAAATTGCACTATACAAGTCATAAATATACAGTACTAACCCAAAATTGTAAATTTTCTGCACGATTTGTGACGATATTATAAAGTTCATTTTAGCTAAAAAAATAGCCTAAAAAGTTTGCTGTTTTCTTTTTTCAATGTCGGCAAAGTAAGTAACGTGCCAGCGCCGGACAAACGTTTGTGTTCGAGGCTAGATCTGGCTGAATGACGGCAATTTCATCAAGCCAGTACATATTTTTACTCTGGGCCCGTTCTTATCAAACCAGAAAAACTCGAATACTGGTCCGTACTAATAAAACAGTATCACGGTAACCAGTAGCCGACCAGAGTCCGGCCGTACAAGTCAGTGCTTGCATTTCTTTCATGGGTAGTAAAAATTTAATGATATATTTGCCAGTCAATGTTTTATAAAAGGTCAAGAAGAGAAAAAAACGCTTTTCTTTCGTAGATGTTTCAACGGTCAATGTCGTCTTCTTCAGAACTATTTTGGTCAAGATCGCTCGTATAAGTCGTCTCTACTTAATTTTCTTCTTTTTCTTGCGATGTTTATAAAGCGATAAAATCAGTATTCTACATTATATCAAATAAGGTTCAAATGTCAAAGCATTGTTCTTCATTTTAAATATGTACCTTTAATGTAATCGGATTAATGCAGTAATATATAGCAAACATACAGCGTAAAGAAATAATGAACGTTAGTTTGAAAGTTTTTTTGGCTTTATTAATAATAACAATTCGAACGATTGTAAAAAATATATTCTAATACTTATCCTATTACCCTACATCAGCAAAAAAGGATTTATATATTAATAATGAATAAAATCTAAAACAGTGTTGTAACAGAGACTCGCGTTCAAACATGCACATTTCTTAGCAAAAAATAAACATAATTAAAACGAAAAAGTGCATGTAATATTTTTATGAATACAAAAAATGGAACACTAGTATTAAATAATTAGAACATGACGCATAGGTCTGCCTCGCAAGGGCGAATCTTCAGTCTCGCTCATCATCATAAAGTGTTGATTCGTGGGACTAAATAAAAGAAAAAGATCATCCTGCGGACGACCGGTGCACGCGATTGCAGGGGCTCGCACAATGCGCGAGAGTTTGGCGCTGCTGCTCGTTACGAGAAACCGGTACCGGCACGATTTTTCGACTGCCATACTTTGACAACTTTGACCACGTACGTCTTCATGCTCGCGGCACGAATGTACATGTAAAACAGGTGTTCAGAGGAGATCATCAATTAAGATAAGCAAGGAGGATCTCGTTTCTTTTTGTTTCTCGTTATTGTTATGCGGAGCGATATATTTTTGTGCAGGACAATCTCGTTTACGTGCTTGAGTTATGGTTGTGGCACAAAGGTTCGCTTCGTTACTATTTCTAGAAGGGAACTGGTACACCTCAAAATTTAAAAATTTTTCTTTTTCTGGTAAGCTTAAATTTACTATATATATTTACGGTTTACTAATTTCTGTTAGTACTTTTGCCACTACATCAAATTTTAAAAGTCCTTGTAAATAATATGCAAGTTTAATGTTATACACGAAAGAAGTCATATTTAGTTTAAACGGTTATACCTCGGAAATCTATGATGAAAAATCATTCAAATATTTTTAGATGATTAGGAATCCAGTGAATCTACGTACTAACATCTGATTACAGTTAATTTAAATATTTAAATAATTTTAATAAATTACTTACAGAGAAAAAATTGCTGTAATTAGGATTATTACCTATCGTTCTGTAATTTTAATAAAAAATTATCTTTTGTCCAATCATCTATGATAAAAAAGCACACCTTTCTTGAGCTATTAATTAGAAAGAGATATAGCAATTTAAAATTAATTTATTAGAACAAAGAATTTTATATTGGAACAATTAATTTAGTTTGAGGAAACTAAGTACCAATGAATTGGCAGCGGTTTTTTTTATCGAAATTGAAAATCGAAATATGCACGTTCACAGAGAATCACCCACTAAGCCTAATAATATTTGTATTATATTTGTACGTATTATAGAAACTACTCTAAAATCAAATTAAAAAAATCTGTTTATTACAACATAATAATATTGCATTAAGTGTCTGGAGGCGTACGTGCGTGCGTATGTGTGTGTGTAGGTGTGTGTGAGTGTGTGTGTGTATGTATGTGTGCTAGCGCAGTTCAAAACCGACGCCCGACCCGTGAAAAAGTATATCTATATATACCATAAATGTGTAGTGCCGGGCGTCGCTTTTGGCTGACGAGATGTGTGCTTGCCTTCGGCTCGGGCACAAACGGCACGTGGCGACGGGAACTAGCGTGAGGTTAGGAAATTAATGTGTAACACTAATTTCCCTCTTCGGCGGTAAACGAGTACGAACTGTTTGGTAGGTACGTTAAAAAATCGTATATTGCACGCGTGAATAAAGTGAGCCAGCGATTGCCAGCGTGTGTGACGCCCGAGCGAAGCGAAACACGCGCCGAAACACACGCAGGCATTTAATGGCTCACTTTAGTCCCATAATATATTATTATAGGACTACTAATAGACTATTATAGGTGCATAATATACTATTATACCCCTCAAAAATTGGTTTAAAAGGATTGAGAAATTACAATACAATAATAAAATTCATGTAATAAATTTTTTGTCACACATGCACGAAATGGCGGGAAAAAATTTACTTAACGCTCGCTTCCAACTGAATGGGAAATGCCTAAAGCACATCCGGATGATATCACACATTTAGGTGGACCTAAACACTCTTACAGTATGCTTATTTTCAAAAATAAACCCTAAGAGAGTTTAGGCCCACCTAAGCATGGGTACCATCCGGATGATACCACACGTTTAGCTGGGCACTCTAGTAGGCAGTCTAACAAGCGTGTGTTTGCTGCGCTCTGTCGAAGAACGGCCAAATTTAGTTCCGCTTCATAGGCATAAAAGAAAACACGTTATCAATACTTATTTGACAAAAAATACGGTGTGTACCATGGGGGATAAGTAGGCTTTCTTTCGCCCGCGGGTGTATACTATTTACTCCATGAAAAATCTACGATACATTGGTTTTATAAAAACATAGAATTTTTAGTTGCCATAGTATTGTTCTGGTGGTTCTATATTATACATTTTACCCAATTCATCAACATATATTGGCCTAATAATAATAGAATAATTTGAGTGGTATGCTTGATATCTCTCTGATAAATCTGAGTGCCGAATAAATTGACAGCGTTTTTTGTATAGTAAAGGTAATATAATTGCAATACTGTTGCAACGCCGGTAATACTGTTACAGGTAATACTGTTGCAACGCCGTTACCCTAAGCGGGTCCTGGGCGTAGTCGTCCAGAGCGGATGGGTGGGTGCCTATCACCACTACACAGCGCGTCCTCAGGTTGCGGACAGAGGAAGGACCCCTGAGAAAGAGGTTAGCTGCGAATAAAGTGAATAAGCAGTCGCGGACAGCCGATAGACCCAGGCGTGGGTGTGATGAGCCCGCACTGGCGAACGCATTCATCTAGAAACACTACGCAAGCACCACAACAACACAAACACTATACAAAATCTCCTATCTTACTTTCTTCTTCTACCTTACTATGTAATCTATCTCTTTTACCAAACATTTCAAACAAAAAATGGGCCAAAAATCCTGCTGTCGTGGAGGATGCGGGAGTGATGACAACTGCCCTAAGAGGGGATGTGTAGAATGATTCGCCACCTGGTCCTACACGGCAACGAAGCCAACGAAGGCGCGCTGCCTTGCAGGGGGGCGTTAGGATATGAGAATGAAACCGAGTGTGGCTGACGACGAGTTGACTATGTCCTCGCCAAAGTCGGAAAGCTCTCATACTTAGTTCTAGGGAGGTATGAGGGTTATCACCCCTAGACGGATGAACTCACCTGCGATCGGAACAGGATCCAAAACGCGTGGGTTTAACTTACTATCAGGGCTCAAAAAAAACAAAACCAAACCAAAACCAAAAGGAACTTAAGGGTGGGAACCTGGAATGTACGCAGTCTACACAGAGCGGGCGCGTTCCGGGAAATCATAAATGAAACTAGGAGGTACACTTTAGATTTGGTAGCAGTACAAGAAACCCGATGGAAAGATAACGCGATGCTAGGATCCGGTAACTTCACCTTTTTATATGGGGGCGCGAGCGGGCATTCCCTAGGCACCGGATTTCTTGTTAACAAAAGCATCATACATTCTGTTAAAAGTTGCAATTTCGTGAATGACCGACTCTCGTATATCATCATCGAAGGAGCGTGGTATAATTACGTGGTTATTAACGTCCACTGTCCTACGGAGGACAAAGAGGAAGAAGTCAAAGATCTTTATTATGAAACTTTAGAGCAATTAATCGATCAATTCGCCTCTTACGACACCAAAATAGTAGTGGGGGATTTCAATGATAAAATAGGGAGAGAGGAAATGTTTAGGCCCACTATAGGCAAAGAAAGTCTGCACGAAACCAGCAACGATAACGGTATTAGGGTCATAAATTTAGCGGCCGCAAAAGATCTTATAGTCAAGACCACGTGCTTCAGGCACAAGGATATACACAAGGCAACGTGGACATTGCCGGACGGGGCCACGTACAATCAAATCGATCATTTTCTTATTGATAAGAGGCGCCACACCAATGTACTCGACGTAAGGACCTATAGGGGGGTGGATTGCGACTCGGATCAGTATCTAGTAGTGGCCAAATTAAGAGCCAGATTAGTAGCCGGTCAAAATAGTAAGCGAGCGAACAAAGTAGAAACCTTTGATATTGGAAAACTACGAAGCGGGATAGAGCCAATCAAGTACCAAGTAGAAGTTAGCAACCGATTTCAGGTGCTCTAGGAAACGGATGCACAGACTTATAAATGCGGCTAAAAGCACGGGGTTAGAAGTGAGCGAATCGAAAACGAAATATATGATCATGGAGAAACTGGGCATTCGCGAAGGAGAGGGGGATCTCAGAGTCGGAAATTTCACTTTTGAAAAGGTTAGCGAATTCAGATATTTAGGTACAACTATAAATGATCGAAATGAAATTAAAGCCGAGATTAATAAGGGACTTCATTCGGGTAATGCCTGCTTCTACGCTGTGAATAGATTACTTAAGTCAAAGCTACTGTCTAAAAATGTCAAAATAAGGATATATAGGACTATAATAATGCCGGTAATCTTGTACGGGTGCGAAACCTGGGCGCTCGTTAAAGCGGAAGAAAATCGTTCTAGGGTATTTGAAAATAAGGTTCTGCGGAAAATATATGGGCCAAAGAAAGATGAGGAAACTGGGGAGTGGAGGAAACTGCACAATGACGAGCTACATAATTTGTACGCGTCACCAAATATTAACAGAATAATAAAATCACGGAGACTAAGATGGACAGGGCACGTGGCAAGAATGGGCGATGATCGTACGGCAGCGTGCATAATGAAAGGAAAACCGAAAGCAACGCGACCTCTAGGTAGACCTAGACGCAGATGGGAGGATAACGTAAAAGCAGACGTAACTGAAATTGGGCGGGAGGGCGCGAAATGGATGGGGTTGGCACAAAATACGGAAACGTGGAAGGCTTGCCTAGATGAGGCGATGAACTTTCGAGTTCGAAATGCCACTTAAAAAAAAAGAAAAGGTAATATAATTAATTCAGTATATAAATGCATCTAAAAGATCTGAAAATCGCTATCCCCTATCTTTTCCGACTCTAAGTTTTGAATTACATAGATATTTTTGTTCTTTTGTTATAAAATACAACGTGATTTTTTAACTCGATAAGCTCGAGATTCTCGAAAAATTAAAATAGGATTTCGGAAAAGAATTTAGACATTGGTTCAGCCGTTTTTAGATAGATTTTTACAATACCTTTTCTTCAACTTTTCGAGTTTTCTCATCAGCTATCCATCCAAAGTAGTATATTACACATCCGGGGGGGGGGGGGGGGGGGATGAATTAGAAGGGATACTTTAAAAAGAAAATTCATAATAGAATTAGAAGGGATACTTTAAAAAGAAAATTCATAATAGAATTAGAAGGGATACTTTAAAAAGAAAATCGATAAAATAAGTTAAAAAATTAAAAAGCAAACATTCAATAACGAAAATTTAAAAGATCACATACACCTTAAATCTGAAATAATAATTGTTATTTTTACTGCTTTTAATAATACTTCAAGAAAAACTTTTATTTATGTAAAAAATGTACCTTTTTTCTACGTATATAAGGTACCATTTCATCGGAGAGATTTCTCAATATCTATTACAGGCCCAGAAATCAATCGTCTAACTTTTCATGAGAAATTCATAAGTATATTTCCTGTAAGTAAATGTAAAATTTTAAAGTATTTTTAACTTTGTTTTAATACTACGGCTGTTGTCACTATCAAAATTATGAAGATTAAAAACGTAAAACCACCATAATCGCTCATTTAATGCAGAACATTATTGAATTTTTATTATTAATACGCATTAAAATTGTTTATAACACTAGGAAAGTGTCTTAGAATCTGAATTTTTCACGATTTTGGTAGTGACGATAGCCAGTGTCAAAACAAATTGAAAAAAACTTATAACCTTATATACGTAGAAAAAGGGTACATTTTTTAAATTAGTATAAATTTTCATTAAAATCTTTTTATCAAGCAATCATTCAAGAAGTAATCTATGATGTCATGATGCAATCCATTTGACAAAGTGAGCGACAGACAGACTGCTCGTATCATACATGCTAGAATGATTTCAGCGTTATTATTTCAGCGTATTATTCCAAAGTGTGCCAAATTGTGCCAGAATGTATCAGAGTGTGACATAGTATGCCAATCGTCGGAAAAACATATGAGGAATTCCACAAGATATCTTTACTAAGATGATTTAAAAAATAAAAAGAAAGTTGTGGCATACCTCTGCAACCATTTTTTCTCGTTCTGTAGGTCATACAAGACATGTAAAAAATTTCCAACATGCAAAATAAACCTTTTGCAACTGTTTAAAATGTACATCAATTTCTCTTATGGGAGTTTAAAATGGGAATTATGGACTAAAATCGGTCATCATTAATATAAATATTACTTGGCTTTTGAGGGTGCAAACCAATTATTTCAACACAGAACATAACAGTAGGTGAAAAGATCTTTAATTTGCCACCTGCTGCATTAGAAAACAATATCAAAAGTTATGAACGATCAAAGATAGTGAATAAACACGAAAAAATATGTAGTATTTGTGTGAATCGATTTGTTAAGGTCTAAAGCAAAGTATCTGGCATGAATAAAATAGGGCTGATCCTTAATAAGGTTCAAAACAGCCTCAAAGTAAGGAATGATTTTTGTAGCCCTGTCTAGACATTTTATCTCGCTAATTTTTGTGCGAGTGAATGAACAGCCTTAGAAACTATGTACACAATTTTTTTCATAATTTTTTTTTATGAGGATCCAAATTGAGACTTGAAAAGAAAATGAAAAAATTGATTTTACTTTCTTATTCGAAAAGTCGGCGTTTTATCTCGGTAAGTCTTTCACATTCAAGTAAAGATTATTTTATTAAACATGTGTACATTTTTTTGATCGATTTAAGCATGAGGAAAACGTTGTATCTAAATAATAATAAGTAACAAACATTATTTCGAGGTTAGAATAACAGATTTATACGTATTAAATTAGTTGGTAGCGTTATATCTCATTAATTCGCTGACCATTACAAAACGAATCAAAAACTACACTTATATTAACACTTTCACGCAAATTTATTATCAAAAAAAAATTTCGTTCAGATATTCTCAGTTCTAATACTACCGAAGCTATATTATGCATTCGACTCATCTATTTTAAAATAATATTGCCAAAGTTATATCCCGCTTATTTTTATACAATATTTTACATTATAGATCTAAATATATTCTTGATTTTTTTCTATACAAACAATCACGGGGAACATTAATTTAGTTGGCTTAATACAGTTTAAGAAGAGGTTAGAATGTATAGATTGTAGCATTTAAGCAATTGCTCAAAATGCGCAATACGTGGAAACTGTGAATATCGGAACGAAATTTGCGTGAAAGTATTAATATAAGTGCAGTTGTTAATTCGTTTTGTAATGGTGAACGAATTAACGAGATATAACGAGACTATCTGATTTAATAAGTATAAATCTGGTATTCTAAGCACATAATAATGTTTTTTATTTATTGTTATTTAGATAAAAGTTTGCCTCATAATTAAATCGATCAAAAAAATGTATACATGTTTAATAAAATAATCTTTACTTGAATGTGAAGGAATTACCGAGATGGAAAACCGACCTTTTGAATATGAGAATAAAATGGATTTTTTTATATTCTTTTTGAATCTCAATTTGGTTCCTTATACGAAAAATGAAGAAAAAAATTGTGTACATAGTTTCTGAGGCTGTTCATTCACTAGCACAAAAATTAGCGCGATAAAACGTCTAGATAGGACTACAATAATCATTCCTTACTTTTAGGCTTTTTTAACCTTATTAAGGATCAGCCCTATTTTATGCATGTCAGATACTTTGTGTTAGAGCATATCAAATCGATTCACACACATATTAAAAATAGTTCCACGATCGTTCTAAACTTCACCTACATGAAAAAATCGATAAATTTCGTGATTTTTCATTTTTGGCCATTTTTTCGCGATTTTTCGTGTTTTCTCACTATCTCTGATCGTTCATAACTTTTGATATTATTAATCTTTTTTAACACAGCACGCTCAAATTAAAGCTCTTTTCTTCTCCTGTATATTATTTTGCATAAAAGAATTGTTTGCTCCCTTGAAAGTCAAGTAATTGTTATACCAATGACGACCATTTTTAATACATAATTCCCATGTTAAATTCCTATAAGAGAAATTGATCTGTTTTCAAAAGTTAAACAAGGTATTTTTTGTATGTTGGACATTTTTTACAAAATTTTGAAAAAACCTTAAAATTTTGAAAAAATTTAAAAATTCTGAAAAAATTTGAAAATTTTGAAAAAACTTAAAAATTTTGAAAAAATTGGAAAATTTTGAAAAAATTGGAAAATTTTGAAAAAATTTGAAAATTTTGAAAAAATTTGAAAATTTTGAAAAAATGTGAAAATTTTGAAAAAATGTGAAAATTTTGAAAAAATGTGAAAATTTTGAAAAAATGTGAAAATTTTGAAAAAATGTGAAAATTTTGAAGATGAAATTGTAATTTAATTCTATAAGTAAATGGCACACGACTCAAAATGTGCAACTTCCCATTCGCCCTATATGCTTAAAAAGGGCTTTGCATGCACTTGCCAAAACAAGTACGGTGTGTAACAAGGGGAGGGCAATTTCTAGCTTGGGTGATGATTTTAGCACTCTCAATATACTATTACATACCAATAACTCTTAGAGCACATCTGACTAGTATGATTAAGTATTTAACCTCCAAAACTTGAAGCAAAAAATTATTATTTAGTTCCTGAAAAACGTAAATTAATGCATAAAATTGACAAAATGACGTAAATGACAGATCTTTTCGTAGAACGTTGGTTTTTCATTGAAAAAAAAATTTTACCACCATAAAAATATTTTTTCATTCCCTGGCGTAAAGTATTGTGTTTATTCCCCGTTTCCAGGAAATGAAACTCTACATTATCTCACGCCTATACTGCCACACGCATGCGCGTTCTTCTACTTTATCCCGGCTAGCGCTGCCTGCATATATGTGCTCTCGCTTCGCTCGGGGCGCAAATTACGCAGGCGGCGCTAGTCGGGAGTAATAGTACATTATGCAACTAGGGAATAAAGTCGACTTTATTCCCGTGTTGCATATAGAACTTTACTTCCGACTTAACTGTGGCCACTTTATTGATTTGAAGCGTGGGACCCATGGAAAGAGAAATAAATAACTCAAAATTGAAAAAAAGGAGAGAAAGCAGTTGCGGAAAGTAAAAGAAAATGCATTTGTGGAAAAAAATTTTTCACTTTTTTCCCACCCAGGAAATGCGTGCAAAAAAGTAGATTTACGGGAATTATATGCTACTTTTGTCCCGATTTTCAGGTTAATAAAGTGGCCATTACGGTTGAGTCGGGGATGAACGCGTTTCCGTGCGTGTGACAGAATAATTTTTAACGAAAAAGTAAACGGTTTTAATGTATACCAAAAGGAGTCAAATTATTGTCAGAAAAATTTTTGTTGTTGATCGTGTCACCTAGAAACGTACATGCCGCAAAGTTCTCCCGATAAATATACTATTGACAATGGTAATATCTGGTGTCACGTAGGAATAGTATTTTGAGGTTTTACAACGGTAAAATTACATATATTATCAAGTATTTATAGTAACAATTTTTTCGTAATGATTGCTTATAAAAAAATGTTTTATCGTATAAAAAAAATTTGTTTTTTAGTTTATCTCAGGCCGGTTTCCTTAATCACTAAAGAAATTTTCGAAAATAAATATTTATCTATGCTTTATTCCATATGTAGAATTATGATTTTTTCAAAGAGTTTAATTTTTACAGGTCCGGAAAGCTCATACATCGATTCGAACCATTATTAGAACTTTACGTAGTAAACCCATGATGTAAGGCACAAGTTTGAGTCATTTTTAAATGAAGTACTAATACCTCAATTCCCGATCGTTAAGGGTTAATGAATAAATATGTTACAAAATAAATAATAATATTTATAATGATTAATTAAATAATTAAACTAAATAATCTTTATAATAAGTTTGTGAGAATACAAAATATAAGTAGTGGGTAGAAATTAGGACAGAAGTGGAAATAAGCACGTGAGCATTTGTGTAAGAGTATGAATTCACGTG
The DNA here is from genome assembly GCA_949152435.1 of Gastracanthus pulcherrimus. Lineage (NCBI taxonomy): Eukaryota > Metazoa > Arthropoda > Insecta > Hymenoptera > Pteromalidae > Gastracanthus > Gastracanthus pulcherrimus. Next base: position 35,690,549 of record OX424574.1, read on the forward strand.
TATCGTTGGTTGTGTAGGTATACTGTATAAGGTATTGTATTATATATTATATAGTAACTTTGAATGTGTACGGATCGTTCGAACCTTCCAACCTGATACAAAATCACTAAAAATATTAAAGATATATGTTCTAAATTATTTTTAACTTTGGGTTTAACATATGATTGTTTACTATTCCATAAATACCGATATTGTATACTTTCGCTTATCACGCGAAAATGTGTATAACGTAAAAGGCGGGGGTCGGTGCGCGAGGCTTAATTCGCCCCCTTAATTTATATATAAAACATTTAATTTTAATTGTTTTTAGTTATGTAGGTATTAGGTGTTATTAAATAATCTTATTGGCATAATTTGAAAATAAAACAAATAATTTTTATTAAAAAGAATGTATTTACATTTTTGGAGTGAAATTCCACTCAAAAAATGGGAGAACGTAGTTACTGGAGTGCGATTTTCATTCCAAAATTTTTAGAAAGATTGGAACTTAATTAATTAAGCAGGAGAAACTAAGTGCCAATAAATTGACAGCGTTTTTTCTTTATAATTTTTATAAAGGCTATGAAAAATGTAATCGGAATCCCGAAATATACGTACGTAGTGAAGCATACTTATACATGTCACACTAGTAGACTAGACCGTATACTTTTCTACTGACCGAATACAAATAGGTATGCTTATATATAAGTCAATTTGTTTAATTTATATCTCGTTTTACTAAACTTTTCTGTTGATTAAACGGGTAAAACTTTTTGTTTTGATCTTTAGTTTATTGCTTTCTAGAAAAAAACGAATAAAATAAATCAATATTTGTGTTAAAATATGAAAACTTTTTTTTACATTCAAATATTTAAAGCAATTTATCAAATAATCAAGTACTACGATCGAAAATATATCAAAGTTAGTTCTACTCACGAATCTAATGTGTTTATAAATAAGGCCAAAACGGCGGATTCGCTTTAATTCGTTTTCACGCTCGAATCATATATATCCGTCGCACACCTGCGAGCTCTGATTTTATCCCGTTATATTCTTTGGCACACTGGTAAATGCAATGGAGCAATTCTGGTTAGGTTTTCGTATTGCGTACGCCTTCTTTACAAAGAAAAACAAGAAAACTGCAAAAAAGAGACAGCAGCCGATAGAAACAAGGTTACACGAAAGAATTCTGAAAATTTTGGAGATGAGAGGAGGAAGAGGCGCGATAATAAATCCAGACGAAAAGTATGTGCAAACCGATATCGCATAATGTTCGCAATTCAAACGGGTAATTTAAGAACAGATAAAATACATTAAAACAGCTGTGTATTTAATTATTCTCCTATATTGGTATTTTTAAAGTAGACTCTCATCTGTCGTACATGGAATAGAAAAAAATTAGAAGTAAAAAAAAAAAAGAAGATGGTATATGGGCCAATCCACCGAACTTTTAACTTACTGTATAAAAAAAATTAAATAAAAATTGAAGGCACATAATTGAAAATTCGTGGGCACACTTTTAAAGCCGTTTATGAAAAGATTTTACGCGCGTTCCTCATTTTTACGAAACGGCATTATTTGCCCATAAGAATAACATTGTGTTTCTATATATACTAAATTAATTCTTTTTGGGCGATATTACATTTTTAAATGAGCTAAAAATTCAAAATTTATAAATCACGCAAACTCCGCTTAGTTTTTATGTTAATATAGGATAATAAGATGTAATCACACATGGAACCGAACCATTTTAGATAAAATTATAGATGTGCCATGGTAAAAATTGAATTTTTTTAATGAACACGTTTTTAAAAATTGTGTATTACATGTTCTAATTTTAAAATATATTTTAGTATATCAAGAGGCACATAAATGCAACACGGATCATTTTCTTTGTTTTTTTAGTCAACAATAAATATTGAATTTAAAATCAATGATTTACAAGATGAGATAACTGCTAAATTAATAACCTTGCTTTAATTAGAAGAATTTTAGAATTCCGGGATACATATTTAAAGTGTCATAACTTTTTTAGAATTAGGCACACAAATGAAGTTCAATTCAGATCTGTAGTGAGCAGGCCTGGGTTAAACCCAAAAAAAGATTTTTTTTTACGAGTCCAGAAAACTTTTTATTTTTAAAAGCAATCATTCTTAAAAAATTTATACTATCAAAACACAATATTATCTTAAATTTTACCATTGTAAAACCTCAATGTCTTGAGCCCACATGTTACCATAAATCACTATATTCAAAACCATATTTATTAAAGGAACTTTGTTCCTCACACGATTCTACGTAACATGATCAACGAAATTTTGTTTTCGACGGTTATTCGACTCCTTTTGACATGTATTACAAAAACAGCGGAGCACTTTTTCGTTAAAATATTTTTTATTATTGTTTTTCGTAGGATCCATCAATTTTCTAAAAAATATTAAAATTTGTTTTTCAAAAAATCAATCGGATCTCCGAAGAAAAATAATAAAAATAATTTGAACAAAAAAGTACTCCGCTGTTTTTGTAATACATGTCAAAAAGAGTGGATTAAACGTCGAAAAATTAATTTTCGTTTATTACTCACGAGGAATCGTGTGAGGAACAAAGTTCCTTTAATAAGTATGGTATTGAAAATAGTGATTTATTGTGACGTGTATGATCAAGATTTTGAGGTTTTAAAATGGTAAAATTTAAGACATTATTGTGTTTTGATAGCATAAAATTGTTGAGAATGATGGCTTTTAAATATGCAAAATCTTCTGGACTCGTAAAAAAAAAATAATTTTTTGGGTTTAACCCAGGCCTGCCCCCTTAAGCAGTTGGAAATCAGAATGATAAGTTAAACGGCGTTCCTGTTTTGTTATTAAGAATAAAAAAATTCTTCTCTTCGGACATAACAATTTAGTCATTTTTCCATCTTCGTTCAACTTGGATCATTGCATAAAGTCCAATTATGAGGACTATGCTGTGCTAACATATTGCTAATGATGTGTAGAAATAAAAAAAAGATTACTTGGGATATATTAGTAAATAATATTAAAATAATCAACAGTTTTATAGTTCAGACCGTAAAGGATAAAACTTCAGCGGATTTTCGCATATTATTATCTTAAAATAAAAAAGTTATAAGACAAAATCGCGTTTATTGTAACAACGGTATAATTTAATTACATCAATAAAATTTTAGTATACTAGTAGGAAAACCAGAAGGCACAAGACCTGCGGGTAGACTAAGACGAAGGTGGGAGGATAATGTCAGGGCCGGCCTGCGAAAAATATGATACTATGAGGGAAACTGCATGAACCCTGCAAAGAATAGAGAGATATGGCGTGATTGTGTGAACAAGGCTATGGACTACATAGTACCATCATCCATGAATGGTGACTACGGTGATGGTGCGAACTTAATCACAGCGGATGTAGAAAATGCGGTCTTTTAAGCATTATCACTGCTAACCATTAATGGCTGGCCACTGTAATAATAATAATGGACTTTAGACAAGCTACTATGTAACTGAGATTTACCAATAAATAATTGTTACCCAGAATATTTGTTTCCCAAAAAATAGATTTTTTTATTGATTTTGTGTTTTTTTTTTATTTTTAAATGTTGGCAAATCGATCGAACTTTAAAATTGGTGATCTCTTAGCTTTTTCTACCTATAGAAGCAATGAAGTTGGAGAAATTGCAAGCATAGCAACGCAATTTTGCTCACGAAAACGAAGGTCGATACGTCGAACGTGACGTGATACCCGATGTGCATGACTTTGTACTTATGGGTGAAGGACCACGACAATGATCTTAAAAGGATGGGTCATACGTACATCATTGGAAATAGAAGAAGTAGAGTCATGAAATTATCAATCAACACATGATTTTTAAAGAATTTCGTTTAATAAATAGTATTTTTAACGTGTCTCCCTGGTGATCTTTTATGGTTATTATTTTTAATCATTCTTCTATTAGTAATATTCGCTTTTTCATTTTTTTACATTAACAAAAATTTAGTTTATTCTAAACTACAATTAAGGGGATACGCGGTAAAACAGTATATCTCGAGTTATGCCGTTTTCCAGTGTTTGCATGAAATAAATCAGCAACTTAATAAAGTCGAAGATTATTCCCGAGGGTGGATTTACTGCCCGAGCGAAGCGAAGGCAGAAAACACCCGAGAGAATAGACAATTTTATTCCCGAGTTGCATATAGAACTTTATTTCCGACTTAACTGTGGCCACTTTATTGATTTGAAGATTGGGACCCACGGAAAGGGAAATAAATAGCTCAAAATTGAAAAAAAAGAGAGAAAGTATTTGCGGGAAATAAAAAAATGCATTTACGTGAAAAAAGTTTTTACTCTTTTCCCGCAATTACGGGAACAATGTCGATTTGCGGGAATCATATGCTACTTTTGTCCCGCTTTTCAGGTCAATAAAGTGACCATTATGGTTGAGTTGGGAATAAAAGTTATTTTCAAACACTAAAGCCACTTGATTTTTTTGTTAATTAATACTTTTAAGTTTATTGCTAATAACAATTATTAATACAAATAAGATATTTTTTGCAATTTTTAAATAAAATATTTATTTATTAAGTAAATATATAGCAACATTTTGTTATTTTTAACTTTAAAAAAGATATGGAATATTCTAGAATTGTATAGCAATGTAGTGTGTGCAAAAATTATTTCGCACATACATTATTATTTTTGCTGCAAAACGCGTTAGCTTAAATAATTTGAAAGATACTGACTAAAAATGAGTGAAGTTGTTGTGCAACCTCGTATAATTATGACAAATATTGTATGCAAGTCCCAGTTTACTAAAATTAAAAGTACAGTTTTTAGATTTTTTTATCAGAGAGCTCTTTTAATGCAATTTTATTTCATTAAATTCAGAACAGTAATAAATATTATATGCTAGAAATGAAAATAAAAAGATTTCTTATTTGTGTCTCATTCATACCTAGTATACATCTAGTTATTTATGATCCTTAAATGGGTATAGCATAGGGGATTTAATGCATATATACAGAACCGATATCCATCAGCTACCTCAAACCATTGTGTATACATATATCTGTGTATAGAAATCAACGAGCTGTTGGCTCGCGTCGAGAATCCAAAAGGAATTATGTAAATTAGACGAATGCCGATGTCTGTTGTACTCGAGCAGTAGCGTGGGGCACGGGGACCGCTAACTTTGAGGTCTCTCTCTCTCTCTCTCTCCTTTTCTCTTTCCTTCTCGCTCTCTTCGTCTCTTTCTCTCGGTCTTTCGCCTCAGTTTCTTCTACGGTCAGCTCCTCCTACGTTTATATTATATATACTCGTTGGGAGTTTCTCGCGCGAGGAGAGTGTTTTACGAGTCGCGCTGCGCTGGCGCGACCAGCGCACGAAAAATTTTCGCGGCTCAGTCTGACTTTGACCTTCGGAAACGCGTCGCGATATTCGTCGAGGAGATTGATGTGTACCAGGAAGGAAGAAAAAGGAATAGATGATCAATGTTTTTCTTATGTCTCTTATTAATTTTTAAACAAACTGGTCTATCGGATAATCTCAAGGATGACATGCGACGTCGATGATTTGCGCGAGTGTGGAATATTTTGTGAATTTGTTATGTGGTTCTATGATTGATGTGCGAATACGTAAGCGAGGCGGATCATTGACACGTGGAATTGACAGTTCGCTTCAATTTTCTGCGGTCTGCGTCAAGCTACAAGCACCGATTCACTTTGATTGTATAGCGAAGTATCGTGTATGGATAAAGTTAACTTCGTTTTTTTTTGGATAATGATAATAGAGATATATGAATTTCAATGGTTGTTTGCTTTCATAAGGGCAATACAGAAATTGGTGACATCAGTAATAAATGAAGAAATATACAAAATGTTCGCATTTTGCTTTATGAAGCTTGTGAATAATAAAGTTGTTCGCATAACAGTTACTGAAACTGTTAAACGGGATATTACTCTTATGCATAGAAGCAATGTCAAATGATTATTTAAATAACCTGGACAATAAGATTAGTGAAGTGTAAGATTACAATGATATCTTTAAGAATATACGTACTTTTGTGGTAAAACCTATGTAACACGAACGAATCATCCTCACTACTAAGCTTTCATTTTAAAGCAATTTTTATATCAGGGTCACCAAATAAAAAAAGTGAATCTCAATAAACACTCATCATTTGATAACAACTATAATGAAATACAATCTTCACTGTGATGTAGTACAATAAACTTTACACGAAACCTCGTACGTAAAAAGTGAAAAAGACACAAAAGGACAAAACAGGCTCACAAGAACAGAATAAATTAAACGGATAGAAATGAGTTTGCTGGAATAACAAAACATTTTTGCTAACAACAGCTACAAACCTCTGGCTACACAGAACTAGATGTTTCAATCTAGCAGCAATGTTTCGCGTTAGCAGACAAATGTTTCGCTGCTACAGAAAAGTGATTTAGCAGCAGGTGCAAATATTTCTTTACTGCTCCAGCAAACTACTTCTGCGAGAATCACAAGTCCAAGAGACGGAGATACAAACCGTAAATACAATTGAAGAATCGCCCGCTTTCTGCAGTGCCGACCGCCGCGACGTACCATTGACCCAGTTGGCATCCCCGACCCAGATTCCTGGATACTCCGTCAGCTGCCTTTAGCACAGGAACACCTCCCCCGTCGACGTCAGCAGCAGCAGCTGATATTCGAATCGCGCGGAATTTTGCCCGCTGCGGACCACCAGGGTGCGGATATATCAGCGGTCGTTCTTACCAGAGCCTGAAGACCGATCGGTTTGAAGCTATTACGATCGGGCATCGGTGATGATTGGATTTTCAATGTCGAAAGTGAGAATGATTATTTGCAATTTTTGGTTTCTGAAGATCATCACGGCAAATTGTTGTTGTGATCAATGGAGAACGAGTGAAACTGTTTCGTTTTACTGAAAGCTACTGAAAGTACAGTTTTTCTGTTGCTTGCAATCGGCAAATATTAAGTAGGAACAATTGGAAGAATAGAAATTGTACTTACAAATTGTTTATTAGCAAGCAGTTTGATTTGTCGATTAAGAAGCAGTTCAATTTGTTCGTTTTTGTGGACTACTGACATTTGGTCATACTCTGTTTGTACAAAGAGCAGTTGGATTTGTTGACAATCGATAGGCCAGAAATTGTACTGACTAATGATCCCATTTTATGAATTGAAAATCAATTTAATTTGTTTACTATAGTTATTAGTATGGAGGGAAGAAACATTTCATATAAAATATTTCTTTGTACCATAAATTTCTATTGAACTTGAGAAATAATTGCAAAAAAGTTTATTTCTTATAGTGTTTATGTTCAGCATTCCGTTCACTATCTCCAGTTATATTTGGGGAGTATTTCAAAGATATTTTAATCTGCAATTTCCGTATTCTGAACTAAAAAAGAATAGAAATTCACATGTAAATTATTCGAGTGTAAATTAAAGAGAGAGCTTTGCAAATAATTTCATATTTATATTCATTGTACTTAGCTAAAACTGTATTTGTTTAAGATCTTTTAAGATCATAAAAAATTTACGATTCATCTCGATATTTATTTATACTCTGTATAGAGGAGTCATATTACTTTACACAGTTTTTTGCGCTAAGACGGAGAAAGTTATAGCGTTTAGAAGACTTTGCTTATAATACTGCGCATAAATTATTCTACTCTAATGAGTATATTAGGAGAATTTAGCAAATATATAAGGAAATGCTTATCTACATAATAATACTAATTTCAAGATAATCCATAGCAATTTAATAGCATCATTGAAAAATATTCAGCAAAATCACAAAATTCTTATTTTCAATAACAGTCGTAGTAAATTTCATCGAAAGTCTTGGACAAGATGCTCTGAAGTCGTGTAAATTTCTGCACGCGCGCAAAATCACGCTGAATTTCAAATCCAAGATCATCGTTTCGATTAAAAATTGTCAAGCGTCAAAACTTAACAATCGCACTTACATATATGCATGCGAGGGGATCGTTCGCGCTGCTGCGGCTGATGTGGAAATCAGAGCGCATTTCATTGTCTGCGATTGTTTGACACGCGGTGCATTGGCCCCCGTGGGACATCCTCCTCGTTTTGTCACTCTTATAATACGCCTTTCTTATTCGCCAGTTGCACTCGCCTCTTTTTATTAATACTCGCTCGCGGCTCAGCAACTCGCGCGTGTATTTGTATAATACTCCTGGTAGTAGCCGGTAGATCGCACGCACGCGCGCGCGCGCGCGTCTCCGAGCAAATCACCGGTCGCCATCAATAACGCCTCGCTCGTATTTGATATCATCAGCAGCAGCGGCAAAAACACGGAAATTCGACACTTAAAACGCAAAGAATAAATCACCAGAGGCTAGAGGAGGTCACGGAGGTCAGGCGCAGGAGCTACAATGGACGAAGGACTGCCGGAGAAGAGAATCGCAGCTGGAGGCCCATGCGGAGCTAGAAAAAAGTGGAGAAGCCGGTAGAGAGGAGGAGGAGGAGGAAGAAAAAGAAGAAGAAGAAAAAAAGCGGGAAGCCTTCGCGCTGTACACGAGTCGTCGCTCTGGCTGCGCGCTGCGGGTGTTTTTCGTGGCGGGCCGCGCGCGGGGCGCCGCGCCGGGAAGGAGCGCGAGTACATATATCGATAGCCGGCCCGATCGGCCAAAGGTATTATACACGCGGAGCCGCTGCGCGCTCGCTCGCGCTCTATAACGCACACGCTCTATCGGACCCACGAGGAATTCGGCTGCGCGCGACACTCGAGAGTCGGGAATTTATTATATGGATCTGTTTCTAGTCCGCGACACGCGCGCGAGTTCACCACTCTCTCTCTCTCTTTCTGTTGATCTGTACTGAATTTTCTCCTGGGATACGGGTTTTTCTCGTATCAACGATCTGTGGACGGTGTGTTTTGTTTCTTTATTTTGGGATCGGTTTCCGAGGGGCTGTGCTTCGAGATGCGGCTCTTCGAGGTTCTGGTGTTGTTCGCGCTGATCTCGAGGATCGAGGGGATGAGAACGACGAGGCTGCAAATCGAGACTGGAGCTTTCATCACGAGGGACAGGAGGCAGCTGTTTCAACGGCAACTGCGCCAAGTGCAGCAAGTGCTTCCTCAACCCGGCAAACTTGAAACTTTCGTGAGTATACGTGGGGTGGATTGTTAATGTTCTGTAGGGTTGTGAGATTTTGTTAAGAGCAGTTATGAGAGAAAGATTATATGATTACGCTGATGATCAGTTGATATCTCAATACAATTATTAAATTTTTTTTGAATAGTTGTGTTTTATTAACTTGTATATATATACATGTTAATAATATTTAATATTTTTACTTTAATTGAGTATATAATTAATAACATGCTGCTATAATTAATAACAATGCTGGTCTTTCAGTCTTTGAATGTAGAAGTTACGTGTTAGTTTTCAACTTTAAAAACTTATTAAGAAATACTATCAAGAACAGAGTTGTCAAATTTAAAATATTTATTAAATATTTCATAACTAAATAAAGTAATTACAAGTAAATTTCGTGATGTAATATATTCATTATTTTTCAAATTTTTAATTACTATCTATATTGATAAGATAGCATTTTAATTATTTGATGTCCAATAAATCGTATTAAATATTACTTAAAAGAAAGTAATTTATATGCGTACCACTTCAAGTCTTTAAAAACTAATCGAATTCCAAAGAAAAATCCCAGTCCACGTTTTTGCGTGCATTTTTTAGGAACTCTGCAAATATTTAAACCGTTATAAGTATCATTTTTTCTCTAGAATTTACATAAGTGTTAAAAAAACGGTAAAGTCGATTCTCCAAATCTTAAGTTTAAAAAGACAAATTTCCTAAATAGCAAATGTCGATGATTAGTACAAAATTGTATAGGTTTACAATAATAAAATAATAACAACATTTATGTTTATAGTAACCTCACATATTATCTTTTTCTCTATATTATCATTTCTAAAGAGCTAGGAATGAAAATGTGAATAAATCTTTCTATTTTATTACTTTTGATTAATTAATTTATACCGTGTTTACCTAAATAAATATTGAATGTTTTAATTTACCATCAAAGTTTTATAAAAGCAAAATCTTTAAATATAAATCCAAGAAGTGGAATTCAACTTTCGACTATCTTAGCGAAAGTGAATGGAGACATCTTTTGGACAACGAAAACTAAGAGTGAAAATGTAAAATATCTCCATCACGTCAGGCGCATCCTGGTCCAATTATAAATGAAATCGAAGACTCGCACTTTCATATCGGCCCGTGCATGCGCTAGGACTCGTAGTATAGTCAAACGAAAACTGTGAATGGGATTTTTCGCTAATTAATGAGAAAAGATAAGTCGTGTGACGCACGTGGGAAAGAATTTTGATCCATTCAAGAATCTCTTGCGATCAGCGCGTCAGACTCACTTTCGACCGCTTAGTATCAACCGGACTTACAAACTCTTTCTTCAATCGATAATATGTTAGAAATATGGCATTCAATATTGCGGTAATATCGTATTAACTTTGTTTTCTGAAACCTACCGGCAAAACATGTGGAGCAATTAAATTCGGTTGGTGAGTTATGAAATCGAAAGTTAAATGACGTGTAAAATCGGTGCAGGTCAGATGACTCGGTTATCTTTTTGTAATTACCTGTTTGTACTACTTTTGCGCGTACATTAGCCTTCTCATGTGTACAGGTAAATTTTTTTAACATTTTGCTGAAATAATGAATTTAATCACATTCTTATTACCGAGCTGTTAAATTATGACAGTGTAGCCACTTCATTTTATAATTCTAGCATTAGTAGAACACTTCCGTATTTTTAATAACTGACCTCTGATACCCAAAGATTTGTTCACAGTGTTTTACATACATTTGCATGCAATATTATGTAGTAACTAATAACTTTAAAATCAGCCGTATATGCTTGAATGTTTTCGTCTTATAGCGTGTTTTTTTCGACCTGAATTATAGACAACCATAAAAATCTAAAAATCTAACATTTGCAATTATTGTCTCATTTTTCGCACGTTTATGACGAAATGAAAAGATGTGTACACAAATTATGCTAATATACAACAATAGAATTTTCTCAGTTACTAAAGTTTCAAAATAAGTAAAATTAAACAATTATGAAAATATAATCATTGCTCTTCGAATATTTAGTATACAATTTATATCTATGTTTTAATTGCAAAAAAGACAGAAGGTAGTTTTAAAAGTATATTTGAAATAGATATGTACATGATTGTTTTTTATACCATCGCTGACCCAATTTTGAAGCAGTGCCCCTATTGTGAATCATTTGGTTTAAAATCATTATTATAAAAGTTTTGCATTTTTTTATTTTAATATTACTCATTCTTATCGCTTAAAATAAATGAAAAGAAAAGAAAAGAAATAATGTAAAACTTTCATATAATGATGTTAAACCAAATGATTCACAATCGAGGCATTGATTCAAAATTGAGTCCGTGACAATATATTGTACAATAGGTTTTAGATTTTCGAAAAACTAATACATTAAAAATTAGATATACATTTATAACAAAAAGTATTGAATATTTCTATTTAAAAAATCTACTTCTTACCAAACACATAAAAAAGAAGCAAAATTAATTTAACGTTAGCTTAGGTCGTAAATAAGTGACTAACGTCTTATATTGTAATGTCTATATGTAGTGCAGTAAATGTATGATATATATGTAAATGTGGACTCAAATACTTTTGTTTCGACATATGCAATAAACGTACTAGGAGTCATTGAATGTTAATGCCCTATTATGATGTAATTCTATAGAATAAACTAAATACATTTCAGTTCTTAATTTGAATATAATACTATCAAGTAATAAATCAGAGTTAAAATTTATACATATAACTTTATCACTATTTTATCTGTTTTGCTAGAATTGTTAATTGGTAACTAAATAGCAGTTATCCATTGTTAATATTTCTTGTTAACTTAATCGTTTTAGTTACGACAGTTATAAAGCTGTTGATAATTAAAAAATGTTGATATTCAGTATTTTAAAAGTATTGTTTATTATTTGAAAACATATTTTCATATTATTCATCCTTCTTCTTATGTATTAGGAATAAACATTACTTTTATACTTAATTAATTTAAATCGTTATGTATTTATAAAAATTCGTAAGATATAAATTATAAATTTTCTGATTTTAGTAATATAATACATAATTTCTCATTAAAAATTATTTTATTAATGGCGTTTTTATAATGTGTTAATATATAATATTTTATTATTTATTTTTACTTTATTTAATATTTATTTATTTAATATTTTATAATGTTTTATTATTTTCTATAAATGATCTCTGGTTATTTATTTTATTCCTGACTTAACTGTAATGGCCACTTTATTTACCTGAAAAGCGGGATGAAAGTGGCATATGATTCCCTTTTATACTTTATTTCTCGCGAATTTGTAGGAATAAAGTAACTATTCAGTTCCTGTGCCTTTCTTCTTTTTTTTAAATTTTGAACTATTTATTTCTATATTAATATAAATTTTCAATAAATTCTAGTCGATTCTAGTTCTTTTCATGGGTCAATAAATAAAGTCGACTATTCCCTTTTAGCATAATATTGTACTATTAAAAACGGTTCAAAATTTTGAGAGAGAAAAATCCGTTGTCTGTATACATACATAACAATTTATCTCTACTCATATTAATATTTCACCATTTCCTAATAATTAATTGAATTACCTATACATAAGAAAATTATTTTTATTTTAAAAATCCCTTCGTCATAACGCGTACAAACGTGTGCCCCGTTCAAATCTCGAACCCCACTTTCAGGTTGATCTCGTGAGATCCACTGGCTACCACGTCGAGGAGCACGACATCACGACGGATGACGGCTACATCTTGACAGTCCATCGGATGCCAGGCGGTCCGCGCTCCCCCGTGACCCCTAAGAAGCCCGTGGTCCTCATTATCCACGGCCTCCTCGCCGCCTCTGACGTCTGGGCTCTCCGGGGCCCCGATGAAGATCTCGGTGCGCCTGCATTCTTCTTTTTTCTCCTATTCTTTGTCACTCTTGCAGCGGAGATCGATCCAAGTCATTCGACCGCGATAACGAATGCATTTTTTTATTATTTGTTTTTTAATGTTCTCAGTTTTCATGATGGTGGATGCTGGGTACGACGTGTGGCTGTTGAACACTAGGGGGAACTTCTACGCAAGGCGACACAAAAAGATGGTGCCGAAGGAGGAGAAGTTTTGGCGATTCAGGTAATGATGAGATAATTATAAATTCGAATGCAAGGATGTCGTTATTTTACGGTGGGAAAATATGTAGTTTGTTCGAGTGATTACAAAACTCTTAATGTTTAAAGAAATGTACAGTTTGTAATTATACGTATTTGTACTAAGTATACTTATATACGTGCAATCTTCGTCGGGAGAGGAAAACGTACAATTAGGAGTAAGAAAGTATGATTTAATCTAGGTAAAGTGATTTTGAGATAAAGCTTTGAAAAATATTATTAATTTTTATGTTAAAAATAAGAATTTGTAAAACAATAACATTGCCGATAATTTAGATAGGATGCGAAACATGGGTTCTAATAAAATGTCTAGTAAATAAATTTAACGTAATAAAAAAAATAGAAGAACTCTGTAAGTCACCTAATATTATTAGAGTAATTAAATCACACAGTTCATGATTAGCTGGTGATCTAGCTGAAATAAAAAATGAAAGAACAGAAAATAGGGTTTTACATAGGCCAAGCCAAATATGGGAGAATAATATCAAGTTAAACTTAAATCAAGTGGGATATGGGTAGACTTGGATAATATTAACGCAAAATATAGAAAAGTAGTTTTCGTGTGTTGATGAGATAATGAGCATAGCAATTTCAAATAGCAGATAAAACAAATATATACATAGCACACGAAGTGAGGAATAAGCAATTTAATTAACTTTGCAAAACTTTTTATTTAAACATTTTCTAGCAAAATGGCCAGTTTTCTATTTAGTATCAGATTTAACGATTTTTAATGCTCAATATATTAGTATAAGTTGGACAAGTTTTTCAACTTGTAGAGTATCAGTACTAAGCAGCATATATAAAGGTCTGTATTACGCTTAAGAAAATATTAATCTCTTATTATTATTATTGAGAAAGTCGATAATGTGTTGAAAGTATATATTATAGTACAATGAAAGGTTCAACCATATGCATTATTTAACAAACTTAAGACGACGATACGTTCAGGAATTTCAGAATCACTAAGTATAACATCTTTATAAATCGTTTTCGAAACTTTCATTTTTTAATAATTATTTTTCAAATCGTAAAATCAATCTCAAAGTAATTTTACAGCTCAGAAAATTATATTTTCTCGCTTAAACGCTAAACTCTAGCAGCGCGTATCTAGGTTGATCTCTCATCATACACTCTCGGAGCAAAAAATCGCAGCTAACGCCACATGACTATCCATCATTCTCGACGATCAATCGAAAGTGTCATTTACAACTGAGTTAATCACACACCGCGATTCTAATAGCGATCGTCGTGGCCCATCACATTGAAAATGTAAAAAACAGTCTCTTTCTCTCTCTCTCTCGCAGCTGGCACGAGTCGGGAGTGTACGACACGGCGTCGGCCATCGATCACGTGCTGAGCACCACGGGCCAGGAGCGAGTCGCGCTCGTAGGTCACTCCATGGGAACGACCGTAAGCCTGGTGCTGCTCTCGATGAAACCGGAATATAATGCCAAGGTCAGCGCGATGCTCTCTTTTGCGCCCATCGCCATTTTCACCCACCTACTGCCCGGACCCATCAGCACCATCGCCGTGCGCTACGGCAAGCAGCTACAGGTGATACTTTATTATTGTGCTTATCTCGCATACATCGCTTGGCGCGCGCATCTCGTGGCCCGATTTCGAGAGATTTTGTAAATTTCTTTCGCGACTTCCATTTCGCGTTTTGAATCTGGAAGAGGAGTGATTCTTATGATAAGGAGATGGTCTGCTTTGTATTTTTACGGGGTTACGTCAAGTGGAGCACGAGAGCACATAAGGAAAAGTCATTACAAAACAGGAAAATATTTTAGCTGTAATATTCTTGAAGAGTATAACAAGTGAGAATTTGAGAAGGATATGTCGCTGTTATAATAATCTTGGATATCGTTATAAATGTTGAATCGTTGACCAAAACACAGTTTTTTCTGCATAGTGCGAGATACTATATTTGGATTTAAGGATTTTTGGTATAGAAATTAATCTAAATTTAAAGTATCGAAACTAATAAAAGTGTTTTTTATGTTAACTTTTGAACGCCGAAACAATCCACGACCGCACAGCCTTACGGCACATTAAAAAAATCTATAATCGATAAAATAGCTTCTCTAGCAGTTTAATTTCATAGTTTGTGATATAATTTAGTCATTGACATTCATAAAGGTGAAAATAGTACATTGAGCAACTAGGGGGGAAAATAGGCTTTTTCATTATCATCCGAGTATGAAAAAGCCCTTTCAACCCGTGCTACACGTCGTGTTTTTTTAAATAAGTGTGTGAATATGGCCTATTTCATGCATGCAAAGGGAATGAGGAAATGGGGATTACGAGTAGTCCACTAGACCTAAGAAATTCAGGAGCGGGACGTAATCAACATTACCTACCGCTACAGTATAAGTCTACACTCGGTCAAAAAAAATCCACTTTTCATCCTTGGTACAAAATATACTATTTGGTTATCAATTGTCTTATGGACTATGTAACATAGCTCGTTTGTCGTTACTTAATTGGAATGTATAAGTACAAAGCAATTAAATAAAATTCATGCATAAAGTCACTTGAACCGTTTGGCAATTGAGTGCCTCGCTTTATTTATTTCGGTTGTCGTAAAATGTGTTTTATGAATAGAATGAAAATTTTAAATAATATAATCTAAATTAAAATTGCATTTAATTTTAGAAAACGTTCAGAACACTTGGAGTTCATGAAATATTTCCTCGTAACCCAGGCTTCGTTGGAGTGTATGCGACTTTTTGTCAGACGCCGCATATCGAGTTATTGTGTCAAAAGCTAATGATGAATATAGCTGGGTTATTAAAATCCAGTCAGTTTGACGCAATTGATGTCGTGAGTATATTGTTCCAAAACAGGATGGATAGCATTTATGAAAATTTAATGGAATAATTATGCTTATTGATAATGATGAATTTTCAATTCGATAGGATATGGTGCCCAAAGTATTAAATCACTATCCTCAAGGATCGTCGCTTGAAACGCTTCTACACTATAGGCAAATCATGATTAGCGGTAATTATTATATTTGAGTTAATGTTCACCTTAATTACATACTTTAAGTAACTTTTTAACACATCCAGCCATAAAGTACCTACTTTTTCCCCGCCAAGCCGGGAATAAAGCGCTACATTAAATCCCTACCCCCACTCTAGTCCCCGGCACGGCGCGCATGTGCCCTCGCCTTCGTCTCGGGCACAAACAGCGCGTGGCGGCGGGAACTAGTGTGAGGTTAGGAAATTAATATGGAGCACTATTTTCCCTCTTCGGCGGTGAACGAGTACGAACTTCTTGGTAGGTAAGTTAAAAAATTGTATATTACACGCATGAATAAAATGAACCTCGCTCCGCTCGCGCGTCAAACCACACGCAAGCATTTAATGGCTCACTTTAGTCCCAAGATGCATAATATACTATTATATATATGGGCAGATCCATTACTTTAAAAAAAAAACGTGCGCACGTGTTTTACAAAAATTTTTGCCAATTTTTTATATATAAGTATATATCGTAAGAAGCCCAAAAATTGTTTAGCCTCTTCTTCAGTTTATGCATGCCTAGATATTTTATGAATGTTCAAAGTTTGCTTAAAAATGAGCCATTTTCAAAAAATTCTACAGAGTTTTCATCTCGATTATTCACCAATAATTCAAAACAGGATTTTTTCTACCTTTAGCGAACTTACAGAAAAAAATATTTCTGGTCCAAACATATCAAAGATATTGAAAATATGTACGTTTTCTTAAAATAGACATAATTTACTTCCAATTTATATATCTAGCAATTACCTGAACGCTATTTTAGTGGAAGACATAAAATTAAATTTAGAATACGTATTTTTCGAAAATGGATAATTTTAGTAAATTTAGAAATAATTTTGTATTCTGATGGACCTCAACAATACAATTTACTGTTAAAAATGAGTATATTATTTTTTAAATAAAAAATTACTATAAGAAATGCTCGTGTAGAGGTATGATGAAAATTATTTTAATTAAGTTTAAAGATATTATCAGACTGGCAATACTTAAACACGTATGTCTGATGAGGTAACTTTAGCTTTATGTTATTTAGTGCGAGTTTGCATTACTAAATTGTCAAACTCGATTTATTAGGATATTTCTTTCAGAAAGCATTCTTCTAAAGCAATTAGCAGCGATTTCTTCAGGATCTTTGAGGATATTCAGATGAAAAGATATTTTCAATTCAAGATTACGAATAAAATTAGGTGTTGAAATGGCAGACCGCAAGCTGCCAACGGTTTGTGCACCTACATTGCTGGCAGCTTGTGGTCTCTCATTTTGTCAGCTAAATTTTCTTGTAATTTTGAATCGAGCATAACTTTTGATCCAAATATCCTAAAAGATGCTCCAACCACTCAAATTAAAGGTCTTAATATAAACTTTATTTTGGCCATACATATAATTGTCTGTAATGCATAATATCTCACGTAAATTACGTCAGTCTTTAATAGTATGTCGTTTGCTTTCGCATGAAAATCAGACTAGAATGAAAATACAGTCATGCAATAAGTAACCACAACCTAGTGCATTTTTTTCTAGGATGTTAGAACTATTTTTACTAAAAGTTAGAGCTCAAAATATATTTAGAAAAGAAAGTTACAAATACCAACTTGACGATTTACGAAAAAGTACCTATTTTCCAGAGGCTCTGTCTTTCATTATACGTGACGAATTTGAATGACTGAAAAAAATGAGTTTTGTACTGATTAAAATTACCACAAATTGTAGAAATGAAAGTGGATCAAACAAAACTTAAAAATCGAAAAAAATGCTCATGTGCGAATGGCTTATTAAAAATGGTCTCTTTGATATTTTTGGACCAGACATATTTTTTTCTGTGAGTTCACTAAATGTCGAAAAACCCCTTATTTGAATCATTTAAAATATTTGAGATGGAAGCCCTAAAGATTTTAGGGCCTCTTTCGATATATACTTTCATCTAAAAAATAGGCGAAAATTTTTGTGAAACATGTACGCTCGACTTTTTAAAAAAGTAATGCATCTGCCCATATATATATTAATTGATAGTATTTCAAACGTTATTTATACTTTATGTGTTTATTTTATGATTTCGATTTGAGTTGTTTTCTTTGTAAATATATTGCAATGAAAATATTTTAATAACCCAAACAAAGATTAAATGTGTGATCGGTAATCAGCTTCTGGTAACTTTCTCTTTTACATTTTAGACTGTAAACGGATTTTCTATAAATAATCAGTTAAATCTTCATAATATTTCATAACTACTTTGTTATTGTCGCTTAAAATATCTAATATGAAATTCATAAATATTTTAGGAAAATTCCGTCAATACGACTTTGGACCAGAAGGAAATTATATTCGCTACAAAAATATGACACCTCCCGAATATCCTTTGGAAAAGATCACGGTTCCAACCATTCTTTATTACGGACTGAACGACGGTTACACGACAAAAGAGGTATACAAATCAGTCCCCTTGCTAAATTTAGATAAAAAATAAAGATATATTGTTTACTAATATTATCGATAAAGGTTGTACAAAACGTACCTATCTGATATCAAGAATATAGTTAATGAATGTCGGCAAATCAAGTTATTGCCCTGTTAAACATCTTAATAGAAATTAAAATGCTCATTAAGTAAAGTACATAGATATGCCTACAATATATAGGATAAGTGGGTCAGTTCCTGTGCCTTGCGCCAGTTACTGTGCTCCATGGTAATTTTCTCTGAGAAACATTAAAATCACAAAGTAACTCGATATAAAAGTAGTTTATATGGAAAGCTACTACTTCGTCGAGTTACATTTTGATTTTATTATTTTTGAAAGAATAATAGCGAGGAGCACAGTAACTAACACAGGGCACAGTAACTGACTTACTTACCCTAGTGATATTTTTTGATAAAGTTGTGAATTATAACGTAGAAAAAATTAGTATTTGCAGGCATACGTATACCATTAGGTTTTATTTAACACGATTCTTTTATTGTGAACTGTTTAAATGTTTGCAAAATGCCTAATAGTCCAGTCAACAAAGAGTTGAAATCGACTCTGCGGTTAGAGTATCTGCATTTTTTTATATATGTAACCTTCGACCCTCACAGACCATTATGTAAAATTGCAGAATCGGTTTTCAATGTGGTTAACGAGAAATCAGTTAAACAATATTTGTCGCTTTTAAGCCTGTAGAAGCCTTGTACGCGCATTGTGGGCAAGTAAGCGGTATAGACTCCACGCTCAAGCGAGCAGTAACGCTATTCGCTGAGAACACGACAGATATTAAACACAAAAATAGCGCCGTCTTACGGTCGAGTGACGTGATCTGGGTAGTACAAAATACACAGGCTCTAGTTATAGACATTCAATGAAAATAATTTTTTATAAGTTTCTGACAATTTGTGTGATCTCAAATTTTTTTCTTGAATTGACATATTTATTTATTATTAAATAACATTATATGGATATTCTCAGATTCATTAGTAATTAAAAAAATATTATTTTCATTGAATGCCCATAAGATCCTGTGTATTTTGTACTACCCCGATTACATCATTCGACCGTAAGATGACGCTATTCTTGAAAATAAGATAACATATACTCTACCACATGCTCACAGTGAATGTTATAGTTTTGTGTTTATATGCACTAAAAGTAATGTAAAATAATATGCCGTGAAACCGATTGTTCTAAATAATCATATACAATGTAAAAATATTTATATGATTCAATATATTTAAAAAGAAAGTTTTAGTAATTATCAGGAGTACATATATCGTACACCCATCAAACAATTCGACTATCACGAACGCGTTTTAAATTTTTTGAAATGACGTAGCTTGATTGGTTATGTTTGTCTTTTATTTCTGTTTCGTGCACTTTTTCATTGGAAGATATACAAAATTTGAAACGCGTTGTACATAACAAAAAATGAGTTTTTTTCGAATCGCCCCTGATAGAATCTTGCTCGGTTTTTCGTCATCAGGATCTTGCTAATATGGCGAAACCGTTTAATTTCTAGCTAGAACTCGTTAACTTTCTACCAGGGGTTTATCGTAAAAGCCAGCTAAAATAATATTCACATACTCACAGTTCCTCGTAAACAATATGCTCAAAATCAAAACCACGCAGCAAACCGCTCACGAGATTTGCTTTTCCTTTCGCAGGACGTGCTGGCGCTGATGGCGAGGCTACCGAACGCCGAAGGCCGGGCCATCGCGCACGACCGCTTCAGCCACCTCGACTTCCTCTTCTCGAACTACACGAAGGAGGTGCTCTACTCGGACGTGGTGCGCACCCTCGATCTCTATCGGGAGGATCGTGCCACCGATGTAGCTACCCTGGAGAAGGCCATCGAGTACGCGAAACTGGCGCCGACCACCGTTACAGTGTGAAATCGGGACTAGGACAAACTTTTCCGGCGATATTACAGTGCGCGGAGATGTGCTTTCGTGGAATTTGCTCGCTCGTTTCGATGCGCTGAATCTCTTGGAGCGAAATTTTCGTACCAGTGTAAGCGGCAGAGTTGAGTTTTGCTTTCTCAAAGAGAAAGCTTTCTTTCTGTTCAATTCGGAATTTGAGTTTGAACCAAATTGCTGTGGTACGAGAATTTCAGTTTTCAAGATGCCATCGTTCATCAGTGTTTAGTATAATGTTTCATCTAGTAAAACGAGGCCATATTTTTTTATTTGAATGTTTTTTATTTTTCACATAATGATGGAGGTGTCATACTCCCACTTTGGGAATTGAAATTCTTGTATCACGGGCATTCTTTATTTATTTTATTGTTTCTAATTTACTTCAATTCTTAAACGAAAAATAGTTTGCAATTCAAATATCTTGAGCATAGTTTAAGATAAAAGATATAAAAGGTTGTGTTTGAGATCACCATAACCCGTATTTATTTGAAGTATATAAGTCACTTGAGATAGAGTAATTTAACGAAAATCTAAGAGATTCAGTCGTAATTTCCTTATTGTCTTACTCTATTTGTCTCAGGAACTAAGTAAGGGACTGAACGTGCAGGGTACAGTGGCACGATGCTAGTCCTCGTTCGTCCCTTTTATTAAGCACGGGCGCGTCATATAAAGGCTGCTTTTGTCATACAGAAGAGAGTCTTACATTTTGAAATACTTTTTCCAATGACATATGGTCGAATCGAATATGTTTATAATACGATAGTCCTAAATACATGCTTTAATCACTTCTTAAATATGAGTATTTGTTTCATCAGTTTTTTTATTATCTGCTGTTCGCAGCTAATCACAAAAATACGTCACATGTAGTGATGAAATTTGATCATAACTTTGAAAGCAGAAAAAATAAAAATCTCGAAAAAGAAACAAATGATAATGAAAAGATTTAAAGACTTGACGTTATAACATTTTGTCTTGTGTAGTGACAACAGATTCAATATAGAATACGAGAAAGAAGTGCTTTACGAAAAGTTAGCGCCATGTTACACCTAATGCACATAAGTAAAATACCTACAACATCGCCTCGGGATTCACGATTACCTACACTAGTCACGCGTGCTTACGCAAGTTTTATACATATATGTTTCTCTGTTTCTCGACGCCGTGCACACTGACCATTTAATATATCATATGTACGAGGCGAATTGCGTCGATGAACTCGTTTCCTGTCTGGACTATATGTGGACGAGTGACGCGCGCTTCCTTCGCACTATATACGGCCGCATTTACGCACGTATTTGCGAAAAACCATTACTATTATTATTATTATTATTATTATTATTATACATTATGTGTACATTCATAGCATATGTTTACGTTTAAGTTATCAAATAAAGTTTTGTACATAGTGTATATGGAATATACATCCATATACATCATATATATATATATATGGAATAGATGTAGCATCGCTGATGATTTTTCTTAAATCTCGATTATTCTTTATAAGAATTGTTATATTAAGCTTAAAATAAAATACTATACGAATTAATTATGTTTATAGAAAATTTTGTATTCAACTAATGCTTCCGAGTAACATCATATATTATATATTTATTATTAAGCTTGACACTGAGAAATAATTTTGTTATTTTCCACATACAGAGCTTTTCATTAATAATGATTATTTTATAAAATATGTAAGAATTGAAATTGTTCTAAGTACTTTTGGTTGAAAATCACTAGAGAGCCATTTTAAGGGGAAGCAGTACTGAAAATTGGTGTTTTCGTGATTTTTCTATATTATCTTTAGATCTACAAAACATTATGCTAAATCCATGCGAGAAGTTAAGACATGTCGATGAATCATGAAATTTCTATTGAATTTTGAAACTTCATTTAAAAACGAAGAGAACGAGTCCTTTTGGTAAAAAATGACGGCGCCGTTATCGAGATATAGGGTGATCAACCCAATTACTGACATTTAAGGATTGACTATATCTTTATGATATAGTTTATGTTATTTATTAAGCAAAAGTATAGGTTTATATTTTTGTTTATCATTATTTATCATGTCAGGATTAAGGAAAAAAATCGACTACTCTCTAAACATTTATTTTTAATTAATTACTTTAAAAATCAAAATATATATACGTTAACCTGTTACTGATTATCCGATTACTGACACCCTTAAAAACTAGATTATAAAGCCCAATTACTGACATACCAAAACCAAATACTGATCAGATACCTAAACACATTTTATGAAAGTACATTTAATAACAGATAAATCCAAAAATTTTCTTGCATAATACCTCAAATAAAATATTGTTGTTTTTACTTTTGAAAGTAAAACAAGTTTAAAGACAATGTATGTATTATGTAGTATATAGGTATGTATTATAAGTGAAAAAAATGAACTCTATTATTCTCTTCGAGTAAACTTAAGTTAACTCGAAGAGAATAATAGAGTTCACTTTTTCCAAATATCACTACAATGAATAATAAAAAATTCTTCGAACAAATACATGTATTATAAGTATAATTATGTCGTAAGCAAGTACCTATATTGATAATAAATAAAATTATAAATTTTTGCAGTATTTTGAAAGATGATAGGTATTGTATATTAAAAAGAAATTTAAAAACAACTTACCGGTATGTGAATATTTTTAATAATTTGGCTTTAGGAATATAAAAAAATATACAGTTATAGGAACAAAA
This sequence comes from Gastracanthus pulcherrimus, assembly GCA_949152435.1. NCBI lineage: Eukaryota > Metazoa > Arthropoda > Insecta > Hymenoptera > Pteromalidae > Gastracanthus > Gastracanthus pulcherrimus. The sequence continues at coordinate 35,713,970 of OX424574.1, forward strand.
GTATTTTATTTTAAATACAGAATCTTTTCCCATGTTTTATATAGGTGACTAGGTAAGTAGATATTTATGAGCAATGAACAATAATATTTTATTTTGCTCATAAATTCTTTTTATTTTCTTTACACAAATAGGCAACTGATATGTTTACATATAATTTATTTTTATTTTATTATATATGTAATTGAGTACTAGATATACTTATTCGAAGAAACATTTTCAGACTTTTAAGCCTCGAATCACGTCTTTAAATATTATTCAACGATTGCAATCCTTATAAATAATATTTAATTAATATACTAAAGTTTTACTTAGTTTCTCATTCTGAGTGTACGTGGTTTTTTTCTTTGAATCTTCTTTTTAATTTCAGTCTCATTGCTTTCTTCCTTTTTTTCTACTTTGGATATTTTAATCTTCTTTTTACTTTGATTTTTTCTTTAAGCTTCCTTTTTTTTCGTTGTTTTTTTCATTTTTCTTTTCTTTGCGGTCTCATTTTTTTCTGTTTTCACTTCAGCTTTTGAAAATCTATTTTTTTCTTTGTTCTTTTTCTTCCTCGAGCCTCTGTTTGTTCTCATTGTTGTTTTTCTGATACTCAGGATATAAATCTGATTTGATTACCGATGGTAATTTTTCTTTACTTTTTTTTTTCTAACTTTCCTTGTGTCTTTCTCCTTAGGCCAACATAGATGCCTTTTGAATGGAAAAGGTACTCTCGATTGAATGCAAGTAGACGGGTCGTCAATGCTATTTTCCTCTTGACTAATTGAATTTAAAATATTTTGTAATGGAACACTGTTATTTTCAGTGGAGCAACTTTCTTTTGCACTGTCTTCATATATAACAGACTGCAAATCACTTTTTGTATTAGTATGAGATAAAGCAGTTGGATGATTTAAGTGTGAACTGTTAACTGCTGTGGGAACTGTGTCCGATACAGGTAAATGGTTAGAGAGCGAGCTGATGACTGTGTTCATTAAGTCTGAAACTAAATAGACAGAGTGTGAATTCTTGACTGTGTTCATTGAGTTTAATTGAAAGTGAAAGTTCGCAATGCGTCTGAGCTTAATATAGGCAAAGATTCAGAATGCAGAGTGATAAGTGCTTTTAAGCTTAGATTACCATGTTCATAACAAATTAAAGTCATCAAGTTACTATCACTAACATTTTCTTCACCGACTACATCAGCTGTACAAGGCGGTAAATTAAATTGACCTTCGCATAAATAAAACAATAATTACTAGATAAAATCCCTTTGCATCAATTTCTTATACATCACCTGCTTCGCACTTATCTTGTACAATTTTTCCGTATCCCCAGTACTATCATCAAACAAAAGATTCTCAATTGGACCAGAACTGGATTCAATTACACTTTCATCCTAAAATCGAAAATTAGAAAAGATTAATGATTGTTATTTAACAAATTTACATAATTACCCATATCAATTCAAATAAATATTTATTTATACATACTTTGGCAGATTCCTGATAGTTACTACAATTACACTCGTCTCGGTACGAAAGACTCTACCAAAGAAGAAATAAACTTTCATGCTTGACATCCCCTGACCACTTTTTAGACGTATGTTGACTGAATCAATTGAATGTTTCCTCGCTCAATTTCTCCGTCATAAATTTCAACCCATCCTTATTTTATCCAACATCCTTTTCTACTTGCACAGCATTAACGATATTTTGTTCTATTGATATAAGTTCCGAATAATATACTGAGTCTTACGAAGATTACGCGGCTATAACGTGGATCTATCATTACGACTCTATAACGTGGATCTATCATTACGTCTCTATAACGTGGACCTATCATTACGTCTCTATGACGTGGATCTATCATTACGTCTCTATAACGTGGATCTCTCATTACGTGTCTCTAACGTGTCTCTAAGAAGCTGTAGTCTCTTATGAATATTACGTCGCTGTATCATGGATATATCGTTAAGAGTCTCTAACGTGTCTCTAAGAAGCTGTAGTCTGTTATGGATACTACGTCGCTGAAACGAGAATTTAGCAGTACGAATCCCTAACGTGGATCTACTTTTACGTGTCTCTAAGATGCCTTAGTCTCTTATGGATAATACGTGGCTGTAAAATGGATCTATCATTACGTCTCCCTAACGTGCAACTATCTTTACGTATCTCTAAGAAGCCTATGTAATATGGATCTATCATTACGCGTTTCTAACATAGATCTATCATTATGCATTTATAACATAGAACTGTATTTCAGTGTCTGTAACGAGTCTATAAGACGCCATAGTTTATTATGGATATTACATGGCTGTAACGAGGATCCATCATTACGCCTCTATAACGTGTCTCTGAGAAGCTATAGTCTCTTATGGATACTACGTCGCTGTACGTGAATCTATCTTTAAGTCTATCTAACGTGTTTCTCAGAAGCTGTAGTCTCTTATAAATATTACCTGGAGTGTAAAATTGTTCTATCATTACGCCTTTCTAACATGGATCGATCTTTCAGTGTCTCTAACGTGTCTATAAGACAGCGTAGTTTATTATGGATATTACGTGGCTGTAACGAGGATCTATCATTACGTGCCTCTAACGTGTCTCTGAGAAGCTGTAGTCTCTTATGGATACTACGTCGCTGTAACGTGGATCTATCTTTAAGTCTCTCAGACATGTCTTTAAGGAGCTGTAGGCTCTAATGGATACTACGGCGCTGTAACGTGGACTTATCAGTACATTTCCCTAACGTGGATCTATCTTTACGTGTCTGTAAGAAGCTGTAGTCTTTTATGGATATTACGTGGCGTGTAAAATGGATATATATCATTACATGTTTCTAACATGGATCTATCATTATGTGTTTCTAACATGAATCTATGATTACGTGTAACTAACATGGATCTGTATTTCAGTGTCTCTAACGTTTCTCTAAGAAGCCGTAGTTCCTTATGGATATTACGCCGCATTTAATAGAATATTCTCAATACTATTTGGCTGTAACGAGGATCTAATCGTACGTATCTCTAACGTGTCTCTGAGAAGCCGTAGTCTCTTATGAATATTACGTTTCTGTAACGCAAATTTATCATTACGTGCCTCTACCGTGTCTCTGAGCAGCTGTAGTCTCTTCTCGATACTAAGTCGCTGTAACGAGGATTTATCAGTATGAATCCCTAACGTGGATCTACCTTTACGTGTATCTATGAAACCGTTGTCTCTTATGGATAATACGTGGCTGTAACATGGATCTATCATTACGATTTTCTAACATGGATCTATCTTCCTGTATTCCTAACGTGTGTATAGGATGCCGTAGTTTATTATGGATATTACATATCTGTAAAGGGATCTATAAGTACGTGTCTCTAACGTGTCTCTGAGAAGCTGTAGTTTCTTATGAATATTACGTTGCTGTAACGTGTATCTATCTTTAAGTCTCTCTAACGCATCTCTGAGGAGTTTTAGGCTCTAATGGTTACTACGTCGCTGTAACGTGGATTTATCAGAACGTTTCCCTTACGTGGATCTATCCTTACGTGTCTTTAAGAAGCCGTAGTCTCTTATGGATATTACGTGACGTATAACATGGATCTATCATTACGTGTTTCTAACATGGATCAATCTTTCAGTGTCCCTAACGTGTCTATAAGACGCCGTAGTTTATTATCGATATTACATGGCTGTAACGAGGATCTATCATTTCGTGCCTCTAACGTGTCTCTGAGAAGCTGTAGTCTCTTATGGATACTACGTCGCTGTAACGAGGATTTATCAGTACGAATCCCTAACGTGGATCTATCTTTACGTGTCTCTATGAAGCCGTAGTCTATTATGGATAATACGTGGGTGTAATAGCTATCATTACGTGCATCTAACGTGTCTCTGAGAAGCTGTAGTCTCTTATGGATACTACATCGCTGTAACGAGGATTTATCAGTACGAATCCCTAACGTGGATCTACCTTTACGTGTCTCTATGAGGCCGTAGTCTCTTATGGATAATACGTGGCTGTAATATGGATCTATCATTACGTATTTCTAACATAGAACTTTATTTCAGTGTCTCTAACGTGTCTATAGGATGCCGTAGTTTATTATGAATATTACGTGGCTGTAACGACGATCTATCATTACGTGCTTCTAACGTGTCTCTGAGAAGCTGTAGTCTCTTCTCGATACTAAGTCGTTGTAACGAGGATTTATCAGTACGAACCCTAACGTGGATCTACCTTTACGTGTCTCTATGAAGCCGTAGTCTCTTATAGATAATACGTGGCTGTAACATGGATCTATCATTACGTGTTTCTAACATGGATCTCTCTTTGAGATATTACGTGTCTATAAAAGGGATCTATAAGTACGTGTCTCTAACGTGTCTCTGAGAAGCTGTAGTCTCTTATCAATATTACGTTACTGTAACGTGGATCTATCCTTAAGTCTCTCTAACGCGTTTCTGAGGAGGTTTAGGCTCTTATAGTTACTACGTTGCTGTAACGTGGATTTATCAGATCGTTTCCCTTACGTGGATGTATCTTTACGTGTCTCTAAGAAGCCGTAGTCTCTTATGGATATTACGTGGCGTGTGATATGGATCTATTATTACGCGTTTCTAACATGAATCCATGATTACGTGTATCTAACATGGATCTGTATTTCAGTGTCTCTAAGAAGCCGTAGTTCCTTATGGATATTACGCCGTATTTAATAGAATATTCGCAATACTATTTTTTAAACAATCTGTTGATGTGTTTCTGGAGTTTTTGGTAAGTTTATAGCTTGAAATGTTATTAGATGCAAATTTATAACATTCATCGGATTTATAGTCATTCTTAATATCTGAAACATACACAGGCAATCCAAAAAAATTTGAAATTTAAAATGAAGAATAATTTGCATTCTGTTATGAGTATGATTAAGATAATTATATAATATCCTGTGGAAACAGTTTTTAAAAATGTAATAAAATGAACTAATTCTGTTAGAGATAATTAAAACTTTTTTAGAAATTAATGTATTAGTATTTCATTAAAAAAAAAGAAAAATATTTAAATGAATTTTACGAACATCTTTGAGCTTTCAACTATTTTTAGAAATTTAATATATCAACCTTAATACCCTTGTGAAAATAAAAAAGTATATATAACTGTATATAAGTGTATACAAATGTATAAAAATGTACAAAACCGTATAAAAGTGTCTATTTCTGTTTTAATTCGACAATAAAATTAAGTATATGAGCTAACGTTGATAATGATTATACAACAAATAATAAATAATAGCATCGAAAAATATATAATGACTTAATGATATCAAATATACATAAAATAATAGGTTTTTAACTCTCATTATCACATAATCTGTGTATAATAGTGTAAATAAATTTTCAAAAGTGTACATTTTTTACGATATTCTATAAGATAGTGTATATATACGTATGTAAATATAAACCAGTGTGGCAAATCCAAAATAAAATCGCTAAATTATACTAAATATTTTCTCTATGAAAAGTTTATGTTAATATAAAAAGTACACTCTTGTAAATTTATATATTCATGTTTGATTTCCACTAGGGTATTTTGCATTTATGTAATGCCTATAGCTTAATAAATAATATGCATACCTTAAGGTTCTTATAATTAACAAAAAACAACTATTTCGTTTTTAATTCGTAAAACTATAATAAAATTTTATTTCACTGTTCACTGGTACATGCGAACTGAGAAAGATGCGAAATGTAACTGCTTAAAAACAACGATTGCGTATTGTTATCACTGCTGATTCGAATGCTGGATAAAAATAAATGTTTGATATTCGATGACCTAATAAAAGAACACACTGCGCACCAAAATATTCTTCGCTTTCATACATTACTTATATATTAAATAAACTTAAAAGGTATAACATTTAAAAAAAAATTTTATTACGTGCATTTGTGAAGTATATATTTATTTTATAATGAAATAGAATATATTTAAATTTTAAATTTGATTTATTGAAATTCGATATATTTATTTATAGTAGAAAGGCCTTTAACACTATTATTTTATTTTATTTTTATTTTTATTTTTATTTCAATTAACGGACAAAATGCCATATACAATGTGACCGTTGGTCAAGAACAAAAATAAAGGTGCAGTTGAAATAATACAAAATTGAAATTACAACTACACAATGTTATTTAAACTCCTAAAAATCAAAGCGACCAATCAGAATATGAGCAATGTCAACATAAGTTTTGTTTAAAAAATAAACTGATGTTTAATAAGAAATTGCACTTTGTTTTTACGAAATTAAATAAAAAGTGTTTTCTGGGGTGAACTGTAAGGGTGCTTTTCTTTTCTTAAATCAACATAGGAGCAAGTAAAAATATCTCTAATTATTTTTTTATACTCTGCAATATATCACAAAATTAAGAAAATTTTAATAGTGTATGTCAGATGCCACGCTTAGCGGTAGTTATGCCTTTGACATTTTTTCTTCTACCATTCTCTCCTTTTCAATATTAAACATCAATATCGTTTATAGTATACAGACTTTTCATAAGATTGTACAAATTAAAAAATTTTTGGAAAAAAAAATAGTCATCTGTACTCTTATAAAAAACAAGGGATGTAACCCTAGAGAGTAAAAGCAATTACCACAGAAATACATTTTTATGAGAAATAAATTGGCGTTGGTTTCATTCGAAAATTTCAATTCGTTTTTAATATATTAAAAAAAATGATTTTTGTGGGTGAAGTGTAAGGGTATTATTCATTCCTCAAATGGTCGTATAAGTATGTATGTATATATTTTTTGTCTTTTTCATGTTTTACAATATATTACAAAATTAAGTAAATTATTAAGTCCTATGTCAGGAAACTCGTGTTAGGGGGTAGTAATCCCAACCTTACTGGGAACAACTTGCCGTGGCAAGTTACCCCTTTAAATAATATTTTTTTGAAAACTTCCGGGACCGGTCAACTTTTAATTTTAATATTGTTTATAATAGAATGATTTTTTATAAGATTCAGTTAATTAAGAAATTTCTGAAGAAAGAAAAAACGAAAAAAAGGCATATATACCCTTATAGAAAATAAGGGATGCAACTCTTCAGAGTGGAAGCGATTACCGCAAAAGCGCATTTTGATAAGAAACAAATTGGCGTTGGTTTCATCGGACATTTCAACTGTTTTTGTGGGTAAATTTTAAGGGTGATTTTCACCCCTTAAATCGCCGATTTAGCACGTAAAAAAATACGTATCTAATACTTTTTGATGTACTACAACATATCACAATATCAAGAAAATTGGTGAGGTACACCTCGGGTAGTTTCCTTGTTAGTTTTCACCTTTGTATCCCTACCCCCCCCCCCCCCTCCGGAATGGACCTCGAAGGAGGCTTCACAAACCCACAGCTTTGCAATAAGCTAGTAGGTTGTTCGTGTTTACCTCCATGAAAGTCTCGGGATCCAAGATCCCGTTTCTAAGCCACCTCTGTCAATGTCCGGCTAGGTTGGGGCATTTGCAGAGGAAATGACTGAGAGTCTCCTCTTCTTTGTTACACCATCTACACAGGTTGCTTGTTCCCTGTGTTTTGTATAAATAGCACCGCAGGTCGCAGTGTCTAGTTAACAGGCCCAGTACATTGCGTGCCCTCCGTTTATCCAATCTGATGATTTCTTTTCCCCACTCGGTGATATGCTCCCCCAGCAGTTCTTTGGACCATCTACATCCTATGGAGTTTTTCCATATACTACTATTAAATTAGTAGAAAATAAACTCTACAATTCTCTACGAGTTAACTATTTTTTATTACTTGCCAACGTTTCGAATTCCTTTTTTATAATTCCTTATCATGGCAAAAGTAAAAAGTGGCTGATTACTACGGCATTTTGTTAAAGCTGAGCACTTTGATGTTATTAGTACGAGCCCATAATAAACAGTTGTGAATTGGATAGTGTGTCTTTTCCGATAAAACACATCACCTGCAAGTGGCATTGGATCGACAGGCGATGGGAGGCCCGATCTTGATGTTTCTTCACTCGCGGGTGAACCGACAGACTAACTACTATTACCTACTATTAAAACCGGATACATAATTTTTATTCAGCGATTTGCACCAAAATGTCGATAATAGCATTAATCGCTTTGAAAAACGTGCTATTTGACTGTTCAGATATATCTAATGACGAATTTTTAAAGTATACAACCAGAGTATACAAATACAAATGCCAGAACTGTCAAAGCTTTGAAACATTGTAAACGCGCACAACAAGATTTTTTAATCTTGTAACGTACAAAAATTTCAGTCAGTTCCGTCCCTTCTATAAATCCATACTTAAATTATGTTGAATGGTCAACAAAATGCATTATCATATAATATTGTATACATTTTGATAGGAATACTTTTTAATGCATCATACTCACGTATTTTGTTTTAAATGCTATTATGAGTATACAAAATCTTCAAACTCTAAGAAAGAGTTAGTTAAGGAGAAAAACATCTTTTTGGTCAAATACATTTTCGGATACTTTTAAAGCTAAACTGGGACTTGTAATCCATTGATAAATCAGATATCGCGTATAAATATGACCGACTTCGTTCCAATCAATTACAAGCCTATAGGTTAGAGCACTTATAAAAAGTTGAGAAAAATAGATTTTAAAAATTAATGATTTAAGATTAACTTTTTTTGATATTCAAACGCATCATACTTATGCGATCACTATAAAATAATTTTACATGTTTTCATTCTTTAATTATTCTCGATTTTCAATTAAGATATTTTTAAATATAATCTGAAAAATATACAGTTCTTTAATTACAATTAATATGACGAATTAAAATCGTGCAACTCATGATTGACTACGGCATGCCGTACTTGCAAAGTTTAATGCACATGTTTATTTTATATCTGTATAATATAGATGAACCGTTCCAACAAATTTCGGCGAAATCGTGCGCACGGACTTCACCAAATTTGCTGTCGATTCCTTTATATGAAAATATATATGAAAAGAAGCACTCAAAATTTTTCAGCCCCTATGGTCCTTTGTGTGGCCCACTAGAGTGATTTGAAATTTCAGATATGTATTCAAACCGGATTTAGGTTTACCACATCTCAAATTTTTCGTCTTCAAAAGACATTTAATTCTTTTTTTGGAACATTCAAATTCATTGAGATAGGTACGATTTCGTAAATCGTCAAGTTGGCACCCCTGTAACTTTTTTCTAGCAGAACCTTTTGAGTTCTAAATTTCAGAAAAAGTAGCTTAATCGTTCTAGAAAACAATGTACTTGGTCTTACTTTGCCTTTTGAATACATACCATGACTGCGAATTTTCTTTTAGCTTGTCTTTTCCATCTAAAGTAAACGACATACTATTAAAGTCCGACGTAATTTACATAAGGTATTATACATTACGGATAATTCGATGTAAAAAGAAAGCTAACATTAAAACCTTTAATTTGAGTTGTAGGACTGATAGATTACGATATATTACATAGATATTACGATAGATGCAAAATTGCAAAAAAAAATTAGGCGGCAAGTTCGATTGCGAAAAAGGGCAAGCGATAAAACATAACCTAAAAAACACAAAATTTCGGGATTTTATTCAGCTTTGTATAGGTGACCCCATGAGCTGCCATGGTGGTCAAATATTTTTTTCTTAAAGTTTGTAAATATCGATAAGTAACTTGGTTCGATATTAAATAAAAAAAACTGAGTTGATTAATTTGTTTTATTTTTCGATATAATCCCCGCGAAGTTAGAATGACTTATAACTATAGATATTTTATACTAAGAGAGCAAGCTTCAAAATCACACACACATATATCGCTGTCGTCTCCTTTTAATACGCGAACCAAGTTACTTATTAAACTACCCTCGTATATAAGCTACCTTCATAATTTTTTGAGTGATGATCCATGTAGTCGAACCCATTATTATAGGTGCTAAATAGGCATTTTAATCATATTTTAGAATAATTTGACTGTTATTTATATTTTTAACAAGAAATACAGCTTGATTATCATTCTGGGAGTTATGCAGGTACTTTTGTACTAAAATGGCATCTCCATGAATTTTTGGTGTTGAGCCGAATGATCGAACCAATCATTAATGATGCTAAATAGGCATTTTAATCATATTTTAGCATAATTTGACTGTTATTTTTATTGTTAGCAAGAGATACATCGATTGCCGTTCTGGGATTTGTACAGATACTTTTGTACTAAAAAAAGGCATCTCCATGAATTTTTTGGTAGTCGACCGAGTGATCGAACTCTCTTTTTACAACTTATGACTTTTGAAATGGACTAAATGCATGTAATGAAGGGTCATATGACGTTAAAAATATTATTTTTTAAAAATTCATCAAATTTTCATAAAAAAGTACAGATTTAATTTTTGCGTAAAATTTACTGCTATTGACCTAAAGATCATTCAAAACAATTCCAACATGTAAAAGATGCTAAAATTACCGTCTTTGACCCACTGTAACTCGAACATACTTGGTCAAAAAAATCTGAAAAAATTCACAGACACTTATAAGAACCCTATATACATGTTAAAATAGGTTAGAGAAATACAAATTTTTTTTGTCTTCTCTAACCAATTTTAACATGTGTATAGGGTTCTTATATATATATATATATATATATATATATATATATATATATATATATATATATATATATATATATATATATATATATATATATATATATATATATATATATGGACGATTCTCTGTGAAATCGAAGACAAAAAAAAATTGGTATTTCTCTAACCAATTTTAACATGTATATAGGGTTCTTATAAGTGTTTGTGAATTTTTATATATATAGATATATATATATATATGGGCGATTCTCTGCGAAATCGAAGACAAAAAAAAATTTGTATATTATATAACAAAAGTATCCTTTTCTTAGACTTAAAAAATTGTAAATATGAAATTTCGATGTCAGTTTCACTCAAAATCAACAGAAACAATTTTTACCATTTATATTTTTGATGATAGCTAGGTGGTGGGGGTTAGTGACCCTGTTTGATGTAAATGTGGATCAAAAGTTATGTGGGTCGATTTAGTATTATTACTAATATACTAAAATACTAATATACAAAAGAACCCCAACTATGTATATTACCCCCAGCAGACAAGTTAATTTTTTTTGTTTTATTAAATGTATCTTGATTCAAATTCTCCTCTATAAATATTAAAATATACGATTATTAAAGGATAAAATAATCTGTGATTGACTGTTTGATACTTTGAATAATGTTTGATATTCCTACTTGATTTTAGCATAAATAGTTCACATTTTATTTCATGAAATATAGAACGATAATAGGTGACCTGTATATAGAGAATATGGCCATCCTTCGCGCAGAGTTCAATAAGCAAAATAAGACATTCAAAATTTATAAATTACTATGGTGTTTACATATATACAGATGAACCAAATGCTATTTCTATAGACAAATATTATTTTTAAAACCCATTTGCAATGGTTGTTAAAAAATCGTCTAAATAGATTTTATTCGCGTTTATACACCTTTTAGAAAAGTGCCAAGATTCGGATTCCAACCAAGTTATTTATCGAACGACCGTCGTAGGCGGCGAGAGAGTTTCTCCGACCACCGCTATTAAGAGGTCGCTCTCGCGGAGTCACGACGTCGAACAGAGACCGGCCCCGCAGTTTGTCTATTTTGGTTTAATTTAAGCTGCGCATGAATGTCTCGAGGCTTGTGGGGTAAAATCTTACTGTACTGAACAATGAAATTTTCAAGCAGCAGAAATAAAATTACCTATATTATAATTGTAAAAACTTAATATGAATATGGAATGCATGAGCATATGGTTAATTCGTATAAAATATTGCTTCATATTATTACAGTATCAATATTGTTGAAGTAATTGCTTTTAAATAATTTAATATCGATGTTACTATAATATTTTGTTCCACGAATAATGATACATATTAATTCAAACATGATTTAACCGTATAGCAATGTTTATTGTAAAATATTAGTTAAAAGTACCAGAAACTCGAAATGTTTCAGATTTTCCATGATTCGCGGTCGAGACAAAACGGTGTATTTCTTGCAATAATATTAACAAAATTATTTAATTAAGTACAGTAAATATTTATTAAATTAAAAATTTCCTTTCTTATATTCAATATATATTTACAACCACTAAATATTTAAGAAAAGTATTATAGCAGTCAAGTTAATTTTTTTTTTGTTTTATTAAATGTATCTTGATTAAAATTCTCCTCTATAAATATTAAAATATACGATTATTACATGATAAAATAATCTGTGATTGACTGTTTGATACTTTGAATAATGTTTGATATTCCTACTTGATTTTAGCATAAATAGTTCACATTTTATTTCATGAAATATAGAACGATAATAGGTGACCCGTATGTAGAGAATATGGCGATCCTTCGCGCAGAGCTCAATAAGCAAAATAAGACAATCAAAACTTATAAATTACTATGGTGTTTACATATATACAGATGAACCAAATGCTTTTTCTATAGACAAATATTATTTTTAAAACCCATTTGCAATGGTTGTTAAAAAATCGTCTAAATAGATTTTATTCGCGTTTATACACCTTTTAGAAAAGTGCCAAGATTCGGATTCGAACCAAGTTATTTATCGAACGACCGTCGTAGGCGGCGAGAGAGTTTCTCCGACCACCGCTATTAAGAGGTCGCTCTCGCGGAGTCCCGACGTCGAAGAGAGCCCGGCCCCGCAGTTTGTCTATTTTGGTTTAATTTAAGCTGCGCATGAATGTCTCGAGGCTTGTGGGGTACAATCTTACTGTACCGAACAGTGAAATTTTCAAGCAGCTGAAATAAAATTACCTATATTAAAATTGTAAAAACCTAGTAGGAATATGGAATGCATGAATATATGGTTAATTTGCGCGCATTGATCTACCGCTCCATGTAACAGTCGACCAATAAGCGCTTTGTGCAGAAATATTTCCCCCTCCACGCGGTAGTATGCCAATAATATGCGAGCAGAATTATTATCGCAAGGATAAAAGGACGGTGTTTTCGTGACAAGAGCATATTCATCATCATGGAGTGGTTGAATGAGAACGTATCCGCGACGTTACCGGTACACGACGAGGAGTTGAACATTATTCAAACAGAGATTGGCGATTGGCCTTTCCAGGGGTTGGATTTCTGGCCTCCATCACCACCACTGTCACCGATACCACCACCGACACCACCACGGATCGATATATCTTTGGTGGAAATGGAAATGGTGGCATCGAAAGCTGTTCAAGAGGCGAAACGGATCGGAAAGTCGATGCTGGTCAAGGAGGCAAAGCAAGTGGTTAAGCTCTCGTCCTCACCGCTTTGCATTGACCACTCTTTAGCGGAGTCATCGCCGATCATATGTGTCACGCCTTCCATCAAACGACGGAGGAGTGACAGTGACCACGACGGAGACGACGAAAAGCCCTCTCCACCGCGGCGAAATATCCGCAGAAAATTAAATTTCGAAAAATAATCGGCCCTTTTCAGGGCTGAAGTAAGCAAACGGTCCTTGTTAGGACCACAAAAACAATTCGCCCTTTTCAGGGCCACCAAAATATTTTAAAACGTAATACATACTATCGTTTATTCTTATATCATATATATATTTACAACCACTAAATATTTAAGAAAAGTTTTATAGCAGACAACTTAATTTTTTTTATTTTATTAAATGTATCTTGATTAAAATTCTCCTCTATAAATATTAAAATATACGATTATTAAATGATAAAATAATCTGTGATTGACTGTTTGATACTTTGAATAATGTTTTATATTCCTACTAGATTTTAGCATAAATAGTTCACATTTTATTTCATGGAATATAGAACGATAATAGGTGACCTGTAAGTAGAGAATATGGCCATCCTTCGCGCAGAGTTCAATAAGCAAAATAAGAGATTCAAAATTTATAAATTACTATGGTGTTTACATATATACAGATGAACCAAATGCTATTTCTATAGACAAATATTATTTTTAAAACCCATTTGCAATGGTTGTTAAAAAATCGTCTAAATAGATTTTATTCGCGTTTATGCACCTTTTAGAAAAGTGCCAAGATTCGGATTCGAACCAAGTTATTTATCGAACGACCGTCGTAGGCGGCGAGAGAGTTTCTCCGACCACCGCTATTAAGAGGTCGCTCTCGCGGAGTCCCGACGTCGAACGAAGACCGGCCCCGCAGTTTGTCTATTTTGGTTTAATTTAAGCTGCGCATGAATGTCTCGAGGCTTGTGGGGTACAATCTTACTGTACCGAACAGTGAAATTTTCAAGCAGCAGAAATAAAATTCCCTATATTATAATTGTAAAAACCTAATATGAATATGGAATGCATGAGCATATGGTTAATTCGTATAAAATATTGCTTCATATTATTACAGTATCAATATTGCTGACGTAATTGCTTTTAAATAATTTAATATCGATGCTACTATAATATTTTGTTCCACGAATAATGATACATATTAATTCAGACATGATTTAACCGTATAGCAATGTTTATTGTAAAATATTAGTTAAAAGTACCAGAAACTCGAAATGTTTCAGATTTTCCATGCTTCGCGGTCGAGACAAAACGGTGTATTTCCTGCAATAATATTAACAAAATTTTTTACTTAAGTACAGTAAATATTTATTAAATTAAAAAGTTTCCTTCTTATATTCAATATATATTTACAACCACTAAATATTTAAGAAAAGTTTTATAGCAGACAAGTTAATTTTTTTTTGTTTTATTAAATGTATGTTGATTAAAATTCTCCTCTATAAATATTAAAATATACGATTATTAAATGATAAAATAATCTGTGATTGACTGTTTGATACTTTGAATAATGTTTGATATTCCTACTTGATTTTAGCATAAATAGTTCACATTTTATTTCATGAAATATAGATCCATAATAGGTGACCTGTAAGTAGAGAATATGGCCATCCTTCGCGCAGAGTTCAATAAGCAAAAAAAAGACATTCAAAATTTATAAATTACTATGGTGTTTACATATATACAGATGAACCAAATGCTATTTCTTTAGACAAATATTATTTTTAAAACCCATTTGCAATGGTTGTTAAAAAATCGTCTAAATAGATTTTATTCGCGTTTATACACCTTTTAGAAAGGTGCCAAGATTCGGTTTCGTACCGAGTTACCTATCCAACCACCGTCGTAGGCGGCGAGAGAGCATCTCCGACCAGCGATATTAAGAGGTCGCTCTCGCGGAGCGCCGACGTCGAAGAGAGACCGGCCCCGTAGTTTGTCTATTTTGGTTTATTTTAAGCTGCGCATGAATGTCTCGAGGCTTTTGCGGTACAATCGTACTGTTCCGAACAGTGAAATTTTCAAGCAGCAGAAATAAAATTACCTATATTAAAATTGTAAAAACCTAGTAGGAATATGGAATGCATGAATATATGGTTAATTTGCGCGCATTGATCTACCGCTCCATGTAACAGTCGACCAATAAGCGCTTTGTGCAGAAATATTTCCCCCTCCACGCGGTAGTATGCCAATAATATGCGAGCAGAATTATTATCGCAAGGATAAAAGGACGGTGTTTTCGTGACAAGAGCATATTCATCATCATGGAGTGGTTGAATGAAAACGTATCCGCAACGTTACCGGTACACGACGAGGAGTTTAACATTATTCAAACAGAGATTGGCGATTGGCCTTTCCAGGGGTTGGATTTCTGGCCTCCATCACCACCACTGTCACCGATACCACCACCGACACCACCACGGATCGATATATCTTTGGTGGAAATGGAAATGGTGGCATCGAAAGCTGTTCAAGAGGCGAAACGGATCGAAAAGTCGATGCTGGTCAAGGAGGCGAAGCAAGTGGTTAAGCTCTCGTCCTCACCGCTTTGCATTGACCACTCTTTAACGGAGTCATCGCCGATCATATGTGTCACGCCTTCCATCAAACGACGGAGGAGTGACAGTGACCACGACGGAGACGACGAAAAGCCCTCTCCACCGCGGCGAAATATCCGCAGAAAATTAAATTTCGAAAAATAATCGGCCCTTTTCAGGGCTGAAGTAAGCAAACGGTCCTTGTTAGGACCACAAAAACAATTGGCCCTTTTCAGGGCCACCAAAATATTTTAAAACGTAATACATACTATCGTTTATTCTTATATCATATATATATTTACAACCACTAAATATTTAAGAAAAGTTTTATAGCAGACAAGTTAATTTTTTTTGTTTTATTAAATGTATCTTGATTAAAATTCTCCTCTATAAATATTAAAATATACGATTATTAAAGGATAAAATAATCTGTGATTGACTGTTTGATACTTTGAATAATGTTTGATATTCCTACTTGATTTTAGCATAGATAGTTCACATTTTATTTCATGAAATATAGAACGATAATAGGTGACCTGTATGTAGAGAATATGGCCATCCTTCGCGCAGAGTTCAATAAGCAAAATAAGACATTCAAAATTTATAAATTACTATGGTGTTTACATATATACAGATGAACCAAATGCTATTTCTATAGACAAATATTATTTTTAAAACCCATTTGCAATGGTTGTTAAAAAATCGTCTAAATACATTTTATTCGCGTTTATACACCTTTTAGAAAAGTTCCAAGATTCGGATTCGAACCAAGTTATTTATCGAACGACCGTCGTAGGCGGCGAGAGAGTTTCTCCGACCACCGCTATTAAGAGGTCGCTCTCGCGGAGTCCCGACGTCGAAGAGAGACCGGCCCCGCAGTTTGTCTATTTTGGTTTAATTTAAGCTGCGCATGAATGTCTCGAGGCTTGCGGGGTAAAATCTTACTGTACTGAACAATGAAATTTTCAAGCAGCAGAAATAAAATTCCCTATATTATAATTGTAAAAACCTAATATGAATATGGAATGCATGAGCATATGGTTAATTCGTATAAAATATTGCTTCATATTATTACAGTATCAATATTGCTGAAGTAATTGCTTTTAAATAATTTAATATCGATGCTACTATAATATTTTGTTCCACGAATAATGATACATATTAATTCAAACATGATTTAACCGTATAGCAATGTTTATTGTAAAATATTAGTTAAAAGTACCAGAAACTCGAAATGTTTCAGATTTTCCATGCTTCGCGGTCGAGACAAAACGGTGTATTTCCTGCAATAATATTAACAAAATTATTTACTTAAGTACAGTAAATATTTATTAAATTAAAAAGTTCCCTTCTTATATTCAATATATATTTACAACAACTAAATATTTAAGAAAAGTTTTATAGCAGACAAGTTAATTTTTTTTTTGTTTTATTAAATGTATCTTGATTAAAATTCTCCTCTATAAATATTAAAATATACGATTATTAAATGATAAAATAATCTGTGATAGACTGTTTGATACTTTGAATAATGTTTGATATTCCTACTTGATTTTATCATAAATAGTTCACATTCTATTTCATGAAATATAGAACCATAATAGGTGACCCGTATGTAGAGAATATGGCGATCCTTCGCGCAGAGCTCAATAAGCAAAATAAGACAATCAAAACTTATAAATTACTATGGTGTTTACATATATACAGATGAACCAAATGCTTTTTCTATAGACAAATATTATTTTTAAAACCCATTTGCAATGGTTGTTAAAAAATCGTCTAAATAGATTTTATTCGCGTTTATACACCTTTTAGAAAAGTGCCAAGATTCGGATTCGAACCAAGTTATTTATCGAACGACCGTCGTAGGTAGCGAGAGAGTTTCTCCGACCACCGCTATTAAGAGGTCGCTCTCGCGGAGCGCCGACGTCGAACAGAGACCGGCCCCGCAGTTTGTCTATTTTGGTTTAATTTAAGCTGCGCATGAATGTCTCGAGGCTTGTGGGGTAAAATCTTACTGTACTGAACAATGAAATTTTCAAGCAGCAGAAATAAAATTCCCTATATTATAATTGTAAAAACCTAATATGAATATGGAATGCATGAGCATATGGTTAATTCGTATAAAATATTGCTTCATATTATTACAGTATCAATATTGCTGAAGTAATTGCTTTTAAATAATTTAATATCGATGCTACTATAATATTTTGTTCCACGAATAATGATACATATTAATTCAAACATGATTTAACCGTATAGCAATGTTTATTGTAAAATATTAGTTAAAAGTACCAGAAACTCGAAATGTTTCAGATTTTCCATGCTTCGCGGTCGAGACAAAACGGTGTATTTCCTGCAATAATATTAACAAAATTATTTACTTAAGTACAGTAAATATTTATTAAATTAAAAAGTTTCCTTCTTATATTCAATATATATTTACAACCACTAAATATTTAAGAAATGTTTTATAGCAGACAAGTTAATTTTTTTTTGTTTTATTAAATGTATGTTGATTAAAATTCTCCTCTATAAATATTAAAATATACGATTATTAAATGATAAAATAATCTGTGATTGACTGTTTGATACTTTGAATAATGTTTGATATTCCTACTTGATTTTAGCATAAATAGTTCACATTTTATTTCATGAAATATAGATCCATAATAGGTGACCTGTAAGTAGAGAATATGGCCATCCTTCGCGCAGAGTTCAATAAGCAAAAAAAAGACATTCAAAATTTATAAATTACTATGGTGTTTACATATATACAGATGAACCAAATGCTATTTCTTTAGACAAATATTATTTTTAAAACCCATTTGCAATGGTTGTTAAAAAATCGTCTAAATAGATTTTATTCGCGTTTATACACCTTTTAGAAAGGTGCCAAGATTCGGTTTCGTACCGAGTTACCTATCCAACCACCGTCGTAGGCGGCGAGAGAGCATCTCCGACCAGCGATATTAAGAGGTCGCTCTCGCGGAGCGCCGACGTCGAAGAGAGACCGGCCCCGTAGTTTGTCTATTTTGGTTTATTTTAAGCTGCGCATGAATGTCTCGAGGCTTTTGCGGTACAATCGTACTGTTCCGAACAGTGAAATTTTCAAGCAGCAGAAATAAAATTACCTATATTAAAATTGTAAAAACCTAGTAGGAATATGGAATGCATGAATATATGGTTAATTTGCGCGCATTGATCTACCGCTCCATGTAACAGTCGACCAATAAGCGCTTTGTGCAGAAATATTTCCCCCTCCACGCGGTAGTATGCCAATAATATGCGAGCAGAATTATTATCGCAAGGATAAAAGGACGGTGTTTTCGTGACAAGAGCATATTCATCATCATGGAGTGGTTGAATGAAAACGTATCCGCAACGTTACCGGTACACGACGAGGAGTTTAACATTATTCAAACAGAGATTGGCGATTGGCCTTTCCAGGGGTTGGATTTCTGGCCTCCATCACCACCACTGTCACCGATACCACCACCGACACCACCACGGATCGATATATCTTTGGTGGAAATGGAAATGGTGGCATCGAAAGCTGTTCAAGAGGCGAAACGGATCGAAAAGTCGATGCTGGTCAAGGAGGCGAAGCAAGTGGTTAAGCTCTCGTCCTCACCGCTTTGCATTGACCACTCTTTAACGGAGTCATCGCCGATCATATGTGTCACGCCTTCCATCAAACGACGGAGGAGTGACAGTGACCACGACGGAGACGACGAAAAGCCCTCTCCACCGCGGCGAAATATCCGCAGAAAATTAAATTTCGAAAAATAATCGGCCCTTTTCAGGGCTGAAGTAAGCAAACGGTCCTTGTTAGGACCACAAAAACAATTGGCCCTTTTCAGGGCCACCAAAATATTTTAAAACGTAATACATACTATCGTTTATTCTTATATCATATATATATTTACAACCACTAAATATTTAAGAAAAGTTTTATAGCAGACAAGTTAATTTTTTTTGTTTTATTAAATGTATCTTGATTAAAATTCTCCTCTATAAATATTAAAATATACGATTATTAAAGGATAAAATAATCTGTGATTGACTGTTTGATACTTTGAATAATGTTTGATATTCCTACTTGATTTTAGCATAGATAGTTCACATTTTATTTCATGAAATATAGAACGATAATAGGTGACCTGTATGTAGAGAATATGGCCATCCTTCGCGCAGAGTTCAATAAGCAAAATAAGACATTCAAAATTTATAAATTACTATGGTGTTTACATATATACAGATGAACCAAATGCTATTTCTATAGACAAATATTATTTTTAAAACCCATTTGCAATGGTTGTTAAAAAATCGTCTAAATACATTTTATTCGCGTTTATACACCTTTTAGAAAAGTTCCAAGATTCGGATTCGAACCAAGTTATTTATCGAACGACCGTCGTAGGCGGCGAGAGAGTTTCTCCGACCACCGCTATTAAGAGGTCGCTCTCGCGGAGTCCCGACGTCGAAGAGAGACCGGCCCCGCAGTTTGTCTATTTTGGTTTAATTTAAGCTGCGCATGAATGTCTCGAGGCTTGCGGGGTAAAATCTTACTGTACTGAACAATGAAATTTTCAAGCAGCAGAAATAAAATTCCCTATATTATAATTGTAAAAACCTAATATGAATATGGAATGCATGAGCATATGGTTAATTCGTATAAAATATTGCTTCATATTATTACAGTATCAATATTGCTGAAGTAATTGCTTTTAAATAATTTAATATCGATGCTACTATAATATTTTGTTCCACGAATAATGATACATATTAATTCAAACATGATTTAACCGTATAGCAATGTTTATTGTAAAATATTAGTTAAAAGTACCAGAAACTCGAAATGTTTCAGATTTTCCATGCTTCGCGGTCGAGACAAAACGGTGTATTTCCTGCAATAATATTAACAAAATTATTTACTTAAGTACAGTAAATATTTATTAAATTAAAAAGTTCCCTTCTTATATTCAATATATATTTACAACAACTAAATATTTAAGAAAAGTTTTATAGCAGACAAGTTAATTTTTTTTTTGTTTTATTAAATGTATCTTGATTAAAATTCTCCTCTATAAATATTAAAATATACGATTATTAAATGATAAAATAATCTGTGATAGACTGTTTGATACTTTGAATAATGTTTGATATTCCTACTTGATTTTATCATAAATAGTTCACATTCTATTTCATGAAATATAGAACGATAATAGGTGACCTGTATGTAGAGAATATGGCCATCCTTCGCGCAGAGTTCAATAAGCAAAATAAGAGATTCAAAATTTATAAATTACTATGGTGTTTACATATATACAGATGAACCAAATGCTATTTCTATAGACAAATATTATTTTTAAAACCCATTTGCAATGGTTGTTAAAAAATCGTCTAAATAGATTTTATTCGCGTTTATACACCTTTTAGAAAAGTGCCAAGATTCGGATTCGAACCAAGTTATTTATCGAACGACCGTCGTAGGCGGCGAGAGAGTTTCTCCGACCACCGCTATTAAGAGGTCGCTCTCGCGGAGTCCCGACGTCGAACGGAGACCGGCCCCGCAGTTTGTCTATTTTGGTTTAATTTAAGCTGCGCATGAATGTCTCGAGGCTTGTGGGGTACAATCTTACTGTACCGAACAGTGAAATTTTCAAGCAGCAGAAATAAAATTCCCTATATTATAATTGTAAAAACCTAATATGAATATGGAATGCATGAGCATATGGTTAATTCGTATAAAATATTGCTTCATATTATCACAGTATCAATATTGCTGAAGTAATTGCTTTTAAATAATTTAATATCGATGTTACTATAATATTTTGTTCCACGAATAATGATACATATTAATTCAAACATGATTTAACCGTATAGCAATGTTTATTGTAAAATATTAGTTAAAA
The DNA here is from genome assembly GCA_949152435.1 of Gastracanthus pulcherrimus. NCBI lineage: Eukaryota > Metazoa > Arthropoda > Insecta > Hymenoptera > Pteromalidae > Gastracanthus > Gastracanthus pulcherrimus. The sequence continues at coordinate 35,735,785 of OX424574.1, forward strand.
GTACCAGAAACTCGAAATGTTTCAGATTTTCCATGATTCGCGGTCGAGACAAAACGGTGTATTTCTTGCAATAATATTAACAAAATTATTTAATTAAGTACAGTAAATATTTATTAAATTAAAAATTTCCTTTCTTATATTCAATATATATTTACAAACACTAAATATTTAAGAAAAGTATTATAGCAGTCAAGTTAATTTTTTTTTTGTTTTATTAAATGTATCTTGATTAAAATTCTCCTCTATAAATATTAAAATATACGATTATTAAATGATAAAATAATCTGTGATTGACTGTTTGATACTTTGAATAATGTTTGATATTCCTACTTGATTTTAGCATAAATAGTTCACATTCTATTTCATGAAATATAGAACCATAATAGGTGACCCGTATGTAGAGAATATGGCGATCCTTCGCGCAGAGCTCAATAAGCAAAATAAGACAATCAAAATTTATAAATTACTATGGTGTTTACATATATACAGATGAACCAAATGCTATTTCTATAGACAAATATTATTTTTAAAACCCATTTGCAATGGTTGTTAAAAAATCGTCTAAATAGATTTTATTCGCGTTTATACACCTTTTAGAAAAGTGCCAAGATTCGGATTCGAACCAAGTTATTTATCGAACGACCGTCGTAGGCAGCGAGAGAAATTCTCCGACCACCGCTATTAAGAGGTCGCTCTCGCGGAGTCCCGACGTCGAAGAGAGACCGGCCCCGCAGTTTGTCTATTTTGGTTTAATTTAAGCTGCGCATGAATGTCTCGAGGCTTGTGGGGTACAATCTTACTGTACTGAACAATGAAATTTTCAAGCAGCAGAAATAAAATTTCCTATATTATAATTGTAAAAACCTAATATGAATATGGAATGCATGAGCATATGGTTAATTCGTATAAAATATTGCTTCATATTATTACAGTATCAATATTGCTGAAGTAATTGCTTTTAAATAATTTAATATCGATGCTACTATAATATTTTGTTCCACGAATAATGATACATATTAATTCAAACATGATTTAACCGTATAGCAATGTTTATTGTAAAATATTAGTTAAAAGTACCAGAAACTCGAAATGTTTCAGATTTTCCATGATTCGCGGTCGAGACAAAACGGTGTATTTCTTGCAATAATATTAACAAAATTATTTAATTAAGTACAGTAAATATTTATTAAATTAAAAATTTCCTTTCTTATATTCAATATATATTTACAACCACTAAATATTTAAGAAAAGTATTATAGCAGTCAAGTTAATTTTTTTTTTGTTTTATTAAATGTATCTTGATTAAAATTCTCCTCTATAAATATTAAAATATACGATTATTAAAGGATAAAATAATCTGTGATTGACTGTTTGATACTTTGAATAATGTTTGATATTCCTACTTGATTTTAGCATAGATAGTTCACATTTTATTTCATGAAATATAGAACGACAATAGGTGACCTGTATGTAGAGAATATGGCCATCCTTCGCGCAGAGTTCAATAAGCAAAATAAGACATTCAAAATTTATAAATTACTATGGTGTTTACATATATACAGATGAACCAAATGCTATTTCTATAGACAAATATTATTTTTAAAACCCATTTACAATGGTTGTTAAAAAATCGTCTAAATAGATTTTATTCGCGTTTATACACCTTTTAGAAAAGTTCCAAGATTCGGATTCGAACCAAGTTATTTATCGAACGACCGTCGTAGGCGGCGAGAGAGTTTCTAAGCTAAGAGAGTTCAAGGCAAGCAAAGCGAGCCCGTCAGGGGAATTGCAGCCTTCGATGTATTCCTTGTTCTTATGCATCCATAACCCTGTATGTTCCAAGGTTTTAAATTTGAAGCAGTTTAAAAAGGGACAGATAAATACCCCGGGCTCCATATAATCCCCTAATATTAGTACACACATATATAATATCTGTCCCTTTGTAAACTACTTTAAATTGTAAATCTTGGAACTTACAGGGGGTATGGATGCATAAGAACAAGGAAGACATCGACGGCTGCGATTCCCTGACGGGCTCACTTTGCTTGCCCTGAACTCTCTTAACTTAGGTGTTTAATTGGAGTTCTTTTGTATATTAGTATTTTCGTATATTAGTAATAATACTAAATCGACCCACATAACTTTTGGTCCACATTTACTTCAAACATGATCATTAACCCCCACCCCCTAGCTATCAAAAATATAAATGGTAAAAATGGTTCCTGTTGATTTTGAGTGAAACTGACATCGAAATTTCATATTTACAATTTTCTAAGTCTAAGAAAAGGATATCCGTTTTACTTTTCGATTACTTTCGGTGACACCCACGTAACTTGTGTTCATATTAACATCAATCATGGTCACTAACCCCCACCCACTTGCTAACATAAAAGAAATAAATGATAAAAAATGGTTTCTTTCGATTTTGAGTGAAACAGACATCGAGAATTTCATGTTTGCAAATTTCGAAGTCTAAAAAAAGTACTTCCGGTTGACTTCCAGATTACTTTCGATGACACCCATGCCACTTTTTCTCCATATTTACAGCACACATGGTCACTGGCACCCACACTCCCTTGATCATCAAAAAAATTAATGATAAAAGATGGTTCCTATTGATTTTCCGTGAAACAGATATGCGGCCACACAAACTTTTATAATATTAATAATTACTTCTAATAATAATTAAAATATTAATTATAATAATAATAATAATAATAATAATAATAATAATAATAATGATAATAATAGTAAATAACTAAAATATTACTTTAATACTGTGCATCAAAACACGGTTTCCATTGTATCTAAAATGAATAATTCAGGTTAAAGTGATAAATTATAAAATATATTATGAGTTCATTACCATACATCATGATTAATAGAAAAAACATACTGTAGTACTTTCAAAGCTAACTTTAATGAGTACAAGAATGCATATTTATCTTGAACTACATTTATATTTTGAATTTATATATGCGGTTGACATAAAATATTGTCAACTGTTTTTCCGATTGTTCGTACTACTTTTTTATCATCATATTTAACAATTAAATAATAAAATGAAAAATATTTTTAGTTCTTATAAGCGAAATAACAAACACAGCATTCTTTATTTTATGATTATGATTACAATTAGCCTGTATAGTAAATTAAAATGTTGTATATGTAGAGAAGGATAGCCTGGAACACATGTGGTTGGTGAAGGGACGCGGAGTCTGAGAAAAGTTACTGGGGTTTACTCACTGATTTTATATTTAAAAGTCACTTGTTAAAATGAGCGTTTATTGCTCTTAAAATTAACTATTTACATGTTCGTGTTTGATGTAAGGTTTAAATAAAGAAAGGATTTTTAACACGCGGTCGCGAATACATACGTCGCGAGCCGCACACCGAACTTGTCATAGCTACGGTCAAGCCGGAAGAGAGCGAGCTCAGCGAGAACAATTACTTTTGTTCTCGCTTCGCCGAAATCAGAAAGGAAGAAAGTGACAGAAAGCGCGCACATGTGTCCATTCTCGCAAGTAATCCGCGAGCGAACGAGAGAGAGAGAGAGAGAGAGAGAGAGAGAGAGAGAGAGAGAGAGAGAGAGAGAGAGAGAGAGAGAGAGAGAGAGAGAGAGAGAGAGAACACAGTAACACGCGGGAAAATATGAAATATTATAGGGTCGCTACGACTGCAAACGGCCCGAATAAAGTGTAATATCAGTTTAAATACATCAGTAAGTATCAGTATGTACATTAAAACATACATTTATTATTGCAACAATTAATTAAGTTTGAGAAAACAAAATTCCAATGAATTGATAGCGGGTTTTGATTGTTCAAAACTTATACATAGAAATGGTTAGTTTTTATACTTTTACAGCTATATTTTCATCGAAACTGGCTAGTATACAAATTCATGTGCCAGAAATATGATATACTGAAAACCGGTATCGATAGGAATATGTCCTAGTTACTATTTCATCTACTTGCATGTATTTAATTATCTCTTACGAAAAAATTTTCCTCTGTGAGGTTGCGAATACCCGCAGTCTCCCTGTAGAACTGCAACCCATAAAGCTTCGTTGGCATCAACCTGTAGATAGTCTTCAGGCAGTGATGGGCAATTCTTATTAGCAATCGTTATATTTAATTAAGTAGCAACACGTTCAAGTAATTTTTGTACCAGTTTATAGTAGAACATTAAATAGAGTATATATAATACAATTATACTTTTCTCAAACACAAAAATATTACAAAACAAATAAAAATTTAAGCAAAATTTGAATTTAACCAATTTTAATGTTTCTGGTCTAGTTTTTTCCTTAAACATTTCTCTACAAAGTTAACGAAATAAATTTATAAAGTAATATATTGGTGATTAGAGAAAGCCAATTGTTATAAAATTTTACGCATTTACTTATAAATAATTAGCGTTCTCTTATTACAGATATATTATTTTATAATTTTCTTTCGTTAACTTTGTAGAGAAATGTTTAAGCTAAAAGTAAGCCCCAAAACATTAAAATTTGTTAAGATATAAAGAAAAAAATTAGGGTTTAACTAAATATTCTTTAAATTGACAATATTTACACTTGTATCAACACGATTTTTTTAAAACAATTTCTTTCTCATGTAGATATGGACTATTATTAAGTACATTTCATTAGTTTTATCATAGGACCTTCAACCAAAACCAAGGCTGAATGGACAACAATCACAACCAGCATAATGCGTTTCTTACACATAAGTATTGTACACGTAATTATTGTGCACAATTTAGCACTGGTCAAATATATCTATATATAATTTGACCAATGCTAAATTGTGTACAATATATACGTGTATAATTCTTATGTGTAAGAAACGCGCTATGTCTCACAACCAAGGGTGGATGGACAGCAAGGCTGTTAGACCAGCTGGCCTCTTGGATTAACATAGACCTTGGGGAGGTAAATTACTACCTGACCCAATTCTTAAGTGACCATGGGTACTTCTGCTTCTACCTCAATCGTATGGGGAAGATTCAGAGCCCGAGTTGCATCTTCTGTTTCGCTGACCTCGAAGATGCGTTTCACACGTTTTTCATCTGCGAAAAGTGGAATGAAGAAAGAACAGCTCTTCTCGGTTCGGTCGGATAATTCACGCCTGAGACCATAGTGGGGAAAATGATGTCCGCCGAGAATAAGTGGTCCGTCACGGCATAATTCGCCGAGACGGTCCTACGTCAAAAGAAGCGGTACCCAGATAGGGCAATTGACTAAGATATGAATGAAGCGCTGGGAGACGCTCCGACACCCCCTCATAACCCAGGGATGGCGGACGACCCTGTAGAAATCGATGGATTGGAAGATGATGAAACATTCCCTTAACCGGGAGACGTACATTTTCTTTCATTTTATAAGTGTCGCGGGGAGGGTTATGGAGATAAAATGCGTCGGTTCGAATACGCGTATAGAATTAAGAATTGTACACGTAATTATTGTGCACAATTTAGCATTGGTCAAATATATCTATATATAATTTGACCAATGCTCATTTGTGTACAATAATTACGTGTATAATTCTTATGTGTAAGAAACGTGCAATGCCGTTAGATCTAACGGCCCTAGGGCGATTTAAAATTATAAATTTTTAAATTTGTTTCAGATCGAGGCAGCAGCGGTTGTCGAGACGATACTAGAATGGCACCACTCTGAGGTAATGTGATAATCGGTACCAGGGTGGGTTCCGCCAGAAGAGGAAAGGGAGGTAGGTTTTAGTGGGTCGGTTTGCGATGCAACGGCCGTGTAGTTTTCCCGCGTTTTTGTTTATTTTATTTTTCGTTCTATATTATACACACGGCGCATGCATCCCCAACCAGCCCCACACTATCCGGCTGTGCGGACCCAGTCGGTTGTGCCTTAGATGGCATTTCCTACCCCCCTCGAAAAAAAAATCATAGGACCTTTATAAAATCTCATATGATTTTTTGTTTTATGCTCTATATCTAGCGAAATACCCTCCTTAGGCAAACAAACTTTATATGTTTCCGAATTTTAGGTAGTTCGTATAATAAATTATTCGATTTTTTATATTCAATTCAAATTCGTTGCTGCTTAGCGCTAAGATGGGCCACCCGTACAGTATAAAAAGATAAGTAATAAATACACCTCAACCAGTACATATCGATGGCCCTTACGAAGACTAGCATACTTCAGTTTTCTCAAAACCACATAGTTCTTTACAGAGTCATCTTATAAAAATCTAGTACTTTTTAGATTTTCTAATAAGTATTAACTTTTTCTTAGATCCTCTGAGAAGCTACTAGTTTTGTCTGAGATTGTAAACGTTGCACTACAAAAAGAAAATCTGAAATTCAGTGCTCCAGTACTGAATTTTGTTGCTACTGAAATGCCTCCCGAACTGAATTTCAGTAATCAAGATACAAGTTTACTGATATTCAGTAAAATCCAAACGAAAATAGAATAATAAGAAGCCAACACACTGAATTTCAGTAACACTCGATCTGAAATCGCACTCTGTCGCCCGGCTCCTTCCCTATCGTTCTATACGCGAGACCGAAAACGCACCTATAATTACGATTTCACGAATAAGTGTTTGTTTTTTCATGGTAAAGCGAGAGTCAGTTCTTAAGGTAAGTGATTATTGTATTTTATGTTTATTTATGATTAGATACAAGTACATAGTAACATGTGAATCAATAAGACATACATCTACGAATAGTGTATGTATAGGTTAGGTAAAAGACTCAAAAGCAAAAGCAAATTTTTACAATAAGTATACTATTACAATGGTAAAAGCTTTTGATTGATATTTCGGTACCTTCAGTTTTATTTTGAAAAGTTTTTTTATTGAGAAGTTACAGTTTCCATGATATAAGGGCATTTGCTTTTGAAGTTTCTTACCTCAGTACTTGTCGCAAAGATAATACCCTTTTATAGAATTAAATTCAATTTAATCAAATACTTTTTCCATTGAGGTGGTTTGTTCCACTCGGCATGTATAAACTATATTTCTTAATTTATAACGATGTTTCTTATTTATTGATAGACTTTGTTTCTTATATATTACCAAAGAGTAAGATCATTGACGCCAAAGTAGTTTTTTTTTTTTTTTTTTTTAATTAACGTCGCCATGTTTGTGCTCCCATGTGGTGCTAATCGACGACGGGGGTCTGCGGTGTGTTTGTAAACAAAGCACATGTAATTTTTACAGAGGTGCTTGTATCAATCGGCAGAGACTAGGATTCGAACCCGGGTCACCGGCGTGGGAATCCGACACTCTACCGACTGAGCCGCCGCAGGCCCCGCCAAAGTAGTTTCTGGATGATCAATGATTGTATCAAAATACTTTGGCTTCAATGATCTCACTCTTTGATAAGATTTAAGAGACAAAGTCTATCAATAAATAAGAAACAATATATCATATATACTCATGTCGTGTAAACTTGAACATTTTGTAATCACACATGAAAGTTATTTACAGATGTCTACTGATAGACTTGTATATATATATATTTACAAACGAACGTTCATATGTTTGAGAAAACTGACAAACGATATACTACCTCAATTGTAACAGCATCATTCCAGTGTTTTTATTGAACAATCTTGTTAATTATTAAAATCTTGTTCTTGAGGTTTTAATACAACTTAATCATATGCTTTTACCATTGAGGTGGTTTATTTCAGTTACAGTTTTCTGAATGATGTATGCAAATGCAGTGGTCATATATAAACTATATTTTTTAATTCATAATAATCTTTCTCATTTATTGATAGATTTTGTCTCTTTTATATCTTATCAAAGACTGAGACCATTGATGCTAAAGTAGTTTCATAAAATTAATCATTCGGGAACTACTTTGGGGTCAATGATCGCACTTATTGATAAAATATAAGAGACAAACTCTATCAAGAAATGGGAAACATCATTACGAATAGAGAAATATAGTTTGTACATGACGAGTGCATTTGCATACATCATTGAGAAAACTATAAACTGGGACCAACCATCTCAATGGTAAAAGCATTTGATCAAGGAATCAAACCTGGGTTAAATCTGTAAAAAAAATAAAATATTATTATGACTTAAAATATTATGTCATATACCATTTTCACAAAAAGAAATATGCCTAATAAAATCACTGACCAGTATTAATGTACCCATACAGTTTTGAGGTTATGAATATTTAATTAATTATAATATTTATTCTTAACATCTAAATAATAAAATGGAGACACCGTCATCGGCGACCTGGTGCATCTGGACATTATTGGTACAATATGACGGTAAAATGCCTCGGAGCGGATTGCCGAAACAGCTTCATCGGTGACCTGGTGCACCTGGACATCACCGGTACAATATGGACGTAAAAAGCTTCGGAGTGGATTACCAAGGAACCGTTCTCGAGGATCGGGTGTACCGCACCCGGACGTCGTTAAAAACATATTGAGGTAAAATGCCTCGAAGTCGTTCACCAAGACACCGTTATCGAGGATCTGGCTCACCTAGGTATCACATAATATTAGTCTGAATGTTATTACTAATAGCTCTAATGTATAAATATATCATAACCGATAAAATAATATTTATAACCTCAAATATATCAGCACATTATTTTTATAAGTTTTACAATGTTTGGTTGCCTTAAATACGAAGCGTACAACCTAGACATAATCATCGTCCACCATAACCTCCTACAGAGATCCTTCTTCTAGGTTAAATTTTGTTCTTTGATTTTACAGTTCGTTCGATCTGAAATTCAGTACTTAGAGCGCTGAATTTCAGATCGTTGTGAGTCGGCTTCTAATAGAACAGGCAGTACTGAATTTTGTTGCATTGCCATTTCAGTACGAAGTTGTACTGAATTTCAGATTTTCTTTTTGTAGTGTGCTAATTTCTTTAGAAGGCTTCTAACAAGAACAAGTGTTTTTCGACAAATCTGAAATGTCTTCGTAAGGAGCGTCGATATTTAAGCATAACAAGTTATTATAATTGTTTTAATAAGGTAATAATTTCTTTAATAAATTCTACAAACTAACAATAAAACATATTTACGATGATTGAAATTAAATTAAACAAAAGTGTCCCAAATTAGAGGACCGTATCCCAAATTAGTTGACACTTAAGTCTGATAGCTACCTTAAAATGTAATTCCTATAATTCCTTTTAACATTAATCAAACATTGTTACACTGTTGCTTTATATTGAAATCATATATCTATAGGAACTAGTAAAGTCACATTTGATTAACAGACAACGATTTTCTTGGAACTCTCCCCTATACATACTGAGATATCTACTTTTATATAGAAGTATTAACATTATAATATAGATAAAATGCATAATATAGATAGTGTATGCTTAAATTGTCTCCATAATTCATGAAACGTAAAATAAAATTATTCTAAGATAAATTATGAATTTGACAATTAATTTCAAGTACCTAATATTAAAATATTTTTCATTAACTATCATTTCTAACAGTAAACATTGTTCTTCATTTCTGTAATTTAGGTGTTCGTAGACTTATAGATATTCTTTTCAAAGTGTGAGGAAATTTTTTCTCACCTATTTACGAAACACAGAAAATTGTACAATAAATTCAGTTTTTTACAAGCGCCGCACAAAGAGCCGTGCGCCTTTCGAGAAAACATGGGACGTTCTCCGACTACCAGCTCCTCGCTAACGGCAACAATTAGAAAAAAAAAACGATCCGACTCCGAGGCAAAAGTAACGCTACTGTTTCGCAAACGTCGGTTCGCTGCACTTTTGTTCCTCGCCTAATATCGCTGTAAAAAAGAGGCAGATATAGGCGCGCAGTTCGCGCTGGTTGTATCCCTACCTAGCGTGGGGCTATTCATCAGCTCCAGCTGATATTACGGAAATCCCGCGAAGAACGCGCGGGAAGCGTGATGCCGCCGCGTTACGAGTGAAGTAATCGACCTTGTCAAGCGCGTGCACCTGAAATCCCCCTGAGTTCGCACTTTCGAAGCACATTAGGAGGAGAAGGAGGAGAGACGCGACGACCTTGCCGCGAGGGACCGGAAACTGAAAGTTTTCGCCAGTCGCGCGCTGGCTATGCCTCTTTCAATTGCGTTGAGAACCTTGCACCGCGCGCGTGGCTGCAGTTCAATCGGATTTAAATCGAGGCTTTTTTGCCCGATGCGATCGCGTTGCGCGTTTTGTAGAGGGAGCGAATATTGGGCAATGTAAAATTCAAATCAGTCGAAGAGAGATTTCGATCGGTGCGATTTCGATCGGCGCGATTAGTCGAGTGCCTATTGAGATTTCTGAAATGTACCGTTGTGATCAGCTAAATAATTTCTTGAGGCCCCTTATCATTAGTCTATCGGACGCATTTAAGTAATAAAGCACTATTTTATAATAGTTTTAGTTTGGGAAAATTGGCTTTAATGGAAACAAAATTTCGCAATTTATAATTTACAAATATTTCTGAGGTTTTTGGAACAAAAATAAACATTAAAATAATCTTGGTATTCAATTTTGGTTCCGTGTCCGAAAACAACAAAAAATTAAAAAGTTTACTTATGTTTCATAAAAAAATGAAACAATGAAAAAGAAAACTGAATTCGTATATTAATATAAATACTTATTTCTAAAAGAAAAGTAAGAATATAAAACATGTTACAAAAAAAATGCAATAGGACATGCATAGAGGCTCGAACGACCGTAAATAATTGTTAATTTTCATTTCATTTAATCGTTAAATGCATATTTCGCTAGTTATCTTATTAAACTTCATTTAATTTTCTAATAAGTATTTAAAAACGTTTTGATTATACTTCTAATCGATACGTAACATATATGATGATTACTAATGTAATGTGATAGATCTGTTATTTAAAAGTCAAGAAATGTTTTCATTGAATAAGAATAACATAGCGCTTATCTCAACGTTTATATATCTTTTATAACTAAGTAGAGTTTTAGTTTAGTAAGAATTAAAAAATTCCATAATCATTTTAAGCTTCAATATAAATAACAGTACAAAATAAAAAATATGTACAATTAATTGTCAGGAAGTTCTCATATCAACTTATACACTACTAGCAAAACTGATAAAATACGGATTGCAAAACCACAAGCAAAGCGAGCCATCTATTACGAAACCATATTGTAATAATCGCACCGTATAGACGTTAATCTACCCATGCTATAACTATCGCGGTAAAATAATCACTATTACTTTGTGCATCATGTAATATAAAAAAAGTAAAGAACCAAGCCATAGATTTGAAGAAAATTCAAAACACATATTTATATAGACTTTTCATGAGTGAAAAGAAAACTTAATTTATGTCTTTAATAGGATATAATAGTTACTATGTATCTCTTCTAAAACCAGCACATAAAAACGATACAAAGCAATTGCGAAATATATTTTGTACTCATGCAGTCAGATAACATTTTGTAGCACTTATTTAGATTTCTGGTCAATTAGTTTCTTTACACAATAGTGAGTATTCATAGAATTGTTTCTTTATAAATAAGAAGTGTGAACAGAAAAAAAACTCTGAAAACTGTTAATTTATGTTATCCGACTTGGAACGGACATAAGTAATAAACACTCGTGCAATGAAAATATTCATACCTAATACAGAGCACCACGGCAGTGCGTTACTCTACCCGGAATGTATCTACTTGTACTTGAAAAGCTATTATCCCTGCTCTTTCGTAAACTCTTTTTCACAACTTTCTTTATTACAAATACATAATCAATGTTTAACAATATACTGTTTTCAGAATAATTTAATTGTAATAAATTGTAAATAGAAATAAATTAAGTAGATTTTTTTATAACATCAAAATCTATAGAATCGTATGAAATTTAAATATACATTACGCGATGGTTTAACGACTAAATATGTACAAAGTACACTCTTAAGGGGGCCAGCCTGAGTTAAATCCTGCAAAAAGTCATTATCCATTATATATCGACGGTTGAGTCGAAAAAGAGGCTAATTCGGCAATTGCTTGAAGAAGTAGCTAACTCAGATTTCGCTTGAAGAAGAGGCTAACTCGGCATTCGCTTGAAGAAGAAGCTAACTCAGAAATCACGTAAAGAAGGGCTACTTTAACTAATTATTTCTCGTATTTAATTTTGTAAAAAGCACCAATAAAAAATAGCAAAACACATTGTTAAGAAAAACATTAATTTACATATTTTTCTGTTACTTTTTACAAAATTAAACGCGATAAATAATTAGTTAAAGTAACCCTACTATACACGATTCTCGAGTTAGCCTCTTCTTCAAGCGAACGCCGAGTTAGCCTCTACTTCAAGTGTAATCTGAGTTAGCCTCTTCTTCAAGCAAATGCAAAGTTAGCCTCTTCTTCGACTATATTTTGACATAATCTAAGTTGATGCAAGTCTTTATATCTTAAATATGTATGTTTAATGTGACTTTTCCATGATTTAAACTCCTCTAAGTGCTCTTAATAGTTACCTAAAAATTCGCTAATCTACATTATTGAACTTAAGCCATTTTAGTCACTTTATACCAAGGGTTTTTTAATCAGGCGGTACATTTTTCATGGTCACCGAAGCTTTAAACTATTCTTAACAAGTATACTCATGGATTTTCCGGACTACATTTCTCTAAAAGAATTATTTCCAGCTGTTAGACACACATATATCAATAATGATTATATGAAAATACTATAAAAAATCTATTGTATTATTATTGATATATGTGTGTTTAAAAGTTGGAAATAAAAAACCCATGGTAAGTGGTGAAGAAAGCTTAAATTCAATAATGTTGATTAGCGAATTTTTAGTGACCTATAAAGACAACTTAGAGGGGTCTAAATCATAGCAAACTATCATATAACATACATATCTAAGATATAAAAACTGGCATCGACTTGGATTACTTCAAAATAATTTTGCAGTGTATATAATGGACAATGACTTTTTACAGGAATCAACTCAGGCTGGTCGCATTTAACATCCATTTTTTTGTACTATTAATAGAAAATCTCCATTTTCTTCTATTTTCTAGAATAATTTTTATAGTTCTACGCAACATTTTTTGACAAAAATATAAGATGTTAGGGTGTAATACCTGCCAAGTCCATCTTCCATAAGGGCGATAATTTTCTGACCAGCTAGCCGACTATTACCTATATGGAAAATAGACTTGGTATTGCTATTCATCCTAACGCCTCAAATAGATGTAAGGGTGCTATCTGGATAATCATGTCACGATTGCCTCCAGCTATTTGAACCCTGTAAAGTTTTTTCAATCTCGAAATATATATTTTCAATTTCGTAAAAACTGCCAGGGATCATATTTCCTTATGATATTTATTGTGACACAGTAGCAGGTTCAAATTGCTGGGAGCACTTTTGACATCCATCAATATTTGAATCCGTCAAGAAAATTGAAGCAGTTATTTAATTTTAACCTTAAAATTTGACGATAAAATGTTGTATTTAATTATTTCAGCAGTATTAAAATCTGGTAAATTTGTTTGTATGATAATATTACGTTCTGACGTTATAACAATTTGTCATATAAAGCTTTATGTATCTTTTCGTAAACTAAAATATCTATAAAATAATATACCCCTATTTAGTCAATCAATCAATAATTATGAGATTCTGAATTTTGTTTCGTATTTCTCAAAATAATACTATTAAATTAATTGCAAAGCATAAATTAAAAAGAAGAAGTAATAACCAATCTTAGAATTTTATTAGATCATGATGTTTTAAGTATTGGCAACTACACGCACGAAATTTTGTAAATTTAGCATAACCAGTTTGGCAGTTGTGCCGAGTAGTGTTGAGGTCAAAAGAATGGCTAATACTCACATAGGGATTTATTGATACACACATAAACAGTCTACATAGATGCAATATTTCAGTACCAAAATTAATTTGACACCCCCATTCATTCAACTAGTTACTTTGGAAAATATTAATTTTATTTTACAAATTGTAATGGAAAGAATTGTGGATATAGTAAAAAATAAAATAATTATATAATAATGAAAAAGTTTATATTATTATTCTTGAAGGTCGTGAGTAAGTTTTGGTTAGTATTTTGTCCCATATTACACATAAATTAAAAATACAATTATACACTTACTCTTATACATACTCTTGATTTTTTAATTGCACGAAGTCGTCATCTTCTTCTTTCAATCTTGTTTATGCTGGATCGCGATCCATTTATTTAAATAGTGTTATATAATTTACACCCAGGGCTACTAGAAGTTTGATTCTTAGATTTAAGTACTATATATGTCTTTCGAGTAAAACTTGTTAGGCATTTTCCGCCTCGACGGTCAATATCAGTATAACTTACAGCTAGCAAAATGAGAAGTAAATCCGATTTACACTCTCTCGCTAATTACACGAAAGAGGCACTGATAATAACGTCTCTTTATCCTTCTCACTTTCGTTGCTAAGGGATTGTACACTACAAAATGAATAAAGTCTTGTTACTAAAAGGTAAATAAACTCTTGCACAATTGTTCATGTATTAAAATAAAGTAAACCATCTCTAATATAGTTATTACCTCAAAATATAAAATATAAAAATTGTGCTAAATCAGCTGTTATATTTTTAGTGTTATCTATAACAATTTGTTTAATTGTTACATTTGAGCATTTTTGGAAGTAAATAACTATTGGTAAAACTGTATCATAGCTAGGCCAGCTCAGTCCCAGAAACGGTAACCATCAGTCGATGACTGCTCTTCAAATACTAAAATCACTTACAAGGAGAGCCCACGGAGTTTTGGTCAAGGATTTTGATATAACTTTAGGAATCGTTTTCTGATATCTAAAACTGAAGTTCAATACCCATAGTTTTGTCAAATGGTCCTTTGTTTACAGTAGGATATAGTATATCCAATAACCATTGGTAGTATATGTATATATTGAAATTTTGATGAAGCTTTGGAGATCGTTTTCGTGAACCAAATTCTGTGGATTCCCCTTGTTAGTCGTAAAGTAGCTTAAGCAATTTTTATCTGATTAACTTGAAATTCAGCATAGTTCTTCTATTCACAAATATTTACCGTCAGCAATCTTGATACAAATAATGTATCAAGTTGTTTTCATAAAATAGTTCATATTAAGTGGAAATTGTTATCTAAGTGTTCGTAGAATTATCAGAACTAGATGGGCCTCGATAAAACTAGATAATTTTCTACTAGGGCTTCATCAATTTTTGTTTCGGTTTTCATAAATAATTATCCATGATCAGATTTTTAAACATTTATGAATTGCAAATTGAAAATGAATGTATATTCATTTTTTATTGAGGTTGCTGGTGAAAAATATAAGTGTTAGTAATGGTTATCAGTCTGGGACTAGGATACTCTGTAATTTAACTTTTACCAATTGTCATATAATTTCTAAACATGCTTAAGGTGGTTTCAGCGACTTTTTATAAAAATATAGAAGTCGTTGAAACTTTCCAAAAATGTTCTTTGAACATTAAACTGTTGATATATAAATCAAGAAATTATAAAAAATGAGTTATTAATAAATTTAATACGCAATTGAAGATCTTTTTACGGGGAATCTAATAACGCGATAAAATTTATGTGAGAAAATTGATGAAATTTGATGAAATTTGATGAAATTTGTGTTAATGACCAAATAAAAAAGATATTAAGGATAAACATTGAAAGCGTGCTTCTCTGCATGCGCACTGAGAGCTAAGTCAACTATATATCGTTTTTTTATGTATTAACATATTTTTGGTTATAAACTTTTAAAAGTAATTCACAATGCTTTAGAATGAAATTTAAATAAGATAATTAACGTAAAATTATAAACAAAAAAAATGCCCCCCGGGGGGGGGGGGCGCTTGATACGGTACCCATTGCTGAAGCCACCTTAATATATAATAATTTACAAATTATTATAAATAACACTAACAATTTGTTGTATTATTTATTATTATTATTCATGAAACAATCGAGCTATTTGAAAATAAAAATAAAATAAATTGAATCGTTTTATATAAAATAATTATAAAAAATAAATTTAACGTAAAAGTGATTCACGGCAGTGCATACGCGCGCACATATCCACCTAATCATGCACACACGCGCACACTCACGCATACACATACAAACATACACATACGCTCGCACGTACACACGCACGCACACTCACATACACGCATTCTAAAAATAGTGTATTTTAATATCTAATATCTTAAAACATGTTTCTAGAATGATGTTAGCATAATTTTATTGTTACCAGCACTACGCTTCCTCTGTAAGAATGCAACTGACGAATTACATAGGTATTTTTCGAAATAGCTATTTTACGGATACCTATTCTTAACATTTAAATCAACATCAGTTTTGTCTATCCAAGATGATGTCCTCCCTCACACAAATTTAGATTAATCATGAAACAAAACATACATTTTTGTTGTTGTTTTTTCGGCTACTCCTGACCTTGTTCTTATTCGCCCGTCCTAGCAGTAGCGATTTTTAATGTACATGCAAATTCACGATTTTCTTATCTCTCGCAATAAATACCTTATACCTCTCTCGCCGGTCTTTTGTCATCCTTTATTTTCGCAGACTTTCACCCATTCGGAACCAAATAGCATCCACGACTCCATGCTCCTCGAAAATTTCGCGCGCAAAACAAAACACACAACAAAGCAAAAGAAAAGCCTCGAGCGCCGACCCGAGGTAGGCAAGCCAAAAAAGCAGCGAGCAAAGTCAGCGGTGCAGCACGTCTACACCGCAGTGGCGCTCTACGAAATATTGGCATAAGGACACGCGAGCACGCGCGCGCGCGAGGAGCATATATTCGAACGCTCGGCAGTGCACTCGCCACGCGCTCAGAGCGCATGCAGCTTAGTTGCAATGTGTATATAAGAGCCGGTGCAACGACTCGGCGCGGTTTATTGCCGGTGAGTCTCGCGAGCGCGAGCAGCGCGTGCCCCGCACGCACGCCACGTGAGACAAGTGTATCTATCAACCTGTTACACGAATTCGCTTAGGGAACGGCCGTGCTCTCAATATACGTACATTTTTATTTTTTTTTAAGTACATAAGTTACGAGTGTGTAATTGAAAGAGAGTATGTCGGTGCAGGCAGCGTTGTTTGCCTTTGGCTGCGGCGGCCTGATGGTACTTCTGCTGGCAGCGTGGAAGCCGGCCGGCGTGCAGGCGAAGCTGGACCCCAATCCGGACATCGAGCTCAAGACAGTAAGTGCACACTTTTTTTAGCCCGCGCAGGATGTCGCGAGTTTGAGATTGCGAAGGTGCGGGGTGCAGAAAGTCGGCGTGTGTCACGCAAGAAGTTTGTTTGTTTTCCTTTTTTTTTCTATTTGGTGGATAAAGACTTTCTGCAATGTTGTGCCGGTGTGCAATGGCGCGTGAAAAGCTTGACGGTGATGAAGTATTAGCAGTGAATGTTAATTATTCTTTGAAATTAAGTGTTTATTGGCAAATTCATTCAAATAGCGTGTAAACTATTATGCCGATAAAAACAGTTGCTATTTTATTGTTAAAATAGAAATGGAAAGCATTAAATGTATTGAATTGAATTAGCATTAATGCGTCTTCTGGTACAAAATTATTTTTTTGTAGAGACACCGTCTCTTTAGTTTTTAAATTTCCTTAGGCAATGCACAGTTTCTGAGTAAGACATTTTGTTGTTTAAATTTTACGAGAAAATAGTCAAAGTATATTTTAATAAGTTGTCAAAATAAAAAGAAATTTATTAGTAATAAATTCTATTTTTGAATACTTTAGAACTCTTAACAGTCCAAGGATCTTGAAAAGAATATAAAGTAATTGAATTATCCGAGGATTACTTTTGTAGTTCTAGACGTTGAAAGGTTTATAATTAAACTAGTAGTTTACGGAAATTGGAGAACATTTTTAATTTATTTAATAACGTTTTGACTATTGTGTGGATTTCATAGAATATATTTATCAAACCAAATTAATTTATCATCAAAACTAAATCAAGCGTGAGTTCAACAATTCGATTAAGAATTAACACTTTTTGCTTGTTAACGCTATTACGAAATTAACACTCAATTAAGCGTAATTTCATGTACTCAACTAAATTTGAATTTTGTACAATTATAACATACCAAACTTTGATTGAGTTTCCACTCAAGTAGAGTGTTTCTCGTCAGGATAGTTAGTTTAGTTTTGTATGTAAAAAACTTACACAATACTTAATAAGTCTTTTTAAATACGTTGAACAAATAAAAACAACTTATAACATAGTTTTATACTTCTACGAAATTTACTCCATGACTAAAATAATTTTTGTTCAATGATCAGATGATTATAGCGGTTGCACAAACGTAGAAACCGCGATAAGAGTTTTTAGATTTTGAAGGCACACTTCGAAAGTATTAAAAATAATTGCGTTTCAACTTTAATCTTGCGTTATACTGCATACCGTCTATTGTTCCACTTGACCAACTATATAACTTGGCCAATTCTTCGAATTTCGCCATCTAGTTATTTAAAAGTGTTCTTAAAAAATACATACATTAAGAAAATGAAAATAAAAAGCAGTATATTTTTAATTTTATAAATATATCTTTAATTAATGTATATTAATTTTTTTCTGCAAACACTATTCTTTATGTATGACAAAACATTTTATTATTATTATTATTATTATTATTATTATTATTATTATTATTAAGAATCAGCTAGCAAGGAAGTACGGTTACCCCTTTGAGGAGCATACCGTCGTTACCGATGACGGATACGTATTGAGTCTTCACAGAATCCCACACGGTCGTGGGGAATTTGAAGAATATTTCACAAGACGACCGCCTGTTCTATTGATGCACGGTCTCGGTGGCAGTTCAGCAGATTGGGTGCTCATGGGGCCAGAATATTCTTTAGGTAAATGAACATTCATATACATTTATATTTATTAATTGAAACGTAGCTTTAGACCAGAAACATAGAAGAAAATGAAAATATTAGAAGTATTATTTTTCAATAAGACTGCGTGGGTTTCGTAAATCTCTAGAATTGTTAACGTTTTCTACAAAAATTGATTTTTTCAAATAGGTGCATTTTCTTGCATTATTGATACTCACTCGGTTTTGAAACATTGAAACTAATCCATAAGAATAACATTGCGTTTATATTTGTATTAAATTAAACGCAATCAGAATATAATTGAACAAACTTATCTCTATAAAGTTTGCGAAAGTCGGAATTTAGCATTTCCCAAATATAGCATTTCCCAAATACCACTCAGTGAAAATATGTTATTTATTCTCAGTTGTGCTTTAAAAAAATGTATTATTTTACAATCAGTCATGTTTTTGATATTGTTATCTAACATTGGTATCTCGTTACTGTCAGTGGCAGAACATATAAATATAGAAAATGAGATGTTCGCAAGTCTAGTACTCTTCTGTATACGGGTAGCACGTGATACCTTAATTACTATATATTCGTAGTCATACTTCACGTGTTTCTGAAGGCACATAACTTGGTTAACTAATGATTTAATTATTTTTTTCAAGAATTTTATGTGCTAGTTTTTTATATACTTCAGTTTCTATTTAAAATAAACAATAGACAATAAGCAATCTTATTTAGTATCAAAGAGTTTGGTTAGATGTTGAAAATTTATAGCATAAATACTGTGTACATTTTTTGTATAGCCACATTTTTATTTAGTTATTTTCAAGTAATAATAAGTTTATAAAACTGTATAACTTTACGAATAAAGAAAAAAATTACACTCATTTCATAAAAATCTTTTTCTGAATAGTTTCTTTAAAATATACAACCTGAAAAACTTCGAAATTATCCACAGAAATATATTACTGAGTCAGATAAAAGCTAAAAGTTCTAGAGATATTTTAATAATATTTTTGACTTGATTAATTAAATTTTATGTGTACAAAACTATTCTCTGTAGCATAGAATGTAATTAATGATAGATAATTAATGTTGTGGATATAAAATAAAGATTGATTGGCGTGCATGTACTGTGAAAGAAGTTCAACAATTTTTATGATAATAGAATGTGTCCAATGCATTAGCCAGGGTCAGTAACAGACAATGAGTGGATCCAAGGTTATTAAATATACTTACCTACATGTTTGGCCTTGACACTTTCATAGCAATTTCCGTTATTATCTTATCATACCAAAATCCATTGTATTTTATACATGGGTTGATCATTGATTTTTACTAATCTTTAAGTTTCAGTAAAGTTTTATGAAATAGCATTCTTTCGGTTCATTTTGGAAAATTGCAACATTTTCAGGGTCCATCAGGGACATCAGGGTCCATTATAAACGAATTTGTCAGCCAAAACCTCTTTTTATGATCTCTATTACAAAACTTTCTTATGCCTACATTATTTTTAACAGAACTTATGTAATTGTATGATCTCAACAGTGTGTACTTACAATTGTATTTTCTATACTTAAGAAACGGTTTACTAAAAAATAAAAGAAAATAAAAGTGCCATTGCATAAAAGTGACGAAGAAACCTAAATCAAGTTGACATAGAAGGTAAAGATGATGAGCCATAAAAAATCGACGGAATATCTCGAGAAACATTTCGAACGGACAGTAATGTTACGAAATAACCGAAGCGAATTGCAATGTGCACTGGGGATTAATTAAGGTTATACTGGCCGTACAGCCCAGAACAAAAATGATAATTCGATGAAAGATCCATTTCAGCTATTATTAGATAATCGAATGCTCGAGTTATTAGGAATATGGAGAAAGTAGTTTTGTAATACAATAATGTTACTAGGTAACTAAATTTTAAGTAATAAAATATTAAATTTTTAATGAATAATACTAAACAAATAAAAAATATATAAACAGAAATAAGAAGAATTAAATTATTAAAATTATTAATGATAGAATATAACATACCTAAATATCATGGAGTTAACATTTATAACTAAGTTTTCAATCTTACATAAATAAATATCTTTTCGTTCATAATTATATTATAATAGAATACATATAAAGGACACTGCTGCAGTAGTAATATGCGATATTGTCAGCTATGCAATTTAATCACGCTATAATAACTTTTCTTAAAAATAATATTTTATGTAATTTAGATGAAACTAGAAACTTAGCTATAGAGTTGTATGCGCTAAGCGCACATGTCGATGTTAGATCTTGCCCTTTAAAAAACGTAAAAAACTATAAATAATACAGAATATAGCTGCAAAATACCTAATACAGCTTAAATTTTCTTTTAAAATAACAAATAGGAAAGTTGTTCTTTTTCTAAATGATTTATAAATAAATTAACATTATTATAATTATTTTCCTCAAATGATCTATGTTATGCGCCTATCGTTTTAAAGAGGTCGATTTGTCGCTATTATTCCAGCCCAATCACAAATCATATTTCATTTTTATATTTGAAATGAAATTTCAACAATTATTAATGAACATTTACTTTTAAATGTATAATCACAAAAGTGAGAAAATAATAATCAATAATTAAGTTATATAAAATTATTAAAAGATTGCACTGATCCGCGACGTCAGGTCCTCTATTCCCCCCTTTCCCATGCGAAATTTCCCGCTGGACTGTACGGCCAAGAGCTGAAAACCTCACAGGTGCCTATCGCTCGAGCACCTTCACCATTTACGCGCTTTCTTGACCGCGCGTGCTCCGCTCATTTCGAATGCCGCGCATTACGCGCCGGCGCGCTACAGCTAACGTCCCGATTTATACCCGCGGGCCGCTCGCCTTCCATAATACCAAAGTGCTGCACACGATCGCGCGCTCGCTGCATTCGCAATCCTCGGCCGCGGTTATCCTTCGCTTGGCAGCTTAAAATACAAATACGTAGCTCTGCTCCTTTTTTTCTTGGATTGAACTTTGATCGTTGCTCCAAGGCTGGAGCGCGCTTTTCAAGGGTATGCCGGGCTATCAAGCGATGCGCGAAACTCGAGGTGGATAAGTTAAGGAGCGAATGAGGATAAATGGTGGATGTCGTTTTGCGCGCGGAATATGAAGTGCTTTATTTCCATATGTCTAGCTGTCGTCAGTTGAGGAGTGTTCGAACATAACTGGATAATTTCATTTTTCGATTCTGACATGAAATTGGAACAACAATTTTATTCGGGAAAATCATCTCGTTTCAATCGCAAGATGAATTTTCGATATTTTTTAACAAGTATTGGACTTGTTTTTATGATACGTTATACATGAAAAAGTATAACGAACAATAAATTACGGTGCATTGAAAAATGTATAATTCAGTTCAAATGGTTTGGAAAAATTATTCGGTTTGATTTGGATACTTCAATTACATGTGAGAACTTCATTGTAATACGAATGAAACTTTATCAATGTATTTAATCAGGTAATCGAATCTCTTGATCGCCAATCCTTAAATTCCATTATGATGTAATAAAAATACATCAAGATATGAAAAAAAACGTACCGTTTACAATCTAAATTCCTTTCATTGAAATTGTGTTTGTTCCACAGTTGGCATGTTCAATCTAATAAACTTAGACATTGAGTCCCTACCATTTAGTTAAGACTATAAATATTATTTATACTAGAAGACAGTTATTCAAGAACCGGTAGTTAATTACACACTAAATATATTCCTTATTAATAAAATATCAAATGCATTTTATAATAACACACAATATTATGGTTATTAACAGACGCAAATAAAAATTATTACAATAACAAATTAATAATGTGTTAACGTAATATTTTTTCTTGTAAGTACAGATCGACGGCCTTTAGGACGACTAGTACATTTAAAACTCCCACAAAAACTAGCACATTTCATCTCTTACCATGGAGAGTAGCGCATTTAGAAATCCCCCACGAATACTATCCCTTTTTACGAGTTTCCCACGAAAACTAACACTTTTCATAAATCTCGCATGAAGAATGATCCGCGACGCTAACAGTACGAGCTATGATACGAGACAGCGATAAGAGATGTTGATAGCGAGGTGCACCAGCTTGCATCGTGGACGTTACCTAGCTCGGTGGTCGAGCACGCGCTTTGCAATCTTCGGGTCCCCGGATCATATCGCGTTGTTCACATATTTTTTTGCTTCCAACTTCGTCTCTCTTTTTCGTACGTTACACCACGAAAACTATCACTTATCGTGTATAATATATAAATTAGCGTTGTACCGATAAACTCTCAAAGAGTCAAATCGATTTTATCTCTTATCGGGTTCGGATGGGGAACTACACTCTTTATTACTCAATTTTATTTACTCAAAAATTATCCGATTACCTGAGAAAATCAGGCTACCCGAATTCATCAAAGTAGCCCGAAAAGGTCTTCGTTGGGAAATCATGAAAAGTGCTAGTCTTCGTGGTGAAAATCTGAATGGGTTTTTCATTGTGGGGAACACAACAGACGTGCTTATCTTTGTAAGGGCCATCGATATACATTCATATATACTTAAATGCATAAGCACTCATTATCAATGTAACCAGTGTATGCAAAATTAAAATTTTAAATTGTTATTTATAATTTATATTTCAGCATATTTTCTCGCAGACACAGGATATGATGTTTGGCTTGGAAACAACCGTGGTAACATCTATTCTAGGAATCACACAACAATGGAGCCTACAGATCGTTACTTTTGGGATTTTAGGCAAACTATTATTTATAATTATATAAATAGCACAATAATAAGTTCTGCAAAAAAATTAACACGATAAAGTTTTACATATGCACTTTTGATAATGACACTTACAATATTTAATTAGTAAAAAAAGAAAAATATTTAACTTTTTATTCGGCTGTCAAGTAACATAATACGAGTTATTAGAAAAAGCCTATAATTTGATACACTTGACCAATATTACTGAGGAAAACTATACAACCAATCGTTAAATCTCTTATCACTTGTTATGTCTGATCACTAAAGCATTCATTAACTTATGTGTTTAAATTAACCGATTTTTCACATAAACTGCTCAAATAAACGATTGGCTTTAGTGTTGAAATAAGGGAAGATGCCCACGGAAGTGTAGTAAATAAAGGAACGCAGGGGCGTACAATAGTGACTTTATTATTTAGAGTTTGTCAAAATACGATTATTAAGAAAAATCTAATCCGGAGAAGTGAAGCGAAACTTTAAAAAGAAAGGGTTAAATCCGATAAAAAAAAGTGAAAAAATCAAGATTTTATCAGACATTTAGTAATAAAAATTATGGGAATTAATTTATTTTATGTTTTTCACTTAATACAGAAGAAAACTTTTGTTTAAATACTTGAGATTTTATAAATCCTTCCTTGATGTTTTACCTGAGACCAGCATAGACCATCCATGGGCATCCTCCTTTAGTT
Source organism: Gastracanthus pulcherrimus (assembly GCA_949152435.1). Lineage (NCBI taxonomy): Eukaryota > Metazoa > Arthropoda > Insecta > Hymenoptera > Pteromalidae > Gastracanthus > Gastracanthus pulcherrimus. Next base: position 35,760,106 of record OX424574.1, read on the forward strand.
TCATCCGATTTACGAGTTTTTCAAATACTACATATATTTCTTATAAAATTCATATTAGTCTCTTAAAATATTTCTAACGTATCCTAAATGGGAATCAATCTTATTGATATCCAATAACTAGTCATTTGTAGGTATGTATAGCTGTTAATGGCTAGTTACTGGCTATTAGGAGCATCAACTATTATATTTAGAAAATCAATGTAAGTATAAAGCTCAACTAAACTTTTTGTTTTTGATCTAGTCAGTTTAGCATCTTTTTACATAACATAGGGTATTTTTTACAATTGTGAGAAATTTTAAAATTCATTATCTCTTTTTCATGCCCCTGAATCTTTCAAAGCAGAAATATTCGAAATTGTACTGCTTTCATTCATCTACCACGTGATTATAGAAGCGGTTTGTGATGAATCGATTTGAGTAACAGATTTAAAACTTTTAGGAAATCTTCAAAACATAGACATTCATGATACTCATAAGTAGGGTCGAAAATAGAAAAGTTAAGAATAAGTATACATTTTATTAGAAAACTTCATAAAGATTAAAGAAAAAACGATAATAAGCCTGAAATTTGTACTAGTTGAATAATATATTTACTTAAACTTCCCTATTTTAAAAATATTTTCTGCATTGATACCAAAAATATTCATGTTTGGGACATTTTATTAAGGTTTCAAAACGATTCATAAAAAACTATGCCTGTAATCCCATGATAGATGAACAATGGTAGTTCAAATTTTTATTTTTTTGCGTTTTAAAGATTAAAATGTATTAAATGAGCTAATGAGTTCCAATATCTCTTAAGATATATTAAAAACATCCTAAATCTAACTCTGGTTGGTGCCCATAATAACATCGATTTCTACCACAAATATATAATTCAATATCAGGAAAAGTCAATTAAATGCCGAATTAATAATTATTTTTGATGTCGTAAATAGAATACCATATTTATTTATTATTCAATATAGATCAAAGAAAAGTAACCATGATTTTCGTTAGAATTATTTAAGGATCCTAATATTAATCTACATAATTTACTACATAAATATACATACGAAAATCATGGCCTTACGTAAGGTAATTGTCCTAATCTCTACTCATTTTGTATATATCTTGTTATTTTAAAATTATTATTATAACATCGAATCCATTCTCAAAATATCGTAAAATATCATGTAATAAATTATAGAAAAGAATACAAACTATATAGGTCCTTATTTTTATGCGCGATATATATATATATTACTGTAATTCTATCATTTTAGTATCATATAAAGAAAATTCTAATCATACAATCTCTTGCTTATTGATTTCTTAATATATTTATAAATATTAAATAGCACCGAATCATGGAGTTATAAATCATTACAAAAAATGAGATTCTATTACAGTAGATATTATAACTATTTAATGAGTAAAACTACGTACGTTTAGTGCCATTTATTTGTATACCTATTGTTTTATATTGAAAATTAGGGGAGAAGCAGCTAGGTTGGCGCAGCGGCTTTGATGGCGCACCCCATTATCTTAATACCTTTTTTGTTTTTTAAGATAAAAATTAGCTTATTCGATTGAGTAGTACTAAAATAGCAATCATACCAAAAATAAAAAAATATTCACAAAAGTGATTGAGAAAAACAAAGAAAAGTAATTTTGAACCAACTTTGGTTAAGAACGTTACATGAGAGAAAGTTCAATAAAAATCTTTATATTGATAAAATAATTAATTAACTTTGCACTATTTATGATTATTCAATTAAATTCACAATCACATTTATTACTTATTTTAATCCCGACATATGAAAGAAATTATTTTCTTTATAAAGTAATTTGAATCACCAATAAGAGTTCGCCAACCAAGCCGCAAGCGGATTGGCTTGCGCAAATTTATTTTTCTTTATTTATTCGTTCATGTTCGACTGTTTATAAATGATAAATAAACAACAAATGTATATTGTGAAAGAAAACATGTTAATCTAGCATTACGTACAGTTTCATTTATCTTTAATGCTTTTTCATGTAAAGAATAGATGATCACGTTTAGGTGCGCCAATCATGCCGCATCTCCCCTGCCCCTACGCTATATGATCATGAATGAACTTCGCGATGAAAATGAGCCTCTCAAATGAAGACTGAGTAATTCAGCTTTAATTTACGAGTCAACAAAAATTTGCAATGAACATAGTTACAGATTTATATACTCGATTAAATCCAAATATCTCAAAATGAATTTACTGTACAACTTTCATAATCATTCAGTATTGTGAAATGCTTCCTACAATTCAAGCTATTTATTCTAATAAAAAGAGAAATTATAAAAAAAATATTGTTGCCTGAAGCGTCAACGAGTAGAAATCGGGACATCCACCTTACGGCAATTATTTTTTTATTTTTTTTTTATTTCGCGCGTAGACTATACAATCGCGCGAGAGTTGAACGGCCGCTCTAATCGTCGCTTCGCGTCGCGCGCACCTCCTCTATACGCTGTTGCAGCTTCCACGAGCTGGGTGTCTACGACCTGCCGTCGAGCATCGACTACATCCTGGGCGCGACGGGTCGACGCTCGCTCATCTACGTGGGCCACTCGCAGGGCACGACCCAGTTCCTCGTCATGGCCTCGCAGAAGCCCCAATACAACGGCAAAGTAGCGCTCGCCGCCGGCCTCGCGCCTGCAGCCTTCACCGGCTATCTGCGCGGCCCGATTACGCAACTCACCAAGCTGACATACTTCGGAGTGGTGCGTTAATCTGCTCTGCTCTCTTACTTGCGTTTATGCGTTTATATCCTTTCTTTTTTTCCTTTTTATTGCGACTTTTCTGGCGCTTTTCGTGTTTTGCCTTCGTTTGGCGCGCGCGCTCGCGCACGTTTACTCGGCTCTCGCGCTTTCCGCTGCTCGGTTACGGCGCACGTGTACGAGTAAAGGTGTTGACGAGCGTGTCTGGCAAAACGACCTGTTGCGAGAATTGGAGAAATGCAAGCCATTGTTTGAGGAACAAAATCGTATAATAATTTAGTCGTTCGACAGTAGGAATACATTTAAAACATTCTTGATGGATTCCAAACAAAAAATGTATAGAAGAGCGTAATTTGCTTTTCCTTTTAATTTTTTTTTAACCATTTCAAAACTTTTTTCTTCAAAACATCAGTTACGGTGGCATTCTTCCTCTTCCTAATTTCTCAGTTAAAAGACAAAGCTTATGTTACCCAAACAAGTTATTTAGTATGCAATCGATTTCTTCCACTTATTTGCAAACAACACGTGCTTTCACCGTTTGTAGATAGTTATTCGATTAAAAATCTTATTCTTTTATTTCTACGATTGTGCTAATTAATTATAACGTATACAAGACACATGTACTTTTTTAAAGATTAAAACATTTTTCTACTTCGATGCCATTATTAATTTCGACAAAGTATATGGATATTTCTCAAAATAACGTTAAACTAAGGTGAAAATAATTTTCTTGTATTCTTTTATTTTAAATAAATAATTCTTTCACCTTATTTTTAGATGGAATATGTAATGTTTGAAGTAACATTTACTTTACATTGATATCATTAAAACAATTTATACCAAGTTACTCAATATATTCTCAAACATAAACAATACAACAACACTTATACACATAAACAATATGTTATATCATGACATTGACAGAATGGACACAATAAAATACGCTACAATTTATTTTTTATCTTTTCATAACATTACTATTGAAAACCATTATTTACGGTTTATATTTTGAAAGTAGGTCTTTCAAGATTAATCTTAGACGTGAAAAAATATTTTATTTTGTCTCTACTAATGTTTTAAAAAATTACATTTAATATATTTTATCATATAAATTGACGTTATCTGGATATTGTTGAAATAGAATATATTATAGAAACCCCTGGTAGAAATCTAAGATGATATTTAGCCAGAAAGTATCTAATATTTTGCAAATTAGCTTATTTATACTTAACGAATTAGCTAAAAATCCACTTATGACGGTATCCTTTTTATCTTATTTCTAGCTAATTTCTAGCTCATACTAACAAATTTTGACAAATGTTAAAAAATATATATTTGAAATTACGTTAATTTAAGTATAATAGTATAGAACTACGTAGAATTAATAATAAATATATAATTAATCTATTAGCATAAAATAATTTTACAATAATTATATTTCTTTGTATTACTTTATAATTGAAAAGTTAAAGTTAAGATTCTCTAAGAAGTTAATAAGCCATAAATTACCTTCTTTTCAGATAACAAATCTAGCTATAAACTAATATGTTAGCCAGCCAAATTAGCAACATGATGTTTAATTAAAAAAATGTTTGAATGTATGATATATGTGTCAATTTTTATACACTTAGCTCACAGTACGCATGCGCAAAAGTACGTTTACAGCGCTTATATTCAATACCTTTCTTACTTGGTCTTTAACAAATAATTATAATAATGTTATTAGATCCTGCATATAAAAATCTTCAATTACATATTCTCTGTTTGTTAAAAAATATGTTTTTATAATTTAATAAGAATTAGTTATAAACGGTCTCATCCTACAAGTTTATCAGTTTATTTTTTCAATAATTTTATCGTTGACCGCTGATTTTCTTTACATAGACCAACAATATAATGTTGAACAAACATTTTTAGAAAGTTTCAAAGACGTCTGTTTTTTTATAAAAAGTTGCTGAAGCTACCTTATAACGAATTGGTGTTATGCATCAATTGTAAAATAAGAGATAAATTTTACAAATATGAATTAATTGTTAATTGTTATCTTCTATTTGATTTACATTCTTCAAATGAAAAAAACACATATACTTGCATATATATATGCGTTACAAGAAATAAGTCTGAATATGAATTGTTATAGTGCACTAAAATTTGCTGCATCTGTGGGCACTGAGGCAGAAACAGTACTTCGTCGGGAAAAAAGTCTTGAGTGTAAGATTGCGTAAATTCAATTTCTCTTGCTGAGAAGGAAAGTTTTCGTCGATAGTTTTGATGTATAGACAAGGTATGCCATAGAAGAAACCAAAATCTTACAGTGCAATAAAACTATTTAGTAGAATATAATACAGAATATACTATATACTATTAGAATAGTATCGAAAAATCAGGTATTTAAAATTATAATTTTTGATATTCTATTGACTTTTTTAATAATTTAAACTGTAAAACAAAATCTGTAAAACATTCCATCTAATAATAGGTAAATGATAAAAATTTGAGATCGACGATATAACATTAATAGAATATGAAATTTATAAATATCTGCAAGTAGACATAAGTCGAACATACCCAGACAGAGTTATCTCGAGAAAGTGAACTTCAAATTTCTCTATTGTAACCACATGGTAATAATATAAATTAAAAGAGATAAATTTTTATTCAACTTATAATATATAATGTTGTTATAGGATTACTCATATAAGTATCAGATGATTATATTTTTGGTCAAATCTCGTATTCCGTGGATATATAACTCTTTGCTAATGCTGCGCTTCAGAAAATTTTTGAATTAAGGTTCAAATCATAATTCTTTTTTACAGTGGGTAGGCGAAAATTTTGGCTATCCGGAGTTCGGTTCGCGCTCGCGATGGGGAAGGTTCATCTCGAGGCTCTTCTGCCAGAGTGCAGCGCCAACGCAGATCTTCTGCAGTACCAAATTCTACCTCCTGGCTGGCTTTAGTCCTGACATTGATCTGGTAATCCAATGCTAATCCTTAATTGTAAATATTTATTTTTTAGTGTATGATTCTGGGTTATTATTATATAATCTGGTATTCTTTAGTTCTCTAATCCAAAAATTGACTTCTTATTGATTTTTACGGGAAAAAGTTACAGAAAAAAGAACAAAATCTGCTGAGCATTGATACACACACATACACACACCCACGCATGCATGCACGTACGAACGTACGCATGCACAGACACACTCACACACACACACACATATATATATATATATATATATATATATATATATATATATATATATATATATATATATATATATATATATATATATATATATATATATATATATATATATAGGTCATTCCACGTCAAGTGAGCAAGTAACAAATTTTAAACCTCTGAAACTTTAAAAAAATGATGTATTTTATACCCAAAATATGTAAAAGACATTTTAAATCCTTACCTCTATTGGTTCAGGATTTATGCCAAGCTGAAAAACATGATTATTTGTATTATTTTCATTTTTCTCAAAATGTATGTATTTTTATCTCAAGAACTATAAAAGCTACAGTACTTTAGTCCGTGTATTACGGAAACAGAATTTGATGCAGAATATGATAGTATTTTTTTCATCACCAAATTTGATGATTTTGATTGGCCCAAATTTCTGCCAAGACACCGATGAAATTTTAAGCAGAGTGCCACAAGCAATTTTGTTGAAAAAAATTTCAATGATAGTTTTGGATGTATATTTTAAGATTTAGAATGGTACTATAACTCAGATTCGAGAAAAAAATAAAAGAAATGAGCTTATTTTTCGAAAGGTATACTCTTATGGCATTTAATATGTAAATCTGTTTCTGATAAAATAAGCCAATTTCTTTTATTGATAATTTTTTTAAAAATGTGAATTTTCTTCATAATTTTGAATTTTGTTTTCAAAATTTTATTGGATAAACGTTGCGGCGTTCAAGTTTCTAGGAGACACAGTCAACAATAAAAACAAACTCTGATGGTAATCTGACTCCATTTGGTATGTACTAAAACTATTACGGTTTACTTTTTTGTTAAAATACTTTTATCATTATCTTCGGAGAACGAACATATTATTAAAAAGATTTTCTTAGTGATTTAAAAAAAAATTAGTTTGTTTTATAAAAAATAATGTTAAAAACAATTTTTAATGAAAAAGTTAACCGCAAAGTAAAGTACATGACATAAGGAGTCATATTACTGTCGAAAATTCTTTTTTGTTGATCGTGTCACCTAGAACCGTGCACGCTGCAAAGTTTCCCAAAAAATATGGTATTGACAATTGTGATCTTGTGTCACGTAGGAGCAAGAATTTAAGATTTTGTAACGGTAAAATTATAGATATTATCAAGTATTTACAGTAAAAAAATATCAGAATGGTTACTTTTAAAGGAAAAATTTGTATCGGCTCTAAAGAAAATTTTCTTTTTTCGGGTTTAACTCACGCTGTCCCCCTTACGGGGACCTAACCAACTTAAAAATTCACTTAAATTAGTTAGATATTTTTAGGTAAGAATTAATTATTTATCATATATTACATTTTCTTATTCCGTAAATTTAAATATCTTTATTGAAATATATTGGAAATTTTTTTTCTTTTTGGTCGTTAGGTCACCTTAAATAGCTACTGAAGAGAAACTGCTCTTTTTTCTTCGTCCACATGATTTTGAGAGGTCTAAGAATCGGATTGAACTTTTCCAAAGGTTATTTTGTTTATAAAATACAATTAATTTTTTTTTTTTTTTTTATTATTATTTAACGTCGCCATGTTTGTGCTTCCATGTGGTGCTAATCGACGACGGGGGTCTGCGGTGTGTTTGTAAACAAAGCACATGTAATTTTTACAGAGGTGCTTGTATCAATCGGCAGAGACTAGGATTCGAACCCGGGTCACCGGCGTGGGAATCCGACACTCTACCGACTGAGCCGCCGCAGGCCCCATACAATTAATTCTAACATGATTGATTTTTATTAATAAAATTCACAGACATAAGTTATAGTCTCTAAAAGTCACATTTTTTCGATTTTTAAAGTTTTTATCATAAATTTTGGATTTGAAAGGCTGTAATTTATGTCTGTGAATTTCCAATACAAATTCCTTTGCTCATGTCAGAATTAATAGTATTTTGAACAAAATAACCTTTGGAAAAGTTCAATCCGATCCTTAGGACTCTCAAAATCATGCGGGCGATGAGAAAAGAGCAGTTTCTTTTCCGTAGCTATTTAAGGTGACCTAATGACCAAAAGAAGTTTTCTTTTTCCTATATTTTTAGATAAAATATTTAAATTTATTGAAAAAGAAAATGTACGATGTGATGAATAATTAATTGTTACATAAAAATATATAACCAATTTAATTAAAATTTTATGGTGGTTAGATCCTCTTAAGTATCTCCGAAAATTTCGGACTGACCATAAATCGAAACCGTGCCCCTAGAGCAGCCGTTGTCTTAAGGGGTCACTTACAATCTTAACAATAATTTTCAATAATTTTTTTTTTCATAGAAAAATTTATTTAAAATACTCAATTTTTTTACACATAAAAGAAGAGGTTTCAGTCATGTAACAATTAATTATTCACACTTATAAAAAATATTTTTTATTTTTATTTTTTATACAAAATCTGGCTGGTCCGGCTGCCTAAAGTTGACCCTACTACAATCTGGTTGACGTGATATCTCCACTTTGAAGAGCCTGAAAGTAAAACAGTGGACGGGTTATTAAAAAATAAGCTTTTCGCTATCTCAATAAACAAAATTTGATGAAAACTAACAAAATGGCAATTGCAAAAAAAGGTCGAAAATTTCAAATGTTCGCCATTTTATTATTTTTCATCAAATTTTGTTTATTGAGCTACCAGGTATAGCGAAAAGTTTATTTTTTAATAACTCGTCCACTTTTTTGCGTTCAGGCTCTTCAAAGTGAAGATAACACGTCAACCAGATTGTAGTAGGGTCAACTTCAGGCAGCCGGACCAGGCAGATTTTACATACAAAACAAAAATAAAAAATACATTTTATAAGTGTGAAACCTCTTCTTTTATGTGTAAAAAGTTTGAGTATTTTAAATAAATTTTTCTATGAAAAAAAATTATTGAAAATTATTGCTGAGATCGTAGAGTGACCCCTTAATGTACGCGTTTATCACTTGAGCCAGCGACCGCCCGCTTTTAAAAAGATTCTATAACTCCATTACGTTTTTAATTTTTATTTCCACAATAATCTTATATTTTATTATTAATATTGCTGGGGCAAAATTTGTATTTAAACTTCAACCAATAGGTCTCAGCATAGATTTATGAAAAAATTTATTTAAAAGGTAGTCTTTCTTAGGGCGCACCTATTTGACGTTTTTGTCACGCAAATGTTGAAAAACATGAAATTTTAGGTGACAGCGAAAATATTTAAAAATGATAGTTTATGACATGCTGTTTGTAGTAGTCTATTTCTGTATCTCACTTACGTGAGAGAGAGAGAGAGAGAGATACGGCCAGTGACGCTACACAACGATTCGCACATTTGCGCGAATCGATCGGTTAATCCATGCTGGATTTCGAGGAAAAGGAGACAGAGCATTAAGTGGAAAAGAAGAGCGAGATTTTGCCTTAATCGTTGCCAGAGAGTAGGCAGTTGAGCTCTCACTTCTAAGCAAGATCGACCTTTCGAATGCGATCAAAAGAAAGTAGAATAAGTTCATTAGACTCTAAGTATCGTGTGTGCCTTCGCTTATCGATGTCGAGGACGCTCGACTGATACAGCACAGATCCGATACGAGAGCGAATCTTCGAGTCCAGTCAAGCTCTCATATCTCACCGCTCTCACCTCAACCGCCGATCAAGAGTCGTAACGTCGTCTTCAGGAACAAACCAACATCTGCTGGAATTTCCCGTTTCATCAAGATCATCATCAGACAGGGGCCGCGGAGCGAAGAGTTGCGGAGGACGGATGCATGTTTCAACGTTTGTTTTAGTTTGTAAGATTCTATTATAAGATTATCGGCGGATTAATTATACTTTTTATACTTTTATTGCTTGCGATTAGATATAAGATTTTATTAGTTCAGTCAGACTTAGATCATCAGATCATAAGCCAACGCGCGTATTATGTTTTATATAATGGATTAGTTTTATGTAAATTAATAATTGTTTTTCTTTTTTCAATAAAGCACAAAATATTATTTTAAACTAAAAATAATATTTTAAGAACCCCCTTCAAAACAATTTTAATAAAATTATTTTGCAATAATTATGTCCACAACATGTTCCCTCTTGACCATCTTGACGTAATTGAGGCTTCAGTATATATATTTTAATATATCGTCAAATATAATACTCGTATATAATTGCATTCGTGGTTCAAATATATAGATATATATTTTTACCCGACAATGACGATTTTGCATAATAATTTTCACTTCCTTAAATATTTACATTTCTTTTTAAACATAAAAAAGCTTTGATAGAAGAATACAAAAACACTTGTAGTTTCGATTTCTTGAGCGTAACAATGGTACCCGCAGTATAATGACTCAATATTTTTTTACATGGATTACAGGATAAATTGACGGTGATCGTTGGGCACATACCAGCAGGTGCCTCCTGGAAGCAGCTTATTCACTATGGTCAAGGATACATAAATCCCGGTAAGTTGTACTGACAATATTCAGCTTATAGTACAAATTTTAAGTAATCAATTAAATATATATTTTGTCTTTAATATCAATCAAGTTTTATAATTGTTTCTTGATATCATACCAGACGACTGATTATATAAATCGATCAACATTAGCGATTATTTAAAATTATCATTTAAATTATTACACCTATTTTAGAAATAAGATGAAACTTAAATTACATCTTTTAATTTGAAGAAATTAACAGCTTAAGGAACATGCTTAGATTTGAAATGAATATCAAAGTAGCGAAATATTGTGTTTTCTGTTTAAAATTGTATTCATTAAAAAGTTTTAATTAGGATTTAAGACATTAAATGTATGTTAGCTATTGAAAAAAAACGCTGCTAACTGCTTCAGCAGATTGCTTTCTGAATGAGCTCTATAAAAATAAATGCAGTATCCCAAATCGTATTTCTTTCTCTAATTACAATACAAAGAATCAACATTATCAATATGCTTAAATAGCATTATTATTAATAAATGTAACTTATTATTATTATTAATATAATATTATTAATATAATTATTAATAATAAATGAATGAGTATACAAAAATTCAAAATTAAATATTTCATTCTCGATAATTCCTTTTATATAATTCCTAGATATATAGATCAAATAGAAAGTATATATATTTCAATAATACATATATGGGGAAATCTCCAGAACTTTTGACTTTCAAATGTTGAAAATGAGGTCAACTTAACTTAGGAGCACAGCTCTAATTTTTTTCACACAACTTCTCGAGACTATAAACAATTAATATTTGCCGATGAACAAGCCCGAAACAAGTGCGTAACGAATCTAAAATGATTTATCAAATACAGCAGGTTAGAATTTCCATGTATATATTTTTTCTTGAAATAGTTCTAAAATATTTGTGCAGCTATTTTTATTTTTATTTTTGATACTTAAATCAAACATTTGTATTGCATTAATGTTATTTTACAAATTAGGTTGAACTTAATGATTCACTTAAAGTGATTGGTAATGGTTCGGTAAAAGCTACAACGTAAGACAAAATTGCGTGACTACTCACTTCTGATTCCGAGAGATCCTTTGAGGAGGATGAGGATTCAAATGAGGTCATAGAATTACATTCCCTAAAGGATAACAAAAATTGTATGCTTTAATTGAGGGATTTTATTATAGTTCGTTTATACAATAAAAAGACCGGAAGTGTAATTTTATTTGAATACAAATTTATCTTTTTCTGCATTAATTAAATTTAAATTATAAATTTGGCTTATTGAAATTAACAATTTAAACGTTTAAATTGACTAATTTTACCTCTTAGACAACGAAGACACTTTATTTTCATTATATTTATTTCTCTTTTCACTCCTCGTTTTCTGTTTTTGTAACTCTTCAATTCGTTTGTGCTTTACGTACTCTTTCTTCTTTCTCACTTTTACTTCACTCAAAACAGGTCTCATGATTGTAAAATGCAAAGAAACTTCTTCTCGTATTTGTATTATTCAGTTTTGCTAGTTGCAATAAGAAGTTATGATGTTTAAACAAGCGCGCGTTGCGGACGGCGCGTTGCGGACGGCGCGTTGTGGATGCGACAAATCGATGTAAATTTGCTATTTTATTAATACATATTAGTTTTTTAGGTATAATGCAAAGCTATTGCTCAAAAGTTTATTAAATAATATATTTTGGTCATTTATTTAATCGATTTTAATAAATATTTATAGCACTAACGTGCGTTGTGGATGCGACATTTTTTTGTTCGTATTTTAATCGGCTCACTTAGGTGTTATTTAATTTTTGGGCATTATGTTTACTAAAATAACAAAAAGGAATTATAATACAACATAATACAGTTGATGTATTTCACCCATATTAGATACTTTTTAAGGTAATTCAATTACTATTTATTGAGTTATTCTTCGTGTTATGGATGCGACACCAAAAACCTACGACAATTTTCAGATGTATTTAACTCTGATTTTATGAATAAAGTGAAAATATTATCAATATTATCTTATTCTTTGATTATTTCTTAGTAAGAAATAATTTATTTTATATTTTTATCAGGTCAATTTTAAACACTATTAGAGAAACTATAATGGAAATCGGGAATACGACATACGAGAAATGTGACAGTTTAGACATTTGATTGATAAATTTAATTAATTTATGACAGAAAGTAAACATAAAAATGTAATAAACAATAAACTTAAGCTTTAAACAATAACATAAGCCTATGTGAAACAGTTTAATACAGTTAAACTATAAGAAAAAACTGATTCAAACCTCGAGTCATATAGGTTAAAGGTTTGGGAGATTTCCCCATATTTGTACAACTATATTACAGTCAAGAAAAGTTTTCCAATCTCTTATATTAAAGTCCATCGCGAGGTATCGATTCCAGGAAGAAATGTCGAATTTTCTATTTCTAATTTTAATATTTTGATTTGCAAAAAAAGTGAATGTTTGGAAAGATATCCTCGGCGCGCGGGGCGCGCCACAATCTTGTCTAGTTTACTAAAATAACCAGTTATTAAGAAATACGTATTGAATGCAAGCACGTTTCATATTATGTTGACTAAGTGAATCCAAAATCTAATATTATTATACTGGCCAGCTATGGTTGGTTGGTAGTAATAGTGTTAAAATGACTGCATATATTATACTCTTATATAGTGGACCTGCAAAAATTCAGTTCGAAACACATTTGGATTTTCACCTCGAAGATTAACCTTTTTCATGATTTTCCCACAAAGACTAACACATTTGACGATGTTCAGCCGCCTCATTCTCTCAGGTAAACCGATCATTTTTTGTGCACTTAAAGAGTCTAATATCGGACCCGAAGACGATAAAAAAAGAATCGATCCGACTCTTCGAGAGTTTATCGGCACAGCCCTAATTTATATATTCTATACGAAAGATGTTAGTCTTTGCGCGGAAATTATGAAAAGTGTTAGTCTTTGTGAAAAATTCGTGAAAAGTTCTAGTTTTCGTGGGAAATTATGAAAAGTGTTAGCTTATATACATATACATACGTATACACTCGCACTCACATACATATATAAAGACAGACATTTTTGTGAAATCTATATCTATGATGAACCAGAAAAATGACATAAGTACATTTTTTAAATTTTGTGACATTCTGGAATTATGAATGATGAATTATGAATTATGAATTCTCATTACCTATGCAAAACCACCTATCCAAAGAAAAGCATACTATTGAAGAAACGGAACTAATACATGAACTTTTGCAAGTTTTGACTTTTTTATATGAAAATATACCATGCACGGATACCAACATCACTAAAAAGTCTATTTTCCAATAGCAGAGGACTTAAGTCATTTTTCCGGTTTAACAAAGATATATACATATTCTCGTTTAGAAACATCGACATTTATAAAAATCTGTGTCGAAAATTTCATCCTTATAAAGCTTTCTCGAATCATTGCTATAATTACGGTTGTTGTATATGTTATTACACTTTTAATTATGAATACAAATCATCAAACATAGTAAAAATGTTAATGATTTTCTATAATTACCTGATTGCAGGATATTTCCGATTATTCGATTACGGAGATAGTAAAAGAAATCTTCAAGTGTATGGATCTTCAGTACCGCCAGAATACAAATTGGAATCTATAACTGCACCAGTTGCACTTTTTAGCAGTAATAATGATTGGTTAGCTACGCCTAAGGTAAACATTTACTACTTCTTTAAAACGCATTTTCATAAAAAAGTCAAACGTAAAATTCTAACATTAATTAATCAATTATTTTAGGATGTTCAATTACTCACCAACAAACTAAGCAGTGTTGTTTATCACCAAAGGATCTCAACAAATCCTTTTAATCATTACGACTTTTTGTGGGGAAGAACGTCACCGCAAATTGTATTCGAACCTCTAATGCGTTTAATGGAAAAATATCGGTACATAAGATAATATTTGGTTGATTGAAAATCTTATATCCGCCACGATGTGTTCAACAAAATTGTTGTATCTAACGATCAAATTATTCTAGTCATTGTCAAAAAATTAATTTTAATTGATGTATTCAAAATAAATACCATTGTTGTTGTTTATAAATAAAATATTTACACCTACAAAAATGTAATTGTTTATTACCACAATTATCGTAATAGTCCAAGGGCCAGACCTGGATTTCGTGGCCAATTACTGATGTCTCCAACTAGAAGCACTTTTTCTTTATGTATTTTGGCCTTCTGATTCTGAATAGTGAGGGTAGAATGCTCAAAAACGTTCCAGTTAATTGTTAATTAACAATTTTTATAAATAATTGCAAAATATTTTTCTTCATCTTGCAATTTCCATCTGTTTATTGCCGCAAGGCAATTAAATATTTTGTAACAATCAGGGACTTAAATTACTCCTTGAACCATATATTACCAGTTTATAATGGGTATTTGTAATTATTCTGACAGTATGAATGTGTTTTAGACGTTCGAATATCGGGCGTTTTGCAGCATTAAAACACATTCATACTGTCAGAAGAATTACAAATACCCATTATAAACTGGTAATATATGGTTCAAGGAGTAATTTAAGTCCCTGATTGTTACAAAATATTTAAGTGCCTTGTGGCAATAAACAGATGGAAATTGCAAAAATTGCATTTTTCGTAACTTCAACGACTTTTTACTCGAAATCCATAGGTCCCAGAGAAAGACTTGTAACAATCTTTTCTTCTTAAAATATCCTAAAGAATCCAATATATTTTTTTCCAAAATGAAAAAAAAATTTGAAAATGTTTATAAAAATTATTAATTAACAATTAACTGGACCGTTTTTGAGCATTCTACCCTCATTATTCAGAAGCAGAAGGCCAAAATACATAAAGAAAAAGTGCTTCTAGTTGGAGATATCAGTTGGCCACGACATTCAGGTCTGGCCCCACGACTATAATGTTAACAGTGTATATCAACGTTCCTTACGAAGACTAGCACATTTCAGATTTTTCAAAAAATATTAATACTTGTCAGGAATCTATTATTACGAAATCTAGCAATTTTTAGAGTTTTTGACCTAAAGAGAGTTTTCTTAGAGGATCTAAGAAAGTATTAGGAGTAATCAGAAAATCTAAAAAGTGCTAATATTTTATAAGAGGCTTCTGAAAAGGACTAGGAGTTTTTGAGAAAGCTGAAATGTGCTAGACTTCATAAGGGACGTCGATATAGTATAGTGAGAAGTGAAAAAGGACCCAAAGGCAAATAAATTTCTCATATATATATATATATATATATATATATATATATATATATCAATTAATTATGAATCTGTCATGTTTGAGATGTTTTATAGTGTGAATCTTCTAATTTTTACTTAAAGTACAAAAAGTTTTTTATACGAGAAATACCTGGTATCTAATAAGCCCAGAAAAAAGTTATAAATAACATACAACGAAGTGTAAAATTGGTATAATTCAATGATAATACATTACATCCAGTGATTGATTGATTATATTATTTATATCAACAATCAATATGCATCCAAAAATGATCCACGTAAAAATTATTGATTGATATCAATAATTGAACATCTTTTAAAATTGAAAGCCTGATTACATGGATATTCGACATAATAATCACGATACAATTCATAACAACTATATTATCATTGATTTCGATTTATAAAAGATATGTTTTGCTTCCTCAAAGAGGAAGTTTTGTAATAGCAAAGAAACGGTTTTGATGACACATGTTAGAAATGCTTTGGGGCACTTCAAAATACACTATGCAACTAATCAAAACACACTATTATTAGAAAATGTCCGTATGGATTTTTTCTGTTTAAGTTTCTTTTTTATTGGCCGCGGATCTCACATTGGATCCGAGTTCTAATCATTTAATTATATGTGCTCACAGCGGAGCGTGTATTAAACGCGAATGTGTGATGTGTATCCCTATAGTTATTGTGATTAATCTATACATGCACTCACGCGTCTATCTACACATCTATTCACCTACAGCGATTCATCAAACATACCTATTATCCTCCCGTGTATTGTTATTCGCGTACTTCGCGTATTATTTTCGCGTACTTCGCGTATTATTTTCGCGTACTTCGGGTACCAATTTCGTGACGTTCGTGTACCGTTTTCCTGTACTTCGCGTTTCATTTTCGCGTGCTTCGCGTATCAATTTTGCGTACTTCACGTAATGATTTCTCGTATTTCACATATCGATTTCGTGAGCTTCGCGTATCAATTTCGTGGGTCGATTTCGCGTGTCAATTTCTCGTGTTTCGCGTGCTTTGCGTATCGATTTCACGTACTTCGCATATCGATTTCGTGTGCTTCACGTATTATATTTTACATATTTAGCAGCTGGCAAACTTCTTGTGTACGCGAAGAATTTTCCGGTTTTTCGTACGCGAAAAGTGGGCGGAGCTATGGGTATTGAGCGAAACATTTCTCGTGCTTCTCGTACCTCGCGTAATTCGCGTGCCGCTTTTGCGCGCGAAAATGTATCCGTATAGACACTCTCTGAAATTTAATATTTCATTTTCAATTTAACATTTCCCTTATTAACATTACAACTGTGTGCATTGAAGACATAGATAAAAAAATTTAAAAGAAAACCGACTTTGAAAACAACGCTTTAAAAAGTATGAAATAATCAAATAAAAAGTATGAATAATCGACAAAAACCATTTCGTAGTCGGCGCCGAATTTTATCGAGTTACGGTGGTCTGATTCAGAGGCATTATAGGTATATGTGTTTTGACCCAATCCAGTATAAATTCTAAATCATATCCATAAGAAAGATACTATAATCCACAGGCCTCCAGGGTTCCTGTTTACCACTAATTCTGACCTTGTAGAGAACTTAACAATCTACTCGACAGGATTCGATCACAGGATAATAATGGGCGATCTGAATGCAAACATGCTATCGACTTCAAAAGATGCGTTATTTGTGAAATAACTAACCTGTGAGTTAAATCTAAAATTAGTGGAACATGGCGCGACTCACCACGATGGGGATTCTCACACATGGATTGATGTGATTTTTACTGACGACAATGATGTAGTGCTGAATGCGAACAACATGATGGCGACCTTTCCTAACAAGCACAATATCATTGACGTTGAAGGGGTTTTCCAGTCATCTAAGCACCCTGTTCTTAACAGCTACAAATACAGAGACTTCAAATCTATCAAACAGGAGGAGCTTATATCCCTCCTTTTATCTTGCGATTGGTCAGCCATCAATTGTTCCAACAATAAAGTTGATAACAGACTAGAACACCTTAGTCACAATCTTATGAAAGTCATCGACGAGATTGCTCCACTTAAAGAATTCCAACCCAAAAAAATGGCTTGCCGCCCTGGGTTGGCGCTGACCTGAAACCTGTATACAGTCAGCGAAGTAGTCTGAAGCAGAGTAGAGTACAGCCGAAGTACGGGAAACTTTTATTCACAATAGGATATTTAAGGCTTTGGATTGCAATACAAATATTTGGAATGAACTCCGGAGACTCGGACTCCTGCCTAAGGCTCGTGAGAAGCTACGTGGTTTTTCTCTTAATGAGCTAAATGCTCACTTCGCTGGGGTATTCGTATCTGTCACGGAGCAAGTGACTGATCTGGATGACATTTTGTCGAAGGCCAGTGATGATGGCTTCACTTTTAGTGTAGTATCTCGTACGTAGTTCTGGTCAGGCGAAAGAAGAGGATAAAATACCCCAAAGTGTCATCGCGAAGTCTCTTCCGGCCATTGGTGGCCATCTTGCCAGCAACTTCAACTTCTCTTTGAGTAGTGGGGTATTTCCTGGGACCTGGAAGAGGGATCATTTTGGTGCGTCTTAAAAAGAAAGATATACCATCAGCTGTTTCGACCTTCCGTCCTATTGCCCTTCTGAGCTTCCTTTCTAAGGTCCTGGAGAAGATTGTCCATGATCAAATCACAGACTTATTCTTTCGAAAAAAATTCTAGATCCCCGCCAAACCAGCTTTCGCAAAAATCGCAGCACGCAAACAGCACTATTGAGTCAATCAGAGAGCATTCGGAATGGTATCAATGCTAACAAACAGTTACTTACCATTTTACTGCTATTCGATTTCAGTAAGGCGTTCGATACGATTTCCCTGTTAAAACTTCTTCGCAAATTAATCAGAATGAGGTTTTCCAAGAATGTAGTCTTGTGGATCAAGTCTTATATCACACATCGTAATCAGAAAGTGGTTACAAAATTAAATGAGGAGTCCGATTGGCTGACAACTAATCTGGGAGTACCACAGGGCTCGGTCTTGGGGCCCTTTCTGTTCAGTCTTTATATTAATGATCTAAGTGATATCTTAGCAAGTTTTAAATCTACAGAGGGGGAATTATTGGAAGGTGTTGAACATTGGCTTTATGTTGATGACATTGATCTCTTATCAGCCGTGGCGCGAGCAGTATCGGCTTGGGCCTCTGAAAACAACCTTCGCATCAATGTCGGGAAAACGAAAGCCATCATCTTCGGTTCAGAATATAATATAAATAAGTTGCAGGATATACACCTCCAAGGTATTGAGGTGCAGGATAACGTTTTCATGACGAGACTGTAACTAACCTCGGTGTTGTCATGGACTCTAAATTAATATGGAAACCGCAGGTGGATGAAATTAGACGAAAGGTTAACCGAGTTTTGTAATCTCTGAAGCGTTACGCAAGCAGCTTGCAAGCGCTCTCGTCATTCCCACCTAGATTATTACTCCCTTGTGTATATTGACGTGTCTAGTGAACTTCAAACTAAGCTTCAGAGATTACAAAACTCCTGTGTAGATATATATGTGGTGCGAGAAGGGATGAGTATGCTACTCCCTACAGGAGGAAACTGGGCTGGTTGAGCGTAGAGGCAAGAAGGGAGTATTTTATGTTGATCCAACTATATAAGGCTGTTGGCATGGAGCAACCGCCGTATCTTGCAACCCTTTTGAAAAAAAAAAACAGTACAGAAGCTCAGGTAGGAATCCTAGAGAACTTGAAATTCGAGAGCCTCGTACTAACATTGGCCTCAAATTTTTTAGCGCTCAACGTGCGCGTCTTTTGGAATTCTATTCCCTGTAACATAAGGCACCTGCCCTCACTTAAGAGATTTAAGACTACAATACGTAGACATAATTTTGATCATGGTGGTGAAAAAGCCTGTAATGACGTTATAACATGTTAATGATAAGAAACAAACGAGATATTTGCAATAATGATTTTGTCGGAATCAAATGATGAATTACTGTGATGACGACTTAGTGATAATAAATGACTAATGTATTATATGAAATATTGTATTTAAATTGTACTTATTCTATTTCTTTTACGTGCATACAAAAATAAACACATCTTATAAGTCAGTTTGAAGTTCGGCGACGACATCGAAATGGTTTTTATCGATTATTCATACTTTTTATCTATTATTTCTTACTCTTTAAAGCGTTTTTTTGAAGTCGGTTTTTTTAATTTTTTTTATTTTATACTTTTTAGTTGTATCGGTCAAATTTCATTTTATTTATCCAAATCCAAAAGTTTATCCAAATCGGTTCAGTAGTTTTGGAATAATCGGCGGACGAACATAACTAAAACGCTAGTACTGACCTAGTACTGGCTTGATACTGGCCCAGTAATGTAATGGGACCATCATGGGATCATCCTCTTTTATTAAAAAAAAAAGTTTATCCAACTCGGTTAAGTAGTTTCCGAATAATCGGCGGACAGAGTCGGCAACCGCCGAAATGTACAAAAAATATCTAGCAAAAGACTAAATTATTTGTCAGACTGAACCAATCCTTACAAAATTGGAATTGGACCGCCATGGGATCATCCTCTTTCATTATAAAAAAATTAATTTAAAGTGGTCCAGTAGTTTCGGAGTAACGCACGTAATATTGCATGTAGTCTTACTTATATTTATATCTATCCTGTCATCATTTCAAGATATAAACATTTTTCCAAAACATTCAAGACTGTTTTTAGAAAATGTCTGTATGTGTATGTGCGTGCGTGTATGTGTGAGTGACAATATTACTCTGAATGTACACGGTAAAAATTGATATTTGGGAACTAATTTTTTTTTTTTTTTAAGGAAGGCAACTCAAAAATATTTTATTTGTTATTCGATGCATTTTTGTTTTTTAACGGTTTCTTGATTTTCGAGTTATAGTTTTTCGGATTTTTTGATACCTTAGAAATAATATCAGCGATTAGGTGATAATGCATTTAAAAGATCATAACATTACCTACCTTTTCCGAACCAAAATTTTGAATAAGCTATTTCCTTTGTTTTGTTATTCACGAAATCGTAATTGTTTTTTCAAACGGTTATATCTGTGATATATGAGAATGAAATTTTTCTTTAAATTGAGATGGTTGGGAATATGGAGAAGAATATTCTGTAAAATTTTTTAGGCTTCATCTTTTTCTATTGAAGTGAAAAAAAAGTATTGTAAAAAAAATCGATTTTTAGTCAACTACGAATACTGGAGTAAATCGGCAGAATTTAATCTGAAACTTTCCAAAACAGTAGCTTTGTACTATCTCTTGAACAAGTTCTTTGTACAGATAACAACGATCTTTATATTTCAAAATATTTGAGGTTACATATTTCTTGAAAATTTTCTTTGATCGATTATATGTCGAGAATGGCACAGTAATTTTTTACCAAACAGGGTTCACCTTTTTCGTTTTTTAATAAAGATTCGTAATTAAAAAGAAATTTAAAGATTCATCGACTTATTTTTTTAAACGTTTTTTATTATTTTACGATTTTCTGAAATCGATATGGTAAATTATTGCTTCCTCATAGAGGAAGCATTGTGATGGTAAAAAAGAGTTGTGCTAAAATGATTATAGAAACATGTTTTGAGACATTAGGAATCAAAATACCCTATGTTGAGAAAATGTAGGTGTCGATGTATGTATGTGTGTGTGTGTGTTTGTGTGTATGTGTATGTGTGTGTGTGTGTATGCGTGCGTGCGTGCGTGCGTGTGTATGTATGAACGTCGATCAGTATTACTCTGAATGTACACGGTAAAAATTGATATTTTGTGGTTCATTTATTTTGTTTTTATTTTAAGGAAGGTATTTTCTTTTGTTTTTCGATGTGTTTTGGTTTTTTAGCGGTTTTTCTATTTTTAGGTTAGAGTTTTTCGGGTTTTTTGATTCCTTAGAAATAATATCATCGATTAGGTGATAAGGCATTTGAAAGAGCATAAATTTACCGATATTGCCTAACATGTTTTGAAATACCATCATATTTACAACAGCAAGTCGTATTTTTACAAATAGGAGAAAAATCGTATTTCTAGAGTACTGCATGTGATAAAATGAATCACTTTTTCATTAACTTTATCACGTTTTTAATGACATAAAGATTATAAATGCAAGAAACAAAGTTATCTTGTAAGTTATCTTTGAGGACATTCATTTTTTATTATTTCTTTCTTTTTGCAAATTGAATTTATCGAAATTAAAGATTTAATATAGATTAAATATCTTGTATGGATTAATATAAAGGATAAAGAAAATTTGTATAGTTGTAGTAGGATCTCAATTCGATCTGTCAGAATACAAAGACTAATTGATGGATAAGATGTATTCCGAAAAGTAGGCAATTATTGCCTTTATTAAATCACTCAAGACGTCAAAAGTATCAAAAGTAAATCTCAAGTATATGAAGGCACTGCTGCAATCAAACACCGTACGGGTTACTTTGAACCCCTCCACTCTGTAGACTCCAGATACATCATTGCCATATAAATACTTACGACTGAGGAAGTACTGTGCCATATTGAGTAATTTAAACATTCTCAGAGACATGGAGAGATTCACATTATTGGTAACGTTGGGTATAACCACCATTGCGGTGATTCCAATCAACGAAGCGCATTTGCAAAACGTAGATAAACCGAAGTTTCTTCAAAATCTTGAACTGCCAAAGGGTGTTAATCTGATGGAATTTGCCCGTATCATTCACAGTGATCATCCACATGTGCATCTAGATGATGTGAGTACTTATTTCCTGAGTAGAAAAACTTATATATAATTCTAAAGGGATTCATTAAAAAAAATAAAAAAAATTTGGCGTGGGCTCGAATCGAGGACCTTTGACTAGCCAGGTCGCTATTTTAACCACTAACCTCACATGTCTTGTTGGTATAAAATATCTGAATAATTGAATAAGTCATACCGTTGGATTGAAAGAGTTGTATATAATTATATATGGTTATATATATTTATATATTACTTTCTCATGGCTTGGAGCTAAAATATATAATGATAATATCGTATATATTATATATGTATTATATCGACGTCCCTTACGAAGACTAGCACATTTCAGCTTTCTAAAAAACACCTAGACCAGCACTTTTTAGATTTTCTGATAAATACTAATGCTTTCTTAGATCTTCTAAGATAATTATAGTTTTTTCTAAAATTCTGAAAATGGCTAATTTTAATAAATTAAAGTGCTCTTTCTTCATCAATGTCTATTTTGCCCCAGCATACATGTCTATATATATATATATATATATATATATATATATATATATATATATATATATATGTATGTATGTATGTATGTGTAGTTAAAATGCTTGATTTGTAAGACTATCAAAATAATTGAGTATCTTATCCTATATAAAAAGAGTAATGGCTGTTTTGTAACGCAATAAATCGAAAAAGTATATAATGAGAAAATAGAGGGGAATAAAGTGAGAAAGTGAACATAAAAAAAATATAGAGTAAAATATAATATGAGGATGTGTGTGAGTATGAAGAGAAACACATTAATGAAGGTGATGCTAAAGCCACCTATCACCGGCAAATACGAGCAACCACTTTTCTCATTTAATTTTTAATTTTTAGCAAATACCTTTATGAAACGTTATTGTCCCAATCAAAAACAACAACTTTCAAGAGAGATATTTTCTCAAAATTGACAATTGAATGAAATAAGTGGTTCCCCGTATTTGACGATAACAGAGGGTTTAGCATCATCTTAATGCTTCTTATATATACATACACTGACCGGGCTACCAAGCACCCCACTATGCGCGCATCCGATTATCCACAGACTGTACTATTCCCGTACTTTACTACACTCACACCTATACTAAAAATTTCGAATTAAAAATAAGAGTAAATCGTATAATTAAATAACCACTTATCTATACAGAAAATTATTGAATTTCTAATTTAAAGCATTTGTAATATTTCAGGTTTGGGGTATGTTAATTACAAAGGTCTTTTTTAATATAGATTCACGGATAATATGATTTGTTAATAAAAATACTTTAGATTATTATCAAAATGTGACAAAATTTAAGGTGACTTTGCACATTATTGTACAATTGAAACCATTTAATGTTTTCAGTGAGGACCCTATCTTTCACATAAACGTTTATTGATATATTTCACTATGAACATATCATATAATCTTTTCTTTTTAAGCATATTGTTTAATACTTAAGTTAAAACTAAGTAATATCATTAACAGTCATATGCTTTATAGTATAAGTAATGCATATAAAAATATTGTATACAAAAAATATTAATATCTATTTTCTGCAATTGTATGTACGTAGGGTTTATTGGCATACAAATGTGGCGTGGATAGCGTGTCCGACATGCCTAGTGACTATATATAATCACGTATAATTATATATAATTCCACATAATTGTGTATGATTTTATATATAATTGTATATAATTATATATTTTAAATATAATTATATATAATTATATATAATAATATATAATCATATATAATTATATACAATTATATATGATTTTGTATGTAATTATATATAATCATATATGATTATATACAATTATATATGATTTTGTATGTAATTATATATAAATCTTTTTTACTTGGGAATTGTAAAATATTTTAACACAGATTGTAGAATAACAGACACACCAAACCAATGATAACAATGAATGATAAATATTAGTTCTGTGTCAAAACTTAATTTGAGCTTTTAGGTTGGTGTTATCAAGTTATACGAATACGGAGTAGAAACTCACATGATTGAAACAAGCGACGGTTATATTCTTTAGTTGCACAGAATAACGGGCAACAAGCAAAGTCTGGATCCTAGTGGCAAACCTGCAATTCTCCTTATGCATGGTCTTCTGTCCAGTTCAATGGATTGGGTTATTGCTGGTCCAAAAAAGGGATTCGGTAATCAAAATTACCGATAATTTACTACCTAGTTGAATTCATCTACATCTTCACGTATCTCAATGCAATATTACGCAATTTTCAGGTTTCATTCTTGCTGATGCTGGCTATGATGTTTGGTTGGGAAATGTTAGAGGTAACAGATACTCGCGTAAACACAAAAGTTTGACAACTGACGAGCCAACGTATTGAAGTTTTGAGTACATATATTTTAAAGATAATTTTAATTTAATAGGGTAGTCGTGATAATTAATTATCTTATAATGTTCTTAAAAAGTAGACCCTACATTAATGGATATATTATCTATGGCTAGCCAAAATTTCAGAAAGCCTAGCGTCACAGTAAGCGAGATACTTAACCTTAAAGTTTTGATGGTTGACATGTAATACCTACTATATGCAGTGATGCATATTCATGTATAACTTTTTATATTTTCTTACAATTTGTTTAAAAACGAATATGTTACATAGAATGACTATACATATTTTGCAAAAAAGACCGGTGCCAATTCATTGGTACTTAGCTCCTTCAAACCATAATAAGTGTTCTAATATAAAATTATGTGTTCTATTAAATTCTGCAGTAAAAAGTCAAAACAACAAGTCCATTTTGCTTCCTCATAGATGTAGCTCAGTGATGGTAAAAAACAGTTTAGCTAAAAAAATGTTAGAAATATGTCTTGAGTAACTGGGAATCAAAATACACTATTTTAGTTTAGATAATGTGTGTGTACGTGCATGCGCGCGTATGTGTGTGTGACAATATTACTCTGAATATACACGGTGAAAATTAATGTTTCGGGGCTAATTTTTTTTTAAGGAAGGTGGCTTAAACATAATTTTTTTGTTTTTCGATGCATTTTTGCTTTTTAGCGGATTTTTAATTTTTGTTTTTTAGTTTTTTGGATTTTTGATACTTTAGAAGTAAGATCATCGATTGAGTGATAATGCATTTAAAGAGTATAAAATTACCTATCTTTTCCGACCCGAAAATTTAAATAATTAATAAGCTATTTCCCTTGTTTTTAATATACACGATATAGTCATTCATTGAACATTTAAGCTCTTTTTAGAAAAAATATAGACTTATTAACATTTTTTCAAATTCTCATATTTAAACACCCTTTTACACCCTTAAATTGACCAGAAACTTAGATAGTTTTTGCATATCAAATAACATTTTATACTACTCTAACCTCAAAATCACAACTTTGTTATGATTTTTCGGCGCTCGTTGTATAAAATACGGTTCGAAACTAGTGCGTAAGTAGATTATTTGCCTCATGTGACGTTTTTCGCTTAAGGGGTAACACTACCATCTCAGCAATAATTTTCAATAATTTTTTTTTCATAGAAAAATTTATTTAAAATATTCAAACTATTTACACATAAAAGAAGCGGTTTCACACTTATAAAATATTTTTTTTTTTATTTCTGTTTTGTATGTAAAATCTGGCTGGTCCGGCTGCCTGAAGTTGACCCTACTACAATCTGATTGACGTGACATCTCCACTTTAAAGAGCCTGAAAGCAAAAAACTGGATAGGTTATTCAAAACTAAGCTGACTCTATCAAATTTTTAGGTATATATTTTGATTATCAACTGACGTATGACTCTCATGTAAATAATCTCGTTACCAAATATAGTAAAACGTTAAACATAATAAAAATTCTTTGCGGAACTTGGTAGGGGTTAAACCCTGAAACTCTTGTAATTTTTTACAAAAGTTTCATTTGCTCTATTATCGATTATAGCAGCTATATTTACTGCCCGCTCAAGGCTAAATCTTTAGAGAAAATACAAAAAGTGCAAAATGCTGGAATTTGAACCGACCTAGGCTATTGAATAACTACTCCTATTAACGTTTTACATGCAGAGTCTAAAATTGTTCCTCTTATTGACAGAACGAAATACCTGTGTGATACTTATCTCTCTAAAGTAATGTCTAACACAGGCTCCTTGACTTATAAGTATATTTTAAGTTATTATAATATCTACATAAAAAAACTACCAAAGAGAACAAGAATGATAAGTCAAAGGATCTGTGACATTATGAATTTTGTAAATAATATTATTAAAAACGTAAGATTCAACGCATACTGTTACGATTATGGCATCATCTCTACAAATATTCCTGTTAACTTAGAATTAGGTAAAAATGTTAAAGATCCAGCTAACCATAATAAATTGATTAACGAATTTTTGGACAGCGACAAATGCTGCCCCTTTTTCACTAACGGCAGCTAGGTAAGCTAAGGTAAGTTTGTTGTCTCATCTTTGTATTGCACTTTTCTTGATATTGAACATAAAACAAGTTACAAGAAACAAATGTCTGTTTTCTCGGCTGAATGCACCGCTATAGCCAAGGCCCTAGAATTAATATTTGCTAACAATATAAGAAACGCCGTCATTTTTTCTGATTCCCAAAGTGCATTGCAAATTTTAGCAAATAATAGAACAACGGTTAAAACCAATCCATTCGTATTTTGCTGCAAAAAAACATACTGTCAAATTTTAGCTAATAACCCAAATTATGCGCCGAAATTTTACTGGATCCCTTCGCATACTGGCATTCTTGGAAATGAACATGCCGACAAACTTGCCAAGCTAGCTACTCGTAGTAGTGTGGCCAACTCCCCTGCAGTTCCCTTCACCGACCTCAAAGAAACCTTTAAAAAATTGATGCACCTTAAAGCTAAAAACGCCTTGCTGTGTCCAGGAAACCTTAAAGGCCAAAAATATTTGAGAATTTTCTTCAAAGATAGCAAATCCCCTTGATACAGAGGGCTTAAATTTTCAAAGGCTTACATTGTCACTGTCAATAGATCCAGAGCCAATCATTATGGGTTAGCAGAATCTCTTCATCGTCTTGGAATTATCAATGCCGCTCACTGCAAATGTGACTATACTAGCGAGGATATTAACCACATCTTTTGGCAATGTAAGCTTTACGACAACAATAGAAAGATACTAATCGATAATCTAAAAAAGATCAATATGTTTTTACCATGCTCAGCTGACATTCTGTTGTCTGCACCTAACAGCCTTGCCTGCCAGTACATGTTCGACTTCCTACAGAAATGTCAGCTGAATATATAAATAATATGTACAACTGTATTCACGTTTATCTTCAAAACTCTTCGTAAATCAGGCTAATAAAACCAATATGTCAAACGTATTTTCTTTAAGCTGAAATGGGCCCTAAGGATCCATATGCTAAATAAATGAAAAAAAAAATATATAAAAATAAGCGTATGCTAAATTGAGCTTCGCACACGGCGTGTAAAAAATTCGGTTCGATAAATGTGCGAGAATGTACTTTCAGCCTTATGTGATCATTTCACACTCGCTTCGCTCGTGCGCAATCGTTCACACAAGGCTAAAATCAGATTCTCGCACTAGTATCAAAATGTACTATTTTTTAATTGACAGTAAAAAAAATTGCATAACTATAATTGGTAATTAAATTTTGTGTAGGTATACAAAAAATGCATAATACTTTTACAAATACATTTTATTGTAATTTTGTAATTTTGTTTAAGTTTATGAGCAACGAATTTTTTCATTTATTATTTTAAATCTTCAAAAAATGAAGGAAATGAGCTTTGATTGACCAAAATTGACCACGAAATAAGAAATTAAAAATTTTTTGAAAACAAAATGAATAATATAAAAACAAATCCTTAAATAATTCTCTTTGAGGAAGCAAAAGTGCAGCTAGCCATCCCATTTAAAACATATAGCAATCGCAAGTTTGTGCCCAGTGTTATCGTTATATCTATGTAGTAATATAAATCCATTCAAAGGTTTCTATTATGCTGAAGTTTTAGCGTTTTCATAAGATTTTCACATTATTTTTTTTATTTTATATTACATTTATAATATAGTATAATTTACAGTTAAGGTACTTATAACCCTATTACATAAAATTCTCTTTTGACTACGATTGTAGCACGACTACCCCTTAAAGAAAATAACAGTATAAATTCAATTATTTTTTTGATTATCTCAAGGTTTAGCTATTTAAATATTTTTCAAATTTTAGATATTTTTTAATTTTATATACATCTTTAGAAATTATAACTTATATCAATTCAATGAATTGTTATTATTCATAGTTGGCATGAAATCCGCACCCGATCTTCCAACCATGATCGATCATATTTTGAAAGAAACTGGTAGTAAGAAACTGTTCTACGCTGGGCACAGCCAAGGAAGTACAGTGTTTTACGTTATGGCGAGTGAATTCCCAGAATATAATGACAAAATTAACGCGATGTTTTCGCTTGCACCAGTCGCATATTGCTCGAGGATGTTTAGCCCAATTTTCCAAGCTCTTTCAAGATTAATAATACCTTTGAACGTAAGTTATATGTTTTTTCTACAATTTAATTAAAATATAAACAAGTTAGATAGATACTTTTATCAAATCATTTGATTATAAATAATTATAATTAAAATTATTAAAATTCAAATGTATCATATCTTGTCAAGTATTATTACTAATTTATAACAAAAATTTGAAATACTTTTCAGCTACTCACAGACTTGATTAGTTTATATAAGTTTAAACCCTCAAATAAATTTTTTACGAAATTTGCATCTTAAGTTTGCCGGAAAAACTCACCTATACAGCCACTTTGCATGAATGTTTTATTTCTGCTTGCTGGTTTCAATTGGGATCAGTTAGATGTGGTAAATTTTGCAGTTACTTTGTTTGTCTATTTATT
This sequence comes from Gastracanthus pulcherrimus, assembly GCA_949152435.1. Taxonomy (NCBI): domain Eukaryota; kingdom Metazoa; phylum Arthropoda; class Insecta; order Hymenoptera; family Pteromalidae; genus Gastracanthus; species Gastracanthus pulcherrimus. Next base: position 35,789,416 of record OX424574.1, read on the forward strand.
TTTTATAAGACTCTTTATTCTATTATTTTAATTGTTTAAATTTCACTGGAATTGCTTCCAGCCATTGTGGCTCATGTTGCAGCTGGAGCTGGTGTTAATCAATTTGTTCACTATGCTCAAATTATAAAATCAGGTAAAATTAGAATAGGCACATAGTAATTTAGGGTAAGTGGATCAATTACTGTTGATGCACTCGTTACTGCGAATTTTCACTAAAGTGATAAAATATGATGAATCTATATTATAAAATGCATAAGTAAAAATTTCATAAGTTATTTTTAAGTTTAATATTATTGATAGGACCCAAATAAACAATATGAAATTTATTTTTAACTCTGATAATAATATTTTACAATCGGAGTTTTGGAGAATTACGAAGTTTTACTATAATTTAGGCTGACAGCTGAAAAATGCCTTTGTAAAAAATGTTTGTATTTTCATTAATAATGATCGACTATTTGTTGTAACGGTGTTTTCTGATAAAGTAGACTTTATTTTTTTAAATAAATGCCGGAAACTATTATTGTTAAGTATTCTGAAATTTTATTTTTGAATACAGTGTTAAATGCAAGTTTTCATGACGTGCGTAAATTATTGCGGATTTTAACTACAAGATTTAACCTCATAATTAAACTTATGGTTAATTTATCCATCTCGCTTGATATGGCTTTGGATTACGCCTCAAACACATGTGTGTGCAGCTTGATTCGTTTTTCAAGTTGCGGAAACGCATTATAAAAGAGTTTCACTAGAGTGCAACTGATAACTTCGAACGGGAAAGGGCGTACACTGCGATTTTGCCGATTAAGTATTGTCCAACAAGTACGATTTTGGAAAGCACCGTAAATTTAAATTTAACACTTGATACCGTAAAATGGGATCCCTTGGGCAGTGAGGTCTCTTTGGCCACGAGTCTAGATAAAACTTTAATCGACTCTAGAATCGTTTCAAATCATTTATTATTATCAAACCAGGCGTCAAAATATTCGTACGCATATGTAGTATGCTACTATCGGTCATACTAATGCATAGTTATATCTGCCATATATTTGAGGGTCCCTCAAAAGACATGTTATTTAACCATAAATGTCTACCTCGGAAAATTTGATATGGCAAAGTACATATGAAGTTTTTATCTACACTTTAAGTACCTCCTATTGATTGGTATGTTCGTATACATCAAGTAACAACTCCGTAGCGTAGCATTTCTAAGCTAAGCCAAACGCTAGACGCCGATATTCAGAAAGAAATGACTTCGCAATTTTGCGGGGTCTCTTGGGCCACTGTATTCTGTGCCTTTATTATAGGTAAACCTAATTATAATAATTAATAACTAACAACAATCCGCAATAATACACGCGCAGTAACTAATACAGCCGTAGTATTTAATGCGCAGTAATTAGATATTTCGCCGTATTAGACGTGCATTCATACATTATACAGGTCCGCTGTAATACATCCATGAGACGTTCTTTTTAATTACATCTTTTTATTTAATTCATTACTTTTTTAGGCACTATAAAAATTTATTTCGACTCAATCGACCATAGGTTAAAACCAAAACTCAATGCATAACTTAATTTTTATGTTCGATTTTCTGTTTATAATTTAGCTTAAACGAAAATCCGCAGTAACCGATACATTTACCCTATGTAAAATTTAAAATTAATTCACTTAGCTAAGTGATATTGCTATTTTAGTGTGATTTAGTTGCTGAGAGAAAATAACTAAGATAATTATTTGATTATTTATGCTAAAGTTGTCCTAATGGAAATAAATAAATGTGAGAAAGTGTAAATTAATGGTAATAACTGTAAAAAAAGATGATATAGAAAAATATTATTTGGAATGATCATCTGTAAAAATACAAAAATTTTTGTACATTTTTTAATAATTTTTCACATTTATGTATACGAAACCTTATTTTTTACATGAAAAATTATATGACTTTCGTCACATTTCTTTTTACACATTTTCATACTTTTGTACACTTTAAAATGGATCTCTTATAGTACAATATTTGCATAATATTCTTTCTCACACACACACACACACACACACACATTTTTTTGGGTAAATTTTTTTTTATTTTTCAACATAATCTCCTTGGAGCTCTATACACTTGGCCAATCGCTTTTTAAGTTTTTTTAATCCTTCAGAAAAGTGCGTTTTCGGAAGTTCCTCAAAATAAGCACTTACAGAGGCAATGACGTCTTCGTTGTCCGTAAATCTCTGTCCACCGAGCCATTTTTTCAAGTTTGGAAATAAGAAAAAGTCACTGGGGGCTAAATCTGGTGAATACGGTGGGTGTTCGACCAATTCGAATTTTAGTTCTTCAATTTTAGCCATTGAAACGAAGCATGTGTGAACTCGGGCGTTGTCGTGATGAAAGAGAATTTTTTTTCTCGCCAAATGTGGTCGTTTTTTTTTAATTTCTTCTTTCAGCTGCTCTAATAATGATGCATAATACTCACCAGTAATTGTTTTACCCTTTTCCAAGTAGTCAATAAGTATAATTCCACGTGCATCCCAAAAAACTGTAGCCATAACCTTACCAGCTGACTTTACGGTCTTTGCCTTCTTTGGAGCTGGTTCGCCTGTGGAAATCCACTGTTTGGATTGTTCCTTTGTCTCAGGAGTGTAGTGGTGTATCCATGTTTCATCCACAGTCACAAATCGACGAAAAAATTCCTCAGGATTCCGACTTATGCGCGCCAAAAGAGCCTCAGAGGCGACCACTCTATTGCGTTTATTCTCAGCTGAGAGCAAACGCGGCACCCATCTTGCCGATAGCTTTTTCATGCCTAATTTTTCATGTAGAATTGAAACAACTGCACCTATAGATATCCTTGTGGCCTCAGCTAACTAATGCACTTTTAATCTTCTATCCTTCAACACCATATCGTGGATTTTATTGATGATTTCGGGAGTAGTTGCTTCTACGGGCCTTCCTGAACGTGGTTCGTCACTTATTGATGTACGACCACGCTTAAATTCATTTACCCAGTTATAAACCGTTGCTAAGGCAGGGGCAGATGTGCCATGAACTGAGTCCAATTTATTTTTTATCTCATATGGAGTTAAACCCTTTAAATGAAAATGTTTAATTACCGCTCTGAACTCATTTTTTTCCATTTTTCTTAACAAGCAATTTTTTTTTTCAATTGGTTATAAAAACACGTAAACTCAGAAGATGTGGACTGTGACTGCACCATATATCTAGTCGGGAGTGGTGCTGACTGAAAACAGATGATTTGGAGCGATTCGCGCGCCATCTGTTGGTCATTCTAAAGACTTATTGAACTACCCTCGTACTACGTGTTTAGGGTGCCTAAACACTTTAGTAGCTTGATTTGTGTTAAATAGGTCATACATATGTTTTTAATTTTCTAATCTATCAGGCCCACGTTTACACCGTGTCGAAAAACGGCACACTTTCGAACCGCTCTATAGGTTTACGAAAAACACGAAATCCAGACATGGGTTACAAAAAATATGGTGTCCACCACGGACGAGTGGGCCTTTTTGACCTCGTGTGTTTGCATTACTCGTACTGCAAACTCCACACTCGGTCAAATAAGACCAACTTTTCGCTCTTGGTACACAATATACAGATATACTATTATCAACAAGGAGAGTGCGTACTGTGCGAATCGGATTTCGATCAGGCTTTGGGAATTGGTTTCTGCTAGCCAAAAACGAATCAGAGTACTCATATAATTTCTTCTAATATAGACACTTGTCGTGCATATTTTGTTACCATTTTTGATCCTTCATAACTCTTTATAACGATTTTAGATTTTCTTGCAATTATAATACATTATGCAACAAGGGAATAGTCGGCTTTATTTCCGTGTTGCATATAGAACTTTATTTCCGACTTAACTGTGGCCACTTTATTGACTTCAAAAGTTGGACCCACGGAAATAACTAGAATTGATTGAAAAATTATACTAATATAGAAAAAAAATAGTTCAAAATAGAAAAAAAAACGGGTGTGTCGTGGGACACGCGGCAGATGTGAATAACATGTGTCGCATTCCTATTAAGACGTTCGCGCGGGCTATTTGCTTTTTTAATTAGTTGCCTATTTGTAAGAATTTCATCAGCTGATTGATGATAAACTATGGGAAAGGCGCAAGGAAAATTGTTATAAAATATTGTTGCATGTAATTATTTTTTATTAAGGCTATATACAATCATATTTACAGATTCCCTGCATTTTCACAAATTTACAAATATTCTCTCGATCAGTGAAATATGCTCATAAATATTCTATATTATGTAATTGTTGTATTTTTTATTGGCTGATACTTGTGTTAGAGTGTTGATCGTTATTGTTACTATTTATTAGAGTAACTATTGGTTTGTGGTAGCTGAAATATGATATGTAAATGTGGGAATGAATATTTCCTAAGAATCAAGAGAATGTTGCATCAATGGTAGTATTTCTAATGGTTGTTGAAACGTGAGAGTCGTTCGTCATGCGTAGATGTAGTTTGTCGTGTAAAAATTGTAGCAATGGTGCTGATGTCTCATTGTTGAAATTTACATTGAAATCACCACTTAATATAATTGGTGCTTTATGGTAATTTTCGAACTTTTTGTTATAAACTGAAAGAAGTGCTGCTCCCTCGTCAGTATATGCCATTAAGTACTGGTATAGAAACGAAATAATATCTGTTATCGAGGTGTTATGTACACTGCTATGACAAATACAAAATTATCTTCATCAAAGTGACACTTTGTTGCACAAATATCTCCGCAATCATTGGATATAACTGTTCATTCTGTCCCATTGTTGCAGGCAGTAATTGTGTGTGGAGTAAATGAATATTGTATAGAGTTATTTTTGTATATAGCAATACCTGCATTCCTTCTATCGACACGTTTGTGTTGTGAAATAATCTGGAAGTTATTCACTTCGATAGTTGAACTATCATTCATTAAAGTTTCGGATAGTAGCAGAAGAGAAGATTTTTGAGCCACAATGTCTTTTTCAATGTCTTCTTTGTGTGCATGTAGGCTTTGGCAGTTGTGCGAAAAAATGATAAAAGAAGATCCATTGATATAATCAATCATTTCATCTGTTATCGTAGAAATTTTATTCAGTGATAATCTTTGAAGTTCCTGTTGGACCGTTATATTTCTGCTACGACTGCGCGCGCCGTTGGCGGCTTCGAAAGTCACAGTGTATAGACTGTATAGTATACGTATATACGTGTATGTGTATGCGTGTGTCGCACTGACTATTTTCGAACAAGGGAAGCGGGAGAGAGCATCGTTGCTGCTGCGAATCTGTGTGCGCGCGCACATGAGTACGTATATACGTGTATGTGTATGTGTGTGTCGCACTGACTATTTTCGAACAAGAGAAGCGGGAGAGGGCATCATTGCAGCTGCGACTCTGTGTGCGCGCGTACATGAGTAGCAGAGCAGGCAAACTGTCGGTTGGTGTCGATGGTGGGGGGCGGCCGCCCTCCGCTGATCTTTTTTTTCCACCCCTCTTCTAGTCCCGGTTACAACAGCTGATGAATCCTGTACAAAGACCCCATACTGCGCGCACTCTCGAACGTCCCAAGAGATGTTATTCACATCAAAAAAGAGAGAAAGCCAAAGAAACTGAAAAGTTACTTTACTAAAAAATTTGCGGGAATAAAGTTTAAATTATACCCGCAAATGTATGTATATGTCACTTCATATGTCACTTTTGTCCCACTTTTTCAGATCAATAAAGTATCCTGTACATGTCGGGAATAAAAGTTTGTAAAAGTGTGATTAAAAGTATAAGTGCCATTTTTCATTAAAAGAACGCATATTTGGAGTAAAATAGCTCAGGTTCTAAGAATATGTGCCCATTAGAAGTAATTAAGGGTATTTTACTTCATTTTTGAGTTCCAGTAACCAACTCCCAAAGTATGCTCGAAATCCGTTTCGCGCAGCTAAGGTACAAGGTCCCTTCTTGTAATTATTCCTTGCGTGACCTTACGACTTCATTTTTCCATGTGACTTTAAGATATATATTTTTCTTATTAATTCTTATTAATTTATTATTCATATTTCGTCATATTTTCTTACGTTTTATCATTTCCACTAGAAGTAATTCATTTATTAGAAATCTGTGAATATTTTAAGTAAATCTCAGTCTTAAAGGTAATATGGCAAAATATCACAGATTCACGCCATTTCTTTACGATCTCAAAAATATTAAAGCTCCTGTTTCCCTCCACTACAGTGTCAATGATTGTATTTCAGATCCAACGGTTCGTAAGCAATAAGAATTTAAAAATGTAAAAGTTTTGTAAAAGAAACAGTTGCATTAAACGTAATTATTTATACTGATTTGATATTTTTAGGACGTAGAAAAATTGCATTCAACACTTCCAAATCCCATTGGAAAATTCCGCGTTCTATCTGACAAGTTTAACCACATCAATTTCATTTGGGCAAAAGATGTGAAACATCTACTTTACGACAAAATTCTTAGTATTAGTTCACGCTACGTGGATTGATAATAGTTATAGTTTTTGCTTTCTCAAAGAGAAAGATTGTATACGGTATAGACATATTTATGGGCTCGTTAAGAAAAGAAACTAAGCATGGGATGGTAATTTGTTGGGCCTAGATATTATTAAGTTAAAAAAGTCTCATACTTTGCTACTGTAAAAATCTCCAATTTAGATTTAATTTTAATCTGTCAAGTCTTATATTTCTTTTTTAACATATATCTTCACATCGACCGTTGAAAAGACATATAATACTTTATGTATATGGTAGAACAATTAATTATTTATAAAAATTTGCGAAAAAATTGCCTCAAAAACTATTTATTTATTTGTTCAAGTATATTTTATAAAAGCATAATAAATAAAAATGAGATTTTTCAGTGTTATAAGAAAAATATAAACCGTGAAAAATTAAAATTAAAACTAAAATGGAGATTTTTACAGTAGCGAAGTTCGTGCATTTCTTAACTTAACAATATCTAAACCCAACAAACATAAATTAATATGAAATATTTTTTTATAGCTCGTAACATACGTATTTATCGCATATATTTTCACCGGCACTCATAGACTCTTGGATACTATACTTAACACAACGCTGTATTAAGTATATTTGTATAACTATATACACGGTTGCTAAACAACAGGCGGATCTTAAAAGGTGCTGGTTTGCGCGCAAAGGTCCCTTAGTGATTATATAAATAAAATCAAATTTTAAACAATTATTAAAGTGCGTATTTGCAAGTATCTATTTTCAGACTTTACTTACTTTACTTTACCATTCGCATTTCGCTGAGCAGAAGAACCTGTTAAATCAGTGAACGATCTTGTTGCTACCACCCGTTATACTATACCTTCATATATTATATACAACGGCATTAATACGTTTTTGTTGTCATGTATAAAATTTGTAAATCAGTATATAAATATGCTCTCCATGTAAATCTTATGAGAAACTGCCCCCGTGGCGGCCATGGTTTTTGATGTTTTCTGATGGGGAACAGCAGCGCCCCACTCTAGACGCAATAGTAGTTCTATTTGCCAATACACGCGGCGCCCAATTACAATATGAAATCATTCACCGATAGAAACTATATAAAATGTACCTTACGTCACGAATTCCTCAATCGTTGAGTAAAATTCGATTGGGTAGAGAAGATCGCGTTATATCTTCTTCGGTTAAACCGGAAATGACTATATATAGTAATGGTTTAGTGACAGCGTAATAAAATCATTGTTATATTTTCTAAAGATAAAGGATTTTTAGAACTAAGTACAAAATAATAATTTATTGATGTGATGTATTATGGATCTTTTAGGGAAACTAATAGATTATTTATAGTGAAGAAATTTCAGTCTTCCAAAAAAATGCTATAATTACTAATTTATCATACGTACCATTTATATACCTATCTATACTTCTTACACTCTACCTCGATTCTTGCGTTAAATCTGTCTATAGTCAGATAATATATTGTACATGAAAAATGTAATATGTGATGCAATCTGATAAAGAGAAGATAAATACAATGCTCTAATGATTAATCAAATGTATTGTTTATTGTAATAAATGAACTATGCAATGAATACTGTTGATAGAGACATTCTAGAGTCATATAGATACCCGTAGGAGAAAAAAATATATACTTTTGAATCTATTTATTTGTTACCAATTATTTGACATAGCGCTACAACAATCACTATCGTTATTAAGTATTTTAATGAAAAAATAAATATTTTTATTTACCGATTGTCCAATCAGTGATAACCAGGAAAAAGGACTTTTGTATACATTAAAGTTGTAAGCAGAAAATATCAATGTACAAGAGACAATTGGTGATAGTTGGTGCATGCACCAGCGAGAAAAATTGATAAATCTACCATAACATGCATAAGGTTTTTAAGGAAATAAATTAAATGTGGCTTAAAATAATAAAAATAAATAATAGACTTTAAAATTAGTTGAAATCTTCATTGAAATTACATGATGCTTTTGGCTTCTAATTAACGCAGTTGAAGGATAAATTCAAAATTTTAGCATTATAGTATATCTATATATATTTTCTTTAAGTGCGCCATATTATTCATACAATAGGTGGTGTTTTCTAAACTACAGGCTTAAATAGGACGCGGGGATTGAGATTTTTCAAAAGGACGTTTTTAAAAATTGCATTATTCATTACAAGCTACTTAATATAAAAGTATGTTGTATAAAAAAAAGTTAATCACTGTAATTAATTCTTACTTCCGTTGCATTAAAAGTGCAGTATATATTTTATCTAGAAAAAAACAAATCTTTCATTCAAGTACATTATCTGATTATTTTTTGTTCACGAATTAATTTAAGACAACTGATTGTCAACTTAATCGATCATGTCCGGAGATTTAAGATTATATATATATATAAAAAGTATATAAAGTTCTCCGTTAGAAGTCGAAATACTGCCAGATTGATTTTGTTTATTACTCGCTCTATTATGGAGGGATTATCAGTTTTTACCGTTTTTTGTGTCATTAACTTCAGTGTGACTTTAACAGGTGGAGTAGTCGTATCACCGGAGGTCTTGAAACCGTCCGAAACCGCCGCGCTAGATCTTCTTCTACGGAAAGATCATAATCTGACAGAATTATTATTAGATGTTCGAGCTGATCATCCACATGCACACCTTAATGTTGTGAGTACATGGTTACTATTAAAAATTATAAAGTGTTTCCTAACGTTTTGTAATTGAAAGTATTTACAATAAGTTAATCAGTTCTATATTATAAAATTCTAGAATATATTTAAAAAACCCTTATTTTTGTTTAAACTCAAATACAAGTTATAATATATTTAACGAAATTCAATATATTGTGTACTTATTACCTGAAGATTTGTAAAAGTAGAGTTACTGCGTTTTGAGAAAATGCTCTTCAACTACACTACCGTAAAATAAACTGTTTTATAATACATCTACCATGTAATGTTTTTTAAATAAACTTTAATCTGTTAATTAAAAGCAAAACTTAACTTTTTAGGAGGAAGTTGTTAAATTATACAATTACAATATAGAAACTCACACAGTCGAGACGAGTGACAAATATATTCTTGAGTTGCATAGGATAACTGGCAACAAAGAAAATCCAAATCCTGATGGTAAGCCAGTGGTGCTTCTTCAGCATGGCTTACTTTCCAGTTCTATGGATTGGGTAATTGCTGGTCCAGAAAACGGATTCGGTAACTAATTTATTATTGATCATATAATATATTCAATAAAGTATATATAGATTGATCAGATAAACAAAAGTTTAGAGACATATAATATAAGATTTTCAAATTTAAGGATTTCTTCTTGCTGATGCTGGTTATGATGTATGGATGGGAAATGTGAGAGGTAGCAGATACTCACGTCAACACAAGCGTTTAACTGTTAATGATCCGATGTACTGGAGTTTCAGGTCAGCATTTATTTCAAATTTTAACTCATAAATTATGAGTTTAACCTTGGTAGAAATCAATCTTATTCACAGTCAGCAATCGACTATTAGTAGCTGAAAATTTTCAGTAATGATCGATTACTGGCTTTGAATGAGATCAATGTCTACCAGGGCAGTGTTTTAAAAACCTAATTTTCAAAATAATTATAATCTGAATTTTTATTTTTATTTTATATATGTTTTTTTAATTCTTTTTTTTACTATTACAATCGAGGCAAAAGGAATAAGGCTTACAGAATCGGTTTAAAGAAATCCAAGCGAATTAACTCTTCAATTATTGTCGTCATTCAATCACTCAGCCTTAACATTGTCTCTGTTCGGCACAAAGGCTTGCAATCAAATAAACGAACGCGTGGCATGCCACTGCTACTCCCGCCCCGATCAAGGCGCTAACGCGGTCAACTCGCATAGCTTACCCTATCTTTGGCGCTTGGACTCGTTCGGTCACCACACCGACGCGATCGATACCTAATCTTTACATTTTGGCGCGCAATTTTACATTTTACGAAATGCACGCACAATGGAACAGCGTGAGCTGAACGACTTCCCTTCTCTTGCTTTGCGCAAAATGCATAATCATGCTACCCTTCAAGTGCACATCCATCTTGAAGCTTGCCTGTAAAGAGCGAGCTACCGGAATGCGGGCTCTCACAAGCCTTCGTATACTTGAGAAATTATGGACATCTTGTTCAATCTTTATAACCGACCGTTTCCCCTTTTGGGATAATTTTCTCCTAATATCGTTACGCAAGGCTATATTTTTTACTTGACCATCTTAAGTATAATCTGCAGCTACCTGCACGAAAGCGACGTCTCGAGGCCTTCCGTTGCGCTTGGGAAGAGCCTCTAGAGTAATATAATAAAATAATAATAAATTCATCAACCTAAATATAAAGGCTAAACAATTTGACAACTAATTTACGACTATTATCCAATAAACTCGGTCTCACGTGTTGTTGATAATAACTATTATAAACAGTATTGAAGATTTAATTCTTAAAATGCTTTGTATAATATTCAGGATCGGATTACCGATTATGCCCAAAACGCCATGGCTTAGAGCGGTAGCTTCTGGGGGCGGTCAGTTCTATCAAAATTAAGGAGGTTCATCTGACACGACAGGACTGAACTAACTTTAACCCAAAAGTGTCTCAAAACGAGATTTTTTTGTTGGATATAGTTATATGACACTTCTTGAAGCTTTTAAGGTCAAAATCAAAATCATCGATCGGGACCTTTTTAAATAAATTCGATTTTTGCACTTAAATTACAAGAGTACACAAATGGCATAAATTAACTTTATGAAAATTGCTAACAATTTTTTTAAAATAACTTCTTAGACTATTTATAAACTGTTAGTGTTCTATATATATATACGATCATTATTAAATATCCGTATTACAAGTAACGCAATAATTACCCATTTATCACTAGTAAGTCAGCTAACTAGGACAGTGTTACAGATTCAAGAAACGAAATTATATTCATCTTATTTATGTAAAAAATTCAACACAAACACATATTTTCAAACTCAATAAATGTTTGTTAAATATTTGCCTTATAATACAAAAATTTTCAAGAAACCTTTTTGTCTAGTTCTTTGAAATATGCAAATGTAAACGACAAAAGTGCTATTTCTCATAAGATTCCATGCTAAATGTCTTAAAATAAAAGTATTAATATCTTGCTTCTAAGGTATCCTTGGCTCATGAAAATAAAACCAAAAACCCAACTATTTCGAGCGCTCTAAACCACACCAACTCCAAGACAGCTATTTTAAGTTAAAAAAATTAAATAATTAAACTGTAAATTTTAAACCCAACGTCTCCAAACTGAGGAATTTGCAATAAAAGCTTTAAATAATACAATTATAAACCCTAAACCTAATTACTCTCAGCTGAGCAATTTGCAATTAAAATAAATTCAAAAACTATTTCTAGCTAAGCAGTTTGCAATTAAAAAAGTTTAAATCGAAAGGTAAACCATAGGATTTAAACCCTAAACCCAATTAATCTAAACTTCGTTGAAAATAAAAATTCAATTTTTCACACAATCAATTTTTCTTCCGAAACTGGAAAAGCTAAAGACTTGAAAATATTCCTGAATATTTTTCTCGATATTCCTAATCACCTTAATTTTTTTCAAAGATTTGTCATCATAGGTTTCCAAGATATAACCGTTTAAACAAAGAATTACGTTTTCGTGACTAACTAAAGAAGAGAATTATTATGACCAATCTTTTAGATAAAAGAGTTAGATAATTTTATGCTTCTTCAAATGTATTAAAACTGAACAAAATATATTATTTCTAACATAGCGACAAATACAAAAAACTAAAATCAAAAAAAAGAAAATCGCTAAAAAACAAGAACGAATTGAAAATGAAGATAACTTATTTTTGTCCCATCATCCCTCTAGAAAAATAAAATTAAATGAGCCCTAAAAAATGTATTATGACCGTGCATATCCAGAGATATGTTGATCCACACCACAACACATGCTGATTCACACCCATATCCTCACCCACACCAACACCCAGACCCACACCCACGCCAACATCCACACCTACACCCACGCCCACACAAAAACGCACACGCGCACCCACACTTACACCCATACCCACACACATATACACACACGAACACATGCATATACATTAATAAATTATAATAACGTATTATTTGACACAATCTTTGTTACTTAGCTGGCATGAAATTGGCGTACGAGATATGCCGGCCATGATCGATTATATTTTGGAGGTAACTGGACGCCAAAAACTTTTCTACGTTGGACACAGTCAAGGAAGTACGGTTTTTTTCGTGATGACGAGCGAATTACCAGAATATAATGAGAAAATTAACGCAATGTTTTCACTTGCACCAGTTGCATACTGTTCAAGGATGTTCAGTCCCATTTTCCAAGCTCTTTCTAGATTACAATCACCTATAAACGTACGCTAACAAATTCTTTCAATATCGTATTTGCTCAAATTTGAATAAATCTTTTATATATTATACTTATAACAAGGCGATTATTAATAATTCTTATTGAAGCATTAATCAAATGTTTATTTTTATTCATAAAGAAATGACATTGGAGTGTATACAACTAAAAAAAATTTTAATATAACCCGCAAATAATGACACTTCATAAAAATGTTGCAGCTTCTCACAAATTTGATTGGTGTGCATGAATTTAAACCTAGTGACAAATTCTTCAAAAAATTCACTAGCAAGTATTGCCAGGAGCATGTAATTACACAGCCACTTTGCATGAATGTTGTCTTCATGATTACAGGCTATAATAAGGATCAGTTAGACTTGGTAATTGCACGATTACTTTTCCTGACTATTATTTTTTAAATGGGACGGTTGATGGCTCAAGTGGTAAGCGCGGGGGGTAGTTAAATATTCGGATAGATAAAATTGCATAAACGTAAAATTCTGAAAAGTTAAATTTGGAAAGACAAAAATTAGGAAAATATTGGTATTGAATATAGAAATTTTGAACGACCAAAATATAGAAACAAAATCGTAAGGGTGAAAATATGAAAATAAAAATTCGTAGGCAAAAATATTGAAAATTAATAATTATAGAGATTAAAATATTGAAAATTTAATATGCAACCTGCTAACTTGGTAAGGGCAGTAATACCCGTATATTAAAAAAAAAAGCAAATTAACAATTTTGAATATTTTAATCTATAAAATTATTGATTTTCAATATTTTGGCTCTACGAATTTTTATTTTCCATATTTTCATCCTTATGAATTTTTTTCTATAGTTTAGTCTTTCAATATTTCTATATTCAATACTAATATTTTCCGAGTTTTTTTCTTTCCAAATTTAAGTTTTCAGAATTTTCCATTTTCCATAAAATATCTTTCCGAATTTTACTTTCATGCAATTTTAACTTTTCGAATATTTAACTACCCCCATAAGCGCCTACCTCTTGAAACAACGGCCGCTCAATCCCGGTTCAAATCCCCGCCAGTCTGAATTTTTCGGAGACATTTTGAGAAAATGTTTTTCCGGATTTTTTGGTGACGGAGATGAAGCCTGCAACCCGATTAAGGGCAGTAATGCCCGTATATGTAATTTAAACAAATGCTTTTATTTCAATTCTTAATTGGTTAAATTTCACAGACACTTCTTCCAGCCATTTTGGCACACATTCCAGCTGGTGCTAGCGTCAATCAGTTTATTCATTATGCTCAGATTATAAAATCAGGTATAAAAAACAGCAGTAATATCTTTTTAATAATTTAAAAGGACAGTAAATCCAGTTCTCAATGAGTATTTCAATCAACGTGCAGCAACATTTATTAGTACCTACTTAATTTGATTCTGTTTTGTTAACTATGCAATTTATTACTATTTATAGGACACTTTCGCCAATTTGATCTTGGCATAAAGGGAAATTTAGCACGATATCATAAAATAATACCGCCATCATACAATCTGAAAAATGTCAAGGCTCCGGTTTCGCTACATTACAGTGTCAACGATTGGCTCTCAGATTCAATGGTTTGTAAATATTTAAACAAAGTTTGAAAAATAATCATTTATTTATAACCAAGACTCTAATTAAGCTAATTTAATTTCTTAAGGATGTGGAAAAATTACACTCTAAACTTCCAAACCCCATTGGAAAGTTTCGTGTTAGCCACGACAAGTTTAATCATCTCGACTACCTTTATGCAAAAGATGTTAAGACTTTACTCTACGACAAGATTATGAGTTTGATGTTACGCTACCGGGATTGATATTATCTTAATTGATTTTTTATAAAAATAATTTTTTTACCAAAATAAAATTTGTAAAAATTTATTGCATTTAAATTAGTTAAGAGAAGGATTCTTTCATTTTGCATTTATTATTTTAATTTTGAAGTCTAACCCTTAAATCAAGCAAAAATATACAGTCATGTATTGATGTAACGATATGTAAGAAAATCTTCTATAATATTAAGATTCTTAATTGTCGGTCGTCTCGAACACCTCGAAATTTCACGGATTTTTTTTTTAATTCACTGACAATGAGACCCGAATATGTGGGTGGATGGGTGTTAATGTGAGTGGTTGTGTGTGAACGAAAGTGTGTATAGATGGATGAGTATGTCTAGGTAGGTGGGTTGGTGGCTGGATGGGTGGAGGTATATGCATGAATGTCTAGGTTTCATGGATGAATGTGGATTTTGTGGATGAGGACGTGTGTGTGTGGCACCCTCGTATTTGCCGCCTCACGAAGAGCGACCGCCTTTACCGACAGGCGGGCGGCAGCGTCATTCAAGGAAGCAGCGTCTAGAGCCGCGAGCGCTGTACTAGCGTCGCGGATCGCGCTGCCTCTTCCCAGTTCCAGTCTAGCAGCACACGAGAGCACTCGCACGCATCGCAATCTCTCACGCCACAACTCTGGCGTCGCTGCACAGCCACTCGCACTTTTCAGGCTTTGTCTGCCTCAGCGCATTTGTATATAGTGTAGATTTTTGGTGTAAATAATAACAGCTGCTAATACAAAGGTGTGTCCACCCTTTTACTCTTCTGCCTTTTCTCACCTTCCTACTCCTCAGCCAACGCTATTGCACCGGCTAGAGCGGCACACCGCTCCGGCATAATTGAGGGAGACATCTCCAAGCAGACCCTGACATTGGTGACTCCGACGTGATATTCAGTGCAGCTCGGCCGCCGACGGTAAGCAGAAGGAGACAGCGGCTTTCTTTCTCATGTCTGGGGTGAAAAAAGCAGCGCGCCGGTGGGAAAATCCTTCCCGCGCTTTCGCTTCGTCTTCCAAGATGGCCGCCGCCGGAGCTCCGTGAGCGCTCGCATCAGACGTACTCTCTAAATTTAAACCAGTGAAATTTTCACAAATTTATGCAGTGATTATTATTTCCACTTATGAAACAGTGGAAATTTCACTGTTTTATCAGTGAACTACTTAATTCACTATAAGAACAGTAGATTGTCACTGTTTGTTATAGTGAAACACAGTTTTCACTGCTCAATTAGTGAATAATAGTCACTGTTAAAACAGTGAAATGCTTGCCGCCCGCAGCGCCACTCTCGCGTTAGACGACGAAAGACAGTCATTCGTACGAGGCAGGTGTACACAATTGTGTTCGTACGACACAATTGTGTACTGATTTTTCTCGTTCATAAGGCCTCGTGTGAGGTGTTTCACCTATATCGTTTAAAAACGAGTGCTGTGTGAACGACAGTATGTATCTCGAACGAATAAATTTAGCAGTAATTCGGTGATCGGTGTTTTCGGTTATAGTGCTTTCATAGTAGTGAGTTCCCGAGGGAATTTTAAACTTTAATCTGCATGTCTTGAGTTACGCACGAATAAGTAAAAATTATGCAGATTGCACTTGAATCCTATGAGTATATGTTATATTTGAGTCTTGAGACACAGTTGAGAATGGCTAAATTTAATTCTCGAATGCAATAAAGACAGTGTGTTTGCCCTAATGCACAGATATGCTATTGGGATTCGATCTCGCTATTCGAGGATATGCCAAATACGTAATGAAACTTGCACGTATGCAAATAAATGCTATAGTATAATGTAGCCACACTTTTCGAAATGAGTGCCCATCTAAGTCCCCGTTCAAATACTTGCGTAAACTATAAGTGTTGACTACAGCGTCCTGAAATGCTGAATTATATCTAGCGATACCTTTGAACGTGCACGCACACTGAATGTGAGTGCAAGTATTACAAGAATAGTATAGGACACTCGCAGAAGCCTCTTTGTTCTGCGCTATAATTAGAGAGGCTCCAGAAGCATCGGCTATGACTCCAAATTTTGACTCGGAGAGGGACCAAGTAATGTATTACTTGCAAGGATCCTCAAAGCAGGCCTCTTATAACACAAATTGCATCAAGTATCTTAAAGTTTTTGAATGTACGCGCAGTTCCGCTGCGTACGCATCGAAAACTATAATATACTTATTGGCACTTCTGTTGCGAAGATAGCCGTACGTTTAACACGCGCACGAAGAGAGACCGTGCGTATACCCGCGCGCAAGAGGAAATCCAAAAATCATATCGAGCGCCGACATTTGCGCTTCAGGTGAGCCGAAGCGCTGAGCGATACCTTGAGGCGCGACTGCGATTGGCTGAATTTCCGAGGAGAGAACAGCGTCGCCGCGAACGTTCTACGGCAACCTTCATGCTCGATAGCAGAACCGCGTCGCCGCGAGCGCTCTAGGCTACCTTCATGCTCGAGGGCAGGCTGGGGTCTACCTGTGGGTCTACCTTCATGCCCGAGGGTAGCTACAGTAACCTAACGTAACCTGCGGTAACCTGCGGTAGACTTCATGCACCTGGGCTTGCTTTCATGATCGATGGTACATCGGGTAAATCGATGGCTAACTTCATGCCTCAGACCTGTCGCCGATCACGAAGATAGCTCTTAGACGTGTAGCTGAGTTGCTTTTGTCACTTTTGAACTTGCACACTCACAGTTCTTTTTATTTAAAATATATTAAATATAGTAAATGAGTAGACAATAGTACATACGTAGAAGTAGTACATGTTTTGATACTTTTTTTTCAAGAAGATATTTTTTTTTATATCACAGAGATCCAAAATGAGTGCAAAATTGAAACTATTATTGTTACTTAATGATACTATTTCTATGCAGCTAGTTGTAAATAATATAAGAGAGTTTCAAGCACATGAAATAAATAAAGGCAGACAGTGTTATGGCGAATACCATCATCTATTTCCAGTATTGAGAAGATATCCAGATAAATTGGAACAATATTTGAGGATGAATGTTGAAACTTTTAATTATTTATTATCCAAAACAGCAGCCAACTAACCAAGAATTGGTGTAATCTTCACACACAGCCAATCCACCCGGAAGAAAGATTAGTTCTTACATTAAGGTAATTATTTAATAGAATTTAACAAAATATGCAGAAATATGCGACTTTGTTCATTAATTATGAAATGCCCTTATGTTACTTTTATTATTATTCCAATCATTCGCTTAATATTACCCTAACTTTTTGAAATTGGTCTGAAATAAAGAATTCTAGTAATGATAAATAATCACAATATTGTATTTCTAGGTTTCTTGCGACAGGAATGTCTTATAGTCAACTGTCATTTTCATTTAGGATGGGTATTTCTACTGTTTCTACAATAATTCAAGAAACTATGGATATAATATGGAACACCTTTCATCGTATACACATGGCAATACCAAATAAAGAAAAGTTTTTAAATATTTCTCAAGAATTTTTTGACAAATGGCAGTTTACTCACTGCCTTGGTGCAATAGATGGACGTCATATTCGAATTAAGAAACCAGCCCATTCTGGATCTTTATATTATAATTATAAAAAATTCTTTTCAATTGTGCTGCAAGCTGTTGTCGATGCCAATTACAAATTTATTTTCATAGATGTAGGAGGATATGGCCACCAAAGTGATGCGGGTACTTTTAAAGCATCAAACTTTTATAAAGCCCTTGTTGAAAAGAAGTTAGATATTCCAGATGAAAATGAGCTCCCAAATTCGGAAATAATTTTACCTTATTTCTTTATTGCTGATGGAGCATATCCTTTAATGGAAACAGTAATGAAGCCTTACCCAGGAAAGAAATTACCAAGTGCTAAAATAAATTTCAATAAACGACTATCACGTGCAAGAGCTGTGGTTGAAAATGCTTTTGGACATTTGTGCCAAAAATGGCGTATCTTTTACACAACCATAGATAAATTTCCAGAATCAGTAGATTTAATAGTGAAGTGCACATGCATTTTGCACAACATTATTATTGATATGAAGCATGAAAACTTGACTCACAATAACTCAAATTTAAACTCTGCAGAGGATGCTTTTGTATCAATATTACCAGAGCAAAATAACTCTGTCATTGGTCTAGGTACAGAGGTACGCTTTGAACTGGAAAACTATTTTCAAGAAAATTCTATAACTGCTATTTCATGAGTAAATTGCTGATGTAAATATTATAATATTCTTGATATTGTAACAATGGTTGTAAACATTAATAATTTACAATATTTTTCAGATATTTCATCGTTTCACTTATTATTTATGTTGTGTTTGTAATTATGTACATATTTATTGGCACTCTTAAGTAGTTTCATTGGTTTTGGACCATTTAGAATATGTATTCTATAAGATGTTGTTTTTCATATAACCTGCAAAATTGATATCACATAAGTAATCTAAAATAAACAAAGTGTGAATAATTCACATATACAAAAATGTGAGACTAACCTTTCAGAGCTGTATGTATAATGTCCTTAGTAAAATGTGAAATAAAATGTCTTTCTATGTAAAATTTATTTTGGAAAAAGGTATTATTTACTCTTAACATGTACCTTATTTATGATAGTTATTCTGAAAATAAAAATAGATACATAGAAATTAAATCTTTTGAACACTCAGATTAGTAATTACACTTTCATACTTATTTTATTTATAGTATATTTCGACATGGGTGCGGACGGTGATTCTTTAGCTCATGTGACGTTTTTCGTATGAGCGAAGCGAGTGAGAAAAGTCACATGAGGTAAAAATCTTCTTACGAACCAGTTTCGAACCGTATTTTATACCACGGAAGCCGAATAATCATATTGAAGTTATGATTATGAAATAATAATAATATGATTATGAAATAATAATAATATATTATTATTATTTATAATAATACACCGTATTCCGTACACTCTTTATAATGTCAAAACAAAACATTTATCAGCTGATAGAAGTAAGCTGCGAATTATCTGCGACGCCAGTAAAACCGACAATGTCCCATATGATAAAGTATATTTTATGCTATAAAAGTTGATATGAAACTTTCACGAATTTTTAAATCATAGTACAAATAAAATGATATTTTAAAGTTTATAACTTTTTTACTTTACTTTATTAATGCATAAATTTCATTTCAAAGTAGTAAATACCTTATAAATAAAGAATACATGATAAAAATAGTTTATTTTTATAATTTACAGGGAATATATCACCTTAAAGCAAACAAATATGAAACTACTTACTACAAATTAATAAATATTTTTAATAAATTTAATATATAACTATTAAGGGTTATTATAATTTTATCTATTTATCATGGCTGTTCCTTCAATTGAAAAATACACTGTTATATTTAGATATGAATGTAGATCATCCTGTCCAAGTAAAAATGATTTTATATATAATAATATAAATATATATAATAATATAAATATATATAATAATATAAATATATTTTATATATAATTATATATGGTTATATATAAAAGAATTTAGTTTCGGACATATATTCTTTAAAAATGTAATTGAGTTTCAAAATAAAATAATCTGTGAAATCATTTTTTCGTCATTAAAGAGGTGTTTGCTCTATAAAGTATATTTTTCCAGTCAGGATGATGTTTGAACACGAGTGACAGTAGAGGCCGTATGCGCCCAAGACAAACACGAGTGCTCAAATCATCATCCGAGTATGAAATAGTCCATTCGCCCCTTGTTGTTCATCATATTTTTTTAAAAAAGTGCATGAAGAAGACTATTTTGGACGCTTATAGTGTTTTTTGAGCGTCATAAATAAAGTGGACAGTAAATGGGCATTGTTCGCGCGCTAGCCGGTCAAAACGCAAGAATTTAAATTTGCTTCAAATTTGCTTAATATTGGGCCCGGTATACTACCGTCGTGCGAAAGTACATCTATAGGGCACTTAAATTAATAGCTCGGAACACGTGTGATGGGTGAAAGGATGCGGAGTCTTGGATGATAGTCTTGGATAGTACAAGGGTTTTTACACTATGATTTTATTATTAACATCACTCGGTAAAATGAGCGTTTATAGCTCTTAAAATAAACTATCTAATATTTACAGAATAACACGAAAATAATACATTTTAAGAATATAAAAATCATCTTTGGATTTTATAACAAATACTTAGAAATTATATGTGAAATATATATAATCGATCTCCAAAACATTTAAAGAAAATAAATATTCTTTTTTAATTTGATTACAAATACTTGGAAATCAAATATAATATATGCTCAAACTTCGAAATAGTTAAAGAAAACGTAAGTATTCAATTGTACTAAAAATATAGTAAAACTACAACTTCAGTAAAATAAAGGTTAGTATATGAAATTATCCATCGAACAATAAGTAACTAACTAATGTTATTCATTATGAAACAAAATAAAACTTATGATGATTCATTACCATTACTGGTTTGTACACTAGTCTCTTGTACGTCGATATCTTTCGAGTTTATAATTACTTCTGGACGTTCTTCATAATTTTGTTGCTCATCAGAATATAGACTTGTACGTATCGTGAGAGGTTCCCTGACTACGGTAGGCGAAATAGACACTTTCGGAAGCTCATTTAATGGCCGCTGTGATCTTGAAGGAGTTCTCACTGGTGACGATTGACTAGGTGATGGTCGATTTAAATGATTTTCCAGAGCAAATGCATGCTGTGCTCTTGAAGAATAAGTTCTCTGCGGTGGCGATTGTATGGCTAAGGATTGACTCCTGCGATTTTCCAGAGAAATTTCATGCTGTGATTTTGAAGAATACGTTCTCAGTGGTGGCTCTTGTCTGGCTAAGGATGGACTCCTGTAATTTTCTAGAGAAAATTCATACTGTGATCTTGAAGAAGCTCTCAATAATGGCGATTGACTGGATAAGAGTCGATTCGAATGATTTTCCGGAGGTAATGCATTGTGATGCTGATGCTGATGTTCGTACTTTGACCGCGGATGTCTCAGTGTTGATGATTGATCGGATATGGATTGAGTCGGATAAGTTTCATAACGCACTGCTGTACTGTGATGTTCGATACGTTGATTCTTCTGTGGGAAGCTCTGAGTATCATGAACATATCCTCTATTGCCATATCCGCTAAACATCGGTTGCATCACATTCTTCTCTGACAGAATTGATCCTACATTTACAGTAACGAGAAACACGTAAATAAATAAATAATAATAGCAATTTCAAAGTTAATATTAATGCGACTAAATCTTAGCACACAATTTAGATACATATTTAAATGCAGCAATTACCTATATATTGATGTTCTGTACATCCTTCGTTATACGCAGCTTGTTCCCAAGTGCTTGGCTGGTATTTTTTTTTCTTGCTTTATAGGTTTGGGCACAAAATTACTCTTCTTGCATTCGACAATTATGCAGTCTGAAAATTTGCATTGATTAATAATTAATTAATTTAGGATTAATGTAATTAATAATTCATTAATTAGATTTTATAAATAATTCATTTTTAAAACCACAATAATCTTATCAGTTTTAGTGTTTTTTAAAAGGCAATAAATGAAACTAATCAGATATCGTTTAAAGTGGCTTTTCTTCTTTATATAACTTTTTCAGAAAGAATAGAATTTTGTGTTTCATAAAAAATTATATCTTACCATCATCGTTTTCATATACTTTTCTATTCCTCTTCCTCTCTCTTGTACCTGACGATTCACATGCAGATATTAATGGACTCGTTTGCCAGTTTTCATCAGGATACGCATAACTATGAACGATTCTGTTGATATCATTTCTAAATCGTAATTTCTGTGATGGATCAATTTTTTCCACATGTACCATTAGTGTTTTAAAGAACCACATGTCATCTTCAGTGCTTGTTTGATTAGATTTTTTTTCTTTTTGTGGTAAATTATCCGAATTTAAAACCTTTTCAACGAGTGCATATCGCTTTTGTTCCATATCAAGAAGCATGTCTGCTGTAATCTTATTTCTTCTACTTACTAATCCTTCTACGGCCATTGACTTCATATCGATGTTATTCTCAAAATCAAACGTATCAGTTACTTCTGCTCCCTTCAAGTTCTCATAATTGTTCTCTGAGTAAAGAGAGTCTGATATATTACCAGTTGATTTTCTTCGATTTACATAGTCTAATAAAAATTGCATAGACTTATAATATGGCCATGTCGACTCATAGGAATCTTCTAATCCGTCACCTGATTTGCTAAGGTGCGCTAAGTCTACTTCACTCTTGAATTTCTTGAGCAAAGACTGCCATTTATTTTTCAGACTATTTTCTACAATCATAAATTAATATATCAATTACAATATTAAAAATGATTATACGTGTATTTTAGAACAGAATTTTGATATGAATAGTGAAAAATGATAGATTAAAATATTTTATTTGAATAAGTCTAGATGTAAGCCAATACAAACTGTATTATTCTCAAGAAAAAAAAAACATATATGGATAAGCGCGGAAGAAATGAACATTTTAAACTTCCTGATTAAAACTATTTAACATTTACAAGAAACACAAGAGTACCGGCACACAATACATAAAATATATAACGTTATTATTATATTGTCTAAACTGAAAGTAACCTTGAATGAAAACCCGGGACATGACACTGCGTGGTAGAGTCAGTTCAATGAATAAGGTGTATAGGTATATAATAATAATTTATATTTTGCAGGCTTAGTATAGTCAGATAGTTGTAGTTATATATTAAAAGTAACGTTTGCGTGAAAAGGAATATAATAATGAAAAGCAATAGAGTACTGTCGCCATATTTTAATAGAAATGCAATTTGACTGTGTAAAAGTGTGATATGTTTTTTCCCTTGGAGGTCAACAACAAAACGAGTGTCCCTAACCTATATATTATAGTATAATAAAATCCTTACTTGTAAGTTTTAGATTAGTTGAAATTATGTCCCACTCCTTCCCTCGTTTGTAAGAGTTTTTA
Source organism: Gastracanthus pulcherrimus (assembly GCA_949152435.1). Lineage (NCBI taxonomy): Eukaryota > Metazoa > Arthropoda > Insecta > Hymenoptera > Pteromalidae > Gastracanthus > Gastracanthus pulcherrimus. Next base: position 35,813,151 of record OX424574.1, read on the forward strand.
TATTGAAGGTGGCTTTTTTTCCAGAGTATTTCACGGCCCTGTACCTCTGCAATGAGTGACTCTTCTATTGACGTCTCAGCCATCACTTTTTGAAATACAAGAAAAACACTACTAATCGGCGACAGGTCTGAGGCGTGAAGTTAGCCATCGATTTACCCGATGTACCATCGATCATGAAAGCAAGCCCAGGTGCATGAAGTCTACCGCAGGTTACCGCAGGTTACGTTAGGTTACTGTAGCTACCCTCGGGCATGAAGGTAGACCCACAGGTAGACCCCAGCCTGCCCTCGAGCATGAAGGTAGCCTAGAGCGCTCGCGGCGACGCGGTTCTGCTATCGAGCATGAAGGTTGCCGTAGAACGTTCGCGGCGACGCTGTTCTCTCCTCGGAAATTCAGCCAATCGCAGTCGCGCCTCAAGGTATCGCTCAGCGCTTCGGCTCACCTGAAGCGCAAATGTCGGCGCTTGATATGATTTTTGGATTTCCTCTTGCGCGCGGGTATACGCACGGTCTCTCTTCGTGCGCGTGTTAAACGTACGGCTATCTTCGCAACAGAAGTGCCAATAAGTATATTATAGTTTTCGATGCGTACGCAGCGGAACTGCGCGTACATTCAAAAACTTTAAGATACTTGATGCAATTTGTGTTATAAGAGGCCTGCTTTGAGGATCCTTGCAAGTAATACATTACTTAGTCCCTCTCCGAGTCAAAATTTGGAGTCATAGCCGATGCTTCTGAAGCCTCTCTAATTATAGCGCAGAACAAAGAGGCTTCTGCGAGTGTCCTATACTATTCTTGTAATGCTTGCACTCACATTCAGTGTGCGTGCACGTTCAAAGGTATCGCTAGATATAATTCAGCATTTCAGGACGCTGTAGTCAACACTTATAGTTTACGCAAGTATTTGAACGGGGACTTAGATGGGCACTCATTTCGAAAAGTGTGGCTACATTATACTAAAGCATTTATTTGCATACGTGCAAGTTTCATTACGTATTTGGCATATCCTCGAATAGCGAGATCGAATCCCAATAGCATATCTGTGCATTAGGGCAACCACACTGTCTTTATTGCATTCGAGAATTAAATTTAGCCATTCTCAACTGTGTCTCAAGACTCAAATATAACATATACTCATAGGATTCAAGTGCAATCTGCATAATTTTTACTTATTCGTGCGTAACTCAAGACATGCAGATTAAAGTTTAAAATTCCCTCGGGAACTCACTACTATGAAAGCACTATTATCTATATTATACGTGCAGCGCGCATACGCGCGCGCTCGTCCGCGCCAGCACATCGCGTCGTAAAATTGTGGACAAAGATGGCTGCTCGTGCGTTTATTGTGCAAGAAGGATTATAGGAGGCTCTTGTTCATTTTTCGCAAAGCATTCTACAATAGTATTAAAGTGATCTACGAGATATTATATAGATAGTTCGGAGTGTGCGTGCATTTACTAAGTACACAGCTCACATACGTGTACTCGATAAACTGCAACAACGTAACCTCGTTTTCCATTTAATTTTCAATTGTGAAAAAATATCTTTCTGGAATATTAACAAGAAGCAACGATGTTCCAGAAAGTAACTGTGCGCAATTAAAAATTAAATAAACAATGAATTCCTGTAATTACTGATAGTAGGATATCTTAACGTTACTGATTAAAGCAGTGGCATTACAGTTCACTGCTTCGCAGTATACTTTTTCACTGTTTCATTCCGTGGATTTTCTCTGATTTATCAGCGAATATTCACTGTTTCATTCCATGGATTTTCATTGATTTATCAGCGAATATTCACTGTTTCATTCCGTGGATTTTCACTAATTTATCAGCGAATATTCACTGTTTCAATTAATGAATCTATTTCACTGTTTCAATTAGTGAATCTATTTCACTGTTTCAAAACGTGAATAGTCACTATTTTGCAGTGACATACTTTTCACTGATTCAATAAGTGATTATTCACTACAAATTAGTGAATTTTCACTGGTTTAAATTAAGAGAGTAAGCACGCCGCATGCAGCTTCAGCACCACGCCGCGCGAGAGACGCTAAAGGCCGCACCAACTTGAGCCTTCATCGACTACGAGGATCTCGACGCAGCAGCCAGTTAGCAGTAGCCGCCGGAGCATGACCAGCGCGAAAGACCGTTGCGTAAGTAAGTGCGAAAAGCATGAAGCACCGGCGACTCGGCACGAAAAAATTTTTTCCTTCTCTCTCAATCGCGGTACCGCAGCCAAGCTGCACGTGACGCACATCGGCCGTTGTCCATTACGGCATGCTCCCTGGCACATCACCGCCAAAACCACCTGCGCGTCACACACGAGCGAACGGTCGCCATAACCTCGAGATGCGCTGAAGCCTCGAGGAACTCGGCGGACTCGACAATCGTGTCAATGACCTCCCCGTCGGCACATCAAGGTCAAACGTCGACGAAGACGTTGGCCAAAGCAACACCAGTGACGTGGAAGACCTCGACCTTTCCACCATCGAGACCAACCAATCAGTCGTCGCGGTGCCGTCAGAGCCGCCACCACCTCGACTTCTTCACTAGCGCCAACAGGCCAACAGCAGCAGCAGCAGCCGCCGTTGCTCGCAGGCGGAGACCCGCCAGTGCCAAACGCTCCGTTAGTCCAGCAGAAACAGCAGGATCCCGCCGCCCAACATGTACGACCAGGACGGAAATCTGATCGACCCCGCCGCCGTCGACGCCGCCGCCGCCAATGGCCCCGCCAACGTGCTCGCCACTACCGCTTGCAGGCTGCCTTCCTTCTGGTGCACGCAACCAGAGCTATGGTTTTTACAGATAGAATCTGTAATACAGGTAACACGGGTGCGCGTCGACGCCACGAAATACCACCTCGCAGTCGACACTCTCGTCGCAGAAACTCTCATGGAGGTTTCTGATATACTCAGAAACCCTCCAGAGATAAACAAGTACGCCACGATCAATGCGCGTATCCTCGAGCGCCTCACTGACTCAGCTGATCGACAGCTGGACAGAATGCTCAAAGAGCTGACGCTCGACGGCAGGAAGCCCTCGCAGCTCTTCTGGCACATGCGCACCCTGGCAGGCAACAAAACCACGGATGACTTCGCTGGAAATCTCTGCTGCCTGTGCACGTGCAGTATGTCCTGAATATCTTCAAAACAAACACGCTCAACGAAATGATAGTAGCTGCGGACCAACTGATGGAGACACCCATCTCCGCACCAGGCTCATACTCTGTGAGCCCAGCTACGTCAGCCGAGCCATCTTTTGCAGAGATCAGCGCTATATAACGCAGCTCTGACTCAGCCGACATCAAGCACCTGCTTGCGCAGCTCATCACTGTCTCAAGGGAAATACTGACCAAGATATCTGACGACAGAAGCTACAGCAACAGAGGCTGCAGCGACAGAGGCCGCAATGCTTCACGGCAGTCGCGCCCTCGCCCCGGCGACCAGCCGACGGACTCTACTGGTACCATGGGCTCTACGGAGTAGCAGCGAAGTACTGCAGCCAGCCATGCCGTTTCAACAGCCGCCAGCAGACCAACCAGCAGGGAAACGCATAGGGCTGCGCTCAGTTTAGGCAGCAAGCGACAGCCCGTGCCCACAGAGCCTGCCGCCTCGTCGAGAGGTCCGCCTCCACGTCTTCGACCGCAGGACTGGCGTGAAGTTCCTGGTCGACTCAGGAAAGTCGGTCTCACTGTTGCCACAGACACCCAAAAAAGGTAGTAGAACCAGCTCCACGCTGAAGCTCGTCGCTGCCAATGGGACGCCCATCGCCATGTACGGTCACAAAGTTCTGCCTCTGGACCTGGGACTCCGCCGGAGCCTACCGTGGGATTTTGTTCTCGCAGATGTCAAGATGGCGATCATCGACGCCGACCTCCTGGAGCACTACGGCCTCCTCGTCGACCTCAAGCACCGCCATCTATGGGACTCGACTAGGCACTGCTACGCGCAGGGCATCACCCACCGAGCAACAGTTTATGGCGTAAATATGGCGATCCAAGACTGTCCGACAGACGACGAGACCTTCAAGGCCCTCATCGACGAGTAAAACAAGGTACTGCAGGCCAATTCAGCCCCCAATGGAGGCCCCTCGGCCCCTGTACAGCACCACATCGTCACCGCAGGACCGCCGGCCTACGCACGCGCACGGCGTCTAGCGGGCGACAAGCTCGAGGCCGCCAAGGAAGCTTTCGACGCTCTGCTCTTCCATGGCGTCATCCGCCCATCCGGCAGCCAATCGCTGCAAGGAGAGCTTGACCTTGGTAACCCAATCGAGTTTCTTGGAGCCGGGCACACCTCTCGTCCTCACGACCGACGCATCATCAACGGCCCTCGGCGCGTCACTCGAACAACTCGACAACAACTCCTGGCGACCATTGGGTTTCTTCTCTCGGAAACTCACACCACCAGAGAGCAAGTACAGCCCCTACGACCGGGAGCACCTCGGGGTGTATTCAGCTCTCAATCACTTCGAGCACCTCCTCGAAGGACGTCAGTTCATCGTCCGGACCATCTGTCGCTCACGAAATCTCTGGACCAGCGCCCCGAGAAGGCATCCCCTCGACAGCTCAGGCAGCTGGACTACGTCGGCCAGTTCTGCCTCACCTTTGAGAACATCAAATGAGACGACAACGTCGTCGCAGATGCCGTCAATTTCGAGGTCTTCAGCCATCCACGAGGCCCAGCAGCGGGAGGACATGAACGCCGATCACGAGCTCGCCACCTCCTCGCTGAATCTTCAACCTTTGGTGATAAACGGCCATCGACTCCTGTGTGAGACGTCCATAGTGGATGTTCGGCCCTATATCCCGCAGGAGCTACGGAGAGCAGCCTTCGACGTCATCCACTTGCCCGCGCACCCATCTGGACATCATCATCATGTCTCTGATAGACGGCTATCGTTACTGCCTAACGACGATAGACCGTTTCTCCAGATTGCCGCATGCGATCCCGCTCAAGGATATCCACGCTGAGACGATAGCCTCCGCTTTCTACAATGGCTGGATCACCACATTTGGAACGCCTCTCACTATCACCACGGACCAGAGAGCCCAGTTCGTCAAAAAAATGTTGACAGATACTGAAATATGAGATCTTCAGCTCTGGTAAAGGTTCCAAAGTTTTGCAGTCTTACAAAGATAATGTAGATATTTGCGAAAAGTAGATCTTTCGCAATTAGCGCACCGAATCGTAGTACCGGCGCATCTGCTAGATAACGTGGCGTTAACCGCTAGCAAATTAACAACGTTACGTTCATATACGGTCGTTGCCAGAGCTGAAGATGTCATTATCCCATCAGTTGAAATGGGAATTTATGCAGACGATACAATATTATATAATTCCTCATTAAGTGCTACTAAAATTGTAAAACAACTAAATCAAGCCCTATCACTAATACATGCCTGGTGCTGTAAATGGAACATAAAAATAAACGTGGGTAAATCGGAAGCTATACTTTTTGGATATAATAAAGTCAAAACTAAAGAAGAAGAACTCGAGCTCCCACGCTTCGGAGGAACTAAAATCGATTGGAAAGCAAACGTCAAATATCTGGGAGTAACACTGGACAAAAGATTAAAATACCATGTACACACAACAAATGTTAAAAACAAAGCGATGGGACAAATTGCGCGATTAATGCCATTGCTAAAAAATCACTCAATCATAAACGTAAATAACGGCCTTATAACGTATAAAATGCTTATCCAACCAATCTTAACTTATGCATCAACGGTCTGGGAAGGCACAGCTCCGATGAACTTAAAAAAGATACAAACTGCACAAAATCGGACTCTAAAATTGATAACAAACGCACCCAAATATACTAGAGCTAGAAATTGAATACGTACAAGATTACATAATCAAATCAAGAGAAAACTCTTATGATAAAACACCATTAACAAAATACAAATTGATTAAAAACCTTGGTAATTATGAGTACGAACCAAGAGATAAACATAGAAGACCAAAAGACTCTAAGTATTTCCAAATTGTAACTCTCTTTATTCTGCTTCTAGAAACCAAGTAACCACCAAGGACAGACTAATCGACAAGCAATGAAGATTAAGATCCTAACTCCTAACACCTAATATCCCCCCTCACACCTAATACAATACGCACTAATACATTATTTTCTTACAGGTAATCTAAAGGTTTCTTTTTCCTCTCTCGTGAGGTTTCGTTTTCTCCCAACCGTTCTGTTTATACCGCCATACTCTCATTTCGACCCAGACTGTGTGACAACGTGCATTTTACATGATACACGCCAACTCCTCGCAATTAAACTTAGTTTTCTTCCCACGGAGATGTAACTCGGGATTCTCCCTCTTCAGTAACGAGCATAGGGAGAATGCGAGATTTTTCATTCCTTGCAAGGTCGAAAGTCACCGGAGGGGGCGTCACCCCCCCCCCCCCCCCCACTCCCCCTTCTTTCTTGTTTCTTTTGAAGATCTTGTTTTTCCACAACTACCAATGTTATGGATAGAATTCATTAGTAATAAGAAAATGTAACTGTATAATAAGATGTTTTGCAAAAGGTCTCTAAAATGTTCGGTATAGTTCAAACGCGATAACGTTCTCGAGTTTCTTATGTATATGATTGCGACGGTCGTCGGCAGCGATACTTTAGCCCTTGTACAGAACAGCAGTTTCAACGCGCGTTGTAATAACCCGGCCAATGTATATAATAATAACTACTTTAAATAAAAATTGCGTATCAATTATTTTAACAAAATCCTTCGTATTATTTCGTTCCGAATAACCAAAGTTTTTTCTCCTGTGTATACATGGAGAGGCAAAAACCTTTTGCTAGGCCAATATCGTATTTCGACAATTTTTCACTTTCATTCCACCCTAATACAGAAGCCTTAAATAGTTAAATTATTACCTAATACACTACCGATTACAAAACCTTTAATTTTAAAAAACATTTGAAAAAATAAAAACAAAATAGGAAGGTTGTTATTTTACATATATTCTTGATCAATTACGGGTATTTGTCAGACCTATTTTATCCGCCGATAAATATATCAGAAAGTTTGTTTTGTAAAAATATACATGGGATCAAATGTTATTTTCATTACTTTGCTTTATTTGCAATAACAATAGATGCAGTCACTTATTCAGTTTACATTATAAATTTCAAATATACTCACTGTTGGAAACTTTTGGAATAATTTTTGTAAATGTATAACAGCAGTTTCATTATATTGTGTACAATATAAAATCAATTAAAGGTTTTTCTGATAGAAAGAATTGGATGATACAACTAAAATTTTTATTTTATATTTAATAAGTTTTAAGATATATAATGGTATTTTTTATTTTCTATTTGACAATAATTTATGTATTGCAGCAGGCGGTTGAAGTTGCATCTTCAAAAGAAACTTGGCGCAGATGATTTGGGTGACACAATGATCCGAATCAAGAGTATTATTATTAGGGCTGTTCGAGATCAAGAAAAGCTTGTCTCGTCTTTTCTTGGTTTCGTCTTGAAGCCTTCTTTTTTAATTAACGTTTATCTATTTTTAAATTAAACAATCTTATTCTTAAAAGTATTAATAAAATATTCCTTATCAATCCTGGTAATCTTAGTCCATTAAGAAATTTAAATGGAAGGTAATAGATTATCTTCCAAAATTTTAAGCAATATTTATCTTTAAGAACATCTATGCAAAATTGCATATCATTTATCATGTTTATGAATGTTGTGCAGATGTTACAAATTATATTGTAACTTACCTTAAATTTCTAATACTAAAATCTAGTAAATAATATATTATTGTACATAAACAAGATGGTCCGATATAGAATGAAAATATTATACACGCAACCCAAAGACATGTTAAGGAGTCAAAACCTTTGCAATAAACCCTTTTTAATTCTGAGAAACTGTAAAATATGAGAATGTGTATACACTGATATAAAGGGTTTGTAATATATGTACTGAAAAGGTATGTAAACATACAAAATTTTCAGCAGTTTGATTTTTTTTACGAGCAAGTTAATTACAATAAATCTAGGATATAGCTTGGGGCTAATACATTTGGAAGAAACAAAAATTACAATAAGCACCAATTTTTTTTAATTAAAAATTTTTAAGTAAAATCATAAATAAAATAGAATCTAACAATTAAAAGTTCATTGATCTTTTATTAAAGATTTCTTATTTATTACTAATATTTGTTTAGATCATTTCTCTTTTTATCAAATCAAAATAAATTAGACTGCAATTATCACAAAGTACTAACTAACAATACATATGAATATATATATACTTCTGTTTTATTCAACGAGATTTACAGTACAATTCTCTTTCTATGTTAATAATTTTTGCATTTTCATTTTTTAATTTTAAATTACATGGTACGCTTTTTAATTTTTTTTTTCAATTTTGGTCACTACAGATGTATTAATTGGTACTTGATCTGGTTGTTCAAAAAAAAAATCATGTATGTATCTTCAGCCTATATTGGCCAATCATTTTGAGTAACATTTAAATCATTGACTCTTAACCATTGACTCTTGCAACGTAATATATTAGTATAATGACCAACGGAAATACTATTGTCATGATGAAAGATAGCATTAATTACTCTGAAATATTTATTATTATGTCTTAAGACTTCTTCCGCTTGTATATTCTGGATTTTATAATGAATGACTGTGAAATCATACCAGGGTCAAACATCGGCTTATCGCCAAGCAGCAACTGCGCAATACTAAAAGAATGGGGGAGGGGGGACCACTCTGTTGACCGCCGTCGGCCTTTGTCGAAATACCAAAGGGACCGTCGCCGTGTGACAACTACGCAGTAGACACGTGAACACCTAATATCACCCAGCGGTCAAACAGCAACACACGCACGCCTACAGGTACAACTGGAATGGGGAGGACCGCATCAAACGGGCCGCCACCGACAAATAACTACGCAGCAGCATCCGAGTAGGGGGATTACTCTCGCGCTCTCCTATTGAGACAAGGGATCAATCTCCTATAAGAGCCGAATCAAACCGGTCAAAATGTACCCGACAAAACAAAACCTGCCTTATCCCTACCATCTGCTACTGCGCAGTAAACATCAAAGGGAAGCCGCCTCTTCAGTTAGCTATATTAGACAGGGCCACAGCAGGCCCAGCAACTGATTCTACTCGTCACTGTTCACGCGAACAGAATCTCCGACAGTTGATGTTCAGTCTCATCACGGTGCCTCTATCTATAAGCTTCTAATATAACTTTACGTTTTTCGGTCGCCGCCGGAATATTTTTACTCGACAAAATATTTTTGGGTTTCGATCTTCGAAATGCTTATCTAGAATTACCGTGAGTGATATAAAAACTTTATATTTATATCAGCCTGATCAAAAGTTAAATTCTTGAAAATAATCTGTGGTGTTTCATCAACGCTCTCAGAGTTAAAAATCTCTACAACTGGACTTTTCGATACAGTATTTTCTAAATTTGAATTTACTATGCTCTTCGTCGTCGTCGTCGTCGTCGTCGTCGTCGTCGTCGTCGTCGTCGTCGTCATCGTCGTCATCGTCATCATCATCCAGTATCCTAGAAAGATACGTCTTATTGACTTATCGTTCCATTTCCTTCTTCTTTGATTAGGAACGAACACCATGGAGAGACAACCAAAAACTCTTAACTTAATTAGGTTAGGTTTCTCCTCGCTCCACTGCTCTTCGGGTGTCGAGATTTTTAGGGTCTCTGTAGGTGATCTGTTTAGTAGGTACGTAGCTGTGGATATTGCTTCTCCCCAAAAATTCATAGATAGAATTGCTTCTTCTAGCATGAAGCGAGCTTTCTCGGCAGAAATCTATTCACGCATTCTGCAAGATCATTCTGTTCCGGAGTCCATGGCATCGAAGTTTAGTGCATTACTCCCTCATTTTTTAAGAAACTTTAATAACATTTTGACACGTACTCTGCACCATTGTCATAACTCAATTTTTCAATTTCTTTTCCAGTTTGGTTTCCTACCATAGTTTTGAGTTCCTTGAAATACTTCAACTTCACTTTTCACCTTCAAAAAATGGACAAAAACTTTTCTGCTATAGTCATCAATGAAGGTTAGAAAATACTTAGCCCTTCCGATGGATAGATTCTCTATTGGGCCACAAAGATCGGAGTATATGATCTCGAACTTTTCGGAGGCTCTGTGAGTACCTTTTCTCTTTGGTAATGACGAGCGAGCTTATTTTCCAATCAAACATGTTTCACATGCATCATTTTCTTGGCCAATAAGATCATAGCTTTCGACGAGTCTTTTTTTAAGAGATTTCACACTAATTATTTAAATATCCCAAACGTTTATGCCATAAACTAGCATTTGGTACTTGTGACGCACTTTTAGCTTGAGCTGCTAACGCAGATTCAGTATATTTATCTAGCCTATACATTCCATCAACCTTCTTGGCAGTTGCTACCTGCACTCCATCGCCATCTATAATATACCCATAATTATCACTGAAAAACACTTTGTAGCCTATACTTGTCAACTGATTTATTGACAATAGGTTTATAGCAAGACCTGGAACATAGATCACATTCTTGGTCATTACTGTGTCTTTTTGATTATGAATCAACAAGTCTATTTTGACATTTCTTATACCTGTGGCTTGTACGGTGCTGTTGTTTGTCATGCCAAGACTTTCTGAATTAACTTCGTTTAAATTTGTGAACTATTCTTTATTCGGAGTCATGTGTTCTGTTTCACCAGAGTCAAAGTGCCAATCAGGATCACTATCACTGAGTAATGTTGACACTCGACTTATAAAATCTTTCTGTGCACTAGCTTTTCTTGCGTAGCACTGTGCCAAGACTGCTTAATAAATCTACAATTAGAAGCTGCATGTCCATATTTGTTGCCATTGTAGCATCTAGGTAGTCCTTTTTTACCTCTCTGATTTTTATTTTTGTTATAATAAAAATTAGGCTTACACTGCCTTTGAGAATTTTTAGCGTAAAAAGCTGCTTCATTTGAAGAACTTGCACTATTATCCAATCTGACATCTTGGAGCAATTTAGCTTTGATGTTTTCACCTGTGATGACAGTGCCCGGTATCTCCAGGCCCATAATCATGGGTCGGCATTCTTCTGGTAGTTCTGCTAACAGTAAAGCACCTATCCGTTCTTCATTAACTACAAACTTAAGTGCTGTTAACTTTTGAGCTATATTTATAATTTAATTCACGTACTCTTCTGTGGTTTCAAACATCTGAAGTTTTTTTGTAATTAATTTCCTTAACAGGCCACCTTTCCTTATGACGTCGAAGTCTTCATAAGTATTTTTAATTTTCTCCCACATGTCCTTCGGCGTGGTGCATTCTCGAATGTGCGTATATACACTGGGTTCGATAATAAGAACAGTTTTACTGATGCCGGTATACCCTGCACATAATGCCACAAGTCATAGTGCTCGAACAAATTTGTATGGCTGTTGGATTTAGCGGGAGCATTATCAAGGTGAAAAGAGAAGTCGATTCTCGAGTGCCGATCGGCGAAAGCTTTATTGAGCAAACACAGTTGTACATATTCAACTAGTCGTAACGGCTGGAACTAGACTGGCATCTGTGGGCTAGCGGCAATGCGGCCCGCCGTTGGAGTTGAGGGAGGCGTGCGCCTGGACAGCCATCTGGTGTGGCGTGGAGAGGATGTGGCGCGAAATGTTCAAATACAATATCCCGCCTGCCTCGTTCCGTGAACGAACTCAATTGGGTGTCCCCCGCCGTGGGTGTGATCAAGCGCCGCCCGCCGTCGAGGTGAGCGAGAAGGTGCCGACCGCCAGAAAAAATCATACTTGCCTAGCTTATACTTTTGTAAAAAGTAAGTTTTAGGGAGATTTCACAGCTTTCTTAGAGTCCTACATAGCATCCAATATTGCAGAAATATCGTAGAAATATTTCAACGTTGCTGTGATACTGCGGATAAGTTTATATATTGCAGCTACATTTCTGTGATATTTCAGTATTTTAGCAATATTTCTATAATATTACATTACGATATTCGCTATGAGCATGCATATAGTATCTGCTATTTTACATTCAAGAATAGCGCCATCTTACGAAGTGACGAGATCGGGGTAGTACAAAATACACAGGCTCTTATGGACATTCAATGAAAATGATATTTTTTTAATTACTAATTAATCAGAAAATATCCTTATAATTTATTTTAATGACACTTAAATATGTCAATTCAAAAAAAAAATTGAGATCACACAGATTATCAAAAACTTATAAGAAATTAATTCATTGAATGAGGATAACTAGAGCCTGTGTATTTTGTACTACCCCGATTGCGTCACTCGACCGTAAGATGGCGCTATTTTTGTGTACAAGTTCTGTCATGTTCTGGGCGAATATCACACTGTAATATTGCAGTAATATTTTTCTAATACTGCACAATGATACATTCCAACGCAAGATTACTGCAATAATTCTACAATATTACATTGTGATAAACCACATCGTAATATACGTAGTACATTACTGCAATATTGTTATGTGACGTATCCCATTGCAACATTAGATCTATATTATTACAAATTTATAGGTGACATTTCACCTGTGATAAATCACATTGAAATATACGCGAAATATCCTGCCATATTGTTATGTGACATTTTTTTTCGGAGGTATGTAGAAAATGCCACCTAAGGTACACCCGACTGGGTCCAAACAGTCGGACAGTATGGGGCTGGTTGGGGATGCATCCGCCGTCTATAAAATATAGGACGAAAAATAAAATAAACAAAAACGCGAAAGAACTACACAGCTGTTGCATCGCAAACCGACCCACTAAAACCTACCACCCTTTCCTCTTTTGGCGGAATACACCCTGGTACCGTTTATCACATTACCTCAGGGTGGTGCCATTCTTGTATCGTCTCGATAACCGCTGATGCCTGAAACAAATTTACAATTCATAATTTTAAATCCCCCGAGGGGACGTCAGATCTAACCCGTCTCGTTCATACGCGTATTCGAACCGGCGCATTCATCTCCGTACGGAAAGGAGAAGTATCCCCGTCCCTCCCCTAGTCATTCATAAAATGAGAGAAAATGAGCGTCTCCCAGTTAAGGAAGGGACCCATGTTCTCTCTCCTCGTACACTTCCATGGAGTCGTTCGACATCCCTGGGTTATGTTGGGGTGTCGAAACGTCTCCCAGCGCTTCATTCATACCTTCGTCAGTTGCCCTGTCTAGGTACCGTTTCTTTTGTCGTATGACCATCACGACGAATTTTGCCGTGGCGGCCCACTTATTCTCAGCGGACAGTATTTCGCCCACGATGTTCTCAGGCGTAAATTGTCCGAACGACCCGAGAAGAGCTGTTCTTTCTTCGTTTCATTTTTCGCAGACGAAAAACGTGTAAAGATGCAACCCGGACTCTGAACCTTCCCCATACGATTGAGGTAGGAGCAGAAGCACCCATGGTCACTTAGGAATTGGGCCAGGTAGTAATTTACCTCCCCATGATCTCCGTTAATCCAAGCAATGTTTAGTCGCTTATGATAGGGTGAGCAATTCAACACGTAGAATTTAAAATTTTATAATAATCATTTTACCGTTTTTTTATAATACATGCATTTTTTAATCAAATTTCAGACTTGATTTATTGTATAAAAGATATTTTAACCTTTAATTTGCCTGGTCGCAGATGTCCTAAAGTTAGTTCTGTTAAAAGTTACAATAAAAATGTTTCGATGAATATACATAATTGTTCTAGACGGCAAAATCAATGGCACCATAAAAGATTATTAGAAATAAAATTTTCAACATTTCTTTCCAAGAATTTTTTAAGGGGACGTTTATTTTGACGTCTGTAACTTCGTACATAAGTCTATTACTGCTCAATGAACGGTAAGCGAGTTTATATTTTTACTAAATATGTAAATATTTTTATAATTATAAGTCATTTTTTACTTCTCAGGCAGTAACAATTAAGGCTTAAAATTTGAATTGTTAATTGATTTTTCGAAAGCATACAAAATTGAAACTTTAAACGTGTTTTTCTCAATACTATATTTCTAACTTTTTTGAAACTTTTAAGATAATAAGTTGTTTATGTTCTTTACAATAAAAATTAGAATTTTTTATAACAATATTATAACACAATTGATTGTGTCACTATATACAACATAAATAAATTAGCTACACTTTTAAATAACTTATCTTTATATAATTTCATTGTGGATAAATTTTCTTTTTAAATAAAAAATCATGCTAAGTTTTGTTTGATATATTGAAGTATTTACAAATTTTATAAGACCATTTAGTAACAACTGTATGCGACAATCACTTTTTGAAAATAGCATCAAATAAATGAAATAATGACATACTGTAAGGATAAAATAAGTTTAAACTTACTAGAAATTTGTGTTTAGCATCATACAATAATAGTAAATATACCGTAGAAACTTCATTATGGTAAAATGAAAGCTGAATACAGTTTTTTACCATAGTCCTACCTTAACGTGTTGATTTTTGTTCAAAATTTCTTCTCAGATTAATTTAGTCATTGTAAAAATATTATTATTTGCTAAAAATTATCCTTTTTTATTAAATTAAGGCGACAAGACAATAGGGGCCCGTGGCGGCTTAGTCGGTAGAGTGTCGGATTCCCACGCCGGTGACCCGGGTTCGAATCCTAGTCTCTGCCGATTGATACAAGCACCTCTGTAAAAATTACATGTGCTTTGTTTACAAACACACCGCAGACCCCCGTCGTCGATTAGCACCACATGGGAGCACAAACATGGCGACGTTAATTAAAAAAAAAAAAAAAAGGCGTCTTTACTGTAAATACTTGATAATAGCTTTATGTTAAACCATGTAATACTTCAAAATCTTGATCTTACGAGTCACAATAGACTGCCATTGTCAACACTTTCTTTATTGGAGACACTTTGCACTGTGCACAATTCTGCGTAATTCAAACAATGAAATTTTGTATTCCACTAGTTATTTAACTCCTTTTGATATTATATTATTATTATAAAGGTCAAGTAGTAATGGTAAGCCGCAACGGTACCTGTAGGGCAACAGCTACGAGTATCATATATTCTTTGTGTCGGCTGTAGTCATGCTTACATTATCACCATAGCTATCATAACTACTTGTTGGGACTATCCGTAGTTGTCGATATCCGTAGCTGTGTAGTCCATAGTCTTGTTCACATAGTCACGTCATTTTTCTCTATTGTTTGCGAGTTGCATCCAATCCTCCGCATAAGACCCTATTTCTCGTAGGTCCATTTTAATATTATCCTCCCACCTTCGTCTCCGGCTACCTGGGGTTCTTGCTTCTGTCGGCTTCCCTATACGAGCACTCTAAGTACTGCTCTTTCGTTGCCCATACTAGCTACATGCCCAGCACACCCTAGTCTTCGATATTTAATCACTCTGGTAATGTTTGGCTTCACATATAGTTCGTGTATTTCTTGGTTATGTAAAATTCTCCATTCTCTAGTAATCTCATCTATTTGGCCTCCAAATATCTTTCTAGACTCTATTCTCTAATAATCTAAATCTATTTTCGTCCCACTTGGTTAACGCCCACGTTTCGCATCCATATAGAAGGCATTATGATTTTTCTATATATTTCTAATTTAGTCTTTCGCAATAGTAATTGTGATTTTAGTAAGTTATTTACCGAATATAGGTATGCATTTCCCAAATGCAGCCTCTTCTTGATTTCTTTATGAGTTTAATTTTTGTTATCTATTATCGTGCCAAGGTATTTAAAGTCGTCTACTTTTTTGTTTTGATATCTACTAAAACTTTAACCGTGCACTTTTACATTTATTTATTTTTTATATTTTTTCAGAAAACGGTTTAATATTTTGAGAATTTCTGTCAATAATTTTCAAACAATTAGTTAATTTTCGGGGAAAAAAAACTTTTAACCAAATAGGGCAGGCTAAAGTTTTAATACATTTTGAAAGGAGTAAAATAACTAACAAAAGAAATTTTTGTTAGTCCGATCATGTAGAATTGTGCATGCCGTAAACTGCTTTCAATAAATAATGTATTAAAAGTTGTTATAGATTGTGATGCATACGATGAAGATTTTGATGGCTTGACATATGAGTATTATCAAGTATTTATAGTTACGAAAATTTGAAGAAGGATTATGTAACAGACGGGAAATAGAAATATAACCTAATAAATAACCTATGCGTTGCATCAGATCTGTCTACTGGCCTCATAAGTATGGCTGCGTAGACAGACCCTGCCTTAGACGCCAATAAATAAAAAGTTAAAGAACTTACATATGTGTACAAATCTACCTAGTGAAGATTTTAAACTCCTAACTTGGTCCCCTTTCAGTTCTCGATTAATGAGCAGTGGTCGATATCACAGTCGTAAATTGCCGGATATCGTATTTACATTCGTTTGATGGTTACTATGATTACCGATTCACAGCTTGACCTCGCTAAAACCTCAAATTCTTCTCAATTATTGCGAATTGTATTATTTCGAATTTCCTTTTCGCAATAACATACGTTTAACACATAATAAACTTATCTATCTCTTACAGATTGATTTTTAAAGAAACAGTTTTATGATTTGAGAAATTAATGTTTAGAATTTTCAAAATTGGGGATATTTTATGAAATTTTTTTTTATATTTAACATTTTTTAAAAATATTTCCTCGAGCCTGATAGCAGGAAACCGCCAGTTTTAGCAGCATTGATAAAGTTTTTTGAAAATAATTAATGCATTTGTAAAAGAATGTAGGTACTGTGACATTATTGTCAAAATCTTATGATTATCAAACATCGGAAAAGCCTTAACTTACGAGTATGTAGCAACTCATATGAAATATATAACCCTGACTTTCTCTACATCCAGTGAGAGCACAATTCACATTCTCAGACTATCGCATAGCAGCAGCGAATATTCCTAGCTGATTATCTGGATACGTAATACATAAAAAATACTTAAATGTCATGTTTACTTATACAAAACTATCATGTTTATGTGCGTAAAAAAAACTAACCTTTATATTTTATTATTTTTTAAAACTGCCTCTAATCCTTTTTATCAATATCATATATGTTGCTTCACTGCACAGATGTGTGTGTGTGTGTGTGTGTGTGTGTGTGTGTGTGTGTGTGTGTGAGTGCGTGTGTGTGTATGTGTGTGTGCGTGTGTGTGTGCGTGCGTGCGTGCGTGCGTGTGTGCGTGCGTTCGAGCGTGCGCGTGTGTGTACGAAGATTACCCTGAACATGCGCGGTAAAAATCAAGGTTTCAGGGCTCAATAATTTTGTCTTTTTATGGAAGGGGGCTGAAAAAAATGTGATTATTTTTTTATGTTTTCGTGATTTTTAACGGTTTTTCGATTTTTCATTATTAATTTTTCAGGTTTTTTGGTATGTCTGAAATAATATCATCGATTCATTATTTATGCAATTGAAAAAGAGAGCATAAAATTATCTATCTTTTCCGATCTGAAATTTTAAATAAACTATTACCTTTTTTCTGTTATACACGAAAAGTTTTGAAAAAAATTAAAGTGATTAGGAATATGAATAAGAATACTTTGTAAAACTTTCATGCCTTTATACTTTTTTTTCAAGAAAGAAAATCATTCTTTTAGCAGACGATAACTTAAGTAAAACGTCATTAATCCTTCAGAAAATTTTCAGATAGGTAGCTTATTACTTACTATCCATTGAGACTGTTAGAAGCTCAGATTATAACGACCTTTACATTCCCATTTATTTGAGGTTATATTTTTTTAAATTTCTATTATCGCATATATCTCGAGAACAACATGGTCATTTTATGTAAACTAGGGCTCATTATATTGGTTTTTTAATGAAGATTATGAATTGGAAAGAAATTTTGAGATTTATCGATCTCTTTTTGTTTTACAATGATTTCTTTATTTTACGATATTTTACGATATTCTAAAATTGATAAGGTAAATTATTTATGTATTTTAGAAATAATATGTTTGTTTATGGAGAGCCTTTTGCTACATATAAGACATAAAACCAAAAATCATATGAGAGTTTATAAAGGTCCTATGATAAAACTAATGATATGTACTTAATAATAGTCCAAAACTACATTACAAAAAATTGGTCAAAAGAAATCGTGACTTCACTAGTGTAAACATTGTCAATTTAAAAAATAATTAGTTAAATCCCAATTGTTTTTTATTTCATAGCCAATTTTAATGTTTTGGGGCTTATTTTTTTCCTTAAACATTTCTCTACAAAGTTAACGAAAGAAAATTTTAAAATAATATATCTGTAATAAGAGAAAGCTAATTATTTATAAATAAACGCATACAATTTTATAAACAATTGGCTTTCTCTAATCACAGATATATTATTTTACAATTTTCTTTCGTTAACTTTGTAGATAAATATTTAAGGAAAAAAAGCCCCAAAGCATTAAAATTGGTTACGAAATAAAAATGAATGGGGTTTAACTTATTATTTTTTAAATTGACAATATTTACACTTGTGACGTTACAATTTTCTTGGAACAATTTCTTTTTCATGTAGTTTTGGACTATTATTAAGTCAATATTATTTGTTTTATCGTGGGACCTTTATAATCTCTTATACGATTTTATGTTTTATGCCCTATATCTAGCAAAAGACCCTCCTTAATTATTTCTTTCTTTGTAATTAATGATAAAAAATACAACTTTTTGAGATATTACGAGGGTAGTTCAATAAGTCTTTAGAATGACCAACAGATGGCGCGCGAATCGCTCCAAATCATCTGTTTTCAGTCAGCACCACTCCTGACTAGATATATGGTGCAGTCACAGTCTACATCTTCTGAGTTTACGTGTTTTTATAACCAATTGAAAAAAAAAAATTGCTTGTTAAGAAAAATGGAAAAAAACGAGTTCAGAGCGGTAATTAAACATTTTCATTTAAAGGGTTTAACTCCATATGAGATAAAAAATGAATTGGACTCAGTTCATGGCACATCTGCCCCTGCCTTAGCAACGGTTTATAACTGGGTAAATGAATTTAAGCGTGGTCGTACATCAATAAGTGACGAACCACGTTCAGGAAGGCCCGTAGAAGCAACTACTCCCGAAATCATCAATAAAATCCACGATATGGTGTTGAAGGATAGAAGATTAAAAGTGCGTGAGTTAGCTGAGGCCACAAGGATATCTATAGGTGCAGTTGTTTCAATTCTACATGAAAAATTAGGCATGAAAAAGCTATCGGCAAGATGGGTGCCGCGTTTGCTCTCAGCTGAGAATAAACGCAATAGAGTGGTCGCCTCTGAGGCTCTTTTGGCGCGCATAAGTCGGAATCCTGAGGAATTTTTTCGTCGATTTGTGACTGTGGATGAAACATGGATACACCACTACACTCCTGAGACAAAGGAACAATCCAAACAGTGGATTTCCACAGGCGAACCAGCTCCAAAGAAGGCAAAGACCGTAAAGTCAGCTGGTAAGGTTATGGCTACAGTTTTTTGGGATGCACGTGGAATTATACTTATTGACTACTTGGAAAAGGGTAAAACAATTACTGGTGAGTATTATGCATCATTATTAGAGCAGCTGAAAGAAGAAATTAAAAAAAAACGACCACATTTGGCGAGAAAAAAAATTCTCATGTTAACAAATTGAATATTTAAAAAACTTTGAATATTCATATTCATATCAAACGCATATTTATCTTATTTCTTTCTGAAAAGATCATTAAAGACCTTGATTTGACTCTAACCTCTAAGGTGTTTCTCTGTTTTGAGTACTTTTTTGCGTTATTCTACAAATATCTCTCTAAAACGCCAGGCAACCCTATTTTTGTATTGTATGCACATAAAACTGGAAAGCTAAAGATTAATTTGATACTTTAATAATCTAGAAAAGTTTCCTACAAATGCATGAATTTTTCGTTTCAAACGCGAAAAATGCGTTTTCTGCATATTAAACGGGCTAAACGGGCGAACTTTAGAATTAAATATCTTTTCGAAATGCAAGGCAACCTATACTGAAAATTTGTCTCTGGATTCAAATAATCTTTATTAACAATTACAAAATAGATTTGGGTCTTAAAGTTTAAAATTAGTTTTCGCTCATACCCCCTTAACAAATTTTATGTTTTGATATTCGCTTTTCCGTTTTCTGTTTTGTGTGTCCATTTATTTATTATTTCGTTTGTTATATTATATAGACTATTGCTGATTTTTGGATATGAGTTTATCATTTTATTGTAATTGTAGTTGGAGATACGCCGATGTTTGCGATTATTGTATGATTTACATTTGCCCTTAGCACAAATGTATGTTCTAATATCAAGCATTATACTATTAGCCAATACTGAGTCTTCTCTGGATCCATACATACTAATGTCCACTTTGTTTTCAATAAGTGCTGCTTTTCTCTGCTGCAGTAAAAACTGTAATTTAGAGGATATTTGGCACTGGTAATTTTTCAACTGAAATTTCAAAATTCTGACTTCAGAATCGGAAAGAGCGGACATTTTTACTGCAGAAAAGTGCTATTGGTTATTATTTTTTTTTCGACAATTTTTTAGGCAAAAAACCAATTGACTATAAAATGGCCGCTTGGGAAGAAATGGGTTAAGAAATCAACGCTGATAGCATTATAATCCTTATTTATTTATTTATTTATTGAAAACCAGAAAGAGATACAGTTTATATACAAACTGCAAAACCCTGCAGAGGTAAACTTAGTTACTTTGGCGAGAAAAAAAATTCTCTTTCATCACGACAACGCCCGAGTTCACACATGCTTCGTTTCAATGGCTAAAATTGAAGAACTAAAATTCGAATTGGTCGAACACCCACCGTATTCACCAGATTTAGCCCCCAGTGACTTTTTCTTATTTCCAAACTTGAAAAAATGGCTCGGTGGACAGAGATTTACGGACAACGAAGACGTCATTGCCTCTGTAAGTGCTTATTTTGAGGAACTTCCGAAAACGCACTTTTCTGAAGGATTAAAAAAACTTAAAAAGCGATTGACCAAGTGTATAGAGCTCCAAGGAGATTATGTTGAAAAATAAAAAAAAATTTACCCAAAAAAAATTGTTTTTATACTTTATTCTAAAGACTTATTGAACTACCCTCGTATTAAGAAAGATATATAGTAATTTAAAATAATGTAAAGAAATTCATATTGAAAAAATGAATTTAGTTTGAGGAAGCTAAGTGCCAATGAATTGGCAGCGGTTTTTTATATTATTCTGACTGGTAAAATGAGAACCTTAATATTTAATATAATGCATGACTTAACCTCATATGATATACACATATATACTTGATCGCCACCTGGCTTATTTATTACTATTGTAGATAGGGAGACCAGGGTAAAGTGAGCCTCGGAGTAAAGTGAGCTTTCTCTGTATTTCGACATAAATAAAACATTTGTATTAATTTCACTTATATAACAAAATAATTTAAGTAAATAATGATTTTTAAGTGTTCTTGGTACATATAATCGTTTATTTATTAAAAATTAACAATGAATTTTTGAGCCACTCGATATGATAATTTTGCATGTTTTGGTTTTTAGATAAAGAAGTGTTATATATGCGTTTATATTACAGACATATTTTGTTTTATACTTAATACACTAAAATTTCAATAGATATTCTTTTAATACAATAAGACAATACGTAAATCTCTTAAAAAAATATGCTTACGTCGCACGTGCATTTGGGGCAGACTGTCCGGGGTAAAGCGAGCTTATATAAACAATGTAAAAAAGTAAGTGTAACCTCAAACAGGCTCTACGGTTATGTCTGATAAATACATTTTTTAAAGGTTTTAACTTATATGTCTCTTAACAAATTGATTAAGTTACGTTTAAAAGTTAAATAAAACTTATTAATTTATTGTAATTTAAACTTTGATTTGTATATTTATTGAAGCTCAGTTTGCCCCGTGCAAAAGCTCACTTTACCCCAAGCTCATGACAAAGTAGGACTTCTCATTCTTTTTCTTATAAGTGAATTTTAAAATACTCTCAGTTACTTTGCAGTCTTGGTGCTTGAAATTTATATTACATAAAGTCTATATTACCTTTTTAATATAGTTCGAATCATTGACAGTTGAAATATATTTGTATATACGTGTTCAAACTTTTTTAGAGTCACTTTGCCCCAGACTCCCCTACGCAAATCGTAGCTTTGCTCACTATAGGCATCTTTTCAGTCTGCTCACGGCAGACCAGCCAGCTAGTAAAATCTGCAGCTGAATTCCTGCAGGTCACGGTGTTTCGGTGAAGCGTGCACGATTAGCGGCTTCCGCTCAACTGTGTATACGCCGCACAGGGCTCGCTATAACTGCGAAGGTAGAACGTATTACGTTTCTATACGTCCAGACCGTAAACCCAATCTTTAATATTTTTGAGTCTCCTCAATGTGCCAGTGAACTTCTTGCAGTTCCGCTTCTGTACTAATTCACCTGATGCACACTACTTACCACTGAGCTGATGACATTTTCTCTACACAACAGCGCACTCAACAATTACATTCTGCGCTACGTGGCTACAGCAGGCAGCTTCTAATGTAAACATAACTCAAACCAATATCAATGATGATTATAGCTTGATTTGCGCGCGAGACAGCGTCAAGGGGATGATGATGATGCAAGATTTTAATTTTTTTACAGGTACATAAATTATAAGTACACTTGAACTTTACTTTGCAAAAGAAAGCTGATATTAAGACCTTTAATTTACGTGGTCGGATCATCTCTAAGGATATTTGGACGAAAAGTTACGTTTGATTTAAGATTTCGAAAAAATTTAGATGACCAATTGGGAGACCGAAGGTTTGCAACGACTTGCACTCTTAAATTGCTAGCATCTTTCGGTCTCCCACTTGGTTACCTAAATTATTTCGTAATTTTAAATAGAACGTAACTTTTCGTCCAAATATCCTCAAAGATGCTCCGACCACGTCATGGTCATTCTCGAAAGTTCAAAATACTCTGGTAGACTGTATGGGAGACCTTAGGGGCTGAAACATTTTTTGTGCCTCTTTTGGCACCTACTTTTACATAAAAAATCAGTGGCAAATATGGATGATCCATAAAACCCTATAAACTCTATAAAAACAATAAACATTGTAAACCCCATAAATTGAAAATAATATCGAAAATCCTTAAAAATCCGCAAAATTTTACGATAATAATCATAAAAGTGATAAAAAACATTAAAGTCATAAAAAAATAATATTGTCGCGTGTATATGTAAAAAAATATACAAAATGCAAAAAAAAATTGAAAATTTTGAATGTCCGGAGGACGACGACGAAATATAGATATAGATAAGTATATTTTTTTATTTGTTCAAAACAAAATACAAATATATATACAATGCTGCGATTATTGCACATATACAGCCAACTTTACGGGTGAGTTTAACAAGTCGGTTTGTAATAACAGCCTTTCAGTCAATTTGTAAAAGGAATACATAATTTATATTACAGTCATAGTATAAGGATCTACAATTTATCGGATCACAGATTTTAGTCGTTAGTAAGATTGCTGCATAGTCTCATTATTTTACATATCTATGGCGTCAACGCATAAAATAATATACGCAATTAATTGCACACCATGCACTCATTCCAATTTACACTAATAAATACATTCATCCAGCAGCGACATATATTGTGTGAAGGTCACCACGGTCACCGGTCGGGAGAGGTGTGCGCACGGCATTTTTAAACCCTACTAACGAAGGCTTACATCGCACATCCTCTGGGAGCGAATTCCATAATCTGGAACCCTGCCCCATAAACGAGTGTAGCCCTATGTTCGATCGATAGAACGGTATTGAGAACTCCTTAACACCACCCCTATCAGAGCTTCTGGACAGATTCTTTTGAAAGAGAGCAGCAAGGTACGGTGGCTGCTCCATGCGGACAATTTTATATACTAGCACGACTGCAAAATACTCTCTCCTATCCTTTACAAAAGGATTCTCCGAAAAAATTTCTAAAAAATCATTATTTCAACTCATTAGTCAACCCCTGCTCTTTTACATAATACATATATTTTCATAATTATCGTAACCATAAAATACCAGAATTAATGAAATAATGAAAAATCTTATGTTCAACTCAACGTTAAATATAATTTTATAATATAATTCAAAAATTCCGCCGTCATGGCGTCGAACGCGAAAGATCCTCTGGATAAGTCTGATCGTAAATATTATAAGTGTCACCCTAATAAATCATTTAAAACAGTGATTTGCATAATTTGTGAAAATGCATACCATAAGAGTGATTTCGATAAAATAAAACATTCCAAATACGTAGGTGAACATTTGATAATTTGCCCAGACCATATTCTAAGAGACATAACCTATAAATCTGATGAACATATGCTAAGTGATGCGGCTAAAAAAATTATTGCACTAATAAAACTAAAAAAGTCTGAAGAAATCAGAGAAGAATTGCTACAAGACATACACAACAAAACAGTAGAAAAACATACTGCAACAATCAAAGAAGATGAAAGTGAAATGGACAAGTTAATAGCTGAGAATACGTTACTCAAGCAACTAGTGACAGAATTGCAAGATAAAAACCAATTGCAGAAAGACTTTGTAGAACTGCAAAAACAAAAAAAATGCTGAGATACCGATAAGTAATAAAACATATGCAGAAGTGATGGTGATATTAGGACGAAACCGAAGCGAGTTCCTAGAATAACGATTAAGGCCAATGACCCCAGCCAGGAAAATACAATGCAATTACTCACGAACTGCTTAGTCTCAGAAATGAATATCCAAACTAAGTTTATTCGCAAGAAGAATGATAAAGAAATAGAAATTAGTTGTATGAATATGAAAAGTCTAGAAACAGCGGAGACTGTTCTAAATGATAACCTAATAAATTGTGAAATCAAGAAAGAACAACAAGGTAATCCAAAAATAAAAATTATCGGTATAAACAATACTACAAATATGGAAAAACAAGATATAGAAAATGATATCAATGAAAGAAATTTCAAGCAATTTAATAACAATGGCTCAGTACTGCACATGTACACTAATAAAAGAAACAAAACCAGTACAGTTCTAATGGAAGGATCACCAGAAATGTACAAGTTTATACGTGAAAACAATAACAAGATCTTTGTAGGTCATCAATTGTGCAAAGCTTATGATCTGATAAACGTCACCCCTTGCTTCAACTGTGGAAGATATGGTCATAATGCATCCAAATGTAGAAATGATTCTGCATGCACTAAGTGCTCTGACACACACAATGTGAGTCAATGTAAAAATACCAAAACGGAATGTGTTAACTGTAATTATAACAATTCTAAATACAGAACAAGCTTACCAACGGATCACTTACCAACAGACAGACACAAGTGTAGTATACTTAAAAATAAAATAAAAAAATATATTAACTGTATTGATTACCCGGTCGCGCCTACATTACCGGCATCAGATGAATCAAGTACACTATAATTAATACATAATATACAAACTAATAAACTACTTTACCAAAGATAGGTAAAATCAGTGAAGAGTATAGTAAATAAACTAAGCGCAGCCAATTCCCCTACACAACAACAAAACAAAGAACAAGTAACATTATCAACAAGTCCAGAACCTACACAAGAACGAACAGCAACTACATAATGGAAGCACAAATAAACTTAATTGAAGAAATACAGAATAGCATTCACAAACAAGAGAGATTATATAGGGATCTTGAGACTTTTAACAAAGAAAGAAATAGTAACAATAGGTTGATTTTATACTTAAATATTAGAAGCCTAAATGCCAATTTTGAAAAGCTTCAAATCTGTATTAAAAGTCTTAAGATTAAATTAACTCATTATCAGTATTATAGAATTAAGGACTACAAATTATATTATAACTTCGAGAAAATTAATAAAAATGACGTAAGAGAAAATTCTATAACTTCTATATCTTAACTATACCTAAAAATAGCAAAAGGGTTAGCGACAAAAATAGTTTTAAAAAAGCAATTACAACTTTTAACAATTTACAAAATGAGTTTAAAACTTTAAATATAACTAAAAATTCTCATAAAAAATTGCTAAAAGATTGGATAAGATCTAATTAAGAAGCGCTGTGATACAATTTTACTGTTTTGTATATAATTTATCGCTTTATATAAAAATACGAAAATTGTTAAGAAACTAAAATTTTATATACTTAGTTTTCAAGTCAGTTTTAGTTTTAAGTTAGTATTAAGTATATATATATTTTTTTTTATTTAATATTTTGTATAATTCTTTTTTTTTGTATTATGTCTTAATACCAGACCTGCGTATAGGTAACTAAGTTTACCTCTGCAGGGTTTTGCAGTTTGTATATAAACTGTATCTCTTTCTGGTTTTCAATAAATAAATAAATAAATAAGGATTATAATGCTATCAGCGTTGATTTCTTAACCCATTTCTTCCCAAGCGGCCATTTTATAGTCAATTGGTTTTTTGCCTAAAAAATTGTCGAAAAAAAAATAATAACCAATAGCACTTTTCTGCAGTAAAAATGTCCGCTCTTTCCGATTCTGAAGTCAGAATTTTGAAATTTCAGTTGAAAAATTACCAGTGCCAAATATCCTCTAAATTACAGTTTTTACTGCAGCAGAGAAAAGCAGCACTTATTGAAAACAAAGTGGACATTAGTATGTATGGATCCAGAGAAGACTCAGTATTGGCTAATAGTATAATGCTTGATATTAGAACATACATTTGTGCTAAGGGCAAATGTAAATCATACAATAATCGCAAACATCGGCGTATCTCCAACTACAATTACAATAAAATGATAAACTCATATCCAAAAATAAGCAATAGTCTATATAATATAACAAACGAAATAATAAATAAATGGACACACAAAACAGAAAACGGAAAAGCGAATATCAAAACATAAAATTTGTTAAGGGGGTATGAGCGAAAAGTAATTTTAAACTTTAAGACCCAAATCTATTTTGTAATTGTTAATAAAGATTATTTGAATCCAGAGACAAATTTTCAGTATAGGTTGCCTTGCATTTCGAAAAGATATTTAATTCTAAAGTTCGCCCGTTTAGCCCGTTTAATATGCAGAAAACGCATTTTTCGCGTTTGAAACGAAAAATTCATGCATTTGTAGGAAACTTTTCTAGATTATTAAAGTATCAAATTAATCTTTAGCTTTCCAGTTTTATGTGCATACAATACAAAAATAGGGTTGCCTGGCGTTTTAGAGAGATATTTGTAGAATAACGCAAAAAAGTACTCAAAACAGAGAAACACCTTAGAGGTTAGAGTCAAATCAAGGTCTATAATGATCTTTTCAGAAAGAAATAAGATTAATATGCGTTTGATATGAATATGAATATTCAAAGTTTTTTAAATATTCAATTTGTTAACATGAGAATTTTTTTTCTCGCCAAATGTGGTCGTTTTTTTTTAATTTCTTCTTTCAGCTGCTCTAATAATGATGCATAATACTCACCAGTAATTGCTTTACCCTTTTCCAAGTAGTCAATAAGTATAATTCCACGTGCATCCCAAAAAACTGTAGCCATAACCTTACCAGCTGACTTTACGGTCTTTGCCTTCTTTGGAGCTGGTTCGCCTGTGGAAGTCCACTGTTTGGATTGTTCCTTTGTCTCAGGAGTGTAGTGGTGTATCCATGTTTCATCCACAGTCACAAATCGACGAAAAAATTCCTCAGGATTCCGACTTATGCGCGCCAAAAGAGCCTCAGAGGCGACCACTCTATTGCGTTTATTCTCAGCTGAGAGCAAACGCGGCACCCATCTTGCCGATAGCTTTTTCATGCCTAATTTTTCATGTAGAATTGAAACAACTGCACCTATAGATATCCTTGTGGCCTCAGCTAACTCACGCACTTTTAATCTTCTATCCTTCAACACCATATCGTGGATTTTATTGATGATTTCGGGAGTAGTTGCTTCTACGGGCCTTCCTGAACGTGGTTCGTCACTTATTGATGTACGACCACGCTTAAATTCATTTACCCAGTTATAAACCGTTGCTAAGGCAGGGGCAGATGTGCCATGAACTGAGTCCAATTCATTTTTTATCTCATATGGAGTTAAACCCTTTAAATGAAAATGTTTAATTACCGCTCTGAACTCGTTTTTTTCCATTTTTCTTAACAAGCAATTTTTTTTTTTTCAATTGGTTATAAAAACACGTAAACTCAGAAGATGTGGACTGTGACTGCACCATATATCTAGTCAGGAGTGGTGCTGACTGAAAACAGATGATTTGGAGCGATTCGCGCGCCATCTGTTGGTCATTCGAAATACTTATTGAACTACCCTCGTATTATAATCCAAAAGTTATAATTAACGTAAAATTTGTAAGTGATTAAAAATGAACAATTATTGACAAATTTATTTTCAGAATTATAGTCTGATTTAAGGATATTGTAATTAACTTTAAATCAGGTGCAACTTGCGACAGCAATTTAATAATATTTTGAACTTATTATTTGTTGTTAGAACCGTAATATATATGACATTTGACAAATATTAAAGCAAGTCCTCTTTAAAATAACCGTAAAGTAAAGTATAACATAAAATATTGTAAAATAGCATAAAATAACGTAATGTAACATAAAATAACTTGAATATCATTAAATCTCGCATAAATACCGATAATATAACAAAAAATTCCTAAAACAGTCCATAATAATGTATAAAGACGGAGATACAGAGAAGGTTTGAATAATTAGGTTTAATATAACGAAAAATAACAGTAAAAATTTCGAAAAATAGACCAAAATAACGTAGAAAATGGGAGATATGAAGAAATTCCTATTCTTACATTAAGATAACATAGAATAACATACATCGTTAAAGAGCGTTAAAGAGCTTATAAACTACGTAAATATTACAAATAATTTCGAAAAGTAGGTCAAAATAATGTAGAAAAAGGGTTTATGATTTCAGAATATTTTTTGGACAAATAAGGTAAGAAATATAAAAAAAAATTGATCAGACCCTATTGTGTTATTTTGTGATCTCATTCATTGTGATATATTGTGATATTAATATTCTAGAAAATCGTCACAATTTTTTTCAAAATAAAAATCTTAAAATTTATTTTTTCATATTTGCTTTAATTCTAGACTTGTTAAAATATGGTCTCAACCTGAATATAATTTTTGCAGAATTATTAAATAGTGCACTTTTTTCGGTAGTTCCATTGTATGACTGTAATAAAAAGTCACCATTTAATAGCTCTGCAGGAATTATATTTAGCTTGAGATCATTTTATACGAGGTCTAGAATGAAAGCTAACGTGAAATACTAAATTTTAAGATATTTTGATTTGAATAAGGTGATGGCGATCTGCTAGAATCTGAATATTACAATACATCACAATGCATGGGTTTATAAACAACAAATACCGAAAAAAGTGCGTTATTTAAAAATTTTACAAAAATTATATTAAGGTTGAGACCATATTCTAACTAGTCTAGAATTGAAAGAAATATGAAAAACTAAATTATAAAATTTTTTATTTTTGAAAAATATTTGACGATTCTAGAATATTAATTATTAATATCACAATATATCACAATGCATGAGGTCACAAAATATCACAATAGAGTCTAATCAATCTTTTTTTATATTTCTTACCTTATTTTGACCAAAAAATGTTCCTACATTTTTTTCTCAACAGTCCCTAGTTTTTGAGTTAAAAATCAAACAATGTTGACAAAATCTCAATAATTTTGATGACCACGGTAATTACGTATCTTTCTAGTTTTTGGAATTTTAAAATGAAATACGTTAAAACTAACTGTGAAAACTGCAAATAAAAACCTCGCTTACGAAGCACGCTTACGTAGTTGTTTGGAGTTCGAACTAAATAATCTCATAGGTTAGATGACGCTACTAAGCTGATGTACTCATTACAATACGATAAATGGGGCTGAGATTTTAAAACTCAAAAAGTTGGCGACAACTTTCGTAACACTCCCGTAGACAGATAAGTTTAGAAAAGAATTCTAAAAAAATTAGAACATATTGTACGTATGACATATACTTTAAAGTGTCATAGGTTAGATATAATTAAATCCTAAAGTTATTGTCTAATAAATTCAGAATTACGATTCGTTCTGTTCGATAGCGACAGGCCACGGTAATTACTTTTAGGCTATATATATATCACTTTTGTGTTAAACATATAGCATAGTTGTCCTAGTTTTGTGTTTAAGATGTTCAAATGCATAGTTTTTAAGAACTTCAAACGTTTACCAGACCGTAATAATATTTCCTTTCTACTCACAAGGAGAGTGTATGAAGTGCGGGTCACGAATTTTGATGAGGCTTTGAGAGCGGTTTTCTGGTGCCTAAAAATGAACCACAATACCCGCCGTTTTGGCTAACGAGCCCCTGTTATCGAAATATAGCCAATTATGACCCAAATACCCGTTCTTTAGTGAAAAAATGGTACCTCTACTTCGGATCATAACTCCGCAAGTTTTTGCTCAGAAAAAATAATCCAAAAGTAGGTAAAAGTAAAACGAAAGAGCTTTAATTTCTCCGTTATTTTCGTATAAAAATATTAATCTCTTGCAAAATTATTAACTATCAAAAAGAGTAATAATAAATGCATGGAAAATCAGCGATTTAAATATCTTCAATTTTTCATGTTTTTTTATCACTTTCTTAGATAATTAATAACTTTGCAAGAGATTGATATTTTTATATAAAATAAAGCGAAAATTAAAGCTATTTCGTTCTACTTTTACCTACTTTTGGGTTATTTTTTCTGAGTAAGAATTTGCAGAATTATGATCAGAAGTAGAGGTACCATTTTTTCGCTAAAAGACGGGTATTTGGGGCATAATTGGCTATATTTCGATAACAGGGGCTTGTTAGATAAAACGGCGGGTGCTGGGGTTCATTTTTAAGCACCAGAAAACAGCTCTCGAAGCCTCATCAAAATTCGCGACCCGCACTTCGTACACTCTCCTTGTCAGTGTATGGCGACACTCAAAATACCGTTTTTCTGACCATCACCCATATGTGCATATATGGACATATATGGATTTAGATTAAGGTACAAATAAAACTTCGTATATAATCATATACCTGTATCCATATATCGATGGCCCTTACGAAGCTAGCATGTTTGCGTCGTTTGTCACGAAGAGTAGCACATTTGAAAATCTCCCACGAAGATTAGCACATTTCGCCATTCCCCCACGAAGACTAGCACATTTCGCAATTTATCCACGAAGACTAGCACATTTCGCAATTTTTCTACGAAGACTAGCAACTTTCAGGATTTAGCCACGAAGACTAGCACTTTTCAGGATTTTGCTACGAAGACTAGCACATTTGGTGATTTTCTGCCGCCTGATTTTTTCAGGCAACTTTTATTTATTCGAATAGCCTGATTTTCTCGGGTAAACCGATAATTTTTTGAGTACCAAAATGGTCTAGTATCCGACCCAAACTCGATAAAAGAAGAATCAACCCGATTCACCCGATTTATCAGTACAACATAAATTTACATATTCTATACGAAAAGTGCTAGTCTTGGTGGCAGAATGGCGAAATGTGCTAGTCTTCGTGGGAGAACGGCGAATGGTGCTAGTTAGATAGTCTCTAATGTATAAATGATAAATAACCTTTTTTGTGATACTTATTTCACGGGTTTTATCCAAGTAATCGTGGTTTTTACGGATTACCGATTAATATTGGTTAACCGCTTAACCGAAACCGTGAAACCCCTTACACCGTTGAAAACCGGATAACCATAACCCGGTGTTCCAGTTAATCGGTTTCAAGTAAAAGTCCTATTGTGAATCGGCTAATTGTTTGTAAATAAAACACTACTTATACAAAGTAGTCTCTATTGACATTTTCATGATTATCTTAATGCCATGATGAATCAAAGCTCGGACACAGAGAAACGTGGATAAATATTATTGCATTGAAGTATTGTCAATATTGCATATTCTCTACTTCTCCCACCCAAGAAACAAAAGCGTTTCCATGACACACGGAATTAGTTGAACACCGTGAAAAGTCAGATTATGTTCGGAAAAAATTTCAACTGTGACATATAATGATTCGTGGTTTTTACGGATTACCGATTAATATTGGTTAACCGCTTAACCGAAACCGTGAAACCCCTTACACCGTTGAAAACCGGATAACCATAACCCGGTGTTCCAGTTAATCGGTTTCAAGTAAAAGTCCTATTGTGAATCGGCTAATTGTTTGTAAATAAAACACTACTTATACAAAGTAGTCTCTATTGACATTTTCATGATTATCTTAATGCCATGATGAATCAAAGCTCGGACACAGAGAAACGTGGATAAATATTATTGCATTGAAGTATTGTCAATATTGCATATTCTCTACTTCTCCCACCCAAGAAACAAAAGCGTTTCCATGACACACGGAATTAGTTGAACACCGTGAAAAGTCAGATTATGTTCGGAAAAAATTTCAACTGTGACATATAATGATTCGATGATAAGAAATTAAATCCGGTGTTTGAGTGATTGCATACTTATTTGCTTCAATAATCGTCGCGTGTCTAATTTTGATCCGTCTGTCAAATGAAATTTCCAATATCTTGAACGACACTTACAGAATCGATTAAATCAATGTATTAGACGTGAAAGTAAAAATTTCTTCATATCTTTTCTTCAATCAATATCGCACATGTCAACAGAGCTCACAGACTGCAATACGGAATTTTGCTTAGAAAAAGTAGTAAAGAAAGAAGATACAGATCGACGATTATAGACTCGCACGCAGGTGCGATGATATAGCCGATAAGCTTGTCACAATAAATGTACGATTTCTTAACAAATAGAAATGAGAAACCAATCAATTCCAGAGGCTCGTACTTGCATGTGTCAGAGCGATGGAATCGATAGGCGTTTGATCGATGACAAGCCCTACCCTAATCGATAAGAGAAGAGCTACATAGAGCGAGAGATTAAGGCTCGTAAGCCGACCTTGGTGTAAGTAGCTAGATGCAAGAAAAAATATATAAAGCATCGTGACAGAAGTCCAAGGCATAGTCCGATCGATTTTTTTCTCCTGAATCAACGGAGACATGGCGAGATTTACGGTTTTGGCGGCTCTGTGTGCGATCGGGTTAGTGGTGGCACTGGCGGATGGAGCAGCTGTCTCTCCGGAAGTATTTCTCTACCCATCGGAAATCGAAGCGCTTAATTCAATTTTTCCAGAAGATTTGAATCTTACGGAGATATCGCTGGCTCTTCGCGCTGATCATCCCCATTCACACCTCAGTGTCGTAAGTTACTGGTTTATGTTTGTGAAGTGATTCACTAGTATCCTTTAGTTGTCACTCAATTCCATATTTTTCAAACGTAATAAAAAGAAGTCAAGATACGAAACCAATAATTTTTATAAGTAGTATAAAAGCGAATTATTTGTATTTGTTCAGAATATCATCTATAATAAGTAAATATTATTTTGTGTAACTAAAAGAATTTTTAACATTACTTTAAACTTTAATTATTATCCAACTTTCGAGTCAGTGTTATATTGAGGGTGAAAGAAAGAAAATATTTAGTCTTTACTTCGTTGACTTTTCGACGGTCAATGTCAGTTTCATCAGCACTGATAAGTATTGTTTATTTTATAAAGACTTACTATTTTTCTTTAGATCACCCTAAACATAACATTATGAATCTAAAATATATTTACTAAATTAATTCATTAATAGTATTATTATCGATTTCTGAAGTAAAGGAAATTATTTTCAAGATTTCATATATTAATTATGACAAATGGACATTTTCTTGTAATAATTTACATTTACATTTGATGTTTATTTAAAGCATAAGAAAATGGTATTTCCGTTGATATATACGTGTAATAAACAGTTTACATTGTTACTATTTTTTATGAGCTTGGCCTCGCTATCTCTCTAATCAGGTTTTTTTATTTGATACGCAGTGTTTCACAGTTTATGCGATAATATTAAACGGCGTTATTATATCTTTTAGATCATAAAAATGTCAGGACTTGTTTTGATTAGTCAAATCAAAACTAATTAATTCCTGATCTATCTAAAATCTCACTGTAATACGTACTTGTCAAACAATTTTAATGAATGTTTTTTCCAATAATACTTGAAGTAGAGACAAATAACATTAAGGGAATTAAAGAAATTGTAAAATAAACACAGTGAAAATATTTATTTTTTAATCAACGAGCATTAATGCTCTTTGTTATGCGGAGTTAAATTTTTTGCCAAGTTCATACTCAGCTTGAATTTGATATTTGCTAGCGATAAAATTTGGATCGACAAAGGATTATTTTTATCGATGAAAGAATCGCCCTGACAAGGATTCAAACCCGCGCATCCAGGAGCAACATTTTAACTGGTTTAGCCCCCAGTCTTTCTTAGTTTTAACTTAATTTTAATTGTAATTTACAGGTGGAAGTTATTGAGTTATACGAGTACAAAGTAGAAACTCATACAGTTAAGACGAGCGATGATTATCTTCTTGAGCTGCATAGAATAACAGGCAATAAGCAGAACCCAAGTCCTGTTGGTAAGCCTGCAGTGCTTCTTCAGCATGGACTACTTTGCAGTTCGATGGATTGGGTACTCGCTGGTCCAGAGAGAGGATTTGGTAAGTTGCATTCTTAGTCATAATAACAGCAGCACTATATTTTTAAATATACATAACGCGTATAATGAAAAATTACATTGGCCACAGGTTTCATTCTTGCTGATGCTGGTTACGATGTTTGGCTAGGAAATGCCAGGGGCAGTAAATACTCTCGTCGACACAAAAGTCACACGGTTCAAGACCCAGAATATTGGGATTTCGAGTACGTAATTTAAATTAGTATAAAATTAAAAATAAAAGAAATTTATTGAAGTAAAATTAACTGTAGGCTGTAAAAATAAGTATTTTTTGATAGTACGTTACAAAAATTAAGTAATTATTTGTATTCAGTTATATATCTCATCTTATGAATAATGTAATAACTGTAACTTTATTGCATAGTTGGCATGAAATTGGCACGCGCGATCTACCAGCCATGATCGATCATATTTTGAAACAAACTGGGCGCAAAAAGCTGTTCTACGCCGGACACAGCCAAGGAAGTACGGCATTTTTCGTAATGGCGAGCGAACTCCCAGAATATAACAATAAAATTAATGCAATGTTCTCGCTTGCACCAGTCGCTTACTGCTCCAGAATGTTTAGTCCGATTTTTCAAGTTCTCTCCCGGCTAGTGAAACCCATTAACGTAAGTTAATTATTCAAATGATCTCACTTTTGCCAAACTTTTGTATAAGTTACTTAATTTACACATGCATACTTTTTGTCACGTTGTAAAACTAATCATTGACGTTTTTATGAAATTGCAGCTTGTTACAAAGCTCATTGGACTGTACGAGTTCAAACCCACGAATGAATTTTTCAAAAAGTTTAGTTCTGTGATTTGTGATGCCAGTTCCATTTTACAACCATTTTGCACAAATGCGTTGTTCATGGTTGCTGGCTTTAATAAGGATCAGTTTGATGCGGTAATAAACTACTATTTCATTTGACTAATATATTATATATATCAAAGAATATTATTTAAATTTGTATTATTCGATGTCAACAGTCGCTGCTTCCGGCAATTTTGGCTCATGTCCCAGCTGGAGCAGGTGTAAATCAATTCGTTCACTATGCTCAGATCATACAATCAGGTAAAATAAATATTTACACACATAGTATTTGTTATATTTTGAGAAATTGAAATATTTGTTCTATTTTGATTATAATGTTTTTCGATTCTTTAGGTCATTTTCGTCAGTACGATTATGGTTTATGGAGCAACATGCGCAAATACAAGAAAATAACACCGCCATCTTATAATCTCAAAAATGTGAAAGCTCCTGTTTCTCTACACTACAGTGTCAATGACTGGTTATCAGACCCAAACGTATGTACAAATTAAACTTTAATTTGTTTAGATATATAATAACTAATGTTTATTTTGTCATGAATCTAAACTATTTAATTTAATTTTTCAAGGATGTGGAAAAATTGCATTCAAAACTTCCAAATCCAATTGGGAAATTCCGCGTTGTTCACGATAAGTTCAACCACCTCGACTATCTTTGGGCAAAGGACGTGAAAACTCTTCTTTACAGTAAAATCATGAGCATTATGCATCGTTACAAAGATTAGTCGCACTGATTCGCTTATGCATTATTTTGTTTACAAAGAAAAGATTATTTATAAGGAAACGAAACTAGTCGAAATTGTTTCAAGGCGGTTGCAAATTTCAAAATTCCTTATAGTTTGATCATCTCAACTATCTTTAAGCAGAAAAAAGACTTTAAGGCTCTTCTCTACAATTAGATTATGAACATTGCTCTTGCATTATGCTAATTCATAGTAATCTCAATTTTTACAGAAACAATTATTAGAAACGAAACTAGTCGAAATTGTTTTAAAATTTCACAAATTTAGTAATTGTTATTCTTGTAAGATTTTATAACCAAAATTGTTATATGATAACTTAGTTAAGTTTTAATTTATGTTAAATATTAAGGAAATGCATGTGATGTTAATATTATGAATAAAATAGAATGTCATTTATCAATATCATCTATTTTTATTTGACCTTACAATTTATAAGGAAAATCTCTATCAGATAATGTACCTAATATAAGCATTATAAAGCAATAAATTTTGATTTACAACGTTTGAATTAAAACCGATTGGTTAAAAATAAAATAATATAATATTAAAATGCCTAAAAACACAAAAAACCGTTCATATTATTTATAAAACTACAATTCACAGTAGATAAAATTAAAGTTTATCTTTAACGTTTCAATAGAAAATTTCCCACCTATGCCCCAGTCGATTTTATATCTCTGGTACACTGGACGGTAAAAATAACTTTGAATCTCGCGGGCTATTTTTCCCTGTGCTAACTGGGATTCTAAAAGATTGTATGCGCTTCTGAATGCATAACCTACCAAAATCCCAGTTAACATGCGAGAAAATTGCCCGCGCGATTCAAAGTTATTTTTACCGTCCAGTGTACTTCCAAACCTGCGACTTCGCGCGTGCGAATTCCGAATTTGCATTCGCGGAAGAATACTGCGTACGCACAGTCTCGTGAAAATGGGGCGAATGACAGTAAAAAGAGAAGCAACACAAACTAATTCGACGTATACGGGTGAAAAAGACGTGTTTCTCAAGCAAATGACTCATAACTCAGCCGAGTGTCAGGCGTGCCGGGCCCTTTAAATGGATCGCGCGAGCTCGCGAATCACCCAATTTACGTGGAAAGTCACTTCACACAAGCGTACGTTTACAAGTGTAAATCTAATTTTTAAGTGAGTTATTTCTCCCTTTTAAATACAGTATATTCCTAGCAAGTGACAATTCATCATTTTAAAGATTTACAAATTGAACTTAAAAGAAGAGTGAACTTTCAGTGCTATAATTACTCTTGATAAGGCTGAAAAATTTTCTGCATTTCCGAAAACAACTTATTTATTACAACGTATTAAAATATTGTTGCGAACCTCGCAGCAAATTTTTGTTTTTGCGCTCATTTAATCAAGTGAATAACCCGAAGAAAATACTGCCGATCCGTCGCCGACAATCTACACTTTCCTCGCCAAGTGAAACACAAAAAGAAAAAGAGTAAATCGACCTTCCGATCGTGAAAAGCACGAAACTTCTTGAACTCCCTCGAATCGAACGTAATCCACACACGTCTCCACTGCACGCGTATTATAAATAATGCGCATTGTTTGAAACGCACGCGCGGCAGCGCGCGGACGCATTATCATCGAGTTGAAAGCCAGGCGAGAGGCGGCGGGTGTGGTGGTGGTGGTGGCCGACGACGACGACGACGAAGACGACGACAACAACGACGGCGGCGCGGTTCACGGGGTCAAGATGCCGCGCGGAAGCCGGCGCTCAGTCGACCATCGAGGCCTAGTCGAGCGCGGCAAGGGTATCGCGCGCGCAGCTCTGAGGTACATAATATACCTGCTTCACGCTCTTACTCTGTTATTTCTTTTTTTTTCTCGAGTGTACGGCTTGTCGCAGCTGGCTTGAAGCTTGAAACCAAT
This sequence comes from Gastracanthus pulcherrimus, assembly GCA_949152435.1. Taxonomy (NCBI): domain Eukaryota; kingdom Metazoa; phylum Arthropoda; class Insecta; order Hymenoptera; family Pteromalidae; genus Gastracanthus; species Gastracanthus pulcherrimus. The sequence goes on from OX424574.1 coordinate 35,851,253, forward strand.
CTCTGGACCCGCTTTCTCCACGTCTCGTGGATTCTAAGGTTTTCAGGACCCGAATCGTGCGACTGCTCTTTGGGGGGGGGGGGGGGAGAAAACATATAGAGTTGACGCGGGGAGTTTCTTTGTGCTTGTAGCGGTTCGCGAGTGGTTGGATATGTCGGGGAAGTTCGATAATGGATTTGACATGCAGATTTTATGTTATGATTTGACAAGTGTGTAAAACGATGTTTGTTGAAACGGCGCGACCTATTGTAAGCTAAACTTGAGGTTTGGGCATAGAAAACTGATGAGTGGCGCGCATTTGGGTATGCGTTAAGTAACCCAAATTTTTCTTTCATTAGGAAGGAAGGTCAAGTGAGAGAAATAAATAGAAGAAAAATTACTTATTCGTAAAATAGTAGAAGCTTTTGCTTTTCTTCTGTTTTTATTACGCCGTGAAAGAACTATAGACAATCGTTAGTAAAAAATACTCTACTAAAACAAAATTTATTTTAAGTAACTAGGTTTTTCAGTAAAATTACTATTTTATTGAAATGTTCAGTAAATGATATTAGTAAAAAAATGTTTATTAAAGCAGCTTAATAACGTAAATCTGGAATATTTTAAACTATAAATTTTACTTTTTTATTTTAATAAGAAAATACTAAATAGTATTGTCTTTTTTAGTATATTTTAGCCAAATTTTCTCAATAACTATGTTTATGGAAAAATGTAGTTATACCGATTTGCCACTATAGTACTCTTTTATTAATAGATATTTGCTATTTCTCTTGTCGTGAATTCATAAATAAATTTAAAACACTTACACAATGAAGTTTTGTTTTCTTAAGTGTCGTCTATAGGACGTGACAAATCATTTTTGTGGATACAAAGTAACCAAGTTTTAACCAAATCAGAATTTCTTACTTTATAATACTAAATAGGACCAATGTATAATTTAAAATATAATTTAATAAAAATCACGTACTAAAATCGTACATAAATACTAATTCATTAGAAAGCATATAAATTAGTAAATATGAAACTACTCTTTCAAAATTCGCGTACATATAAAATCATAAAGAATCTAATTTTCTATAACTACAGATCTTAATTCACGCAAGGCACCTTATATCCCTGATGATATAGACCGGCATCCCTTAATCCAATCAATGCAAACTGCAGTCATAAAAACAGTTAAATATTAATGATGACTTGTTGCAGAGGGTTCGAAAACTTTAGAATGTATGGGAATTTCAATAGAAATAAGATAAAGAAAGAAAAAGTTCATACAACAGTTTTGGATATATATTAATTCTATCAAGGTATATTGACTACGACAACTGGTCGACCAAGAAGAAGGCGTGCGCCGTATTCATCATGTCCTTCACGACGCTTGTGCTCCTGACCACGCTCGCCGTAGTCGTGGGTAGCGAAACTTATTTCGACACCAGTGGAAGAAATTTGGTACTTATTAAGTTTTTAATACTATTTTATCATTTTAAGATACGGATTACAACATTGAGAAAATAAGGAGTTCAAAGTATCTTCTCTTTAGATGCTTTCGTACAGCGTGACTCTAATAAAAGATTCTATGACACTGCACAAAGTATCTGAATCGATCGGGAAAAACCGGTATTAACATGCAAAATTTTTTCAAGCTCTTTGTGCACTGAAATTATCAGTCAAAGCGTAACTGTATTTAATCGCGCAATTTTTTTGGTTTTCTTTTTAAAAACATCATTGATTACTAAGTTTTACGAACGTATTTAAAAAATTATCTAAATGATATAATTACTTTCGATTCAAAATATCAAATTCGTTATATTTTATTCCTAATTTGGATTTAAATTTAATTATTTGTTATGAGATTTTTCTACAAATGTTTTCTACAATAATTTATGAATGCAACAAGAACAAAATACCTGAATACATGCACTATAATATAATAAAATGGGATATAAATATTTTACTATTATACGACGACAACGTGTACAATAATTACAAAAAAGTAAGTCAGAAGTTTTAGATTATCGAAGTCTGTTGATTTAAGTTAAATTTGACTCATGCCAGAATTGATGTACATGATTTAAATGCATGACGCATCGCTTAGGCTATAAGTAATATGTTTGTTGTTTCTAGAATGCATGATTGTGACTTAATCAACCAGATAACGATTCTAAGTAGATTAAAAAAACGTAGCACTTTTATAAAAACGCGTAAACTACTAACCGGGCATAACAAACATAGTGCTAAATACAGTTTCATTTGAATATTTTACTTTTTCACCATTCTATTGTTGAAAAAGCTATGAAATATTATTGTCATAGGTATATAAGATTATCTCCATTTTGATGTGATTTCAAATCTACATTTTAACTTATAAAATAGATAATTTTCCATTTGTTTATTTTTTACATTCCGTAAGGTATGGTTACAGTGATTTTTGATAAGAAAAATTAAATTGTTTTTTTTTAAAACACGTTTTATACATTTTTATGGTAATATCCACTGTTATTTTGACAAAAAGAAACGCCTGCCAATTCATTGGCACTTAGCTTCCTCAAACTAAATAAATTGTTCCAATATGAATTTCGTTATTCTCATACATTATTTTCAATTGTTATATTACTTTCATTTTAATAGCTTAAAAAAGATGGGGTTTTATAGTAACTAGGCTATGGCGTCTGTCCATGCTGACTTCAAACCTGTATGAGAAAAATATAAAATATCCGCAAGAACAATCTAGTGTATGCAGATAGGTTAAACCGATCTTTATGTGAATATAACAGTTTACATTAATTTTAGTTATTATGTTTAATAATAAAAAAATAGCTCAAATAAGGTCTGGTTTATCAACATTTTTTGACAAAACTACTTGTTTTTTTAATATATATTTAAAATATTAAATATATTTTAAGTAATTATTAAATATATTTTTTAATGTATTGAATACAAAGAATTTTCCACAAAATTTTAAATACATCAAAATTTATTTGTATTAAAGATATTCTCCTCTAACTGCATTGGCGCAAAATTATTTTTGCTTATTTTAACCATGACATTGTAGACCGGAATGGTGGCTAAAATGTCGTGTAACTATTCTCAATCCTCTACTGTATTTCGACTGTATTTCATTCGCGTGCTAGGGAAGTCGCGTCCCGTGACTATTCGTTTCGTCAACAGATTGAAGTACGTCAACCAATGATTCGGCATGGTATACCTTCGTCGATTTCATACTTTTGATTTCTCTATGGCATAAATGTTATTCATGTTAAATTACATGTTAGATGTTGGTACATAGATTAATAGAATTCATCCAACATATTTCAAACAATTTTCCATCGTAGATTTCAGAGATATAACCATTTAAAATAAATATGACTATTTTCGTGTATACCAAAAGAAGAAAAGACCCTATTCAAAATTTGCAGTTGTAGAAGATAGGTTATTTTATACTGTTTTTAATGCATTTACACTAAATTGATCATAAAATTTCTAACATCCCAAAAAGCCCGAAAAAATAAAACTCAAAAATCAAAAAATAAAATAATCATTATAAAACAGAAACAAGTCGGTGAATCTTGAAATTTCTTTGCCATTTCTTAATCTTCATTTAAAAAGGAAATAAATCAGCTATTTTTCCTAAAAAATGACTGCGCTGTTCTCGAGATATAAGCGATCAAAAAAGAATTAAAACAAAACATAACCTCAATATCAAAGAAAGTAAAAGATCTCATGATCTGAACAAACATACAGGTTATGAGATAGTAAAAAACTTCCAGGCCCGAAAAGTTAGGTAACTTTATACTCCTTTAAATGTATTTTCGACGCATTGGAGATATTATTTTTAAGGTACTAAGAAACCAGAAAAACTAAAACTCAAAAATCAAAAAACCGTTAAAAAACAGAAACGAATCAATAAAGAAAAAAGAATTATTCTCCTCCCTTCCTTTAAGAAAAACAAAAATATGAACTCTGGAACATTAAGTTTTATCATATATATATAAAGAGTAATGCTGATCCACGTCCACACACACAAACACACACACACACACACACACACACACACACACACACACACACACACACACGCACGCACGCACGCACGCGACACACACACACACACACACGCACACACACACACATCCCCACATACATTTTCGAAAAATAGTGCATTTTGATTTCTTAAGGGGGCACACCACCTTTAAAATGTGAAACAAAAAAATTGATTAGGAATTTTTATTTTGATATTTATTTTAATAAGGGTTTTTTTTCCTGAAATTATTCATAAAAACCTACCAATTTGTATATTTTTTACCTTCGTTGGACCTTCTATGCCTCCATGGCAAACCAGACTGTTTTCGAAGACTTTAAGCACTGTCCGTAAGATTCCAAGTCTACGCATGGATGGATTGGGCAAAAAATTTATGGAGATACTCATTATAGTAGTACTTTTAGTATGAACGTAGGGATTTTAATTTGAACGAGTAGAAAATTTTTTACATCTATAAAAGTGATAAAATTATTAAAAAATAAGTGTTATATTGACAATATTCATATAAAAAAATACTTCTACTCGCTCAAATCAAAATCCCTACGTTCATACTAAAATGACTACTATAATGAGTATCTCCATAAATTTTTAGCCCAATCCATCCATGCGTAGACTTGGAATCTTACGGACAGTGCTTAAAGTCTTCGAAAACAGTCTGGTTTGCCATGGAGGCATAGAAGGTCCAACGAAGGTAAAAAATATACAAATTGGTAGGTTTTTATGTATACTTTCAGGAAAAAAACCCTTATTAAAATAAATATCAAAATAAAAATTCATAATCAATTTTTTTGTTTCACATTTTAAAGGTGGTGTGCCCCCTTAAGAGGGCAGGCCTGGATTAAACTGAAAAATTCATGCATAAAATATGATTTATCTAATTAGTTTACTAAAAAATACATAGCTCAACCGACTCTTTTAAACTTTTTGAATATTATTTTTTTTTATTGAAACAAATAATGTTTAGATAAAAACTAATTGTAACTTTTTTTTTGTATTTGGCTTGCAAAGTACTCTCAAATTTTTGGAGCTGATCCGCTGAGACCATTGACGCAGGAACATTTTGGTAAAGTTCCTATTTTCGCTGATAATTAACGCAATTATTGTCATAACTTGAATAATATTGAATATAATTATCTGAAATCTGGTGAAAAACTTTACTATAATGTTATAATGTTGTAAAGAAATTGGAGTTGATAGCTTAAGAACTGTGAAAATTTTAAAAATCACTGTAACCTTACCTTTAATAACAAAATGTTTTAAAAGAACTTGACCTTAATCTATTTTGCATGAATGACCTTTCATAAATATCATGAATCATAATAGTTAAAAAACGCTGCTAACAGATTTAGCACTCTGCTGGTTTCAGGTATTTATTGTATGTACATATATTCAAGTATATTCTTCAATAAAAAGGTGCGATACCGTGGGCGACATTATTCAGTGCTGGTTAGGACTATAACAAGAAACAAAAAAAGAATAGTTTTGGCATGGCTTATGTCCTGTCTTCACTGGCACTTTAATAGAGGCTCGCTTTAATTTTTAATTTTAAATAATATTACAGTGATAATTGCTAGAAAATTTTAAAGAGTTCCATTGTGTATAGAATTGTCCTTTCTATTTCTTTAAACTAAAAAAGTTTTGCTTTTCTAAACAACATAAATGTTATTCAATATTGAAAGTTAAAGAGAGACGATATTACACTGCCAGTGAAGACGAGACTAAATACGTGTAACGAAAAGTTTTCATAACAAAACGAGATTTTGCGATATCAAAAAAGCTCCTGTCTTTAGTAATCATTAATAACTCCCGGAAAGCGTGTGCGTGCGGCAACTTCGTATGACAACATTATTTTCCAGGTTATATGGAAGGAACAGTTTAGGACATTTTTCTCCACTTATAAATGCATATTCTCATAAGAAAATAATAAATAATAGTGTTCTGATCTATAAACTATTAGCCTAAGTCTAATTTCTAAAATAAAACATGAATTACAATTGTAAAAAATATTTATTTCTTTGACATTCGTTGATCATCAATCTTCTTGCTTGAAGCGGCTGATGCTTTGTAAAGTTATCACCTAATAAAATAGCATTGATTTCAAAGACCGCCATCTTCTTAATTTATACCGCCTTAAAATTTATTTTTCTTCTGGCATATACTAGAAGCCACGGATTACTAACAATAATTATTCCATAAAAGAGGCAAAAAGGAAGCGATTGTACCTCTCGATTTTTCTTTAATTATATTTTTGGCCTCGTAAGTGGGTAGAAACTTTTCCTCATTTACTATATATATTTGTTGATTATAATAAACAAATATAATAAACTTTAATTAATGAATTGCATAGTGAGATTTATTATATTATTGATACTGCAATAAACTTAACACACAATCTTCAAATATTTTTGAAGTCCTAGGACTTATAAATTAATTATAACCTTGATAGAAAGTTAGCTACAATGGCTGGTTAGCTTATGAATTATTAGCCAAATTAATAAGCTATTAATAAGTCAAATTATAGCTAATATCTGGCTAGAATCTGCTTAAGACTATGCTTTAAGCAAGAACGTATTTTGTTCGCAAATCTAACCTATTTATATTTTGTTATGAAAAGTTATTAGATTTTAAAAATATACATTATTATACTTTATTGAATGTTCAATATAGCATGCCGCCAAAATAAATATTTTTATCAACAAATAACAACTTACGAGATTATAGAAATATGTCAATCATAACTTAGTCAACAAAAATTTTGTGATTGATGTCGATAGTAAAATTTTGTAATAAAACTTCATTGTAAAACTACAAATATTTGTTTACCAATTCTCCAAATTTTGTCATAACTTACATTATTCTGTTTTTATTGTTATTTTTAAAATAACAATAATTATATGACTACATGCATTCTATTATTTATAACATAAAGTTCTCTAATAAAGATACTTAAATTTAACTCCGGGCTTTGGTACTTTTTGTGTAAATAATGCTTTTCAAATGCATGCGTCGTTATATAAACAAATAACCTAACATCAATTACTACTAGACATTTAAGGTACATTTTTAACTTTAATTTAGTAAAATACTTAATGAATTTAGATAAATTACTTAGTTTAGCAATTTTATATTAACTAGAATATTAAGCAGAATATAGCTAGAAATGAGCAAAAAAGCATGTGGTTTTTAACTGATTTTTAGCTAATTTCTTAACCATAATTAAAGCAGATTTAGAAAATCTAGCTAATATCTGGCTAGAAACCAGCTTAGATTTCGATCAGGGAAACGATTGTTTTAATAAAAAAATGTTAAGATAATTTGCATTCATTTTAAAGAACAAATAAAACATAAAATATCTTATCCTGAAGGGGTGCAGGCAATCCAACGATTGTCTCATAAATGTCCAGTGTATTTCAGTCATTTCTGATGTTGCCTAGCGTAGTTCAGGCATTTGAACATATTAAAAGAGCAAAGAAATTTGTCTTTTCTGAGATATCCGGAAGACATTCATACCCACATAGAAAAATGTAGCCAAAATTTAAGAAAATTTTTAGAATATATATATGACCGATTCCATCTAAAATCATGCAGACCGACTGCACCTATGTCACCAAACCGCTACAAAATTTAATATGTTATTTTGCTTGGAAAATAAGTCGACACATATATATTTTTTTTCAATTGCGAGAAACCAAGATAAACTTTTGTTAATGGTTCCATTGCGTCATTTTTTAATATTTTTAATAATTCTTTGTGCATTCGATACAATGGATGATGCTCTTTCAATCCAGCGTAAAAATGTTTTTTTGCTAAAAAACAAAGATGACAATGCATTAAAAAAAACAACTAAAAATGCATTTTTCTCAAAAAGACTATTCTTTTTTTTGCTAAGAATTGTTTTATGGGTAGCTGACCTCCAGGCCTATCTTTTAGTCTATGTGGGATTGGGTATTTTTTTGTTGTTTAAAAGAAATGAAAGAATTACAACAAAATTTTCTGCATCCGTAGAACAGATTTAGACTCTTTTAATTTTTCAATTTTTTTTAATTTTTCCATTTTATTATATTTTTTTCGTAGATTATGATTAGTGGCATAATGCTTTACAAGTCCATCAATACCATCAACCGCATCTTTCCCATGGCCTGTAGTTGAACACAACCATTCTTTATTGTTAGAAGCTCTCTTCATTTCGTACAATTGGAATCGATTTTTGAAGTGACTGCAGCTCCATCTGTTATAATTGATATTTTGTCTAATAAATAAGTTGCAGTATTTTTTTTCATCCAATCGAAAATTTTTTCCATTGCTAACAAAGCATGTATAGAATCATGTTTTGTGTAATTACTGACGACAGCAAAACATGTAGTTACTTTTAAATACAAAATCTATAAAAAAAACATAAGAAAATAAGAAAATGAAAAAAGAAATAAAACAGAAAAAAATGAAAAAAAGAGAGAAAAGAAAAATGTGCGTTATACGGATGCAAAAATATTTTTTTTAATTCTTCTATTTCTCTTAAACAACAAAAAAATGCCAAATCCCACATAGACTAAAAGATAGGTCTGGAGGTCAGCTACTCATAAAAGAATTTTCAGCAAAGAAAGTGATGGCCTTTTTGAGAAAAACTCATTATTCATTTTCTTTTTAAATGCATTGTCATCTTTGTTTTTTAGTAAAGGATTTTTTTACGGTGGATTGCAATAGAATCATCCACTGCATCGAATACGTGAAGAATTATTACAAAATATTGAAAAATGATGCAATAGGACCATTAACAAAAGTTTTTATCTTGGTTTTTTCAAAAACGCGAATTTTAAATGGGTCTTTTGAAATATGCATAATAATGCCAATTTTAGCGCAATCGAAAAAGAAGTACGTGTCGACTTATTTTCCAAGTAGAATAACATTAAATTTTGAACCGGTTTGGTGACATATGTGCAGTCGGTCCGCATGATTTTAGATGGAATCGGTCATATGAAGAATAGATGTCGATGGAGTATCCAGCCAGAGGTAGCATAGTGAGATTAAATCTTATTATTATTAACTAAAAATTGAAACTAAAAATAAAACACTTCCTCGCTAATGTATAAAACATGTAATAAATAATAAATTCATTTTTAATTGAATGTAGTATCAGCTGAACGTACTTTCCGAATACGAGCTGGAACGGTATGCATTCCCACCAGTTTTACCGTCGTCCGAGTCTGAGGTTGATCAACAAGTTGACCCAGGAAAGGAAACGATATTATACAGAATTTCGTCAGGACCAAAATCGCCGAAGAGGCCAGGAAAAAAACCAGTATTAATTGAAAATGGAATTCTCTGCGATAACGATCCCTGTGAAGTAAACAAACCTAAAATAGCCGTTGGTAAATAATTTTTTAATTTTTAATCATACTTTTTAAGAAGATTTCATGACAAATTTACTATTACAATTTTATTACACCGTTGAATTAATAAATACTTAGTTCAGTACCAAAATTACTCATATCATAAGTAGGTCGCATTTGTAAATACTTACTGTTTGGATATGCTTGATACTGCATACTATTCAACATATGCTTAACTTAGCTTAATTTACAGAGACAGACTATGTCACATTTTAGTTTTGTCTTAAACTTCTCACGTATCAAACATATTATTCAAAAAAATTATGTATTCATGTGATACCATTTATTTAAATTTATCGTTTTCGCAACTTTTGTTATTGTAATGACTGAACCGTAAATGTAAATCTGTTACTGATACTGGTAATTAAATAACAAATTTTTCAAAATTAATCTATATTAGGTATGCGAGAATAATGGTTATCATTTTTAATAAATTAGTAATAAAGTATATTAAATGATTTGGATTTAGTAATCTTAAATTACTTTTGAATACTCAAGTATTTACATGATTCTCATATGACTCAGACTTCTTCATTAAAAGACAGAATGAATTACTTTAGCATTTAAATTAGAGTCACTGAAATTTCTCAATGCTTCATTGTCACGTAATATGGTCATATTTAATTCACCTATATATTTTCAATTCACACGGAAAATTTTTTACTTGTTAACAGTATATTTGATGTATTTTATATAATTATATACGTCATTGAAACCTTAAATAAATCTAATACTTATTCTTCTATTTTAGATAAGGATACCAAATAGTTACTTTTCGTGATACGATGGTCATTTTTAGACACGTTCAAGGGTATAAATATGACGCGTTATTTGAGAATTTGTTAAAAGAATTTTTTAATTTAATTTAATTTTATATTTTATAAATAAAGAATAGTATTAAAAGACATAAATTGAAAGAAAATTATGCGCACTTTACTTGTGTCTATCTTTTATATATCATCAACACAAAATGTTAAAAAAAAAAAATTTTAATTTGATAACATTCATGAAAATTCTTTAAATTCACATTCTTTTCTTAAAAATAGCGTAACAATAGTTATAAAATACATAAATCAAAAGGAAATTAAGCGCACTTTAAGAATTTTTATCTATCTGTTATGATTTCAATACAAAGTGCCTAAAACAAATTATTTTTAATTTAAATTCTTTTTCAAAACTGACTATTTTATTTAAAAACAACCTGCATATTATCCATTTAGCTTAAAAATTTAACCAGTCCTAAGTTCAAACATACCTACACTCTTTAAATTAATTAGTTAAATTTCACTCATTTTGAGTAAATAGTCACCATGGCAAGAAGAAAATTGGAACCAACCTTCTTTGAGTGAATAGTCACTATGGCAAGAAAAAGAATGGAAGCAACCTCTTTTGAGTGAAAATTCACTATTGCAGAAGGTGAAAAAATACACTCAAATAAGGAGTGATTTTTCATGCTCTTCTTAGTGAATTTCATGGAAGAATTATAAAGAAAAAAATCACTTGATGTAGTCATTCTTTTTAAACAGTTATATGTCGGAAATATATCATGAAAATAAATTGAAAAAATTTGTGGTTATGTTTTTAAATACCGAGATGAACATTCAGTAAAATTTTAAAGTCTTAACACTTTTCTGCTTCCGATACAAAAAATCATTTTGTAAAAAAATCGATTTTCTATGTCGTAAGATAAATGGAGTAAAACAGCAGTAATCGATCTAATATTTCTCAAAAAGGTAGCTTTATAATATCTCTTGGCTGAGTTCTTTGCCCAGATCATAAGGTCTTTTAATTTCTGAGATATTTGAGTTTATATTTTTTTTGTCAGTTTTAATCTCTTATATCTTGGGAATGGCATGATCATTTTAGTCCATTCACGGCTCATTTTATTCGTTTTTTGTACAAATATTTGAAATTAAAGATTTTTGTAATCCATGCTTTTTCTTGTGGTGATATAATAAATTCACTCTTCCTAAACTTAAATGTTTTACTAATTATAACTTGCTGGTATCAATTTATTATTTATCATGTAAAATAATATTATTGTAACGGTTGTGGTTATCGGGAAAAGAAGAAAAATATAGCAAAGATCGGGGATCTCATTCGTGCTGCTTGGACGGCAGTCGCGTGTCTTAACCCTTTATTACGTTCTGTCTACGATAATACATTTTGATAAAATTTGATACTCTGAAGGATTTTGAGATCGTTGTTCGCGAATTTGGTGTTAAAAATACAAAATTTAAAATGGTGTATCCAATATGGCGGACGTATTTTTTTACTGTATTCGATTGAAACTTGCTGATCACGAATTCGCTAACAAAAATACAAAATTCAAAATTGTAGAAACTATTTGCTGGACTAAATTTTCGGATAGGATTTTAATATTATAGAAGAAGTTTATTAATCAAAAAACGAACAATTTGATAATTATAACTGATATATTAAATCAATATGCATTTCATATTAGAACAGTTGATTAGTTTGGAGGAAGCTACGTGCCAATGAATTGGCAGTATTTTTTTTTAGGAGTCCAAAACTGTCATTTGTTCGAGTAAATTCAAAATTATTTTAAACGTTACTAAAAAATCGCAACTTATGCATTACTTTTGAAAAACAACGTTCTACGATGTATATCGGAGGTTTGGTAGGAAATGACACATGTTTTACATCTGCTTAAATTTGGTTACGTCGATCTGAATCTCCATTCGTTCAGAATCACTGCAAAATGAAAGAAAAATTTTTTCACCATACCCTGGACGAAAGTACCACATTTCCTCCCGGCTCCGAAACTGAAATGTGTCATTTTCGGCCCGAGTATGGTGAAAAATAGTATACGCACCACGGGAGGAAAAGAGCTGAAGGCTCGGGTAGCAATTTACACGTGCTATGGATTAGCCAATACTTTTCCTCCCTAGATGCGTAATATACTATTTTCGAGATCATCGTGTTAAATTTTACATTTTTCAATATAAACTCAATGGCATACGAAAAATGGAAGGTTCATACTTTCGAAAAAAGTAATACTAAAAAAAAAGTTAACAGCGAATATTTTATTAACAATATTCCGTACCAAATTGTATCATTTAAAGTTTAAGGCTGCAGACTTTAAAAGAGTATCATAATTCAGTGTGTGCGGCGAAGACTATCGTAATTAAAATTACCATAATGCATAAAAAATGTATGAAGCTATTGTTCTCTTTAAACATGTGATATAGTTAGGATGGCACTACATGTTTATAGAGTTAAAATAAAATAAAGTATATTGTGTATCGAGGACGAAAAGTAACTGATCATTGCGAGTGCGCATTGCAGGGCGAGCCGAGGTCACCCAAGTGACTCGAGGCGAGCCGAGGGAAGTCGAGGGTTACCGAGGAAAGGGGTGCAACCAGCACGAGCGTTAATCGCCTTCTGCCCGTCGTGCACACGATACTTTCTGTCCTACCTATACTGAAACGATGATTTTTCGTGCATATATGAAGCAGGCGCAAAAGTACCGCACTTTCCGCCCGAGGGCAGAATTTTTTTACAGAATTCTCATTTCCCTCATTGTGCGAAATAAGTAAGGTAATGTTTTAAAATTTCTTGTCCCAACCAGTTTGATGTCTATTTTTCAGCGTACATTCTAGTGGACCGTGGCTACGACGTCTGGCTAGGCATAGGCAACAGTAGCATCGCCGAGAATCCTCAATCGTAGGTGAAAAAAGTCAAAAAGCAGGAGCCGTGGCAAGTCTGTTTACAAACTTGCGCGGCTCTTGCGATAAAGCGTGCGCGCAAAATACCTCCGTGCATTGCGAATGTCCGTAGCGTGTAATGTTTCCAGGAGCGAGGAAAATGAAAGGAAGCGATTGGAGCGCGTTGCCCAATACATACTGGCCTCCACTCAAGCGGAAGAGCTGACGGTAATGGGACACTTCAACGGTTCGGTGCAGTTTTTCGGCATGACGGCGCCGCGCATTCTCGGCCAGGAGAAGTCGCAGGTGCGTTTTATCATAGTATCGATTGTTCTCTGTGCGCCTACGTGAAACTTAATGGCTGGATTTTATTGTTAAAGCTTGAATCATAATCTACTGATACCATATTTATATTTAGAGAGGTCTTTATGGAAAATTTTTGTTTGTTGATATACGACTGCATATATTATATAATAACAAGTTTAAAATAATGACAGAGGGCTAAAAACATTATAAAGTTTAAGGAGGGTTGCTCGCATGATATAGGACATAAAACAAAAAAAAAACATACGCGAATTTATAACAACCTATGATATTAATATTCGAATGTCCAGAAAGAATACATATCTATATGAAAAAAAATTGTTCCAACAAAATCGTGATGTAACAAGTGTAAATATTGTTAATGAAAAAAAAATAGTAAACTCCCAAAAATGTCTCTATTTCTGAATAATTTTATTATTATTCTTTTATTATTCTTTTCTTTAAATATTTATCTACAAAGTTAACGGAAGCAAATTATAAAATAGTAAATTATAAAGTAGTTATATATAATTATTACACAAAATTGTTATTTTTTATTCGACTGAAGAGTTTGTATCTACTTAGTGTACCATATGAGCGATTTATATTTAACACTTAACTATATGTTTTTCGCAACCTTAATATCACATGTAATTTATGTTGAGTTTGGAATGAACAAATGTATGTATATGGCTTAAAGATTCGACTATCTGACTCGAAAAAAATTCTTGATTTATAAAAAAAGTTTTATTTTAACACAGTTTTGATAAATTTGCTTTAATTAATTTTAATGATAGCTAATTATAATTGTATCTTAGACGTTTATTAAAACCTTAAAAAAAATTGTTTAAATAATTAATAATTATCATTTTATTATTATTTTTCAGTCCAAGTTTTCCAGATGGTTGGAGTATATACCGGGTGTAAAGGCCATTAAGACTTTATACAAAAAAGGAACAGGTTTTATCACAAGTAAATTATCAACGTTTGCATGATTTTTGATATCGAATTTTGCAAATCGAAATATGGTGATAGTTCTGTCATTGAATTTTAAAATACGTAAATAAAACGTTGTAGGTGCTTTGTAAATCCAGATTTAATAATTATATTTGTACTAACAGTATTATTATATTTATTATACGTTTTATAGTAATGTGCTTGACATATTTTGTATTTTTAATATTTTGGGAATAAAGTTGTATTGTGCTTAATCTGAAATTCTGGTTAAAATAAATATTCCCAAAGCTTTTTCATGTAGTTTCTGTTTTGAATTAATTAATACTTTGAGTGCGGCTAATGTATGTACCAAACAAATTTATCAGTATTACGTACATTAGAAAAAATAAAAATTTTTTTTTCATGTCTAATTTAATATGATTACTATGACAAAATTAAATAATCTTTTCGTTAAATTACGACCCACATACGACCCATACCATTCTTAAAGTACTAAAAGTATTGAAAGGTTAGGTTAGATATTGGGGTTTAGATAACCCAAGAATCGGGGCAACGTCAAGTAAGAAGTAAAGAAAAACTTCACCTTTCCTTAAATATTTCTTGCAGGAGGATACAACGACGTGGTCGAGAGATTCGACAGAATCGGCCGTAAAATCCACTACATCGCTGACGACCCGAACATTCGCGATTTGAAGGTGAGCGAACCACGCGGTATTAATGCATGGCGTCGATTATCATGAAAGTCCTCGTAAAAATGTAATACAAGCGTGTGCGTGCCAATATTATTGCATATATAGCCAATATAGCGAGGCCGCGAAATCTGGCACTTTTGTTCTCTTGACTCGCACAATTTTCATTAATCGTGCCGCGAAAAGTAGTGTATGAGTGTCCTAGTTTGCAAACACGGTGACAATTACACCTTACCATTTTTAAAAAACGTTATTAATTTGAAAAAAGATTAATAAAGGTAAACTATACTTTAACCTTGAAGAATATGCAATTTCAAAATCAGACAAGATTTACTGAAAGATGTATTGCAAAAGGATAATTTTACACTTCTGTGTAAAGGAGTTATGCAGTAAATGACATAAATCTTAGAAATCTTCATAAAAACATAGTAATTTAACTACCATTTATTTTGTCTAAAAGTTTTACAGTATGTTGAATCGTTATTAAAAAATGTATAGCGCGGCCTATAACTACAGAAATTAAGTATTTAATCGTCACTCTCTGAATATTACATAGTTACAAAGAAAAAACAAGATTTAAAACTGTGTATTCACATTTTTTGAGTCAAACTGTATTCTAAAAGTATGAAAACATAGTAACTCACTCAACACATTTGAAAATAAATTTTTGCTGCAAAATTTTAGAGTAGCTAGTAAACTATTCTTGAAAAATGCGATGTTATGATGCTGGTGGAAGAAATGTCCTAGGCCCGAACAGTGGTCACTGATGATATAAATAATGTGTCAACATTTCAAACTAATTCATTAAGGTGAAGTTAAATCCACTCGCCACGGTCCATTACAAAGACTCACTTTTTTATCTAATTTTCAATTTTTAGTAGATATCTCTCTGAAACATTGTTGTTCTAATAAAAAACAACAACATTCTATAGAGATATTGTCTCACAATTCAAAAATAAATAAACAATGTGGTTTACCGTATTTGCCGATATCACGAGGGTTTAGTATCACCTTAAATATATTTCTGACAATCGCCTACAGATGTACACTTCAATACTAAACATATTACAAAAAACTTTTAAATAATAGAAGAGAAAAAAACTGTTCATGCTCTTACATACGTATTGATAAGTAGACATAGCTTTAACTTCGTTGAATATTTAATTTCCCGAAAAGAATCCTCAAAAAAATGACAATTTTTCAGAACTTTCAAGTGGAACGACCTCATGAAAAATCATTTGGACGTTAAATTTGGAAAAACGTTTTTAAAACACCGCTTCATTAAAATTTTCCTACAGCTTTCGTTCGTACCTCGCCTTTCGCCGATAGCTCACACATACGTATACACACGCATGACACATACATACAGTTCGAGGAAAGCCCCGAGATCGCGGTGCGTACGGATTTCACAAGCGCCGCGCGTTCTTTTTCTTCTGCTCGCTCTTGCCATATAGCCGCGCGGGAAAACGCTTCACGCAGACGAGTTTTGCGCGCGTGCATATGCGGCGACGATGTCCTTGACTTGGCTGTGCATGCTGCACTGGCATACACGGTACTGCGCACATGCCCATAAGGACACGCGCGCGCGCCCGTGCGATAACGACGATGCGCACGATTCGCGCTGTTGAAATAATATGGTTGGTGCTAGGAAAAGTGAAGAATATGAGAGGAGAGGCACGGGGAAGCGATTCTTTATATTTTACGGCGCATTGTTATCCGCTGCGGGGTTATGCTCGTGTGCGTTTTATGCGGATTCCGAGATCGTTAGAACAACACTTTCCAGTGAAGTTTTTTTACTCCGTTAAATGACAATGATTCTATCTGTCAAATTTGTTGCATTGCTGCTACGATTTTTTGTAGTGCAATTGACGAAACTTGAAAAAATCTGTTTTTGTGTACGAGCCCTTATATATTTTTAAATTATAAAAAAATACAACTAAGCAGAATGCGCATAGTAAAGAAGGTAATTTTCTGTACGATAATTGATACAATGATACTTAAACGTACATAAAAACTGCATTATAAAAATGCAAATTTGATGTCGTTCAAATATGTCAGCTACCGGTTATGTAATGGGCTCAAGTATCTGAATTTATTAGAAATGAACAGCAACATAAATGTATCGAGCTATGAATATATTTAACGTAGAAGATGGTGGACTGCTTAAGAAAATAAAACGAAATAATTGAAATCATATTAATTTGAATATTTTATTTCAGAATACTGTGATGAAGGCCTGGGGATTCATGATGACAATGGTTCTACCTACTTTGTCTATCAAAAATTTTTCGGATATGATGGATCATCCAGATGTATTCTTGGACACTGTAAAAATATTTTATTTTCTATTACTATATTGTTTTTATTTGTATAGGCTATGTTTAATTTGCTACCTAGACAGTTTCATGTTGATACCAATTTTAAATGTAATATACACTAATCAAGATTACCTAATACTGTGCTCTAATGAATTCGACTCAAACGCTCAGGTATGCATGCAACCTATTTATTTCATGGTGCAACTGTAGTAGCTCAACACTATTTTTAAAAAAATTTATATTTAAACGACCATTGATCTATTCAATATTATTAGACTATAAATTATTGGCAAATTAATTGTTGTTAACATGTTGTGTACATGAAACCGGTACGGCAAGGGTAGACTTTAGCCAGACAGTTCATGTATTTATGTGCATACACTGATCAATGCATTTCGCAATTTTTAAAGCGGTTTTCTTAAATTTTATCTTGACGCGATAATAAAAACTCATTCACTTTCTTAGCGAAAACCACTTTCTCGTTGGCATTCTGGTTTTCAAACCAAACTCCGGAACCATAATTTTATTTATTGGTAATATAAAGACATTTTTTAATGTATACTCATTGCTAGATAAATACATGGCTTTTTCTTTATTATTATGTAAGCACGGTCCTTTTTTATAGCACAGAATTAATATTTTAATCAATATTCAAACTCGAACGAACATAACGATAATGAGATATCGACGCGATTTTCCAGGCTCAGCTAGTACGTAAATACGATTACCAGGCGGAATCTCATCTAGTGGAAACTGCGGATGGTTATCTGTTGACGGTACACAGGATACCGGGTAACAAAACGGCGCCTACGGCCAACGGAAAATCCGTCGTTCTGCTACAGCACGGGATTCTGGGTAGCTCAGCCGACTGGGTGATGCTCGGCCCAAATCAATCACTGGGTAAGACGCGTACAGCGGATATTGTCTTGCATTTTCTAACCGCGTTATCGTGCGTGGATCATGCAGTCTCTAATTTTTCTTTCGAAGATGCAAAATTATTATTTTTATTGTTACGTATTGTAGTTAGTGATTTTGTCGGGTACCCAAAAATGGCATCAATATTAAACATTTCCATTCTTTTGTAATGTACATAGTTAATTACAAATTAATAGGTTTCTGAAAACATTCTTACTACTTAATAACTCTTTTCTTACAACAAATAATGTAATAGTGAATGTAAATACATGCAGTTATGTATAATATTATGTAAAGAGAAACTTTTCTAACAAGAAAGCATGGATTTGACAGTATTAATGGATAATACATGAAATTATAAAGAGCCTGAATTAATTAGTGTAAGATCGTGGGTAGCACTGGTATATTATTATTCAGTTACTATAAATATAATAACTATTACTCTTTAAATTTTTTGGAGTGAATTTTACTTTTTTAGAGTGAATTCTCACTCCAGGCGATCATGAAAACATAATCACTTATTTTGGAGTGAATATTCACTTTTGGAAAGAGTGAATAATTTACTCTTTTGTAAAAGTGACTTTTTCACTCTATTTAGAGTGAAATAATACGCATAAAGAAAAAATAATTATTCGCTTCGTTGTTTTACGTTTTAAAAATGTTTTGATGAATGGATACAGTTTACTGGAAAGGATGCAAATTGAGAAATAAATTACGAAAACTTCAGAAAAATTGTTGGTTGGATTTGAACCTGGATCCTTTAGGTTTTGGGGTTGTTATTCGAATTCGTAGATGAACTTTTGTTTAATACTAAAATCAGTTTAAAACATAATAACTTAGAGCTAATAAATAGTTATTATTAATAAAATGATACAAACATTATATTTTATATGAAATTTAGTATTATTATGGTAACTTGAATATTTAGCCGAAGAGTCTAATATTTTTTTTACTATATTTTCTCATTTTATGCATTTTTAAGACAAGTTTGAGATGTTTTAAATAATAAAATTTTAAAAATTAATAAAACTTTTGCAATTTAAAGGGATGTAAAATACTGACCGATTCTTACCATACCGGCTTATAATTTATATTTTTTACTTTTTAAAATAAATATTTATAAAAAATGACATTATATGCCTTTACCAGCAATGTTCAGTTGATTTTTCAAGAGATATCTCATTAACTTTCTTAAAAAAGGGTAAAAAAATGTTAAGAGGATGTGGGTCGCCATAAGCATTGCTTACCACGGAAAATATTTAAAACTGCTTTCCGGTTAGAAATAATACTGGAATCTTTTGAAACTGCCAAAACCAAACATTGTTAATACAATATACAAATTTGTAGAACATAGCAGTCATTTCTATTTACAAAATTTGTAAAATCTCAAATAACTGTTTAAAATAATAAAGTCGGTAATACAGATTTCTGTAATAAATTCTATTTCTTTAAGTGGTTCAATATTCCCTTTGAATTTGGAAAAACTATATATAGTTAAATTTTTAAGAGATTTTAAATAATAGCTACCTTTCACCTCTAGGTAAATTAATTAACCACATAGTTTTATATTTTTAACCCATTTTTTTGTACAATGAATAATTACATTTCTTGAAAATTTAATTGAAAATTCTTAGTGCAAATAATGTTTAAAAAGTAAAAAGTCGTAATTCGAAACTTTGATTAATTTATAGGTTTTATAATGTAAATTTCACTCCAACCTAGTGTGAAAGTTAGAGTGAATCCTTAGTCACTCTCTAATTTAGAGTGGTAAAATTCACTTATTAGACTGGAGTGACCAAAGTCACTCTTTTATACTGAAAATTCGATCTTTTGGAGTGGAACCGTAGTTCACTCTACATTTAGAGCGAAAATATTACTCCAAAAAATTTAGAGAGTATATAGCATATGTAGGAGTTGTAATTACAGTACATACGTATAAAGGATGATATTACAAATTATGAATTTTATGTCAAGAATAAGGGAGTAAACAAAAAATATTATTTACTTATTCGCTTCTCTAAAAAATTATTTAAGAAAAACACACTTTTTAAGCACTGTGTATACAAGTGTTTGTTAGAATGACTTTCTTATGTATAAAGGTAATATGACATGTGATATATAAAGATTGTATATTACTTCTATAATGTTAAAGAAACAAGCTCGACAGTTGAAATAGAAACCATTACTTCACAAACAGACGTAGTTTTTTTATAAGTATAAAACCTAATTGCTTTAGCAGAAAGCTTTTTCAAAAAGGAGTTCATAAAAATCTTTTTATTGAAAATTAGCGCAGAACATCAATACATTGTACTTTATCGTAAATGCTAGTTTCAAAATAGCTTCTCATCATTTTATTAGCACAATTAACATTAATAAAAAATGGTACACTATGAACTTTCTGATCTTATCGTCTACAGAATGAGTCATTGTCTCAATTTACTATAAATAATAATTTTATAATAGGTTTTCTCGGTTGATATTTAATAAAATAACATAAGGTATTAATTAAAATTGATTTCCTGGAACAATTATTGAAAATTTATCTAAAAAAGGAAGATTCAGTTGAAAAGAACGCACTTAGCTTTTTGACGTTGAAAAATATCCATGAGATATCGTACCCATGGATGTACGGCAATTTAAGAGCTTAGAATTGAGTTCCTTTTAAGTACTCCAAAACTTTTTTCAGGGCTACCAACTTAACTCACGCTCTTTCGATATTATATTGTGTACTTCGTATGTATAACCACTGTTAATAGAGATTTCATCGTCTTATAATAATTTATAAGTGTTAAGCAGTAGGTTATTTAACATAGGATATTAAAGATAGATTTATTATCTATCAAGTAAAACATTTATTAAACACATTTCAACAAATTAATCGAGTTCCCAAGATAAGAAGATATTTTGTAGCAAACAATAAAACACATTTTTCTAGATTCTCACGTCTTAATATTGAGTTTGATTTCCAAAATTCGGACTTCGAGTACCATTCGCAATATGATTACTGAAAGTCAATCATTTTTACACTTAAAATTTTCAAAATAATAGTAAATCACAATTTCCATCGTGTACGCTGATTTAACGTGCACTACCCTAATGGTGGTACTCACAAGTAACATGTAAAATGTGCAACTTTTAATATTTTAAAAGTTTAATTCTATACAGGTTAGACTAATAAATTATACATCGTTGTGTTACAATGTTTGTTTTTTCTGTAGTCGTTAGAACGCGAGATTAACAGATAGTAAAAACATTAATTAATTTTTTTAATAATCAAATGAATATGACCAAATCTAAACTTATTTCATTATTAAATGTTTTTATTCGAATGAATTTTGTTGATTTTAGCTTCCTCATCGCTACTTATGTTGTTGCCTTGGCTATACCTACAAAATGCTTAAAAATATAGATTGTTGAAAAAAAATTTTGTTAGTTATGTACAATACAATTAAATGATATTGTAAATATTCACAAATATATAAACAATTGCGGAATTAATAAGATTAGTACATGCATATTCCAAATGGACGCTTCTGAAATAGTATTTCTGTGGCGTTGATATAAAATTGTCCATATCATGTAATACAAAAAAAAAATTATTTGTAAATTTTATATGAATGGCTTAATATCTATGAATTTATTATACATAGTTTAATACAGTACATACAATTTTTAAAAATAAGCAAATTAGGCTCTATCACTTATGTACATACCGTCAAAGAAAAAGAAAAGTCATATTTAGTTTAAACGGTTATATATCAGAAATCTATGATGGCAAATCGTTTATAAAATTTTAGATGATTAGGAATTCAATGAATCTACGTACTAACATCTGACTACAGTTAATTTAAATATTTAAATAATTTTAATAAATTACATACAGAGAAAAAAATGCTGTGACAAGGATTATTACCTATCGTTCTGTTATTTTAGAAAAAACTTATCTTTTGTCAAACCATCAACGATAAAAAAGCACATCCTTTTTGAGGTATTATTTAGAAAGAGATATAGCAATTTAAAATTAATTTACTAGAACAAAGAATTTCATATTGGAACAATTAATTTAGTTTGATGAAGCTAAGTGCCAATGAATTGGCAGTGGTTTTTTTAAACGTTCTTCAATGCTTATATTTTATAAATATAAAAAAATAGAAAAACATTTTCTGGACCTTCATCGAGTTTCTACAATAACGATCCAGAATGCAATTTGACATTGCCATATTCTGCGCATTAGCTCTCGCGTACGAGTGCGAGAAGTTTCCTCGGCTCAACGGAATTTCGTTATACGCTCTAATCAAAGTTCGCGATTAGTTGACGGAAATTTCGCGACTATACGAAACTTCATCTCCGACGCGCGACACACAGCTATATATAACGCAACGTGTATTTTCCTTGTGCGCAGCTTACCAGCTGTCCAACGCCGGCTACGACGTTTGGATGGGCAACTCGCGCGGCAACACCTACTCCAAGGCCCACGTGAACATGTCCGCGAGCGACTCCAAGTTCTGGGAGTTCTCCTGGCACGAGATGGGCATGCACGACCTGCCGGCCACCATAGACCATATCCTCAACATCACCGGACAGTCGAAGCTGCACTACGTGGGTCACTCGCAGGGCGCTAGCATCCTGTTCGTCATGCTGTCGGAAAAGCCTGACTACAATGACAAGATCGTCAAGGCTGGACTGTTCGCGCCCGTGGCTAATACGACGAATTCCAAGAGCCCCATCATCGGGGTCTTCTCAAAGATCTCGACGCCTCTATACGTGAGTTGTTTGTTTTAATAATACAGGGGAGAATCGCCTTGGTTATAGAGAAGCGAGTTGTTTTTTATTCTGAAGGTCTTATGCCCAAAGTGATGTTCTGCCGGTCGATTAATGCAATAAAAGTCGTGATTATAATTTAATAAAAAATCACTTTTGATATACATCGCATCACTGCCGGTTTACAATAGATAATTTCCGGGTTTTTATAGGATAGAACAGTGCGTGTGTAATTGTTGCTAACAAGCATAGTACGCACCCCTGTGTGAAACGACTTTTAATCAAACTTAAGGAGGTGGTTTCTACTACATAAAAACGAAGCCTAACATCCGTAATCTTTTCCAATGGGCCCTTGTTCTCGAGATATGATGTATATTACTTCAAATATGCGTTATTTTAATGAAAAAAATGAATCTCTTCTTTTGACAATAACGCATTATTGTCAAAAGTCAATTACTAATTAATTGTTAATAACTTTGCATCAGAATAATAATTTAATACGAAACAAAACCTAAATTGTGGCTTTCTTTTTATCTTACTTGATTCATTAAAATAACGCATATTTGAAGTTAAATACTTCATATCTCGAGAACCAGGGTCCATTGGAAAAGATTACGGGTAATAGGCTTTTTTTTAGGTACCAGAAACCACATCTTAAAGTTTCATAAAAAATCGTTTCCCACAAGACGTGATCTCTCCTTGCAAGATCCCTTTTCATAAAATGTCGACCAAATTTTTTAAAAACGAAAAT
This sequence comes from Gastracanthus pulcherrimus, assembly GCA_949152435.1. NCBI lineage: Eukaryota > Metazoa > Arthropoda > Insecta > Hymenoptera > Pteromalidae > Gastracanthus > Gastracanthus pulcherrimus. Next base: position 35,875,035 of record OX424574.1, read on the forward strand.
TACAAAATAAAATATAGAATATATAAAATCTTAGAGAATTCAAATTTGACTATTATATTTCTCTTTATCATACAAAGATGATATGATGAAGTATAATATATTTTTTCTAAATTAATAACATTTTGTGCACTTCGTGCACAAGCTCAATAATTTTTCATACAATAATCGTAAATTATCGATTATTAAGTTGTTGACCTGTAGTGAATCGTTAAAACATTTATCTCGCAAAAGGCTTTCAAACGTTATTACAATAGATTAAATATCATAAACATTATTACTGATAATACATAAAACATTGGTTTTAATTTAATTTAATTATAAACCGTAGATTACAATATCTAAATAATCAAAATTTGAATGATTATAATCTGTAAATTTGTTGTTAACAGTACGTTATCAGATTTTTTGGTGTCAATGATTTCTTGCCAACCAACGCTTTACTTACGAAAATCGGTAGAGAGGCATGTGAAGTACGCTCGCCTTATCAAGTGGTCTGCAGCAACGTGCTTTTTATGATAACAGGTTACGATACTTCATTACTCAATAAGGTTCGTACCCCATATTTGTATAAGCTTCAAATCTTTGACAATGCATTGTGCCACCTATATTATATCTTTAACATTTAAGGGGAGAGCGGAGTTCTATATCTTGTACCCATTACCCGATTTTTCTGTTATGCAGTCAATTATTCCTTTAATACTATTTCACGAACGTGCGTACATTATAATTGATAAATAGATTGTGCATACGTTCGCGAAATTTAAAAATCTTAAATATTAACTGAATAAATCGTAAAACTGTAATGTCGGTATCCGGCATCCCCTTAAATTAGTTATTGACAATTATAACGTAAATAAATTATCGTTAAAATGCGTTTTGAATTCCTTTGTTATTTTGACATTATTAAAAGATGGTATTCTTTTTCATAAAGTGGCAATCCACTTTTGACACAAAGAGAAAGCTTTGTGATAGTCAGAAAAATGTTATTTTTTAAATGTTAGAAATTTTTTTGGACATTTCTAATCAAAATACACTATTCTTAGAAATTGTCCGTATGGATGTATGATTGCGTATTATGTGTGTGTGTGCGTGTGCGTCTGCACGCGTGTGTATGTGCGTACGTGCGTACGTGCGTGCGTGCGTGTGTGTGTGTGTGTGTGTGTGTGCGTGTGATGTTTTGCTACATCATACATTTTCGAGATTTAACCGTTTAAACTAAATATCACGTTTTCGTTTATAACAAAAGAAAAGAAAGTGTCGATTCAAAATTTTAAGTTATAAAATATAGGTAATTTTGTGCTCTTTTAAATATAATTACACTAAAGAAGGATTCCCATGGATGCTTACTAAGTGAGGGAATGCAGGGGGACGTACAAAACTGACTCTATCATCGTTTACAGTTTGTCAAAATATGAATATTAAAAAACAATTTAATCCGAAGAAGTGAAGGGAAACATTAAAAAAGGGGGGCAAATCCGATAAAAGAAATGAAAAAATCAAGATTTTATCAGACAGTCAGTAGTAAGAATTAAGATAATTAATTTATTTTTCTCTTCTTCAACTTCATTCAGTAGGAAATTGTTATTTAAGTGCTTAAGGGTTTATCATAATATTTCTAACATATCCTTGAAAGACTCAAATTAAAAAATCGAAATATCGTTATAAAATAAAAACAAAAAGATAAATCTTAAATTTTGTTTTTAATTTTGAATCTTCATTTGAAAACGTGTTTTTCATCGATGTCCATGGGGAAAGTATGTACGGTAAAGTAGAGTGAGATTTCACTCTACTGAAAAGTAAAAGATTTCCACTCTATATTCAGAGTTAAAAATCGACTCTAATTAAAGTGATTTATTTCACAGGTTTAGCGTGTAATTAATTCGTTCATACGTATCATTCTTATCCAGATTTATAGGAAATAAAACATAAAAAATACTCATATATATTATTTAATTAATCTTCAAATACCTTTTCAATTAATATTACAAAATATCAATGGAAAAGTTAATAAAAAAAAACCACCGTACCAAGAAATGTGCTACTGGTTATTATTATTTTTTTTTCGACAATTTTTTAGGCAAAAAACCAATCGACTATAAAATGGCCGCTTGGGAAGAAATGGGTTAAAACCGAAAAAAATGAGCCCTGTTTTGCTAAAAATTACCGTACCGTCCTCGAGATATAAATGATAGAAAAAAAATTAAAAAAACATAACCTCAAACAACTCTGAATGTAAAGGTCATTATAATCTAGGCTTCTAACCGGCTCAAAATATAGTAAAAAGCTACCTTTCTGGAAATTTTCAGAAGGAATAATGTCATTTTACTCAAGTTATCCATCGACAAAAAACTATCTTTTTTACAAATTTATACTTTTTCAAGAAAGAATAAAGGCTTGAAAGCTTCACAAAATATTTTTATCCATATTCCTAATCACCTCAAATTTTATCAAAAATTGTCCATGTTATATTTCCCACATATCACCGTTTAAACAAAACACGACGTTTTCGTGTATAACAAAAAAATAAAGTAGCTTAGTTAAAATTTCGGGTAGGAAAAGATAGGTAATTTTTTGTTCTTTCAAATGCATACAAAAATGAATAGATGATATTATTTCAAACATACCAAAAAGGCTTAAAAAATAAAACTCAAAAATTAAAAAACGCTAAAAAAACAGAAAAACATCAAGAAACAACAAATATTTCTTATATCCCCCTTTCTTTCAAAAAACAAAATCATTGAACACTGAAACATTAATTTTGACCGTGAATGTTCAGAATAATCTTCATACACACACACACACACATACACACACACATACACACACACACAAACACACACACACATACACGCACTCACACACGCATTCACACACATGCACACACGCACCCACAAACACGCGTACACACAGATATACACACACACATACACACACACATACGCACACCCATACAAACATACACGCACTCACACACACTCGCACACATGCACACACACACATCCATACACACTTTTTCTAAAAATAGTGTATTTTGACTCCTAATGTATCAAAACATGTTTCTAACATGTTTTCAGCAAAACTTTTTTTTACTATACCAAAGCTTCCTCTAGGAGGAAGCAAAAAATCTATTTTTTATGGCCCACGATAACTGGAGCAAAACCACTCGAATCTAGATGAAAAATTACAGAAAAGTAGCTTTTTAGTATCTCTTTGCTGAATTCTTTGCCCAAATCATAAGGGTTATTTTTCGGGACTCTTTGCAGAAAGACATTTTGTGTACACCCTTCCTCTTATCTAAGCTCCCTACACCGTCCTTGGACCGTCAAACTATATTGACAACTTTTCTAATAAGTTAGCAAAAAAAGGGTAATGGGGAGAAGATCACATTCATATTAAATCAATTTCATATGTGAATTATAGTTAATACTTGAGGAAGCTAAGCTACAAATGAATTGGCAACGGTTTTTTCACTCCATAATAGTATATTATGCACCTAGGGACTAAAGTGAGCGATTAAATGCCTGCGTGTGGTTCGGCGCGTGCCTCGCTCCGCTCGGGCGTCACACATGCTGGGAATCGCTGGCTCATTTTATTCACGCGTGCAATATAAGATTCTTTAACGTACCTACCAAAAAGTTTGTACTCGTTCACCGCCGAAGAGAGAAAATAGTGCTACATATTATTTTCCTAACCTCACGCTAGTTCCCGCCGCCTCGCGCTTTTCTGCCCGAGCCGAAGGCAAAGGCACATACGCATCGCGGCGGTGACTAGAGTGGGGGTAGGGATGTAATGTAGCGCCTTTTTCCCGACTCGGTGCACTTTATGGCGGGGTGTGTTAAAAAAGTGTTTTTTTTTATCTCACCTATTTATATTTTTTTATTGATATGATAAATACTATTATATTATATCATATTTTTTACTTTTAGTTTAAAAGACGTTATTTTTTTTAATTATGCTCTTCAAAAGAGACGACTTTTAACCAATCACCCTAATATTAATTGTTTATCTGATTACCCATTTTATTTTCGTATATCTTTATTGCTGTAAGCGCAAGCTAAAGATATTTCTTTTAATTTAAAATAAATAAATATTTGTATCTATTTTTTAGACTACTATACCAATCATACTCGCTCATGCTCCAGCTGGTAGTTCGATTAAGCAGTTTTTCCATTATGCACAGGGACACAATTCGAGTAAGCAAAACTGTTAACAATTCGAAATCGTATTAATATTGAAACATAAATAAGCAACATTTGTTTTTGCAGAAAAATTTCGACAGTTTGATTATGGATCTAACGAAATCAACAACTTATTCTATAATCAAACTGAACCTCCAGAGTACAAGATAGAAAATGCCAGAATTCCGATTGCAATTTATTATGCACATAATGATTTATTAACGGATCCTGAAGTAAAAGTCTTTTTATATTCTTATGATTTACGTAAAAAGTGTATACATGTGAAGCACTAAGCTAACAATGAACCTTTTTTATTTTTTAGGATGTTCAAGTTCTAGCAAAACGAATTCCAAATGTTCCCATACTTTATGAGGTTCCAAAAAAAGAATTTAATCATATTGGTTTTACCTATGCAGCTGAGGCTCCAAAGCTAATTTATGAATCATTGATCAGCTATTTGAGGAACAAAGCCATAACATAATCTAGAACCAAACTAAATATTGCGTTCATATACATTTCAATTTACATTCGTGTTACACAGCTTACCTAGTCATATACATATTTTATAACTTGGTGTAAATATTTATGAACTATTGAATACTTCAATAGTTGATATGTCTTTTAATAATTTTATAAGTAATATGTTTAGTTAAGTTTGTTTTGACTATAAAGTCAATGTTTTAATAATAAAATTATAAGATTTACACTACAACTGGTTTGCTTATCAATAAGTTCTTAATTCTTGAAGCCCTCGCGAGCTTATGACCATAAGTCCTAAGACTTGTTGAAATCAAAAGTACACCCTGTATTTGCACGCTCAACGAATTTTATTTGTTCAACGAGTATTGTGCAACATAATAATTCTTCGTTGAGTTGTTATAATTGAGGAGATCACGGTTAAAAGAAAATAGAAAAAGCTCAAGAATGAAAACGATCAATTTTTCGTATTTTTTTCTTTTATTATTCTGGTTCAGGACATACCCACAGTCGCAATGAAGATAAAAACAGTTGTTATTGTAATTGGACTGATCCGCTCTTTGTTTGCACAAACTAAATAGATCCTGAGAAAGAAAATTGATTCTGATGCGTATTTTCCGAATATGAATGGTTGTACTGTTCGTGTAGACCTTGCGCGTAGATTTTGTTGGTGACATTTACTAACTTTTGCGCGCTATTACAATCTAATTTCTGCAATTAGTCTTTTAGGACACTATAAATGATATAAATTATTACGATATTTTCGATGTACCCTAATGTATATATGTATAATATATTGTAATAGAAAGTGGGTTGCGGTATCGGAATAATAAAGGATTCTCAATACAATTTATCAGAATAATAATAATAAAAAAGTATATTTAATAATAAAAACCGACAAATACATACATTGTACAAAATATATTATAGACTCGCACAGTTTCAAAAGTCTGCCCTAATCTAACTAATTTCGAGACTTATAACTATTGCACTCTCACATATCTTTCACATTCACACACATACTCTTGAAATCGTCGTCCGTGGATATTCCTAGTACTTTGGTCGTTTGACGGGGCCCCGATACAGTTGCAGGAGTTATTTTCGATGAGGTTAGCGATGATATCTTGCTAATGTAATGTCGTCCAATCTTTTGCCAAATTATGACAATATATATGCGCTCCGCGGAGATTAATACCTTCAGCTTTGAGAGTCTGAGAGGAGCACCAAAGGTGCGCTGCTATCCGCAGTTAAACGACGAATGTCTTACACGCTGCCCGCGGTCTCATAGTCCGCCCAGCATTCACCTCACACCTTTTCCAATTTTGAGAAGGACACCTTATTTCCTGTCCCTTTCTCCTTCGACTTAAAGGTTGGTCCTCCCTTTACTTTATTTTATATCCATATTGATATGTATATTATAATATGTATGTAAAAGAACAATTTCTTAGAACTTTGGAGTAGCAATATTACGAGTATATATAAAAAAAACTAATATATTTCTAAAGCATGCGTGAATTACATCCTATTTATGTCTTTAAATTATTTTGTAGGTATCTCTTTCATGATGGTTCTGATGGACTGCAAACTATGAATATCACTTTTCTCAGTGTACATTTTCAATCAAAAATCATTCATTAAATATCTTTGAGAGTCATTTGCTAATGCAGTTAGCAGCAGTGTGTTCAAAGTGCATGCTGGAATTATATGAAATAAAAATCACTTAAATATTAGGTTAACCTAATTAAAATTTAGTTATCAATTTAAGACTTGTATATATATCAAAAGATAAATATATACTTTCAAAATATAAAATAAATAATACAAAACTTTCATGATAATTATTTGTAATTAAATGATTCACAATTGGGGTACTGATTCACTATTAGGTCCGTGATGGAATAAGAATTATAAATCTTGAAAATGTAATACAAAATATAGCTGCCAATTTGTCAACCAATATGAACGCTAAAAAACGAATAATATCAGGGTCAAGAATTTTTTAAAAGAAATAACTATTTGAAAGTATATAATAATACATACCGTAAACCGGGGTGACTTTGGACACCGGGGTAACTCTGTGCCAAATTTAATAATACTATCTTAGCGCGGATCCATTATGAAGGTTAGGTTCTCTAGAAACAAAATATACGACTAAAGAAATTTTTAATCGTAATAATTATTTATTTCTATCTCTCTTAATAAATTAAGTATCTTTGACTTTTTTTAAACCTGAAAATTTTACTACCCCACTAATTCAAACTTCCCGCTGTACCGCCATTCCTTTTTTATAGGTAAAAGCTATTACATTCAGTTTCCTTAACATAAAAACTATTTCTAAATCAATTATAATTAAATTATATATAATTATTATAGCTTAGATATAAATTATTAATCATATGGCTTAAAGTCACCCTGAACACCGGAGTGACTTTGACCACCATGTTTTTAAATTTTCATACTACGACACACGTAAAACAAAAAAAATTATTCTTGGAATATGTTTCATAGGCTACTATCGTAATGTGAGATTTTCTTTTATGTCAGTAGATATAATAGAATATTAGAGATGCGTACACGAATTTCCAAAGTCGCTCAAAGTCACAAAGTCATCCCGGTTTACGGTACCTAAATTGTAATTAAATTATAGAAAGTAAAAATTGAGATACTATTTTTCTATCTTAAATTAAATGCAGAACTTAATTTACCTGGTCGGTATCAGTTGACTTAAGAAATATCAAACGATAACAAAGATCAACCTTCGACCTCATATCGTAAATACTCATTACTTATAATACTTTCATTGGAGATTAAATTAAAGAGTACAATTGTTGTGGATCAGTTTATAATTTATATCCATCGGTGAACCATGATGTAAGGAAAACAAGATTCATTCTTGCGCATTCTTACAAAACAACCAATCACATTTAGCTCCCAACTTTTGCCATATTGAATTTTTGACCAATAGGAATGCTTGAGTGAAATTTAAACTATATGAATGAGAATCGTACAAAACAATTTCGTATTAAGTAAAACTCATTGTTTTTAAAATTTAATTTTAAAATTAGTAAAATAAATAAGATTTTGTAAAACAATTTAAAAGAATTTTACTTATCTACAACCTTATATTTGAAAAACAATTGAAAATACATGCATACATTGAATATGACTATTGAATTTTTGGAGTATAAATAGGCATAAAATAGGCATATAAATTATAAAATTGTATAACTTTTATTTACAAATAAATAACAAGTAAGAATACAAATAATAATTCACATGTAATATTTCATGTCGTTAGCCGATCTTTTGGCCATTCTGATTTTTTCTAAAGCTTTTTTTTGTTTATCAATATGTCTTAAGCGTATGTAAGTACGAGTTCGAATGAGGCATAATAAAGCTTCATCAGGAATTCAAAATTGATCAGTAAAATTTAATTTGACTAATGAAGCAAGTTTAGTAAATATCATACCCGAATCGGATAGCCATTCGCCGTGAAATTTATTGAATATGACTTCTACCAATCGTGCAGTCTTTAGCAAGTTATCTGAAGGGTAAAGTAATGATCCTCATGAAACATAACAAACCCAGCCAGGAGGATCTTGAGCTGGCATGTAACGAGATGGAGTTCCAAGGTATGTATGCTTTATTCTAAAACGATGAGCAATATATCCTGCGACGAATATTAGAGCTTCTCCTTTTACGATTTCTCTAGCTATTTGAATCTCAGGTAGTCCTTTAGGGTCATCTAATTATAATTTAAAGAAAAATTGATTTAGTTATTTCGAGTACTGAGAACAATAATCGATATCAATACTTTTTTTATGCAATAAAGAGATGTTTTAATTTATTTTATATCGCTAATAACAATTATTAAAAAAATCAATAGAATTATACTACACAATTAAAATTATACAAGTTAAATAAAAAATAGAATTGCAATTTTTCATTTGAATCAAAAATATAAATTAAAATATTAGTTTAATTTTACAAAAAAAAATTAATCGCTGTAAAAAAACAATTTTTAAAAAATCAATCGTAAAAAAATCAATTGCTGTAAACAAATTAATCGCTGTAAAAAATCAATCGCTGTTAAATTTTTAGGAAAAAAAAGATAACAGTAGGATAGACTTTTCATCTAGTACTTTCTTCATCGACACTGTTCATGAATTCAATCATCTCATCATCATACGAGGGTAGTTCAATAAGTCTTTAGAATGACCAACAGATGGCGCGCGAATCGCTCCAAATCATTTGTTTTCAGTCAGCACCACTCCCGACTAGATATATGGTGCAGTCACAGTCCACATCTTCTGAGTTTACGTGTTTTTATAACCAATTGAAAAAAAAAATTGCTTGTTAAGAAAAATGGAAAAAAACGAGTTCAGAGCGGTAATTAAACATTTTCATTTAAAGGGTTTAACTCCATATGAGATAAAAAATGAATTGGACTCAGTTCATGGCACATCTGCCCCTGCCTTAGCAACGGTTTATAACTGGGTAAATGAATTTAAGCGTGGTCGTACATCAATAAGTGACGAACCACGTTCAGGAAGGCCCGTAGAAGCAACTACTCCCGAAATCATCAATAAAATCCACGATATGGTGTTGAAGGATAGAAGATTAAAAGTGCGTGAGTTAGCTGAGGCCACAAGGATATCTATAGGTGCAGTTGTTTCAATTCTACATGAAAAATTAGGCATGAAAAAGCTATCGGCAAGATGGGTGCCGCGTTTGCTCTCAGATGAGAATAAACGCAATAGAGTGGTCGCCTCTGAGGCTCTTTTGGCGCGCATAAGTCGGAATCCTGAGGAATTTTTTCGTCGATTTGTGACTGTGGATGAAATATGGATACACCACTACACTCCTGAGACAAAGGAACAATCCAAACAGTGGATTTCCACAGGCGAACCAGCTCCAAAGAAGGCAAAGACCGTAAAGTCAGCTGGTAAGGTTATGGCTACAGTTTTTTGGGATGCACGTGGAATTATACTTATTGACTACTTGGAAAAGGGTAAAACAATTACTGGTGAGTATTATGCATCATTATTAGAGCAGCTGAAAGAAGAAATTAAAAAAAAACGACCCCATTTGGCGAGAAAAAAAATTCTCTTTCATCACGACAACGCCCGAGTTCACACATGCTTCGTTTCAATGGCTAAAATTGAAGAACTAAAATTCGAATTGGTCGAACACCCACCGTATTCACCAGATTTAGCCCCCAGTGACTTTTTCTTATTTCCAAACTTGAAAAAATAGCTCGGTGGACAGAGATTTACGGACAACGAAGACGTCATTGCCTCTGTAAGTGCTTATTTTGAGGAACTTCCGAAAACGCACTTTTCTGAAGGATTAAAAAAACTTAAAAAGCGATTGACCAAGTGTATATAGCTCCAAGGAAATTATGTTGAAAAATAAAAAAAAATTTACCCAAAAAAAATTGTTTTTATACTTTATTCTAAAGACTTATTGAACTACCCTCGTATATTGAACCCAAAATTTCTATCATAGTTGCTTCATCCAGTACATTTTTTGTATTTGCCATGCTATTATTAGTTGTAATATTATTTACTAATGTAGTATCCAAATCTTCTTCAGTATTATATTTACTCAGAAACATATCTCGTCAATGCTTGCCTAAAATATGCCATTTGAGCCGATACTTGATTTGTAAAGCATAAGGTTAATTATCATGTCCCAAACCCATTCCTCTAATGTAAGAAAAAAAATTTTATACGACATCTTGATTTAACCTGTTAGTTAATAAATACTGTACTTGAAAGGATTCCATATTACATTATTCTTGAAGATATTTTAATAACTGTTAAAGAAATGTATTGCTTAAAATAATTCCCTTTTGAAAAGGTAAAAGATTATTATGCTTTCCAACTTGAATATTACTTATGAGATGATTCATTCTTTTTAAAACGTCATCCTCTTTCTTTAAATTGACACCATAAGCATAGGCTACCTCGTATTTCCCTTGTTTTAGATTACTATTAAACAAGTCAAACCATTGATTTAGGGGCCTGCGGCGGCTCAGTCGGTAGAGTGTCGGATTCCCACGCCGGTGACCCGGGTTCGAATCCTAGTCTCTGCCGATTGATACAAGCACCTCTGTAAAAATTACATGTGCTTTGTTTACAAACACACCGCAGACCCCCGTCGCCGATTAGCACCTACATGGAAGCACAAACATGGCGACGTTAAATAATATAAAAAAAAAAATAAAAAAAACCATTGATTAGTATCTTCAAATAGATCTGCACACAAGTAGTAATATTCATAATAAATCAAGTTATTATCACCCAAATATCTGACTGCTTCTGCCGTAGAGTGAGAAAATACCTGTGCAGCTAATGAAACCTTTTGTCTTTCGGTGCCAGTACAATCAATGTGTTTTTGTTCTAACTTATAAGCAATTTTCAAGTCATCTTGAATAATTAATAGTATTTCCTCCAAAACCTTATTTGTTATTACTGTATTGCAATAAGTAAAACCAGAGTCAATAAAATTATACCGTATTAGTTTAAGCAAGTGCGGAGGACCCACAAAAACAAAAACTTTTAAGTTTCTGTCACTTGAATGAGCAAAAAAGCAAGACTGATTTTCTCTGATTTCAATGTTAAGTGCAGTGTGCATAGCTGAATTTGTTGGTCCAAGATCTGTAGTTAAAGCAACTACAGTGTATCCTACATCATAAAGTTTACTGATTGTTTCCTTTACAGTGTCAGCAGTCAGAGGCTGATCATAGGCATAGTACACTGGCTGTTTCCACTTTTTAAACAAACCTTGAACTATCCCTACTTGAACTGTTTTATGTGGTCCTACTGTTTTCTCTTTTTTTTTATCAATTTCAATATCTTGAGAAATATATAATTTGTCGAATGCCAAAACAGAGATTCTTTCATGCACAGGTATATCTTTCCCTTTCGTTTTCATGATAGATAAAACTTCTTCTAAAACACCAGGCTCGATCATTAGCTGAGCAGCTTTTTTTTTAAAGTAGACAAAGCTGGTAATGGGTAATTTTTTTTCTCAAGTACCTGTAGCATCTTGGAGTCACACTACGTAATGCTATTATAGATGCAATATCGTCATTGTCCCATATAACTTTTTTTTTGTGAGAGTGTAAAAGCTTCTTGATTTGTCCAAGAGTGAATACAGGTCTTAAAATTTCATACAATTTTTTCTCTATTTGCTTTTGTTTCATTTTTTCCTGTAATCGCATCATTTTTGTCATCTTATTCATCTCTTTTTTCAAGTTATTATTTTCCTTGTTTAGCCTACTATTTTCATTTTTAAAAATTTCATTTTCACTTTTAAGACCTGCATTTTCTGTTTTTAAATTTTCATTTTCACTTTTAAAACCTGCATTTTCTTTCTCTAAATTTTCATTTTCCCTTTTAAGACCTGCATTTTCTTTTTTAAATTTTCATATTCATTTCTATAACAAGAGTGCATGCAATAATAAAATTGTCTCTGTCTTCATTAGCAATAGTTTCCAAGGTGTCGTTTTGGTTACAGTTCCTTCTATTGTCTGCTGTGTACATCTTGATATAAGCAAAAGATCATCGACCAAACCTCCAGTTTTGTCCACTATAACAAACTCGACGACAAATACAAAGGATACTAATTCCGATCTCACAACAAATAATTTCTTTTAATAGAACAAATTTCCGTAATTTATGGTGTACCCTTTTGTAAGCCCGACGAAGTTCATACATTCAACGAATGTCGTGCAAAAGAATAATTTTACGTTAAGACTTCATATTTGAATAGAACGTGGTTTCTGTTTCAAACTGGATTATAGATATATATAATTTATTCTATGCAACAATAGAAATAGCAATAAAAGCAGATTATGTAATAGATATATATTCATAAGAAAACAGTCACAGATGCATGTTTACCAGTTTTAAATCATCTTATAACTTTTGGTTCATTAAATTCATCATTTAAAATCATCTAGAATAGAATTACGTATTAAATGTCACACGATAACAAAGATAAAGCTTTGGTCTTATCTCACACGTGTAACTCATTATGTATAATGGAACCAATGAGCATTAAAAGTTCAAAATTGAAGTATTAAATTATTTTAAATTATTCGTTTAAAGTGCATAACTGTTGTTTGTCAGTTTATGAACTCTATATCCATTAATGAACAATTTCTTCTCTGTACATTAAATATAAATAAATATTGAAAACAACAGAATTCGATATAGTAGTTGCTACTAATTACATTTTTGAAAATGAAGAAATATTGCAACGTTCGTTTTTTCATCTGTCTTATAGTGTGTGATATTAGCGCCAGAATACCGACCGCAGCTCTGCCATATAGATGAAGAAGTGGGTATCTGCATTTCGCAAAAAAATTTGAATCATATAAATAATTAAGCATAAAAATTAATATAAACATTATTTTTCTTTTACAAAAATTCTAGTTCATTTTCAGTGAAAAATGATAATTATATTTTCAACAATTATCTTATGCAAATAAGTTCAAATAAAAATGGATTTTATCAAATGTCTCGGATTTACTTTAAATTCAGATACCCACTTTCTTCATTTGCACGGCTGAGCTCCGCTGTTACTTATCTACCGCAAAAGACAACGGCGAATGATACGATTCTTGAGAAAGGTATACTCGACTAAAATATGATCGAATGTGTATGCATTTTTTATAATCCTCCAATGAGGTTAGCGAAAACAAGCATTCATTCCAATAAAGTTACAGAATTTCAAAAGAATTTAAACAAATTCGATCAGATGTTTATTATAACGAGTATACAACGGATATCAACACCAATATTTCAACTGTGAGGATTATTCCTGGCACCCATTTGCAACCATGAATGGCGAATTTAGAGAATGCTGCTCAGCAGAATAATTTTTTGTTGCATTTACTTATATTTGAAAAGTAACTGGTTTTTGTTTCGATGCTGGATTATATGGAAGAATATTTACGTAACAACAAGCTGTGTAATAAATGTAAAACAGAAACACTTGAAAAATGACAATATAAGAATTTCGTAATAATTATTTGAAATTAAATGATTCACAATTGGCCCCTGGTACTGATTCACTATTATTATAAAAATTATGTTTAAAATAAAAATAAGAGTTGTGTGCGTGCGTGCGTGCGTGCGTGCGTGCGTGCGTGCGTGCGTGCGTGCGTGCGTGCATGCGTGCGTGTGCGTGTGCGTGTGCGTGTGAGTGTGCGTGTGAGTGTGAGTGTGCGTGTGCGTGTGCGTGTGCGTGTGAGTGTGCGTGTGAGTGTGAGTGTGCGTGTGCGTGTGCGTGTGCGTGTGCGTGTGTGTGTGTGTGTGTACGAAAACGTAATTTTTAGTTTAAACGGTTATATTTAGAAAAGATATAGCAATTTAAAATGAATTTATATGAACAAAGAATTACATATTGAAACAATTAATTTAGTTTGAGGAAACTAAGTGCCAATGAATTGGCATAGCAATTTTTTTCGCTACGTAATTTATTAAAATTATTTAACTATTATCAGATGTTAGTACGTAGATTCATTAAATTCCTAATCATCTAAAACATTTTGAACGATTTTCCATCATAATTTTCGTGTGCAACAAAAGAAGGGATAGAGCTGATCTAGAATTTGTGGTAGAAAAAGTTATGCTCTTTTTAATGCAATTATACCAAATTGTTCATAATTTAAAAATCAAAAATATTATTTAACAATATATTCTTCTCCATATTCCTAATCTCCTCAAATTTTTGCAATTACTTATATTTCCCAGATATCACTGTTTATACAAAAAATGATGCTTCAGTGTATAACAGGAAAAAGGAAATACCTTATTTAAAATTTCGGGTCGGAAAAAATAGGTAATTTTATGCTCTTTCAAATGTATTTAAACTGAATCAATAATATTATTTCAAACATACCAAAAAAATTGAAAAACTGAAACTTAAAAATCGAAAAATTGCTAAAATACGAAAACATATTGAAAACAAAAATAATATTTTCAGCCCCCTTCCTTTAAAAAGAAAAAAAAACACATACAAACACATACACATACACACACTCACACGCACACACATACACACATCCATACAGACATTTTCTAAAAATAGAGTATTTTAATTTCTAATGTCTCAAAACATGTTTCTATAATGTTTTAGCATAACTTTTTTCTACCATTTCAAAACCTTTACCTCATAGAGGAAGCAAAATGAAAAATTTCCTGCGAGCCACTAACTATCAATAATTTCTATCTAATTTACTTTTATTTAAACTTCGGAAACAAGCTTCCTTCAACATTCGGACGAAAATAACTCCTACATCTATTTTCATGAAATTCAATGATCAAAAAAAGTAATATTAATAACTTGCAAAAATATAGACAACCATTCGGAACGAAATCGTTTCTCCACAAAGTACGCGCAGCCACCCCAAGCCCTTAAAAATAAACATCAAACGCGTGGGTAAAAAATATCAAAACCTTAAGGTCTTTTAGCTTCTATTATTGGATGTTCTTAATTTAGAATAATGAAATAAGATCTTTTCGAGTATATTTAGATTTTTATTAGCCAACGTTTCGGGAGTATATCTCCTCCCCTTTTCATGGCTTTTGAAAATATTTACATATAATATAAGATAAGTATGGTCAAACATATGAAAATAACATATAAAAATCAAACTTTCAACCATATTTATCCTATATTATATGTAAATATTTTCAGAAGCCTTGAAAAAGGGAGGAGATATATTCCCGAAACGTTGTCTAATAAAAGTCTAAATATACTCGAAAAGATCATATTTTATTATTCTACATATCAAAACCTCCCTTAAAAATGAGAACCTCAAAAGCTACCCGCGTTCAAAAATAAATCCAAAGCCATGCGGGCTATCCAGCATATGTATACACCAGTCTCGCAGTAACAGCAGCAGCAGCAGATACAACCCTGACTGCGCGTGCGTGCGATGATCCAGGCGCGCGCCACTTCTCACGCACACAGTCACGCACACGGACACAGCGTAGCGAGGGGTAGGTATACAGCTACGGTAGGTATAGCTCGCTCTCTCGCCGACACCCTTCAGTCGATGCCGGAAGCTCACGTCGCACGCGTCGCCTTCTCTCACCCCCTCGACCTAACACTCATACACACACACGTCCTCTTTCTCTCTCTCCGTAACAACTCGGCTCGTGCGCGCCAACAGCAATAAACGCAAAAAACATAGAACCACCAAGAGGGGAGGAAAAACGGTAGCCCGTCGACGCAAGCTGGCTTACTCTGCGAAGCGCAGAAGGAGGAAGAAAACGACAGCGTTCGCCATGTCGCAGCGCCAGTGAAAGCTCCAGCACACCTACGCGATATATATAGACACACGTACACAGACGGAGTGCTGCGCGAAATCTTCGTTGCGGTGTGCGAGTGTGGTAGAAAAAACACTATCGAGCCTGTGCGCGCTTATAACACGCATCTACCCGTTTCGCGAAGAGGATACAAAGATGAGAGTGGACTCGGTGAGGACGGCGTTACGCGGGACGGCGACGAGCCCGCGCGCAAGTGTCGCACTTGCGGGATAATATACCCGATAGCAGCGGGTCTTTGTGACATCCAGTGACGTTACACTCTGCCGAGATCGTCGTCGCAGGGGAGAAGGGGGGCCTCGGACGATACTCTCGATGAGATCGTCATGCGCCTGCTGAGCCCGTCACCCGCTGTCGCCTGATTGCGCCAGCTTCTTTTAACCAAGACACGCAACCTGTATCTTTTTTCTTTTTCTTCGTTTCTTTTTGTGCCTACGGTACGTGTAACGAACGTGAATTCGGTCGCCTCTGCTGCTCCGCTTTTAGAGGGTTGTAGTGCGCGCAGTGCCCCGCGGTATACAGATACAGATACAGATACACAACAGTAGCAGTAGGTGGCGGTAAGAAGTAGAAGAGGAGGAGGAGGAGGCGGAAGAGGAAAAATGAGGTCGAGCGGCGGTGTCGGTGCTGCTTTTCTGCGCGACCTCGTCGTCCTGTACTGCGTCAGTTTTACACTGCTGGCCGGTAATTATGAGCTTTCTCGGTGTTACTCGCTGCACACGTTCGTCTCTGGGTTGGAGTGATGTATGTACTATGTCGGCTGTTTGAGTTGGATATGCGAGACGAGAATGCTTGAGGTTGTTCGAGGTGGTACTGTTTTCTAGAAAAGTATCGTTGTACTGGTGGGGGACGATGAGGAGATGATTCTTTATATTGCAGTTTTAAAGGATATCTCGCGTTGAATCAACTCAACTTTTCAATCTTGATTAGTTCGATTTTATATTGAACAAAGAAACTAGTTGTTTGATGCCTAAAATTCGCTTAAAATAAGATATGGAAATCATAGTACTTTGTTATATACACATACAAAATTGATTTTCTTTGGGTCCATTAGAAAGAACTGATCATCTTTTTTTTCATCTCATTTCGTACATATACCCCCCCTCTCTCTCTCTCTCTCTCTCTCTTTTGTAGTTAAAATCTCACTCCAAATGCTTCAAATGACTGTGTTTTCATTGTTTTAGAGTGACTATCTACTCTGAAACACTTATTCAAGTATTTTGTAAACTATAATGATTTTTTTGTATTCCTTATCATCATAGAATAATGTACATCTGTTGTCATTGAAATATATACTACTTTATAAATGTACAATAGATCTTGGCAGCAGTTTCAGTGTGAAGCATATGTGCAAATTGACCACTAATTTCAATATTAGATAATTTAATTTAATTATTAATATAATTATTTAATAAAATCCATTCTAATATGAAGCTTTCTTATCGTAGTTGTCATGTTTTAATTATGAATATGCACGATAAAATAAATACATTATAAGCTTTACAAAATGATTGACAGGAGCTCAATTTCATTAATTCTGTTAGAATAAAATGTTCAAGCTGCATTAATAATAGAGTGTAAATATGAAAATGACTTTGCGATGCTGTATAAATAATCCCGGGGTTAATCTTCCAATGCTTTTTACATAAACGGCGAGGCAACCTTCATACATCGTGTTTTTATTTACCAAAGGAGTCCGAGAGAACGGCGAATTTATTATTGATCGAGCACGCCACATTAAGTTCGATAATTTATGCACAAAAATTTTTTTCCACAATCCACTCAGGCACGTATTAATATTTTAGCGCCCATTTTGGCGAGCTGAACTTTTGCAGATATTACGCGTCGTCACGAAACCGGCCCGCTCGTTTAGTGCGCGAGCTCCACTGCTCGTGCGCCTACACATACACGCGCATGTATAGGTATATATAGGTATGTGTATCCTGGCCCGCGATGGTAGTCCTATATAGTGCTCGCCATGTTGATCCCTCATCCTTTCTGTTATATAGAGCAGTTGCTATATACCAGTCGCCTGCGAAACAATACCATTGGCCCAAATTGACTCCTCGAGTGCTATTACGCGTTGGCTGTAAAGTGTTGTCTTAATCGAGCAGGCTCACGCTCTAAAGAAATTAGAGTCAATCATTCATGACGTTGGTACGATATCGCCGACGAAGGCATTAGGTACGGGCAAGCTATTACTACGATGGGTCAATATTGAAACTGTATAAATGTTGGGATTACCGTTGTAAACATTGTTATGTTATAATAATGTGTGGCATTTAAATGTACTCGATTTGTTTATTAATTTGTTAGGGTGAGTGTAGTTTTTTTAATTTGTTCTCGGACATTTTTTGGCGTTGGGGTAAAGATAGCTTTTCAACTTTCTTGCAGAATTTTAAAATTCAGAAAGTTTTGAAAATATGTATTTTAACAGTCTTCAATTACGTAATAGAGTAAACGTGCATTTACATAATAAAGTAAACGTGCAATTACATAATAAAGTAAACGTGCAATTTTTGTTCGTTGTTTTTAAAATAAAAATAATAATACTTTCTTAAAATAATAATACATTTTTAAAATTCTAGAACATTTGGGTAAAACTTTACTGGAACTAATCCTTAATAAGTATACTATTTCGTAAAAAAATACGTACGCACTACCTGATTTTTTAAATCATTTCTATTCTACATGTGTCTGTGTAAAAAAGTATATTTATGTCCGAATCAATATTTTGTTATTGCTATATTTAAGGGAAAACGAAAGGGTACTTTTCAAACTCATTTTCTGAATCCAGATAATAACAGAGTCTTTTGAACATCGAACCATGTTTTGAGAATTTTCCGTGGTATGCAGTGCATATTGGACTCTTTCACATCTCCTTAACGCGATGCTAAAGCCACCTATCACCGACAAATAGGAGGAACCACTTTTCTCATTTAATTTTCAATTTTTACCAAATATCTTTATGAAACGTTATTATTCTAATCAAAAACAACAACTTTCCAGAGAGATATTTTCGCAAAATTGAAAATTGAATGAAATAAGTGGTTCCCCGTACTTGAAGGTGACAGAGGGTTTAGCATCACCTTAAGGAGGTTCGAGCGCCAAAATGAAAATGAAAATGAAAGAGAAGAGCTAAAAGAAATTGTACTTGTTAACAAAAATGGTAACTAGACACTGCTAAAATTTTATATCATTTAGGAAGCTCATTAACGAGAAAAAATTGTTTGAAATGTTTTTTATTCGGTTTATATGAATATATGAATTTTCTGTTAACTACCATATCTTTTCGAAAAAATGCTTACACTTCTGGAAATTTTTACAGTGACTGTAGATAGCAATTCTTTATATTGTAAAAAAACGTCAAGTTTTTTTCATTAAAAATTTTTTCCTTTTATACTACCATATCTTTACGAAAATGTTCCTAAATTACTTGAAATTTTAACAGTGAGCTTAAAGAATATTTCTTTATATATAATAAACATTTGTCAAAATTTTCTCTCTATTTTTACAAAAATTATTTTTTTTTGTTAATAATAAGTCAAAAAATTATTATTTTTTTATAAATATGTTTGCAGTACTGTCTGTAGTACAACATAACATGATTATATTAAAGATTAGACATTAATCAGTTAGGTATTTACCAAAATGATATTTTTTATCAAACCATGCCGCTCGAACCTCCTTAAGGTGATTTTCATTTTTACCAAAATATCTCTCTGAAGAGTTGTTGTTTTTGATTAGGACAACAACATTTCAGAGAGATATTTACTAAAAATTGAAAATTAAGTGAAAATAGTGAATGCTCGTAATTGTCGGTGGAGGGTGAGTTTAGCATCACCTTAAGTAATAAAATAATATGTTATTTCGTAATTCTTTTAAAGCTATTCTTGAATCTTTTATATATTTTTTAAATTAGATGCGATAAATAAAACTTGGCAGAAGAAATACTCAAAGATCAAGGTTAAGAAAGTAAGAAAAAAATCTACCTTGTATTTGGAAGCCTAAACGGATTGTTAAATTGAAACTTACATTTCTTAGGTAGAGAAAACATTTTTACAAAATACTGATTATCTTAGAGCATATATTTTAATTATTTTTTTTATTTCAAAATAGTTATGACAATAAATAAAGTCTTAATCGGATACACTTGAAATTTGGCTGAGTTGTTCTTCATTGTGCCTATAATGAACAATTCTATGGGACAGTTTTGCAATTAAGTAAGTTTAACCAGAAATATTTGTTTACAAAAATATACTTAAAAAGTACTGAAAACGTGTTTTTTAATGTAATGAATTCTAGCTACTGTTATTTTTTAAATTGATATTTGAACAAATTCTGCTCCACAGTTTTCTTCAGTACTACAAGTGAAATGTACAATGAATTTTATAAGAATCAAATATTTCATTGCCAAAACCAATTTCAAAATGTAGGTGTTTTAATCAATTCTAAAAGAACTCTTGCTGTAACAGCTCAAAAAGGTTTTTTAAAGTATTGAGGCATGTTTGATTATATTTTTGGTATGTTTCATGGTGTGAAGATTTCAATAGTTGCAGTGCTAAGATGCAGAAAATAGATTTTTTACTAGGGGGCATCCTTAATAAAAATAATATTTACTTGTGATAATAGCACTTCGCGTTTCGTAAATTGAGAAACAACTTTTTTATAACACGTGAATAAAAAAAGACCATTTTCGGCGCCTATAAAGTGCAGCGAAAATAGAGTTTTCCGAGCATCAAATAAAGGGTACGGAAAATACTCATTTCCGCTACCTTTTATTTTCGGTAGCGAAAATGAGTATTTTCGTTACCCTTTATTTATTTTTGCTCCATTTCCTTAATAAAGTGGACGACTCGAAAAACTATATTTTCAATCCACTTTGTAGACGATAAAGAATGGCCTTCTTTATGCACTTGTTGTAAAAAATACGGTACGCAACTTGGGGCAAAAAGGTATTTCCAGACTCGGATGATGATTTTGAGCACGAGTTGAAGTCGAGGGCACCGAAGGCCTCATCATAATCATCATCCTCGCTTGAAAATACCCATTTTCGCCCCAAGTTGCGTAATATACTATAATCAAAAAGTTTTAATTAATTAAAATTTAGATTTAAGTAAAAAGTGTATTTTTATTTTCTTTTTTTTGATAGATGTGTGTAGCATAAAGAAATGTATTGAAAACATTATTTTTAAACATTTATTTAAAATCAAATTAGTTTTATTTTATTTTTACGTCATATTAACTAAAAGCTCATTTTACCCCAATAATGAGGCAAAGTGAACGTAAATGACTTTATTTATCATATTTAGAACTATAATTGGTTCTTTTTAATTATCGAGGATGAAACTTACAGGTATTATTAATGAAAGTCTAAAGTAGAATTTGAAACTAATTATAATTACTTTATTACTTCATACTTTATTACAAAAACTTTTGAAGTCTCACTTTGCCCCAATCTTTCTTATAGCTTTACATGAATGCTTATTTACAAAAACAACAACGTTTGAGAAAGATATTTTTTCAAAATCAACAATTAAACGAAAAGAGTGGTTCTCCGTATTTATCAACAACATGGAGTTTAATACTATAGGGGAGATCAGAGTCTTATACCTTATACCCATTACCGACATTACCGATTTTTCGTTTTATGCTATCAATTTTTCCTTTAACGCAATTTTACGAGTATAAGTACGCACATTCTAAGTGATAAATAGATTGTGCGTACGTTCGCGAAATTTGAAAATCTTATATATTCTCTGAATAAAACGAAAACCTACCATGTCGGTATTCGACATCCCCTAAACAAATATAGATGTGAAAAAAGCCTTAATTCATATCATGAGAATGCATTGCAAGTTTTCACGCTAGAAAAATATTATATTAGAATAAAATAAAAATAGACAGAGAGAAAGAGCTTAAATGTGAATTTTGTTTCATATAAAAATATGAATTTATTTCGAACTTATAAAGAATTGAAGATAGTGACGGAAATTATATGAAATTTGAGAATTTCCAACTCCTGTATTCGGAGGTTCTTCAGTAGATTGCTCACAGTGTTATTTTTTAACAAAGTACTTAAGTATTTTTTCTAAGCACTAGGTATTTGTCCGACGATACTTAAATACTCTTGTACTTAAATATTCTTTTCAAATATTATACTTGTACTTTCTTTTAAGTAATAAGTACCAATTTTCCCAACACTGATGCTCATGAGTTTAATAAAAATACTTTTATTATTTCCATCATTTTTTACTATGAAAACTTTAATAGTAACGGTTAAAATTATACAAAACATTTTATACGGAAATAACGGATATTTGGAATACCTCATATCTTGAAAGTACGGCTCGAAACAAGAACATATTTGAGATCAAACTACATGCTGATCTTCACTTCAAGGTATCAGAAAATACCTTTCAATGCCTCATTAAAATTTATTCCCGGAAAGTTAAAATTATAAGCTCTCCCAGTAAACTAGACTTGAAAGGAATTCGTTTACTACCAATAACTTATAAACAGAATTTATTTCCTCAACTCGCACTGTGTTATGTCTTGCATCCCACACACACCTACTTTTCAAAACGTTTGGAATGCCCTCTTTCCCTTGTAACTTATAAACTCCTTTCCGCGAATCTATATTCAATCTCTTTCGCAAGAAAATATAATATCACCCAAGGATTGATGTATCGTGGAGAGAAGCCGACTACTATAAAAAGTTAATTCGCCCGATCTCAATTGCAAAAAGGACTCTCAAGGAATCTGCTCATTTAAAAGTTTTCAATCCGAAGTCCCCCCCCCCCCCCTTCCTTCGATTACGTTACACATGCCTCTCTCTCCTCCCCGCGCGTTATCGGTGGGTCAAGCGCTATTACGTCTTCTTTTTCGTATATACTTGAGCCACCCACGATATCTCTCTATATAGCCTCGACTTTCTCACTCCATCCTTCCACCCCCTCCACATCTTTCTTCTTCTTCATCTGTCTCTCCCCCCTCTCTCCCTCTCTCCTTCTTTCGCTTTTTCAACCCTTCAAAGCTGCGGTCCGCGGGAGTCGACGCTCTCCCTTTTCGGCATACATGTATAGGTACTGCGCTCTTCAACAACCCAGTTTTCTCTTTGTTTGGATTTGCGCGCGTGTGTGCACGTTTCTGTCTTTTTCTCACAGGCGCGCAGCCACTCTCAGCCAGCGTTTGTCGGCGAGTTATTACGTGCAATGCGCGTTTACTTTTTTCTTTTTTTTAACGAAGACAATTTTAGTTCGCTGAATCGTGACGCTAAATTTAACGACAATGACGTGACCCTGAGCGGGATAAACACAGACGTTCGCGCGCGCTAATTAATAGATCGCTCAGGTTATGTTTTGACGGTTGGATGAACATTTGGAGTGGACGTTATTTTTAATTAATTAATAGCTCCTGTATTGACGGGAACAGGGATGCATTTTTTTATGATTATTTGAAATGAATTGGAAGCACTGGTATATAAATAAAATGTATGGAGGACATGTATTTAAAACTTCTTATTAGCATTAAATCAGAAATGCTTCTGAACATTTTTTTAAGTAAGGGTATACCATTTTCAAAAACTTTTTGTAGGACTCAGATTTGAAGTTCAAACACATTTTTCACTAATTTCTTATATAAAAATAGAATTTTTCATAAAATTTCAATTCATTTACCCCTAATTATTGAAGTTATACATAAAACTGCATTAAATCCGATTAAAAACAACCGTTTTGGATGGATCCATTGAATGTATAATATTGAAATCATTTTTTAGGAAATTATTAATTTTTAAAAATTTGTAAAAATCGAAAAAAAAATTTTAAAACTAATATTTTGTTATTAATTTATAGAAATAATTTTAAAGTTACTTTAAAATATATCAATTGAAAGAAAATTATACCAACTTTATGAAAACGTATATAATCTTGACAAGTACAAGGTATAAAATTTATTGTTTTTTTATACGTTGAATTTGTCAATTATATGTACGTTTTTATAAAGTTGGCATAATTTCCTTTCGATTGATATATCTTATAATAACTTTAAACTTATTTTCGTGAAATTATAACAAAATTTTAGTTTTAAAAAAATTTAAAACTCGAAACAAAAATTTTTTTGTTATTTTATACGTTGAACTTGTCAAAAATATGTACGTTTTCATAAAATTGACGTAATTTAATTTGGATTGCAAATATTAGTTTAAAACATTGTAAAAAGCGAAAAAAAAAGGTCATTTTATACCTTGTACTTGTCAAGATTATATACGTTTTCATAAAGTTGGCATAATTTTCTTTCAATTGCTATATTTTATAGTAACTTAAATTTTTTTTTGTAAATTAATAACAAAATATTAGTTTTAAAAATTTATTTTGTCTTTTAATACGTTCAATTTTTTAACTAACAATACCTAAACTCTTGTATCTAATGAATGAATTATAGCACTCATTTATTAATTGCGAATTTTCATTATAAGATTCCTTAATTAAATGGATTAATCAGAACCTCTCTTTGAGAAAGCATTCTGTTTAAGGCATTTAGCTGCAGTTTTTTGTTTGTTATACCGCTTGATTAGACATTTTTCTCTAGCCTCTATAACTCGACAATTAAAGGATAAAATTCAATGAAATTTTCACTGAATATTAGTTTTATTTTTTTTGCCGGTTAGGACGCAACTGATTTTCAATTCTAGTAGTATAATCAATTGCCAAAACTTTTTCAGCATTAATAATTAAGATTTAGTTATTTTATTTGCGATTTTACGGAAAAACTGCGTAAGTGCTCTTTAAGAAACCTTAAATTCGAGGTAGTCACCTTTAAATGTTAACTTTAAGCACCCAGCTTACAGGAAACTTATTTTTTTGACAATTACCAACTTTTTAGAGGCTTACTTTTGATATTTGAAAACTTTTGGCAATTTTGAACCACCCTAGTGTGCGTACATGCACATATAAGTGTACGTGTGTGCATACGTATGCATGTGTTGCTGTGTTTATGTGTATAAGTGTAGTTCATTGGGGCTCAAGCAAATTTAATGAAGCTTAATTTAAAACTACTTATGAACTCCTCAATCAAATTTACGTATTTTGCAAAATCCATCAACAGATATTGACCTATGCATAATAATTTAATGTATTGTATGACATAATGACTGATATACCCCTCAGAGAAAGTTGAGTGCCAAATCAGCGTTTTTTATTATTATAATATTTTATTATGATTATTACTATTATTATATTATTTTCTTTTATTATTACTTACGCGCCCATACGCACAAGTTCTCTATTATGCTTTATACAAAATTGTAGTCTCGTGGTTGTTTCGCTATAAGAGCCAGTGTCAAAAGTTCTAATTTTCAAACATTATTTTCTTCAGTAGTTTAACTGAGTATCTCACTTCACCAAAAATTCAATAGATAATTTGAAATTTATACTTTTAATGAGATTCATGTTTTCTGTTCGTAGACTTTCAGAATTTATGTAAATTACATCTTCAATAAAATTAATTTACACAGTTTATTTATATTGCCAATAAAGAACTCTTTTTTTCTTTAAGATGTTGTTCAATTAATAAATCATTGTTGCATAAGTTCTCTGAGTTTACTCACTCATGTACTTTCTCTCATACTACAGCCACCCACCTATGTGTTTTTCTTAAGAGGTCACTCTACGACCTCAGCAATAATTTTCAATAATTTTTTTTTCATAGAAAAATTTATTTAAAATATTCAAACTTTTTACACATAAAAGAAGAGGTTTCACACTTATAAAATATATTTTTTATTTTTAATTTGTATGTAAAATCTGGCTGGTCCAGCTGCCTGAAGTTGACCCTACTACAATTTGGTTGACGTGATATCTCCACTTTGAAGAGCCTGAAAGCAAAAAAGTGGATGGGTTATTAATAAATAAGCTTTTCGCTATAGCCGGTAGTACTCAATAAACAAAATTTGATGAAAAATAACAAAATGGCAATTGCAAAAAAAGGTCGAAAATTTCAAATGTCCGCCATTTTGTTATTTTTCATCAAATTTTGTTTATTGAGTACTACCGGCTATAGCGAAAAGCTTATTTTTTAATAACCCGTCCACTTTTTTGCTTTCAGGCTCTTCAAAGTGGAGATATCACCTCAGCCAGATTGTAGTAAGGTCAACTTCAGACAGCCGGACCAGCCAGATTTTACATACAAATCAAAAATAAAAAATATATTTTATAAGTGTGAAACCTCTTCTTTTATGTGTAAAAAGTTTGAATATTTTAAATAAATTTTTCTATGAAAAAAAAATTATTGAAAATTATTGCTGAGATCGTAGAGTGACCCATTAAGTTATCTATATATGTTGAAACATTATAAACTCAGATTAAAAGAAAATATAACAAAGAGAAAAAAGAATCAGAAATAAAATTACATTCAGAGTGCTAGTTTCATAAGTAAAAAGTTACTATAGTAACTATACAATTGTTTTTGTGGTCGTCAGGTGAAAGAATACATGCTACGTACGAACGTTTTTTAAGAACTATTGCAGATAAAACACTAGAACTTATAAAAGACTTAAGTAATGTTAATTTTCGTTTTTTTTCCAAGTATATTTGTATTAAATAACAGTACAGTATAGTTTATAAGAATATTGTTAAACATGTATTCCAAATGTATTGGAAATTTATATTGAATAGATTCTGAACTGTTACTGATTCAAATTTTCAAATGCCTGTTCATATGAATACTATCGATCTGAACCTTCAATAATTCCTCATCATATTTGGAGTGAATCTTGATAGATTCAATAGCAGAGACAAATTAACAATGCAGATTTTCAAAATAACTGTATTCTACTTGATCATTTAATTTAAATAAAACTTTTTATGCGTGTTAATTTATATATAAAGGATATAAACATTTTTAGAACATTGATTTTATTTGTTTTTACATTTTCTTTAATTCACGCAAACCAAGCGCCATAAAAAAAGTTTGCATGTGGTGAAAATCAAATAGAAATATGTCGAAAATAGCTTTTTTATACCACTCTTTATACAACTTTGATATGATTTTTCGGCACTCGAGGCATAAAATACGGATCGAAACTAGTGCGTAAGTAGATTATTTACCTCTAGTGAATTTTCACTCTCGCTTCGCTCGAGCGAAAAACGCCACGTGGGGAACATAATCTACTTCCGCACCCATGTCGAAATGTACTATTACAGTAGGGGAGACCTGGGCTAAGATGGACACTTTATGTTTCGGGACTTTTATTTTTTACCATTTTATGAAAAATAATACTATTGCAATTATTACTATTATCTTATCGAGTAATTGGTTATAACTAACTATTTAAATAGGTTCAGCACTTTATTTAGTCATTTACTATATGTTTGTTCTTAGTTTTAAGAACATGGTTCACTGTCCAACTTAGCCCCTGTCTCCCCTAAAATAGCAAGTGGGTAGTTATCTAGTATTTCACACTAATTAGTTCTTGTTTTGCTATGTAAGATAGTTATATTTTTTCTATTTTTTATAATACATACATTACTACATTTTATTAGATTATATACATACACATACGCATACGCACGCATGCACTAACATTTTTTAAAAGCCTTTTTATCTGATTTAGGAATCTCGAAAACATTGAAATTAATTAGACTCTTTTATACAAAAATTTTCATCTATATAAGGGTTTTTCAACAAACTCAACTGAATGAAATGTCTATCTAGCGCAAATATTTACTAATTCGTCTATAAGGCTTGAGGTAAAATGCTAATATGGAACCTATAAAAGTGATATAAGCATATGAAGAATTCATAAACCGTAAATATTTAAAAGATAATTTTCTTCTATATAAAATACTGCTAGGGGTATCAAAAAATTTGGTCAATTTAATCAGAATGGGCCTAGATAACAGTCGGGACATAGTCAGGTCAGGTAAGAGTCTATTACAGCCATTTGACATCCACAATGGGCTAAAGCAGGGAGATGCTCTATCAACCCTCGAATACGTAGCCACGGCAGTACACAAAAGTATGGAGGGAATTATAATAAATGACTCCCTAATACAATTGCTAGTATACACAGATGACATAGACATTATAGGAAAAAAACAGAGAAACCGTAATAAAAAAAACGTAGAAATACTAATAAAAACTGCTAAAGAAGTAGGCCTAGAAATAAGTGAAGAGAATACCTAGTACATGGTCACTAGCAGAGCGGGGCCCGAGATTGCTGATACCGACTGGAAATCTCCGGAAAAACTTTCAAAAAAGTAGACGACTTTAAATACCTTGGTACGATAATAGACCACAAAGATGAAACTCATAAAGAAATAAAGAAGAGGCTGCATTCGGAAAATGCATGCCTATATTCGGTAAATAACTTACTAAAATCACGATTACTATTGCGAAAGACTAAATTAGAAATATATAGAAAAATCATAATACCAGTACTTCTATACGGATGCGAAGCGTGGGCGAGAACCAAGCGAAAAGGAAGTAGATTTAGAGATTTGAGAATAGAGCACTTAGAAAGATATTTGGGGCAAAATAGATGAGATTACTAGAGACTGGAGAATTTTACGTAACCAAGAAATACACGAGCTATACGGGAGGTCAAACATTACCAGAGTGATTAAATCCCGAAGACTACGATTGGGCATGTAGATAGGATGGGTAACGAAAGAGCAGCACTTAGACTGCTGGTAGGGAAGCCGACAGGAGCAAGAACTCCAGGTAGACAGAGACGAAGTGGGAGGACAATATTAAAATAGACCTACGAGAAATAGGAAGTTAAATGGGGCGAATTGGATGCAACTCGCAAACAATACAGAAAGATGGCGTAACTGTGTGAACAAGGCTATGGACTACATAGCTACGGATAGCTAGTCCCAACAAGTAGTTATTATAGCTATGGTGATGATGCGACCACGTCTACAGCCGGCGTAGATACTATGTGATAGCTGTTACCCTACAGGCACCGTTGATGCTTACCATTACTACTTGGCTTTTATAATAATAATATAATTAAGTGGAAAACTTGAAAAAAAAATTTCCTTAATTTTTATTACTACTGCATGACTGATAAAATCTTGATTTTTTTCACTTATTCTATCGAATTTGATACTCTTTTTTAAAGTTTCCCTTAACTTGCACAGATTAATTTTTTTTTTAATTTTCATTTTTTGTCAAGCTTTAAATACATTTGTTCGGTACAAATCATCTACTTACTAGTAAAGACATACAGTAAAACTTCGGGAAGATTCCCACGTAAGAAAGTCAATTTTCTCCCTCCCCTCTTCTCTCTCTCTCTCTCTCTCTCTCTCTCTCATCCTCTCGCTGCCGCGTTCTCAGCGCACGAGGGGTAGGGGTGGGGGTGGCAAATAAGTATGTGTGTCGCGTATATCGATTGCGCGACGGGCGCACGCGTGGCGCTGCTGAATGAAAGCTCTTTACGCCTCCGCGCGGCGCCCGCGCGCTCTCTTACCTTCTGGCGTGGCGCAGTTGCTGCTGCTGCTGCATGATACTGGTGCCTCCCTCGCACTTACCCCGCGAAAGACTCATTCATGGAGACGCCGACGGGTCGACTCTCTATAACCTTATATCTCCGTGGAAAATCCATTTTCGTCGCTGCGAGCGCTAGCTGCGCGATGATACCATGTATACATCCTCGAACAGCAGCTTCATGTCATTTTCTGTTATTACAGTATGTTAAAGCCACTTATTTAAATAGGGAATAACTTATTTACTTTACTTCAAATCAGTGAATACTCACTGCTGAATCAGTGGATTTTCGTTAATTCAGTGGCAGTGATGCACTTTTTATGCTTTCATTTTTAGAGAGTAGGGTATGAATGCACTGCTACATGAGGATTCCACGGTCTTGCTTGTTTTTTAGATGAATTCTGAATGTACGAGTTTGTGTTTACAATAATACTAGGATGCGCAACGAAGTTGCAACGTTTTAGGAAATTGTATTCTGCACATATGAGCAATTCTACAGTCAATCGGAAACTTGATAAAAAAATTTTAAAAAATTTCTAGTGACAATTTTGATCTACGGTTACATTACTATTAAGCATTTTGTGCTTAATAAAGGCTTCTATTAAGTTGCTAATAACTCAGCTCATATTGGTCAAAACAAATTATTTTTCAAAATAAAAAAATTGACTTTAGAGCTTTAATTTGAAACATGTTAGATCAAAAACCATTACTTTCGTACAAAGTTATACGCATTTAAAGATAGTGATAAAAACGTCAATAAGAACCTTTATTAAATTTAATAGTAACGTGACCGTAGCTCAAACTTGTCACTAGAAATGGTAGTTCACTATTTTTCCCATTTTTACAACGAAACCCACAAAAAAGTACCATTTTCTTTTTTTCCGTAAAGAAATACCAAATATAATACAATTCTTCTAGCACTTCGATAATCGGTCATATTATATGCACATACTTGAAAGGGAGATTCCTGGAAATATTGACAGCAACAGACATGTGTTTGCTTACACAGCTAAGGAAATGATTTTCAAAATAGGGAAGTAGTAATGAATAAAATGGAATGTTTCGGAGATTGTTTTGAGTTTGGCCACATATTGCTCAGCTAGCAGGGTTTGTTTTTGCGTCTACGTGCGCCGTGACCCATATTTGTTGTTTTCCATGTAGGACAGTCATTTTTGGAGGACATTGTGCAGTTCTGATTATTATTCTGAATGGAATTGAAATGTTTTGAATGAAATTTACTGAATGGTACATAGATTATAAGGAAACTTTAGAATCGCTATCTCGTACAAATACACATATTGGAAATTCAATTTAAGACTTATATTTAAGCATGAATTCGATCGAGACAGCTCTGCT
This sequence comes from Gastracanthus pulcherrimus, assembly GCA_949152435.1. NCBI lineage: Eukaryota > Metazoa > Arthropoda > Insecta > Hymenoptera > Pteromalidae > Gastracanthus > Gastracanthus pulcherrimus. The sequence goes on from OX424574.1 coordinate 35,905,882, forward strand.
AATTCATTATTTAGTCACTCATTGGTACTTCCGTTTCAAAATGCTATATAATTTGATAATATTTTAACTATGAAAGTATAGATAATTTCAATATTGATTAACGTCTTTCTGTAAATAGGTATTATTCAATAGATGATCTTTTTTATACAATCTATATATTCTTTTAAAATATGAACTGCGTAATGAGCGTATGTATGTATATGATATTTAATATAAGTTTTAAATTAAATTTTAAAAAATACCTAAGTATTATATTATGTTAGCAAATAATATAGTTTATACATACATATACAAAATATTAATTTTTCTATGCTGAATTAATTGAAATGATCGCATCATTTAAAAGAGTATAAATGGTTAAAGGCTCTTAATCTGAAGCCATAAATTCTTACGTAACTTTGACCATTTATGTATGCTAAATGGAATGCTTTATACATCAACTGTTTATAGGTCTTTATTATACAGTATTTAAGAGCATAAAAATATTTTTGTATTTTTATGTAGAAATTGGTAGCGCCCAGGCCTAATTGATATTTTTCAGCTTCAAGACGGTGTACATGATTTTGGGTTTATCCGTATACAAAAAAGTTAATTGCAAAAAGAGTCTTCAATTAATTACAAACATCGTAGGTAGTTCCTAGAAAAATGCATTTAAAAATATTCTTAGAATAGTTCAAATAAATCAAATAGACACTGTAATAGTTATGATATACACTCAACTGTAAGTATAGCTTTGAACATGGAAGGATTATTGCACTGCGTGTTACCTGGGATAGCAACCGATTTATATACCTCCTATTATAGTACCTAACCTTTCGAACCCGGTTAACATGAATCAAATCGTACCACCATATTCGAAGTTATTTTTACCGTTGGGTGATTTAAAAAAAAGTGGTTCAGCAATCTATTATGCAAAAGCTTCATTTTCTAAAAGAAAAAAAAATAAACAATATTTTGTACTCTTGAATACTATATTATAAAAGAAGCCCTTTAAACTATTGTAATAAATCCATCAGATTCTTTTGTGATTATTTTTATATCACATTCTGATAGATTATAGCATACTACATTTTTATAAACTTTTCAAATTTTCACCATACATCTAAAATAAAAGCATAAATAATCTTTAAGAACGCTCGTGACGTTATTTATCTATATATCATCTATTTACAAAAATTCAAACAAATTCGAAACAGTTCAGTTCTCTGTCTAAATCACGGATACCGCTGCAGAAAACAAAAAGTATGCATCAACCCAATTTATCATCCGCAATAGACAATTAAAGTTAGGTGAGATTTTAAGACCTCAGGGTCTGTCTATCGCCTCAAAAAGCTGCAAATCTAACATTAAGAAGCAACGAATTTTTAAAATCACACCCAAACTTATACCCTAAGGAAGAATCTCTCTGAATGTTCACAGATGGCAACGCACAGACGGACTCGTCGACGCAGTCGTCGTCGTCGGTGAACAAGGGCGCGGCCCGGCAGATGTACGGCAGCGGTAGTCTGCGCCAGACGGGCACCGTGCCGATTTTCGCCGGCACCACCGATATGCCGCCCCTGCGCGGTCGCAACAAGGACAAGGAGGAGCCCAAAAACGCCCTCGGACGCAACGACGACTTCACCAAGAGTCACGATCATGCCACCGACGGACATCATGGTTCGTTCAACAACATGCCAATTACATACACTATAAATGAAGCTTTTCGGCGTTGATAGTTGAATGATAAGAATAATAAGCTTTCCGTTCTTATCAAGAAAGGGGTGATAGGGGACACGGAAAGTAAAACAGAAATGTAGTTGTCTATCAGAGTTCTATTGTGAAAGCTTATATTATATTGATCTTAAATTTAGTTCCCAAGGACAAACTTTCATAAATTCAACAATTTTTCAGGTTTTTAATAATAAATATATATGTTAGGGTCTTAAGAATCACTAATTACGAATCCGGTGTCACGATTTCGAAATTCCGAAATGACGGAACCAAAATAGGGTATGGAAAATGCATACACGGATATACAGAAAAACATGTCTATTCTGCCTATACAAAGGTATTTGAGAACGTTGATGAGGAATTTGTGTTTTACATTTAAAAGTTACTTTTATATAAAGTCCATTATGACAAATTTAAAGTGGCGGATATAAATCACATTACGGGATCTGTAAGGGCCATAAATAAGGTACATATTGTATTTTAAATTATATACATTTATTTTTTATTTAATTAATTCAACCAGAGTACAAACAGTAATACGCGAGTTAACATCATCATTTAGATCAGTATGTCGCAAACAGATTGAAAGATTGTTGGGTTTAGGTTCCTTGAAGTAAACATTTTGTGCTGTTTTAATATTACGAGCTAGATCAGGTCTTATATTACTAGAAAATTTATTAAAAGTATTTGCTACGTCATATATCTTGGTTATTTTTGTACCATATTTTCCTCGATAATATCATCGTTATTACTTGTATTTTTTTTATTGAGTTAAGTTTTATTTTAATAAAATCCCACAATTTCTTATTATTATTACTGGTTTTTGAAATTCATTTTTTTATAATTGTGTTTGGTATGTAAAGTAAGTTTACCTAATTATTTAACATAGTTTTTATATTGCACTTTGAAAACCTCATTCATTGGATCATTTTTCCATTTTTTATACAATTTTTCTTTCGTTCTACAAGAATTAAGTACCCATGTTTATAAAATCTATTTTTGTTATATCGTAGCATCTGTATAAAGAAGTTACATTGATATTTATTACCCGATTTCATAGAAAATATAATATTTAAAAAATTTATATTATTAATTTCCACAATTGTGGTTATTTCCTTTAATGGCTTATTAACATATATAGTTATTTTATCAGCTTTATTAACGTATCTATGGTTGTAACAAAGATTATAATTTGCTAATTGGTAATATTCCTGAAACTCGAAATACCAAGTTTCAGAACAAACTGTTAAGTCCGGTTTAGTTTTTAGATTATCAATAAAGTAATTCAAGATATATGTAGTTAGTTTTCAAACCTCTAATGTTAATATATAAAATGTTAAAACCTCTATGGTATACAATATTATTTAGCGTATCAAGATTATTAATGTATGTTTCACTTTCACTGACACTATCATAATTCAAATCGAACATAACAATTATCAGTCTTTGATAGCAGTAATGTCCTCATTCAGTAGATTTCCATCGTATCCTAAGAATTTTGAAACTATAGGTTTTGATCGAATACTTATACTTATTTTTTCCATAACAACAGTCAATACATTAACTCTGCAGTGTCTCATCACAGTCTTTCGTGAGATCCTCATCCGCACATCTTAAGCATGCGGGTTTATTTCTACATTTTCTCACACTCACACACACAGACACACATGCACACACATATGCACACACACAGGCACACATGCACACACACAGGCACACATGCACACACATATGCACACACACAGACACACACACAGACACACACATACACAGACACACACATACACACACATACACGCGTATACACACGCACACATGTACACACATACACATACATACACACACATCCACACATCCATATGGACATTTTTTTAAATAGTGTAATTTTATTACGAATGTCCCAAAACATATTTCTAACATGTTCTTTTACAAATTTTTTTCACTATTACAAAGCTTCGTTTTTGAGAAAGCAAACTTTGACATACGCTGTAATAACAATATATGATTCATAAATAATATATAATTTATTAAATGTCTCCAGATACCCCCTTGATAAACTACGGTCCAAAAATAGCTTCAGTAAAGTAATGGTTATAATGAATAATTATGAAACAATTACCTTTTAAAAACTGTTTATCGATTTGTATCTTTTATTATCATCTGCATTCCGAAATCATAATATAGTAATTTTTAAAATTAATTCAATATGTTTAAGGAATTAACTTGTCATAATGATAACAGGTCTTGAAATCTCCTGAATCTTTGTAATATACTTAAATATTTTATTATCACAAAATATATGAAACATTTACATCGTCTTGACATTTTTTTATAATTGAGCCCTGATGATTCTTAATTAGCTATTCTACTTTACATGAATTATTAAGTAAAAATTATTATACGCTAAAAGAAATCGCACTTCTACTTTTGATCATAATTCTGCATGTTTTTATGTTAGAAAAATGAACCAAAACGAAAATTCTTGTTCTGATAGATATATTACATCTATTTTCCCAGAAATGGGGCGAGTTTTAATTTAAGTTTCGCTTCGTATGAAAATAAAATATTTAACGTTTAGAGTACCGGAAAACCACTATGATGGCTCAGAAAAGAGTTTTTCAGTTTCTTTTTTCAATCTATAGCATTTAGGGGTTTTGAGGGTTGCTGATTACGTGAATTTTAAGTCGGATGAGAATTTATTTTCAAAATGGGGAAATCTAACATTAGCTTTATCCTTCCATACCGAAAAACCACTATAGTGGCTCGACCCATGATCAACACTTCACGCATGATCAATCCATGATATAAGATACGCCTTTTATGCATTTTCTTACAGGAAAATGTCACAATTTGCATACTTATGATCATAAATAGATACATAATTTGTCACTAAAACTAATAGTTGAGAAGTTCTCTGATATTAAATTTACTTAATCGTTTTTCACAGAAAAGCATACTCTTTATGCAAACATTAATTTACTCTCTTGCTAGACCCTGGTTTCAGAAAATATCAAGGAGACCATGTCTGACTAAAGATATTATTTTTTAAAACGGTCTTGCATGAAATCATGGAAATAAATTAAAAGAAATAAAAACCAAATAATAACTTACTTAGTATACCTGTAAAAGCTTGAGGTTGGTAACCAAACAGAAAAATGTTTTTAATTTTCAACTTTTAGTAATACAAACAATTTTCAACTGCTTTAAGACTTCGTGAATTGAGACTAAATGATCACACCGAACCGGGGTTAAACGGACGTATGCGTAGCATACGTAATTCCATAAATCTCAGTTTTCTTTACAAATTTCTTATCTTTCAATTTTTATACCGATGGTAGAGTCTCAGATTTGAACATAAATCGGTATTTAAGTCATTTTTTTACGTTTGAACAATAGTAACACTTATAGGTTATGTATAGTAAAATGTGTGCAACTATAGCTGTACGCAGAGAAAATTTTCTAATAAAAAATACATATGACGAAATTTGCAGTAAATATTACCGTGAATGGCGGTAAACGAAGGACATTCCAACTTTATGTAAAGTTATATAACGAAATGGATAGTAAAATTTGTTTAAAATATATCTTAAAAATATGGATTTTCTTCCAGAACAATTCTTATAACAGCACTTATAATACTTAAATAAGTACCTTTATATACATTAATATTAAAGTTGACCTAAAATTTGTGTATAGTCAGCCTTGTGTTTTGTTATCCTTCATCAGCCTTTTTATATGGGGCCTAGGGGATTTCAGCCGAAAGTCCCTAATATTTATTTACATTAATAGGGAGTTTATTAAATCAGGCAAATTTTACTATTTAGTCGGATGAAATTTATAGTCAAATATTAGTAAAAAGTGCTGGAAAGTCAGTGTCCCAGTTTATGGTCATTTTACGGTAATTTTACCGTGAATTTGGTTATACGAATTTTTAGAAGAAAATTCTTTCTGTGTATTATAAATCACAATTATTGATGATTCGTTCATAAAATACCAACATACTTGTAATAATTGTTCGTGTTAAAAGGATATTTTTACTTATTACGAAAAAAGAGGTACCCGTTGAGTCCCGCGGCTGTTTCCAGTTAGTCCCGGCACTCAGGACTCAACAGAAATAATAGATTTTTTTACGTTCCAGTTCTCGCTTAAAAATTAACATTTCTTTTGTCTTAAACTAAGAAATATATAGCATTTAAAAAACTATGCCCGTCTTGCCACGGTTTCTACTACTGATTTTTTTAAATTTAACAAATTTCCCAGCACCCTTGCAAGCATTCTCAATAAGTATTTAAGTTCTACAAATGTTCTTTGAAGCTCGAGTCCGACTGATTAGCATTTATCGCCTAGATTGTATCAACGCCCGAATCCCAAATGTATCGACACCGCCTTGTACCGAACACCCGACTGCAAAAAACGAATTTCGTTATACCTATTTTCCGTTCTCAGGCGAGCATCCCTACGAATCCTCGGGTGGCTTCGGCTACGGCGGCTACGGTGGCCGGCAGAAGGCGCACCAGCTGCCGCCGGACTTCTACGGTCCGGGCCGGCTGCCCGACGACACCGGCGATGACTCGAGCGATGTGCCGAGCTACAGGAACGGAGCGCCGGTTAACGGCATGCGCCCGCAGCCCGGCGGCATCTACGGCCAGAGCAGACACGGCAGCAACGGACGCGGAATGGACGGCGGATTCGGTCGCGGTGGCCTGTACGGTGGCTTCGATGGAGGTATGTATTTGTGTTTACTGCGTTTACTTGTTTTTGTTTTTTACTATTCTATTACTTCGACTGTTGGAAATAAGTTATAATTAATAATACGTGCACGATATGGATTGTTTCTTGTAAGAGGTATTGACTATTCAGTGAGAAGAGTTTTTCCTTCTCGGTTCACATGAGAAACTGAAAAATTACTTGAGAAAATATAAATAACGAAAGAAAATTTTTTGGAGTTGAGCTTATACTTCCTACAGATTATACCTAATTTATTCGATATTTAAGTATAAAAATAATATTTATATTACATGTACAGTACTTCTATACGTGGATTTCGTAAGCAATAATATTTTACATTAACAATATAAAGATTTATGTTATCATTCATGATATAGTTTTGAAATATAATATTTTTCGTGCACAATAGTGAAAAAAATGTTATAAAAAAGCCATTAATTAACAGTTGTGCGAAATAACCTCGGTCTTGCCTACAAAATGCGCTTTGTTCCGGGTCAACCTACTGTAATTATCAGCAAGTACCTAAGACTTAGATGTGGAAGATAAATTGAAAAACATTTAAAAACTTACAGTTTTGAACCTCTCCTATCCCTTACGCAGTCCTCGTTATAATAGCGTTACTTCACTATAGTTACAACCGTCATATACTTTCACAATAAACACGCGGCCCAGTGGCTAACTGGAACCCGTTGGACGTTGAAGTATGGTATCGCTGGTTGGTGCTAACCTATCTATAATAATATTTGAAAAAAATGAAACCGAAACAGTGTCATTGGTTTGCGCAAATTCAGCGTCGCACATCAAGCCAATCGAGCTTTGCAACGCTACAGGGAGAGAAAGTACGTAATATCAGGTTAGGTAAAAAATATTAAATATCGAAAACAAGTGAAAGCTTAAATAGATACCCTGTAGAGCATAGCAGATTCTATATTACTCCACTATAGACCAGTAGGGTACTTGACCGGATTACTGTGCTTTTATTTTGTAATAGATTAGAAAGAAAACAATTTAACTACGAAGAAATACAATATATTTTAAATTTTAGTTTATTTCTTAATATTTAATATTAATAATAATGAATTTTTCAAAGTTGTATAAGTATTACGATTTCGAGTGATTTTGCCAATTTGCTTAGCGGAAAGGTTAATCCTGTTGCTTACTTTATAAAGTTATTGTATTACAATCAAGGCTTTCTAGATCATGTAAAGTGTACCTACATATTATAAAGTGATTAAACTCAATTAAAAAATATTTAAAAAAGCATATACGAGGCATATTATATTTATTAAATATAATAGCGCGAGATTTTCAAGCTTGTCCATATTACTGTGCTCTATCACACGGGCATTTTCGCCATCCTAACCATGTTTTCGCTGCCGCATGTTGTTGTTACTACTACTAAATAGTCTGCAAAGATAAACGTTTACATCTAAATGTAACTTTTTTATTTTACTGCTTACCTACAGAATAATAAATAAACTAATAAAAAATTATAAAAATAAAGTGTTCAAAAGGTTAGTTTTGAAACAGATACAGAAACCGAAGCGCAGAATTGTAAACAAGGCTCGGTAATTGGGGGCTCAGTAATACGACAATAGGCATTGATAGAGCACAGTAATACATACAAACTATATTTTCTTAATTTTCAAAAAAATCTTGATAAAATATTACCTTCTATGTCAGAATAATATTTATTTTAGGTATAGAAACTACTAAAGAACTGATATCAGTTTATAGTAATAGTAAACAAGGCAATATAATTTCATGGTTAATTAATACTGAGACGAGTTGGTTTCACGGCACAGTAATTGGGCCGAGTACCCTAGCATTCAAACTCATCCCACAAAGCAGGAAATGATGGTGAAACGTTTCTGCAACGTTTCCTGCTATATGGGATACATTTAGAGGTTAACTTCTTTATTTGTTCTCATATTCATTTGTATATATTGAAACGTGGACATTTATTTACTGTATATATTAAAAATGATAATTTTCACAATAATAATCTCCTGAATATATATATCGCGCGTGATTATTATTTTTAAATTGAGCTGTGACGGAAGGGTGCACTGCTATTTACCATTTGTGCCGAAACTGTCTAGGCTGCCACAGAAATTTCTTTATACTCCCTGCTTGAGCCACTCGTGCAATATCATCTAAAGTCTCCAGCCGACAGGATAATATTTTCTATCTGAGTGTAGTGCGACACGGCGTGTTATGGGACTGGATTGGCTTGATGCATGTCACTGAACCCGTGTGTTCACTATGACGCGAATACTGTTTTACCTTCATATCGCGAGCTATAATCGTAGGTACTTACTAAATTTCTTTCTGTGTACTTGCGCGACGCTTGCGCTCGCCGCTCCAAGATAGCGGTGGCTTCCCCCTCCGTGGTCACGTGACGCACTTCGATAAGGAAGTTCGGGTGCATCGCCGCATGCACATCAGGGAAGTGAGAGTCTCCCTTCTCTTCTCGCGCACTGCTCCACTCTGTGCACATCTCGCAGCCTACATACAAGCTTGAATGTTTGATTACGTTTTCATTAACTGATCAAAATTGGATGTGGTAACTCTGGTTAAAATTTTAAGCTTTCTAAATATTCATCTAATAAGAAACAATCCAGGTACCCGGGGTGATGAAAATTGGCAATAATGTTGGAATGTGAAGTATATCTACATATATCAACATATATATAGATTGACTAACCTGAAAATACATGCTAAGAAAGTGTTTATATGAATATTAAACATAGTAATAGTGTCTTTGTTTACACACAATCAATAGGATTATTGTATATCTCTCCAGATGTAAAAGAAAGATACAAAATATAACTGTTATTTGGTTGTTATTTTAATTTTATACAGACTCTCCACAAGACATAGGGTAAATATTCCAATAATAATGCCGATCCAGATGTTACCACCTGACTTTCATGGAGCGAATATAGTTCTTTATTATTCGCTATGTGTAGAACTTTGGCACCCCGGGTATTTTACATGATCACGTGGCGGATTCTGAACTATTGGGCTCGATGGCTATGCATTATTTTAATATGGTAGATTATCAAAAAAAAAAAATATTTTTTTAAATCAGTAGCTGTTTAAAACGTTGGAATATTTTTTTTACGTCAGATATACTTATGATGACCGTACGAAAAAGTTTGCTTACTGTGTGAAATAATAGCGATCTGAAAAAATATTTTTCGATAACCTCCCATATAAGCCAATGTATTTGAGCAGCCCAATAGTTCCGAAAATCCACCACGTAATCATGTAAAATACGCATGGCGCCAAAGTTCTGCACATATGGAATATTATCTGATTGAGTCCCATAAGAGTCCGTGTACAAAAAGCAAACTTATTCTACATCAAATATCTTCAAAATTTGGTCGGTAAATAATGCTGAAAAAATTCAGACAACTTGCTACTTTTAACAATTACATTTCATACTTTCATTAGTACGTTCTCTGCATGTTTTCTTTTCTTCTTTTTTTGTAACCTCTGAACCTCATATCACCACTCTCGAGCTCTCTTTGTCTGCAACTTCCTCTATAGCAAATGCGCTCTAATAATCACTGTGTTGTTTCTGTTTTCATTCGAGTAATCTATACAAGTTATTCTCTGCCTTTTAATTAATGTTTGCAAGTAAACCATTCAAGAACTTTATATCAGCTTCCTACCTGGATTTATCTTTCGCAATACAATGGTCTATCCATTTAATTTTCTTCCGTCCTAATTTTTAATATCCTACAATATTACAGCTCTACATTACTCACTATTACAAAATATGATAAATTAAACTTTATCTATATTTAATTATTGAAATTGTAATTCTATTTTTGTTCGTTAAATTGTAAAACAAAACTATCATTCTCAAATGACACCAAGTATTAATTAGTATGAATTCGCATCCAAGAAAATTAGTTTTGTCAGTAACATAAATATAATAAATATAATAAATGAAGACTTAATACCAAAGAAATAAAGAATCGTAATTCTTACTACTGTAGAGTATAAATTTACGCAATTTTAATTAAACTATTCATCTTTTCCTAAATTTTTCCAATCTAAGTTAATAATTTTACAATATTTTGGATAATATATGATGTTTTTCATAAAAATTAAGAATTTTCAAATTGATGTTGTTGATTAAATTAATGTCTATAACAAAATATAGTTTTTGCACAATGAACAATTCCATACACAGTATTCCTAAACCAAATAGATTAGAGGATTAATATACGACGGTGAAAAATAGTACATTATGTATCAAGGACAAAAAATCGACTTTTTTCTCGAGTTACATATAGTATATTATGTATATATACTATATGTAACTTTATGCCCATCTCAACTGTGCCACTTTTTGACTTGGAAAGCGGGACTAATGGATTGTTAAAAGACAATCGAAAATCAGGGTTATTGGTAGAACTTGATGAAATAAAGGAATTTTGAGTATTTTCTAGTGAAGTCACTTTTTCCCGAGGGAAAAAAATTACTTTTTTCCCGAATCTGTGAGAAAAAAGTGATTTGTGGGCAAAAAGGGTAATTTTGGTCTCGCTTTTCAGGGAAAAAAGTGACCATTTTCGTTCAGATGGGCATAAAATAACATTAAATTTCTCTAAAAATATTGCCAATGCATTGTATTTGTAATATATTATACATACAATAAACAATGAACGAACGTATCTTCTCAGGCTACGACGACGCCGACCGCTCTAGAGTGCGAGCGGGATTGGAGCGAGGTCACGGGATCGGCATGCACGGCGAGGTCGGCGAGCGCTTCGGCGCCGACCGCAAGACGCTCGTGCAGGAGCTCGAGGACGAGGGCGAGGGTAGACTGGACGCGCCCATGCCCTGTGGGCCCATCTGTACAACCGATCAGTTTCTCTGCATCAGTACGTGCACCTGCATCGCCCTCGAGAACCGATGCGACGGAGACGTAAGTTCGTCGGTGTTCATTGCATTTGTATTTTTTAAGAATTAAATAGCGGAGACTAGGGGAGACGGGTGTGCATCCACAGACACCATTGAACTAATGCTTCGTAAGGCTAACGACAATGCGAGTTATACGTCGATAAGCATAAAATAAGAAATTTGAAGAATTAATTCATTTTATGCGTAGAAAGATTAATTTATGTCGAAATATAGTTTTGGTTATTCCATGAGTAATAACGAGAACAACGATGAGTAGCCCCGAACACTTGAGAAAATCATGTTTTTGTCATTCTATCATTTTAAATAACCATTATATAGCTTTAGGGAATATAAATTAAGTAACATAACGTATTAGAGTAGATTCTTTTAAACAAAATGCCGATTCAGTACCTAACGGGGTTTACAAAACGTTTGGAGAGAAAATCGTAAGCTCTAGTGACCATGTTTGTGAAAGTATATGGAACTTTTCATTATTCATGTTGCATTAGAAAAATTGAGAAAATCATAAATTAAAAGATAAAGAAAAATAAATTATATATTGAATTTTATACGCAGAGAAGTACAACATATATTAAAACAAACGTAAACAAGTTGTTAAGAGTCTCTTTTGCCAAGTAGAATTCAACATTTTAATATTTTAAGACAGCAATTAAAATAAAAAAAGTTTGTAAATGATTACAAATGTTAATGTGTACACGTGTGCATCTGATATGATTGGTCAGACACATTTATATTACTTGTAATATTTGTTCATAGATGGACTGCGAAAATGCTGACGACGAATTGAATTGCGAAGATTTTGAGGGACACCACTTTAACGAAACCTGCCACGGCAAAAGGTCAGTGCGATGTCCGACCTCTGGTAAATGCATCGCTAAAGAGTGGCTATGCGATGGAGATAATGACTGTGGTGACTTTTCTGACGAATCGCACTGCGGTAAGTTACAACAGCTAAACGCTAAATGCAATTTATTATACATTAAAAGTTTGCAATTATAGATACATTTTTATAATATACTTCAATATTTTTCAATAATTTTTACAAATCAATAAAAAGTAATTCGCTTTATAACCATAATAATGATGATTTTAATTGTAAATTTGTTTATTTATTGATTATTTTCAAATTTCATTATGCAGGACCTCAAAAGAACTGCACTGTGGAACAATTTGAGTGCAGAAATGGACTATGTATGCCGCAAAACTGGGTTTGTGATGGTGAGAACGACTGCAAAGACTTTTCGGACGAAGAAAGCTGCATCAAGAGAAAGTGAGTATTCTTTTTTTTACAATGTTATTAGATATATTAAAATACGTTTGAAAAACATGTTCTCCGAATTAGTTAATGATTCAAAATTATATCTTAATATGCAGTAAATGTCGAGCCTTCGACTCTTAGAACAACGTAACTTTGATTATTTATTTTGCATATATAAAATATTCTGTAATGTTATCTTCATTAAAAATAAATTATAATAAAGTTTGTTAGTTAAAACTAGCTTGTAGAAAGTCATGTAATACGAAACTGACAAGACCCAAAGTAGGCATCCGAGGTATGTGAAAACCAAAAGTTTCCTCTTGTCGTCCAGCTTAGAGAGATGATACTCAAATATAGAACATTTTAAAAAAGTTTAACATCCAAAGCTGAGGTAATGTTTTCCGACGTCAAACTAAAATAGAAGACATATTTTACTTTCGATGTTTTCTTCTTCAAAATTAAACTAGTAATCACTCTAGGTATGATTATTCTGGTGTTTCAGAATAATTTTAATTGTGATATGCATAGTATTTTTTTACATAAATGAATTTTTGCATTAATGAAAGGTCTTATAATTTCCACAAGTAGAAAAAAAGAAGACAAACTGCTATCGAAGAAGATAGAGCTTGTCATCAAAAGGCTAAAAGCGTAGTCATATCCAGGCCATATATTTCTATTAAAGAACGTTTGATATACTCTATGCATGCGCTAATTTCCGCCCCTTTATCTTCCTCGTAATTTTCGTCATGAAAAAAGTGAATTCCCCTCGCGTACGCATGGCTTATCGACGTTTCCTCGATTCCCCAACACAACGCGTCGAGTCGTGCGGTATATTGCCTCCTCTAAAAATCTCCGCCGCTTCCTCGGCGTCATGGCCCCCAGGGTTTTTGCGCCTCCGCGCCGCACACCCACGAGTTTCCTTCCTCCCTCCGTTCCTCTCTCCCTCGCAGGCCCGTCCTTTGAGAGAAAAAAAAGAGGGCCACGAACGCGAAGAGCCTATGTGTTCGCCCCCGCCCCGGAGACTCTGTTTTCCTTTTCATACTGTTTCGCAATCTGCAGCAGAGGCACAGCAGCAGCAGCTACGCAAGAGGCGTTATACCATGAGCCGCGAGATGCGCGCGAGCGAAGGAATATGTATTATGTATATGAGGCCGAGAGAGAGAGAGAGAGAGAGAGAGAACACAAGAGCGATCGCGAGGACTATAGCCATGAGGAGCGTGCGAGCTGGCTGAATACTCGGAAAAATGTCTTTTTGCATGTAAATGTATTGGATGTGCTGTCGTGATGCGAGAGTGTACATGTTTTTGAATACACTGGGAAACGGATATGGATATGTTGATGATACAGTGGAGGATCTATACATTTTGGATCGCTTTGTGGATTTTGAATATTCGTATACCTAGGTACTTGCTTTTCTTTTATGGAAAGACTCGATTACTCGTTGTTGGAATATTAAATAATTAAAGTAATAATTGATCTCCATGAGTTGAATATTTAACTCGTGGAGATCAATCATTTCTTCAATTATTTAAAATGTTTTTTACCTAAAAGAAATATTTTCAGTACTAATATATATATATATATATATATATATATATATATATATATATATATATATATATATATATATATATATATATATATATATATATATATATATATATATATACTAGCATCCCACGTCACGACTTCGCCTGTGCTAAGAGGGCATGGACGTCAAAATTTAGAGATGTCTATTATTTAATAATGGTGCATGTGTGTAAATCGGTCCAGTAACTTTTGTGATTAATAATCAAATCTATAACTCATGAATCTTCAAAAATATTTAGGTTTTTGTAAAAATTAATTTTGTGCTTTTTCACAACCATAGGTGATGATGAGGGTAAAAGCCAGAAATCGACCTTCAGGTATTTGCATAGGTAACTTTTGTGAACAAAAATAAAATGTATAACTCATAAAACTTCAAAGATATTTAAAATTTTGTAAAAATGCATTTTACGTTTTTTCACCCCCCGTAGGAGATGTTTAGGGTAAAATCCAGAAATCGATTTTTAGGTATTTACGTAGGTAACCTTCGGAACTAGCAACATTTAATGCACATCATTTTTAATTTTGACTATCATATATAGTATATACTATATGTGATAGTAAAAATTGTTTACTATCATATCGTAGCTTACTACGAAGATTAGCACAATTCAAAAGAGGTATATTTTAATTTGGCATTTCTAGAGCATAAGAGCAAAAGGAATTCATCCAGGTCCTGATATACTTGAGGTATCGTATGGATAGAACCACAAATTCATGGGGGCCTAAATAGGTTTGTATTATTCAGGAGTATTAGAAATGATGATTTAGAATATGCCTTTTTTGAATTGTGCTAGTCTTCGTAGGAAGCGACGATATATATTGAATGTATGATGTGCATTGGATCTTGTTAGTTCTCAGGATAGTATTTAATCCAAAAAGTATAACAAGAGTTATACCGTTATTTGGCGCGTCCCCTCAATTACTATATTTCTTTAGATTTAAAGATTCACTATGGTTTTTTTGGACATTCTGTAACTTTGTTGAAGATGTCTGTTCGAAAAAGACAACACAATATAACCACCTCCTCATATATAACAGCTCTTGACTACACGCATAATTAAAAATACCTATTTTTTCAGTATTTTTCAGATGGCTCAATACAGACAGAAACATTTTAATTTTACGCACCCTCCTTGAATGTACGAACTTTTTATGACAAGAACTAACTTTTTTTATGATATTAAACTTTATTTGTGGCAATTTAAATTTTCGTTGCAGCCTAATGAAATATATATAAAACGATTTTTCGTGATGATACATAGCCTACGATACTCACGATTATGTCAACAAACATGAGTTAAAATGTGGATGTGATTGGTAAAGTAGTTTTTTAGATTATTGCGAACATACAAAAAACCTCTTCCTCTTTATATATAACAGTAAGATAATAATAAATTACGTTATCTTTTGTCCGTTTTCGTTTATGGAAGATAACATTATTTCATGATGATACATTGCTTATGACTCTGACGGTTATGTCAAGAAACATTACTTAAAATTTAGATGCGATTGGTAAAGTAGTTTTTTTAGATTTTTACTAACATACAAACAAACGTTCCCTCTTAAGATAAAATATTTACGTCTCCTCAGTCATCAGTATTAATAAATTCTTTCGAAATAAAATAAATGTTCTATATTTATGATCTGATTTTCAAATAAATTTTATACCACACATTTGCTTCATACACTTTTACTTGCTATATTATTTTTAGAATTTATCATTTTGGTCGATATTTCGGATTATTGGTAAAAAAGGAAATTTTACATAAATATTACATTTCCATCATCGAATGAGCGAATGGTATGTGTATCTGAACTAATCGCTAAATAGCATTCAAAATCCAGTATCGTCTAAATGAACAATTATTCTCTAGTGCCATCGACAATTGCTTCATCATGATCGATTAAAGTGATAACGAAATCATCATAAGCAGCTCTTCCGTAACGTTGATGGCCACTCTACTTCGTATATTATTCTTTGTCTGTAGGCACGACAATTACGTTCATTATCGCAGTTCGCTTGCACCACAAGTGATCTTATTTTAGTCGCTCGTCGAATTGCACCGACAAATCCACTTCACGCCCACCCACCAATCAGAGAAAAATTAAGCACAATGGAATAGGATTTTTTAAAAGCTTACTCATATTCAAGATTGATTCATATGAATTCTGTAAAAATAGAAACAACTACATAGTTATTAGTAAAGTTCATTTTTATATGATACTAAAACTAATGAAGAGCCATAGAATTGTTTTATTTGAAAAGTTGAATGTCTATCATGATAAATTGATATTAATGTTTATTGTAACATTTACTTATTATACGTAGATTTTAAAACAGTAATCAGTGGCAACTATTTAAAAATCTTACTTTTTACTATTACTCTGTAAATCTGTCACTTGTCCGAATGAAATTTCTCAACATTACGTTCCAGTACATACATTAAATTTAATGCTAAATATACTCTGATCCCCTCAATCACCCTGATCGGCAAATAACTAAAATTACCCATTGTGCACACGTGCACATTGCAGCCCACTCTCTTCTACCCCCACCCCGAAATCTAAAACGATTCACATTTACGTATATACAAATTGTCCATACGTACATCGGCGCTTGAAAAAGAAAACACGCACACGCACCACCAGTACAATCCTCAACTCCGGCCAAAACTTGCGACAAAGTTTTTCCCCGCGCCGCCCCGAGTCCAAAGAGTAAAAGTGATACATACATACTTATACACCGCAGCGTGAGTTCGCGCGCAAAAAAAATCGGAGCGACGCCCGCGCTCCTTATATATAAGAAGAAGGCAGACCCAGACGCTATACGTATAGCACAGGAAGAAGATAGAGAGAGAGAGAGCGGGAGGGAGGAGAGACAGGGTGACGCGTGGCGGCGGAGGGTGAGTTGCCGCTCTCTCGCGCCCACGCAAGGTCCTTCGTCGCGCTGCGTGGGCGCTCTGATGCTTGCCGCATCGGCCTCCGCAAGAGAGGGAGTCCGCTCGCGCTCTATATCTGTCACCCCTTTTCTGTTATTTTCATCAGTACTCGCGGCTGGAGTTGGAGCTTGCTTGCCTCCCTTTGCCTCCTACCCTACTCCTCGCCTAATATATCTCGAGCAGACGCCCGCCCGTTTATTCATCTGCGACGCTGCGCCGCCACCACCGTGCTTGATTTGGATTTCGTGTATTATGCTCGGTGGGGTGCGCCGCGAAGTAAATATCATACGGATTGCGAAGCGCTTGAATTGGTCGGTCTTTTTTTTGGATTCAGGGAAAAGTTGTTGTTTATTCAAATGTGTAGACGTCTCGGAAGTCGCGTCGTGATATTTTTAAATGAGTTATTTATATATGAGATGCAAGTGTAGATTGTAACTTTGCTGTTTACACTATGTATATCTTTTATGGCTTGCATATTTGTATATGTATTATTTGTAGCTTTTATTAATAAATACAATACATATGATTTAATAATTAAACACTCAGTTTGATTGGATGAAAGTTTTAATTAGTTTCTGTTATATGATCTAATTACTTTTTTAGTGTGATTGAAAATCTTTTGCATAAATTGTTGTAAATTTTTTCAGACAATCACAATACTTTAAAGGTAACACTTGAACGAATTTAAGATTTGTTATCGTAATATTAAAGCTTAAAAATTAAATGTTCATCCGCGTGAAAATTAAATAATATACCTAATACTGTCCTACAGATATTTCAAAAATTTAATTGTAGTCTATATAATTGATTTTTGTTATCGTGTTAATTAAATATATTACATTTGTTGTTGATTTTCTTTTACTGGAGTCTTTCAAGTAATAAAATAGATATATTTATTAACAATATACCAGCGAAAAATTAAGAAACACCAAATATTCTTATAAACTAATAGGCATAATAATTCATACACGTAGTGGCTACCAGCATTTCAATTTTTATCTAGAAATAAAGCAGCATGCTCACGAAACAATGAGAAATACAGACGTCCGTTATATCCAAGACTATAGTCGACCTACGCTCGTATCTTTCATTCATCGTATACCATTTAGAAAAAAAAACCGTCTCAGTCGAGAAAAAAAGTAGCCTTCAACCTTCTAAAGTTTTATGAAATCCAGAGGTATTCACAATGCTGACGTTATGATACCCCTCCCACACCTCTATTCTAGTTTTGTACAAGCTTCACAACGCCGCTCATCGCTAATAACAAAACGAACCGAGTCGAGCTGCTGTTCAGTACCACACGCGTAAAAAAAAAACAATGAACAATGAGCTCATTGTCGCGCGTACGGGGTCTCGACGTCTCGATCCCTTTCTCGACTCCTGTCCTGTGCCACACGTCTATATTCTCAATGGGTGTCACATCACAGAGAGTATGATAGAGAGGCAGAGAGCTGCACTTGGAGCAACCCTCATTGTGAAACACACACGCGCGCATCCACGTACTCACTGCGCTAACCCCCGCGTTGTAACACCCTGTGCCGAAGCAATTGTGAAAGGGGCGATGGAAAGCTGATACGTATAGAGCTAAACAGTGGTAAATAGATTAAGATTGGTATTTAATTCGTTTCTTAAATACTTTGTTATGTATACACAAAAGTTGTACAGGCTTACACGGGAAATATAATGAGTATCACTGTATTTGTATCCAGAAAAGGATTATTAGTAAGAAACGAAAGCATTTTTATGAAATCATTTAAACGAAAGCTTTTTTTATGAAACTATTTAAACTAAATTAACATAACTCGGATACATGTCAACGCTTGGCAAATCTGTTTAAAATATTAATTAGTTTCTAGAGAATACTTTAGTGGTTTTTCGTAATTGCTAAAAAAGCATTCAAATATGCGTTTGACTAGGAAGCAAAATATGCATTTGGCTCTGCTGTTAAGTTCGTATACTCATAAACTTTGAACTCCTCTCTTTGAGGTATTAAAGTATTCGAGTTCTAATGATCAAGTTACAAACTTAAAGTCCTCTTATAAATTTTAATCCCCAACCTTTCTGAACTAATGATTGTCATACCTAGTAGAAGAACTGACGTAATATGTCATACTTCCAAAAAAGTAACCAAAAATATGTTTTCTTGACACGTGTAATGAATATCTCCAATGTCCTGGAGTTATTTTTGTAATTTATTCGAGAAGCGTCAATATTATCACGTTAGTCTGTCAAAATGAAACATTAAATGAGAATTCTAATGAATCGCATGCTTTCTTCTATAGTTAGTTCATAAATAACATACTAGTATACTCTTTACTTTTTCTATATTGATCAATTTTTTATGAACTGCTGGAGTCGTGAATCCTGCGCGAACGCACACGGTGCTTCCGCCCGGCCCCCTCGAACCATCCCGCCCCCCTCCCATCTCATTGGAATGCATAATGTAGCTACGATACATCATCTATATATATACAAGAACCGCGCAACCGCGCTGCCCTACAGCACGTGTATAATATATAATCATCTTCGAGACGGACTTACTCACAACCCACAGCTGATATTCGCTCGTCGATATTCCCACCATGCAATCATCAACCAAGGGTGCATGTCGCAGTTTTCTGAAAAGCGTAATGGAATAAGATGCTGTAACTTAGTATTGGGAAATTATGTAGATACATTTATTAAAATACAAGTGCGGAAAAAATGTTATTATAAAAATATCTGTACAGGACCTATAAGATTATGCTGTTAAATTAAAGACGAAGGATCAAATGAAAAAAATTATTATGTATACATGTTTCTGTTTGTCTAAGTATATCTAGTAGATACATGTTTATCTAGACAAGGTATCTAGTTACAATACCAACAAAATAATATTTATTTTTTTATTTTTGTATTCTATATATTCTTTTTATAAACATGTGCAGTTTATTTTGTCTATGACTGGCCGTACTGCGTTCCTCGACAGCAATCCGAATCTGCAATAGGTGTGTACACTCGACTATAGAAACATCAGGTCGAATGTGCTTGAACTTTTTTTAAACTGAAATGCGAACTGTATTGGATTGCATGTTCGTTCTTGCTAACTTTATTTGAGGAATAAGAAAAAAATTCAAACAAATTAGATCAGATGTTTTTAACGTTGAATGTACGCCACCGTGGAATAGTACATTCTGTACTATTTTCGACTGTTGTAAACATTTTTTTATTCGCAATAGGTTAGTTTGTTTGGTTAATTTCTTGTTCGAGTGCTCGTATCGGAGATTTTTTAAAAATTCAAAAAATGCTCGCGATGGTTGAAAATACAACTGGATGTACATCCTCGAATGATTGCAACTGACAAAATGGGTTTCAAATTCATTAAAACAACGTATAAACGTGATCGGTCATGTTATTTTTTGGTTTTCTCTTTTAAAAAATAAAATGCCCATAACTACTTCACGAAAAACATTTTTTGTCGTGAAAAAAATGTATGTAATACTATCATTCAGAACGTTAAAAAACCTTTAATATACTATAAATTTCGTTACTCTTACAAAATATCGAATAATAAAAATAAATAATAATAATAAATAATAAATAAATAAATAAATAGATAAAAAATAGATGAATAAATAAATTATAATAAATGACTAATAATAAATAAAGAAGAAAGAAACAAGTTTTATAAAAAGTTGTTTTTGTAGGTATATGTAAAGAAGTAGAAAAGTACAAGTTTGTGGAGACACTAATTTTGAATCAACTTTATTACTCTTTTTATTTATAAATGGTTCAAAATGTATATTAAATTTGATCACTTTTTATTCTTCTAATGATAGTATCGGTTTCACGTGGTTCCTCTTTCCACAACATTACAAATACGAACTAGAAAAGGACTAATCTGGCAAGACGCTTATTTTGAAATAATTCTATAATACTTTCCCATTTATCAAGAGTCTCAAAATTTTTATATCTAACCGAATGTTTCACCGCGCTCTAAACGACAACAGTGTACAATTACCGTACGATGTACAAACGGGGGTATCCGTCTCTCAAACAAAGTAGGATGTGGATTTGAGCGGTATTTGGTCTGAAGCCAGTGATAACGGCTTCACTTTTCATGAAGTCACTTTCTCGGATCTAGTCCTGGCTGTTGCTCACTTCTCATCGCAGGCGAAGGGAGACGGCGGGATTCCCCAATGTGTCATTGGAAAGTCCCTTCCAGTCATAGGTCATCACTTAGCTAACATCTTTAACTCTTCTCTGTCAAGTAGAGTCTTTCCCGGAGTTTGTCCCATCTGCCGTTTCCGATTTTCGTCCGATCGCACTTCTGAGCTTTCTTTCCAAGGTTCTTGAGAAGATTGTCCATGACCAGATATCCGAGTTTATCGAATCTAAGAAAATCCTTGATCCCCACCAATCTGGTTTTCGGCAACATCATAGCACGCAGATATCACTATTGAGTCTGTCAGAGGACATCCGGGCTGGTATTGACAGCAACAGAAAGTTACTTACCATTCTTTTAATGTTCGATTTCAGCAAAGCGTTCGATACAATCTCACCCTCAAAATTACTCCGTTAGTTGATCAGTATGGGGTTCTCTAGGTCCGTAGTCCTGC
Organism: Gastracanthus pulcherrimus; assembly: GCA_949152435.1. Lineage (NCBI taxonomy): Eukaryota > Metazoa > Arthropoda > Insecta > Hymenoptera > Pteromalidae > Gastracanthus > Gastracanthus pulcherrimus. Next base: position 35,927,646 of record OX424574.1, read on the forward strand.
GGATTAAGTCGAGTATCACAGGTCGTGACCAACGAGTGGTAACGAAATCCAATGGTGAATCAGATTGGCTCACAACCAATCTTGGAGTTCCACAGGGCTCGGTTCTGGGTTCCCTTCTATTCAACCTCTATATTAATGACCTCCGTGATATCCTAGCAGCCTTCAAGAGCTCAGAGGGCGAATTATCGGATAGTGTTGAGCATTTGCTTTATGCTGACGACCTTCAAACTTACACGCGGGTAGCCAGGGGCAACCTTGATGAGGGCGTGAGACGGCTGTCAGCTGTTGCACGGGCAGTGTCCTCGTGGGCCTCTGAAAACGCCCTCTGGCTCAATGTTGGGAAGACTAAGGCCATTATTTTCCAGTCTGATTATAACAGCAATAAGTTGCACAGCGTGCATCTTCCTGGCATTGAGGTAAAGGACAGCGTTTCTGTTCCCTTTGATGATACCATAACCAACCTTGGTGTTGTTATGGATTCAAAGATGACGCGGAAGCCATATGTGGATGCAGTTAGCCGCAAGGTATATAGAGCCCTATATGGACTCAATTCTTTTTGATCCTGCACCACTGAGGCGTTACATAAGCAGATCGCAGCTGCTCTCGTTATTTCTCATCTCGACTATTGATCTCTTGTGTATCTTGACGTGTCAGGTGAACTTCAAATCCGACTTCAGAGATTGCAAAATTCTTGTGTGAGATATATATGTCGGGTAAGGAGGGATGAGCACATCTCTCCTTTCAGAAGGAAACTGGGCTGGTTGAGTGTTGAGGCTAGGAGGGCGTACTTTGCGGCGGTACTGTTATACAAAGCAGTCGTCATGGGACAGCCGTCGTACCTTGCAGCTCTTTTTTAAAAAATACAGTCCAGGACCTCAGGTAGGAACCCAAGGGAAATTGAGATTCTAGAGTCGCGCACCGACACCGGCCTGAATTCGTTTAGTGCCCAAGGTGTGCGCCTCTGGCACTCGCTTCTTCGTACCATTAGGTATCCCCCATCACTAAGTAAATTTAAGGCAGCGCTACGTAGGCACATGACTGATACTATAATAGACGAAAGTGAGACCTGCAGCGATAATTTATGATGCTATCCGCAAAGCTAAATTTATAAATAGTTAAGAGAAGAATACAATTTGTGCAATATGACGAAATCATGAGATGCATAATGTGATATAATAATTATATAATGACGATTATTGTTGTCTAAATATGTGAAATTATAGGTGTGAATCTATTGTTCCAAGGTACATAAATTCTGCGGGATCAATAGAGTCACATAATTTATAAATATGTGAATATGAAATTTGTATTTTTTGACTTGTGCAGAAATAAAACCTTAATCTATCTATCTAATTCGCACGCTCTCTCTAAAAACACAGCTTCTTTTTTACTTCGCGGGCATCCTCCTCTGAAATACGTTCCGTCAGTCGAAATCATCATCGAAGGGTGTACACACAGGACAGCCGCCGAACGAGCTCCGAGAGATATAGAAGCCGTGCGGCGCGCGCTCGTTCTCTCGGCACACGGGGTAAGAGGGTGGTGCACGACGACTGACCGGCGATCCAGGCCGCGGAGGTGGGTTGCCAGGGCAACGGGGGTGCGCGTGCTATCGACCACCTGGCAGCATCAGCTCGCAGCTCGCAGCTTCCACTTTCTCTCTTCCTCACTCTCTCTCTCTCTCTCGCGTGCTTTCTCTCTTGGCATCGATGAGTGCCTCATAACGCTGTCTCTCTCGCCAAGTACGAGGCTCTGGCGCGGCGTTCGTTCGTGTATATACACCTATGATTCATCTCTCTGTCTCTCTTTCCGCTCTTCTTCTTGACGTGTACATGTACCTCGTCGCTCGTGCGCCACCGCGTTATTTCTATGTACCTTTGATTGCTTGCTCGCGCTCGTTCGTTCGTTCGTTTGTTCGTTCGTTCGTCAATCGACGTTTCAATTGCCGTGCGAAGCTTCTCTTACTTACTTACCTTCGACTAACTCCGCGCTTGCCTTGTACGACTCTCATTGGGGATGATTAAGTAGAGTTTTTGTAACGATGCTTGTTTCGGGAATTGCAGAGCGAGAAAGAGTTGTTCTGTTTCCGTGAAGTGGCTGGGGGTGTATAATTTAGCGGATGCGATATTGATGAAAAGTGGAGATTGAATTAATTATCGATGGTTGGTCAAAGATCATAATAATCAATGAAGAGTCCAATACAAAAAAATGAATATTTTATAATAATATTTATTCGTTAATTATATAACAATTTGTGTATTTTATTGGCAAATAGGAAGACATGGATGGAAGGACTCGTTAAATAAAATATACTTTAGATTTAACGCCTCTGACTCTATAGAGTGGATTATATTCTATATATATTATATCCACGGCCCTTACGAAGACTAGCATATTTCGAAGTCCCGCGACGACTAGCGCATTTCAGTGCTTACCACGAAGAGTAGAACATTTGGGAATCCCCCACGAAAACTAGCATTTATCACGAGTTTTTCATCTTTTAACTAATAAACTTTAAATTAAGAGGATCAAATCTGGTAAAACAAGTGAAACAATTCAGTTTTTATCAGTAGTAAAAATTGAGAAAATTAATTAATTTTATTGTTTTTTTACTTCATACAAAAGGACATTTTTTTGAATTGCGTAAGTTTTTATAAATCCTTCATGCTCATATCAGTGTTATAGGTCCCCTATCATTGTTATACCTGTGGCCAGCATAGACCTATTCATGGGCATCCTCCTGTCCCATGAAGACTAGTACTTTTCGTATAGAATATATCGCATATAAATTAGTGCTATACCGATGAACTCTCGCAGAATTCTTTTGGTACTCAAAAACTTATCGGTTTACCAGAGAAAATTAGGCTACCCTAATAAATAAAAGTAACCCGAAAAAGTCAGGCGGCGGAAAATCGCCAAATATGCTAGTCTTCGTGGGACAATCATGAAAAATGTTAGTCTTCGTACTGAAAATCCAAATGTGTTTATCTTCGTGAGGAATGCAACAGGCGGGTTAGTCTTCGTAAGGGCCATTGATATATTGTGCACATGGCGAAAAAAAATTAGGCTGCTGCTTTATCTTACTCATTGCATAAATACAGTTGTGAAAAAGTATACTCATATTATAGTGAACATTCTCTTGTAATAGAATAAAATTGTTAAACTTATTCTGGGAGTAGAATTCCACTTTAACATATAGGTTTAGCGTGAAAGAATAATCAATATTTGATACTACCTATTCAAATGAAAAATTCTACCTTTCTTTTTTTGCGTTTTTTTGTCAATCCACAGACAAGTTATTTATATATTTCCCTTGAATGCATTTGTATCACAACGTTTCAACCCCGAGCTTTTTTCTTTCTTTACCTTCTCGAGATTCGCTTCGTAGGTTCTCTTGCTCTCTCTCGCGTTCCTTTCTTCTCGTCTCTGTCAATATAGTGCGTGAATTCTAATGAGTGCACGTAATGGTAGCCGACGAGTTTCTGATGAGCCAGAAATAACCTGTTTATCCGGGATAAAATGAGTATTGATAGCTTGGTTTTGATGTCATTACGAGCACATACACGTGTGTTTGTTAAATGTATCAATACAGAAGTGAATGGATTTATTTATATCTTGCTCTAAGAATAACCACCTGGAATTGTGTAATATCGCTCGGGATTAAGTGAGGTAAGATTGTCTCAATGATGCGTTGTTTGTTCCGGTATAATGTATGGGATACCCAAACACAAATTAGGTTTTTTTATTTTTAGATTGACTATCTCAAATGTAAATAATCGGATTTCCATGAAATAAGTTTTATTTTTCATCTTTATTATTAAAATAAAAGCAATTTTGTGTGATTTTTTTGTACAAAAACTATTCATTAAAAAGTTCTGAAATTTTTTCGGTGTACTAATAGATATTTGAAAAAGAAAAAAATGTTAGAATTTTTTTAATTGCATTATTATTTTGTCCGACATATTAGCTCGACCATTTTAAATTTTAAAAATTCGACTTCAGGTTTTAAATCAGCGGCCAAATTAAACCCTTTATACAACGATGCACGAAAATATATAAATGTATGACTAAAATAGTTAAATTACATAAAATAGAGAATTTTTGTATATTCGTTTTTTACACTTTCAAGCTGTAATGTCATAGATAACTAAAGAGAAAATATGTTGTTCAAACATGCGCTTCAAGAATTAAAAAAAATTATTTTCAAACCCGCAAAAGTCGAAAGTTCTACGGATTTGCCCATATTTGTACATATAACTAGAAGATATTAGCGAATGCTTTGGCGTCAGAGGTATGAAACGGCGGGCATTGTAGTATACACTGAGAGTGTCTAGAATAAAACAAATACGAAAAAGATTTATTTTTCTTCTGATAAAACGCAGCGAAGGTATACCTATTAAAATAATAAAATATGGTAAATTGATAAAATGGTGGGATGATATAAAGATTTCAATTTTCATACATTCTTTTTATAACGCTCACTAATCTCTTCTACATATATATATATATATATATATATATATATATATATATATATATATATATATATATATCAATTAATAAAAGAATAGATTGCATTTATCTAGATTAAAATTGAATTTTCGACACAGTATGCGTAAAGTTGCAGTTAACCCATTTCATAAATTCTTAAAGTTGCAATTTCACACCTACTGTATCAAGAAGTAATATTCGACACTGTTGGGTACGTGGTTTTTTAGTGCATGTGATTTTTCTCACTCTCTTCGCTTGTGCGAAGAACGTCCCATGCGCTAAAAAACCAACGTACCCAACAGTGTCGAAAAGTGCTATTTATAAACTAGTTGAACTTTAACTTTACTTCATCCGCATAACCGTATGTACTTCTGTAATCCACATTAAATAAATATACATAACGTAGTATTTTTAATAGATGTAATTTAATATAAAATTATTTTGAATAAGTTTAATTTGAAATAACATTAATTTTAATGTATTTAATATGATATATACGAATACTTTAAACCTGAACAATAAAATATTGTAAATAAAATGTTACTCTATCTCAAACAATTGCTTAAAGTTTTCATGTATTTACTTATATAGTCATTCTGTGTAAAACATAAAATCATACGAAACATATCAATTATAGACAAAATGTTCAAGTTAAAAAAACTTACACATAACACATAATTCGTATTATATCTGATAGTTTAGATAAAATTATCGATTTTGACGAAAGTGTCTACAAAATTTCCGTTTTTAATTGTCCTCTGACTTATATTTTATCTTAATATGAGTGCCCTACTGCCCTCATACTATATTTATATTTCTGTAATAAAAATACTTATTTATCAAGATTAATAGCTAGATACTCGCCCATGACTGAATATAATGCGCCATCTGTGTCTTTGCAGAAGTGTTACATTCATCCCAGAAACATACTCACGTGCACAACTTTGTTGCGTCGCGAGCACCCCAAAAGACACGTAAACAAGCACTCGGTCAAGTATTACACACAAACACACGAAAGCCCTTTCACTCGGCGTTACAACGAGCGCCGCAGGCACTGCACACAGGAGTATTAAATATCGCTCACCAACGACTCTTCGATTGCCGTGGCCCTCGAATCACGATTTCCATTATTCCAAGCGCCGCGCGAGGGTCGATGACAATTCGTTCCTTTGTCTCATCCCCCTTCGTAATGTACAGTCCTCGTTGTCGGCCGAATGGGTCGGTCGAATAGTTTCGCGGAGCGCGGGCCGTCATGGGAATAAGGTGCGCGCGTGCGATGCAGTATATATAACGCAGCTTCGCGTTGCTCCATTCTGATGACGTTACGAGTATAATATATGCAGTGCATGGGTGCTTCTGTGTGGGGGTATGCAAACCTCAACCGCGATTATGCATTGACCGAACGTAGGGTCTTAATAGAGGATGCCGTTTATTTAGCGAATGCTGCAGGGTGTCAGTGTTTAGCCTAGCTTGAGTTTGTGCAATTAATTGCTTTCGTTGTTGTTTTAAATTGTAAAGTTCAGTTATGAATGAGCATTACTTCAATTTATTTTATGTTTTCAGTGTTCATTAGTGAATGAATCTTATTTGGTTTATTAAATAATAATCGGTTTTAGTATAGCTACATCTGATTAAAGTTAGTTTGGCCCAATATGAGTTTTTAAATCTGAAACTTTACCTCAAATGTGCATTAGGAGCACCAAACAGTGTTAAATTTAGAAAATCAATGTAAACATTTAAATCTCAATTTGACAATATAGACAGTTCGAAATTCCTTAACAAAATAAGTTATTTTGAACATATTGCGAGAAATGGTGAAATTAATAATTCATTAATAATCCTTTTTTCATGACCCATAATGATAAATAAAAATTGTTGACCACTATCATGTACGAACCACCTGATTACAAGAACAATCTTTGATTAATCAATTTGAATTTATTCAGAAAATTTTTAAAACATATTATTCATATAATGCAGCTAAAATAGAAAAATTAGGAATATATATATCCAGTAGCTCCAGAATTTGTAATAATGGAATAAAATAATAACTCAATATAACCTATTTTTATATTTGATGTACTAATTCCAAAAATAATCATAATTTAAAGATGTCATAAAAGTATCAAATGATTCTTTAAAACTTGCTCCTGTAACCGTGAAGTATAAACGGTACTCGTAAAATTTTTATTTTTCTGCTTTTAGTATTATATAAAAGAAAATCATTAACTCCACATAATATATTTAAAACACTCTATTTTCTGCAACTTTGAACTGTCATTCGTGTCGAGCATTTTACAAAAAAAATAAAAATTTAATTTAATTTATCTGAAATAAATATTTTTATAGCACTGTGTGACCTAAACCCGCACTTAGGTCACGCTTATCCGTGACCTAAGTGGCGCTTTATTACACAGTGTAATAATGAATTCACATAGGCCACAGATCCCTACTATCCTATAATAAAAACTAAAAACACTCAAAATAAACGTTTTCGTTCATAATAATAGAAAGAAGAAGTAGTAAACCTGGTAAATACGCATGTCAAGAATCAGAGAATAACTATAAATCCTTAAAATAATGCTTCAACTTTAGAGGTTAGTTCAACTGATTGTATATGACAATTTGGCGCGTATTTTGAATATTCAATCTGAAATTCAATTTAAAATTCAGTATTAATTTTTTTTCATGATTAATATTAGAAATTTATTAAAATGTAATTTAAAAAATTTCAAGATAGGGTAAATAAATATATTCTAATTAACTGGTAATAATAAACATTTATTATCTTTTCAAAAAACAAAATATCTTATTTATATAAGGTTCTATTCAAACAATGTATAAAAGTTGACATTGATTATTAATTAACTAATGAATTTTGGTTAAATAATAATTTGTTTATACGATTTCTAAATTCTTTAATTTATTTTTTATGTTTTTTGGATTATATTTTTATTTTTTTTTATGCGGGGGGGCTTCGCCCCCCCGAAACCCCCCCTCCTTCCCCGCCCGGCCCACCCCCGCACCATACACCCTCCCCGATGTCGGTGGCGGGTTTATGTCACTCGTGCTACAAAATAGTATACGATACTCGTGACCTAAGTGTCCATAATTGCACGGCGCGACGGTATCGCCCTCGCTACGCTCGGGCGCTAACTACGCGCCGTGCAATTATGGGCCACTTAGGTCACATGTATCGTAATATACTATTTTAATTTAATAATATGACCGTTATAGAAATCTTTCTTTTTCATCAGGTACTGCCCAGGGTAAAAATGGATCATAATCGAGTTATGGCAACTAATGAATATATCTGATCATATAGAACATATATGCTCATGTATGGTTTTTTGTCATTAAAATATTTATTCGGGAGAATTTCATTATACGACTTTAAAAAATGCACTGAACTCATATAAAGTTACCTTTTTGGAAGTGTCATTCAGATGATAACACTCAGATTAAACTATGACACTATGATTCTAAAAATATTTTCTTACAAACATATTTATTAAAAAAATTAAATCCAATAATTGACAAAACTGATTTCATATATGCCTATATATGCCCATATATGATCATATATGATTATACATGATTATATAAAAGCCAAATGAGGTGCTATATATAACCATAGATAATAATGATTTATTACCACATATGACTATATACAAATATATATGAATGTACATGCTTACATATGATTATACATGGATCCTTTCGAACATCCAAATGAAACTTTTGATATGTCCATATCAAATGTCCATATCATATATATATATATATATATATATATATATATATATATATATATAATGGTATAAAGCCATATCTGGGCATCCATGATCATAAACGTTCATATATGCTTATATATTGTCTTAATTCATTTATGCTCAATGTTCATACATGGATTAATATTTACATATATGATCATTTTCATATATGATTATATATGATCATATATAAGTATATCTGATCTTACATAAAGTCATTCTTACCTGGGGCAAGGTTTTGAAAGTCAAAGTGATGGGATGAGGGTCTTAAAAGTTTTGTTGTTTTGATGCATATCCTTAGGTCATGAATGTAGAAATTTAAAAAAAAATTAAATAATTTTACAATCCCCTAGTAAAAATTCTACTAAATATCTAGCGAAGTCGCCTTAATTACCATGTTAATGAGAATAAGCTAATTTGCAGTCGAGCCTAAGATAGTCTATATGGGCCCTGCTCCTCTTTTACCTAAAGACCACATAATAGTCTTACCTTATAAAATACATTAACAATCAATACTGAATTGAAATGAAATTCGGTTTTCTTAGATCCTTAATAACATCATCCAGCAGTACACACTCGCTGCACCAACCTCAATCACGTAAAGCGGGAATAATATTGGTACAAGGCTCCGCTCCTCTCCCCCCCCCCCCCCCCCCATAGTCTCTCCGATTAGATTTATTGTTGGTCCCCGTAGGATCCCGCGAGACTCTCGTGTCGCTGGGCTCCGCAGATGTGTATATATATAAGTCTCTTAGTGCATAAGAGAGCCTTCGTCTACAGGGTCGCATGCGCCATACACGCGATTACATACCTGGCTTGCCTTTATGCGCTCTTGAGTGCACGGCAGTGCGCGGTTTATGGCCTTATCGCGATTGACCCAGTCCTGCAGCGCGATCGACGCTGATCGATTTTCCATAACTTTCTTTGGGGACGAAAGAACGGGGATATTGCGCGTTGCGAAGGTTCACAGATGTTGCGTACGTTGCTTTATCGCTTGGAATGCGATTGTTGAGATTTTTGAAATTGGAACATTCGTCACGTGATGAATGTGAATATTGTTAGTGTATATTTCATGTTTACCCAGGTACTCTTACAATAGAAAAAATGTGTACAAGAAGATTTATCAAACATTGTAAAGATACCAAAAATATTTTGAGTCTATCAATATTAAATATTAATTAAGAAGCTGCGCAGTTAAATGATATAAATATACCTTCTTTCGAAAATTGCATTCTACGCATATATATATATAAATCAATATTTATATACCTATATATTTGTATTTAAAATTTTACGTAAAAGAATATTTTTCTTGAATATCAAGTTACTCATTCATTTTATGGAATTTCCGAAATAAAGTATGTAATATAACTCGACTTATACCATTTTACCGTTTACCGCACACCCTTTCAAGATATTAATTATTAATATAATAATAATAATCCATAAGTCAGGATACACGGATCTTACACTAATATAAATAATAATGCTCAATGCAAAATAATTGCACGCCCTATATATTACAAAACATTTGTCAACTAAAAGAAATTTAATAATTATAAATTCAATGAATCATAACGCTTAAGGGGACGCCGGATATCTCTGTCCTTGTCTAATTGAATTTTCATTCATAATTTTAAGAGAAATCATATTTTTCTTTAAATAATAGTTGTCCCCGCTTCGTTTTATAGTAATCTACATATATGTCCGAGCTGGGTTCATATGATTGTTTTGTTTTCGAGAAAACTTTGACACACTAAAAGGGCCAACTACATGGAGATTAACCTTTACATACTAAGTTTGTCAAAGTTTTCTCGAAAACAAAACAATCATATGAAACCAGCTTGAACATATAATTAGGTTACTGTAAAACAAATTGGGGACAGCTATTATTTTGTCATTAAACAATTAACTTTGTAAATAAATAACGAAATACGTGTGTAGGATAGTAGGAATCTACTGTCGGTATCCGACGTCTCCTTAAGGGGGTGTCAAAGTCAATTTTTATCCTTCCTACCTTACCGACCCGAGAATTATAAAATATTGGCTTTAATTAAAAGAATAAGTATAATTATGAAAAACTAAGAGGTCATTGCCCTCCGTAATACAATTATCTATCACTGTGCGAAGTTTCAAACAAAAACTTGAAAACCTCTACGAATGGCTGTCGAACGAAATTTGAAGGTTCGAGTCTAGACTAATAGACTAATATAAATTTCGTTCGAATGGCATTCGTAGAGGTTTTGAAGTTTTTGTTTAAAACTTTGCACAGTGGTAGATAATTGTATTATGGAGGGCAATGATGTCTTGGTTTTTCATAATTTAGTTTATTTATTAATTGTAATCAATTGTTAAAGAATTAGAGGTTAGGAATTTCGGCGGGGAATTTGAATGGTTTGACACCCCCTCAACTAAAACCAATACAGAATATTTATTAAATGTTTTGATTGAGAAGCCTTAATCATTACATTAAAATATTTATGATAAACATACTTAATTCACCAGATATAGTATCAATAATTTAAATTCCCCAATCAGTCACGACTTAGTTACAAAAAATTATAGACTGATCGTTAATGTCAATATGTAAGACTGTACAAGTCGTGACTGATCGTATAGTACGACAAAGGTCAAATATTAACAAAGTCAATGACCGATCACTCGTTTGCGTCACGCCGAGCATCTGGAGGGCGAACGCAACCAGAGTGTGTGGCGGTTGCGCTTTGTTAAATCATAGTCCCCAGTCACATAGGTACCCTTGGCCGACTGCACAGTTACTGCGGGGAGATCGGAACGACGGGGCGGGGATATAATATTTTCTCCGTACTTGTGAATATTATGAAAACTATTCTGCAAAACTTTCAAAATATCTTTGTCTGAAAAATTCAATACTTGATTAAAAAAAAATCTTCGTCTAGAAATAAATACGAATAATACATTTATTATTTATGTATACTGTTTGTTACAAAAAGTTAATAATGTGTCGAAATAATGTAAATAACGCAATAAAATTTGCAATTTTATTATACTCAACAAAGAAATTGATTTTGATAAAATTTTGTGATCTATTTATCACTTTATATAATTTTGTATAAAATCAATAAAATCAAAATATTAATTATTGATACATCATTACTTAAATACAATCCTAACTTTACAACGCAAAAGTACATAAAGCGCACATGAAAAATTTCGCCAAGCCTGCTCCAAAAATCAAGGTAGAAAAATCATGGCTCTCGTGGTCCACCCCCTCCGCATCGCCCCTTCGCAAGTACATCAGCCCCTATTGCGTCGAATCAAGGTTTAATAGCCGAAACTCCTTTCTCTAGCTCTTGATGTAAACTTTCCCACTCATTCCCTCTCGCACCAAAACCACCCCTCGTCGAGAGCGCGTGTCACACCAGTACACGCGCGAGGTAGCGCGCATATTAAGAACATCTGCGCTAAGAAACGCTGCGCTGATTATTATTAATCTAAAAACAGGCGCAACGAGCGTGCTACTAATCCCCCACCCGCGGAAACCGGAAAATTGAGCCGCCCTTGTGTTGTACGCCAGATTGGACTCGGCGCGTTAGATGCGTGTATATATATATATATATATATATATATATATATATATATATATATATATATATATATATATATATATAGGTGTAGGTACGGGGAGCAGCAGAGTACGGGGAAATACAGCCTCTGGCTAGGAAGCAAATCACAGGGGCGATGTGAGTCGAACGCGGAACTGCATTTTTTTGTTCTTTGTGGATGATATTGCATGGGAGCTTTTTTTTGTAGGATACAGTCGATGTTTGGGTATTGTGCGGGATCGTTGAGTTTTTGTTATGCTATCACATATTTTTTTATCCAAATTAATTTCCTGTTTAAAGGTAGAATGGAAGTAATAATCAAACAAATAGTAGTAAACGAATGCAATAAATAACATTACCTGATTGATATTGAACTATTATTAAATTTCAAACAATATATTTTAATTTATTTATTGAACATTGATTAATTAGTATATCGCGTTTATTAATGTATATAACTTCACAATCTTGGATTTAATTATATTTATTTTAATATTTCGAAGATGTAATGAAAATTTGATATTGCATAGATTATAGTTATTATTATTAGTTCGGAAAACAAGTTTCTCATGTACGTTTTACAGTAGTATTTATCAAAATATATGAAATTTGATACAAAGATTTTTCAAAACTATTTAAGTAACTATGAATACTCGTTTTAATTTATGTCAGGATATGCTTCGATTCTGACTTCGTATGTCTCGACGGAAGTTGCATTTATGATGATTTGAGGTGCAATGGACAAAAGGACTGCGCCGATGGATCGGATGAATTAAAATGCGGTATTTCGCTCGCTCTAATTAAAATGTCAATTTGGATAATATTATAAATCATTATAATAATTTGAATTATTTAAATTGATTTTTAGAATTAGTGGAAGTCCAGTGCAAAGAAAATCAATTCCAGTGCGCATACCCAAGATGCATTTCTCAGTTGTATAGATGCGACGGAGAAGATGATTGTGGCGATGGGAGTGACGAAGAAAATTGTCCCACGGCTGGAGATAGCAGTTGCAGTACAAATGAGTTTAGGTATGATTTAAAATATGTTTCATTATTCTATTCAACATCAAAATTTATTTTCATAATAAATTTAAATGATAATAATTTAATGAGAAATCAAGCTTCTAATTTTTTATCTATAATTCTGAATTTTTTTAAAATATTTGATATGAATTCCATTCATTGTTTTATACAAAAATAAATACCTGTGCCTAGGTATGATAAAATAATTCTTAATTTAAAAGAATGTTATATCTTTAAAGATTTTCAGTTAATAATCAGTTATTTATTTAAAATTAGTATGTAAACATTGTATCTCAAAACAGTTTTTAGATTCTGATAATTATTATGCTTTAGATGTGCAAGCGGTAGCTGCATAAGTAGAAAATGGGTTTGTGATAGAGAAATCGATTGCAAAGATGGAGAAGACGAACACAATTGCCAATACCCGACGCCTGAAAATTGTTCATCAAATGAAGAATTTACATGTTCTAATGGAGTTTGCATTCCGGTAAGGACTAATATTAACTAATTATATTCCTGATATTTAATAAAAAAAATTCAGCAACTAAAGACTTTATTGAAACAGGAATTTAGTGTAAAAAATATAAGTCTAAAAATCGTATAAGTCACCGGTGACTCATACTTCAACGAATGTGTTAAAAAAAGTGATACCACTAAACAAGGAGAATTATAATTACATTAATCTAGATACACTTATTTCTAATTAATCACCATACAGAAACATAAACTCTATAAAACTCTATAACGCTATATAAATTTCGACTCATCGAATCCGAAACTTTGTCAATCGTGCAGCACTCGTACGTTTGCGATGGCGTGCCGGACTGCTCGAACGGCGAGGACGAGCGCGGCTGTCAGCTGAGCTGCGAGCTCACGCACTACCTGTGCAAGTCGACGACCGCGGCGGTCAGCGGCAACGAGACCAAGCAGTACCCTGGCCACTGGATGCCGCTACACGCGCGCGACCATCATCGCGATTGCATCAGCATGAAGCACGTCTGCGACGGCGTGCCTGACTGCCCGGAGAAAGACGGTGAGCATAAGGCAGTCTCTTTAACTCTTACATTTGCATCGATGCTTGCGCAAGGGGCTGATGTGCGTTGCAGTGGTTTGCGCAAAGATTCTCTAGAATTGTATCTAGTTATATATAGGCTATAATTGATTTTTGTAACCCGCTTAGTCGCCTATAGTCTATAAGATATATCTCTTACATTCAATGTGGTTTTTAATTTTATTGAAAATTAAAGATTAATAAATATATATTACACTAACAATGCTGTATATAATTTGTTTATTCTGAATGACGTGAAGGTTAAAATTAAAGTTCAAAGTTAGGTGAATGATAAAAGAATGTACTTTATATAAAAACTAAAATGTTGACAGATGAGCTAAACTGTCCAAACAAGGTGGAATGTATCGAAAAGGACCATTGTTCCCACTGGTGCATTGTGACTAGCGACAATCAAAGAGCTTGTTCTTGTGATCCTGGCTACATTCTTGGGAAGGACAATAAGACTTGCGAAGATATTAATGAATGTAAATTCGAAAAAGTATGTTATTTACTTTTCATTTGTAACATGAAAATTATAGGTTATTTTAGATTATTACAAAATTTAAATCTTATTTTTAAAGGATCCAGTTTGTAGCCAACTGTGCAAAAATACTAAAGGTTCATTTGTCTGTGAATGCGCAAACGGATATGTTTTACGTCCTGACTCACGATCATGCAAAGCTGTAGGAGCCAATCCAACTTTACTTCTTGCAAACAGGGTTGATATTCGACAGGTAATATTTTGTTCCAATAAACAAACAATAATGATATATGACAACACTATTACATAAATTGTAGTAGATCATATAATTGAAAATACTATCGTAATACTTTAAATAATATGATTTTCAGGTCAGTATCACCGGCCCGAAGTACACATCCGTTCTTAAAGGACTACACAACGCCATTGCCTTGGATTATCATTACAAGAGCGGTCTCATCTATTGGTCCGATGTATCAATGGATGTTATTCGCAGAGTTTACGTTAATGGAACTGACGCAGATGGTAAATAAAAAAATTAATAACGCTACTGGTAAAAAAATCTTATAAACGCTTTACTAATGAATCAAATAAATAAAATTATTCGCAGATTTCATTCGTTGGGGATTGGAGAGTCCCGGTGGCATTGCCATCGATTGGATACACGATCTACTATTTTGGACAGATTCTGGTACCCGACGCGTGGAAGTTATTTCGATAGAAAAACGCGTACGACACGTACTTGTTTCTAGCGATCTTGACAAGCCCAGAGCTATTGCCGTTCATCCGCACTACGGCTTTGTCTATTGGACTGATTGGGGTAAATACTTTTTATGAATGTTTTACAATTTTTCTAAAGATTTGATATAATTTGATAAATTTCTAAGTAATCAGTAAAATAACAGATAACTTATTAACAATTCAATATGGCAGTAAAAAAATAGATTAGCTTCTCTGTTGAAAATTGAACTAGATTCCATGTACATAAACTGATTTACATAAAATAGCGATTTTGAAGAAATCCAGTAGGAAATCCAACTAAAAAAGGCTTATAGCCAGGAAATCTAGCCCAATTCAAGTCAAATATAGCTGTAAATCTATTTCTTTGTTCCAATAGAAATAAAAATATATCTATTGTTAAATGCAACTTATCACAAATTCTCTATGGCTAATATCACAGAAAATTAAACATTATGAATCATAAAATGTTTAGTAAATTCTCGAAGCATTGTTAGTAAAAATGACAGACGCAATGAGTTTACTCAATACTTGATCGTATTCCAGGACCTAACCCGAAGATCGAGCGCGCCGACATGGACGGCTCTAAGCGCACGGCTCTGATAACCGATAACATCTACTGGCCCAACGGCCTGACCATCGACTACACGACCGACCGCATCTACTGGATCGACGCCAAGCACCGGGTCATCGAGTCGGCCAGTGTCCGGGGTGACGATCGCAAGAAGGTCGTCACCCGCGGCCTCCACCATCCCTTCGCCATCACCGTGTTCGAGGACGCGGTCTATTGGACCGACTGGCACTTCAAGGGCATCTCCCTGGCCAATAAGAACAACGGCCGCGGCTACAAGACCATCCACTCGGGCTTGCACTTTCCCATGGACCTGCACAGCTATCATCCGCAGCGTCAGCCCGAGTACATCAACCACTGCGGCGAGAACAACGGCAAGTGTTCGCACATGTGCCTGCCCAACAGCATGGGCTACAGCTGCGTCTGCCCGGTCGGACTGAAGATCATGCGCGACGGCAAGAGCTGCGCGGCTAGCGCCGACAATTTGCTGCTCTTCGCCAGGAAGAAGGACCTCCGACTGATCAGTCTGGATCAGTCGGCTAAGGCTTTCGATATCGTAATACCGGTGGACAATGTCGAGAGCGCGGTTGCTCTTACATGGAACTCGGACGACGACACGATTTACTGGACCGACGTCGAGGCCGATACCATTTCCAGGGCTAGCTTGGGTGGAACTAATCAGCAGGCTATAATTCATCATAATCTTGGTAAATATTTGCCCAATATAGTCTTGTATTTTTTTTGTAGAGGTTTTGAAGATATACAACTTACTTAATAATAAAATTATGTTACAGAATCTCCAGCTGGACTTGCAATGGACTGGATAACGAAAAAATTATACTGGACTGATGCTGGTACCAATCGAATCGAATGTTCTAATTTGGATGGAAGCATGAGAACACTTTTGATATATGAAGGTCTTGACAAACCAAGAGATATCGTTGTAGATCCAATCTGTACGTACTTATTGCTACACTAAAATATCAGTATATAATTTATATTATCTCTTAAAAATTTCTTAAAATTGCAATGTACCTTATTTTATAGCTGGTTACATGTACTGGAGTGATTGGGGTAAAAATCCAAAGATTGAAATTGCGGCAATGGATGGATCGAATAGACGAGATTTGATAAGTACAAATTTGACATGGCCGAATGGTTTAGCTATAGATTTTGAGAAGAAACGTCTTTACTGGGCCGACGGTGGAACCAGCAAAATAGAATACTCTAATCTAGATGGAAAGCATAGAACTACCATAATCGCTTCTCGTAAGTACTTTAGGATTCACTTAAAATTGATCGTAATGTTTAGGTACTTAATGATTCAATTCTAATAAACTTGCAATCTTGTATGTTTGTAATAAATTTCTTCGATCATGTTTAGCTGATACCAAACATCCTTTTGGTCTTGTAATACACAAGAATGAAATCTATTGGACCGACTGGGAGACAATGAGCATCCATCGCGCTGATAAAGATACTGGCAAAAACGTAACGGTTGTCCGCTCAGGAATCACAGGATTGATGGACGTTCGAGTCTTCCATCGAGATCGAAAGATGGTTGAAAATCCCTGCAGCCGTACTAATGGCAATTGTTCACATATTTGTCTATTAGCTCCAGCCCCGAAACGTTACCGATGTGCTTGTCCTACTGGTTTGCTTCTCAATGTAAGTACTTTATATTTTATTCTACACATACATATCTTTTTTATAGAAAATTAAGTTCGGTCTTAAATATTGTTCTAATTTTTACCTTCAGCCCGATGGAAAAACATGTCCGGAGATGCCATCAAAGTTCCTTCTTATGTCTCATCGTATTGACATTCGTGTTCTTTCCCTGGATACAAATTACACAGCTAATACGGTTCTGCCTATCGGTCACATGAAAAATGTAAGCGGAGCGGACGTCGATTTAGAGACTGGATTTATCTTCTGGACTGATCCTGGTCAGTTATATACGAAGTTAATCAAGAAGGCAACTTTCAAGGGAGAATCCGAAGATACTGTCATCGATGGCTGCATCGACAGAGTTGATAGTCTTGTGGTCGATTCAATTGGTAGAAAGGTCAGTACACAAAAAAGAATATTACTGTCGAGAATGGGAATGATATTTGAAACAAAAATGTTACCTTCGGCATCAGCTCTACTGGACGGATGTTGGACTGAACAGTATCGAGGTGAGCGAGCTTGACGGCAAAAATCGCAAGGTCCTCGTATGGTCCGGTCTGGACAATCCCCGAGCCATCGCGCTTCACTATCCGGCTGGTCTGCTCTTCTGGTCGGACTGGGGTCACAATGCGCGGATCGAGCGCGCCGACATGGACGGCGAACATCGCACGGCCGTCGTGACCGAGGGCCTGACCTGGCCCAATGGCCTCTCAGTCGACCCGTTCGCCGATCGAATCTACTGGAACGACGCCAAGAAGAAGATCATCGAGAGCGCAGACCTTCAGGGCCAGGATCGCAAGGCCATCGTGGAGAAGGTCGAGCACCCCTACGGGCTGGCCATCGTGGGCGATTTCATTTACTGGAGCGACTGGCAGGAGAAGGCGTTACTGCGAGCGAAGAAGAACGACGGGAAGAGCAAGAAGGTCGTGCTGTACAACCTCGAGGGCATCATGGACTTACGCCTGGTCGACGTAAGTTTTTTTCTAGATGAGAACTAATTTTTTAGAGGTTTTTTATGATGAGGATAAGGAAGCTGGTAATAACTGGCAATATTTCCTGAGTTTCGGCACCATTGTTTACGTATCGAACCAACAATATATTTATTAGCGGGTACCTTTTATCTTGGACCGATCTACTGGACTCATCCATAAGACACTGTAGACCGACCATGTCTTAGACGCAGAAAATAAAAAAAGAGCTTAAAATGTACTGTCGCTGCACACAGAGGTTAAATGCAGAAAGAGTTTAAAACTTATAGTCCTTCATTGTACCTGCGCTATTTAAACTATTGTTCTGCACTTACTTGAAAACTTGGCTGCCACGTAGATAACTAAACCCAACAGAGGGAGGGAGAACCTCGCGTAACTGTATTAACTGCATTCCTTCCGCGTTATCTTCTACAAGTTATTCTTTTATTCTAATTACTTCATAAATTTTCAATCATTTAAGAGATTTATATATTTCATACCTAAATTTATATTACGCTATATAATTGTTTATTCATTCAATATTGTACCTTTCTGATTTTCAATATGCTTTAATAATACAGTTCCAAAATTAAATTGTATTTACAAAATCTGAATGAGATTGAAACCAACTCACAGGGGCAATTCTTAGCGTTGTCGTCGTACAGTACCGATTCCTATAAATATAACTTGATTTATCAGTCCGTAATGTTCCATAATATATATCTATACTCCCACGTGACATCTAATAGACCACAAGTCCGTTACAACTTTAGTATACAATTATGAATATACAATTACAAAAAGTATTAAATATGACTTCATTCATTTTCAGAAACAACAAGTTCGGCCAGAAAATGCTTGCGGAAATAATAATGGTGGGTGCTCTCACTTGTGTCTGCGAAATCCCAGTGGACTTAGCTGTGCCTGTCCGACTGGTATACTTATAAATGAAGACAAGAAGACTTGCAACAGCACGCCAACGAATTTCTTACTACTGGCGACGAAGAAGACATTGGTCAGAATGTCGCTGGATACTCCAGAAATGTGGGAGGTGCCAATACCCGTTAAACACGTTCACAATGCCTTCTCCGTTGATTTCCACTGGGATAAACAACTTATTTTTTACACCGACGTTGACGTTAAGGTTATCAGGTACTGTAGATCTGCAACTTGTTACAACAGATCTCAAAAATTTGCACAATGATTTTTTCATGTGAATAACTTTATTTATGTTTGCAGAAGGATCAACATGCGCGATTTCAGCGACGTGAGAGTCGTAGTGTGGGGTTTGAACGTCTCCACGCCGTTCAGGCTAGCCGTAGACTGGCTGGCGGACAACATGTACTGGACTGATCTAAAGCACCGGATGATCGAGGTAGCCCGACTGGACGGCAGTTGTCGCAAGAAACTTATTGAGAATCTCAGAGAGCCGCGATCCTTGGCGCTCTTTCCCAAGGAGGGCTACATCTATTGGGCCGAATGGGGCGATCATCCAAGGATCGAGCGCGCCAATCTGGATGGCAGCAACAGAAAGAGCATCGTATCCACGGATTTGAGCCTGCCCAATGGACTGTCCATTGACTTCGCGGCTCGAAAGCTATATTGGGCGGATGCGCTGAAGGACAGGATAGAAGTGTCCGATCTTCATGGACGGTACAGGATTGCGCTTGTTCCCGAGGCTGTGAATGCTTTCGGCTTGTCTCAGGTGAGATATAAGCTTGAGTTTTTTTAAATTATATTAATCTCTGTAGAGCTGAGAGTAAAACGATAAATAGATGATGATTAATAGTTAGCTGTTGGAGAGCAATAGGTGAAGAATGGGTGATTATTATACTTATCTTCGTTCTTTAGCTATTGCCGGTATAAATGGGTTAATTTGAGTTGTGAACAAATGGAAATAGTAATAATGGATTAAATAAATAATTGTAATATTTTTTCTTTCAGTATGGAAACAATATATATTGGGGTGACTGGTTCAAAGAGATGATTGAGCGAGCCGATAAGCGAACGGGGAAAAATCGCAATAAGATCCGTACAGCCCTGGATGGCACCACAGAAATCAGAGCTGTTTCTGCTGAAAGGCAAACTGGATGGACGCCATGCTCCATGGAAAATGGTGGCTGCAGTCATCTATGTTTTTTCACCAAGAAAAGTTACACGTGCGCATGCCCAGATCAACCAGATTCTACTCATTGTTCTACTGGTTAGTTAATATAATTATTCGAACTTTTGCTCGTAGAAATTGCCATGATGTGCTCTGTTAATCAGCATCTCTGGTAGAGAATACGCTATTTCTTATCTAGTTTCATTTAGTTAATATTTTTAACAGAATACTAGTTATAGTAACTGGTCATCTGTAAACTTCAACTTTATAACTTTAAAATCTGAAGTGATGTTAGTATTTACATTTTACAAAATTATATTTTATTGAATGAAGTATTATATTATTTATATCATATAATGATGAATAATCTAAGCTCGGTAAAAAGAACTAGCGAATTTATGAAAATCTTGCTATGGAGTTATAGACGAGGATATTCAAGAAAAATCTTTCGAAAAAAATACAGTATTATAAATCTAACCTCTTGCGTTTATCGCGCAGTGCCGAGGAAGCTGATACCGATGCGCAAGCCCGGCACGGAGCACGACCCGAGCTACGACGACATCGACGACGAGGACGTGCCACCGACGCCCAAAACCTCGGGCGGCAGCGGCAGCAATCGCAACCGCGCCGGCGACGGCAAGCTCAACGACTACAATCGCGCCAACGGCGAGACGATAAGCCTGCGCACGATGATCACGACGACGGTCATCCTCCTCGTCATCACCGTCGCCATCATCATCGTCATCATCTACCTGCAGTGCCCGCGCAAGAACAAGCGCGAAGAGTACCTGTACAACAGTCGGCGCAACGTGCTCACCTTCTCGAATCCCAACTACAACGCGTCGGCGGGCACCGAGGTCACGACGCCGACGGCCCAGCAGCCCCAGGACAAGAAGGGCTTCATCTGGAAGAGGCTCAAGTATGACAAGTCTCAGGTACGTCGGGATTCATGACGATTATCCTTTTCCTTTTCTCGGGAACAAAGATGTTGCGAATGTTTGGTTTGGGGTTTGATTGGAGTATTCTATTTTATGGGTTTAGTATCACAATGTTTAGATTGCTCGCGGTATACAAATCAGTTACGTAATTACTTTTGAAAATTACTTTATTTTTATATTTTAACATTTAAAATGATTTAAAGTGATTAAGAATTAAAGCGGACATTTGCAGCATTGGTTCCCATTATTTCTGTTTGGCGTTTCTTTTAATTTTCTTTGTTTTTTCTGTTCTGATTTGTTTGCTCAGTAGAAAGTTGCTAAATCTACCTAAACAGTTATATCAGATTATAATGGCAAACAAATTATTACAATAATAATTTATTATCTTTTCTCGCAGCAATTTTTTTTATTCTGTTTTGTTTGTGTGCTGTATGCATCAATTTTGTTCGTATTTCTCTTAGTCGATTGTTTAGAAAAAAACATATATGTATATAATTATTTAAAAAATAGTAAAATAAATTATTGGTTATGATTGGTGTTTTTAGGAATACAGTACATCAAGTTTTACGCAAAACTATAGAGTTTATTATGCCTTTAATATTTGAAATAGATGTACACACCTTACCAATCATGGATATTATCTGCTTAATTCGCTTCATATACATTCGAGGAACTAACATCTGGCCGACATTGTTGGAATGTTTTTGATCAGAATGAAATCAAATTCGATCAGATGTTTGCTCTGTCGATTGCACCATATTACATTTAAAAATTCGGTTGTGATTCATTAAAATACAAAATATTGTGACTAAAGTACTCTGCTTTATATTATATTAAAAAACAATCGAGAAATAGAAATACTATATTTTATTTATAATAGGATATTTATTATATAGTTTCAGTTACAGCTTATTAAAACATGTTTAGTTTGCCTTAGGAATATTTTATTACTTTATACAATAAGCTATATAAATAAAAAAATATATTTTATACAATCTTATATATTTAGACATAATAATATTCTTGTGGCATTTATGTGCAGTATTGTCTGTTTCAAATCTGAACTGTGGATGTATTGTATCTAATCGTAATGAAATTTCAAAAACATCCACGGTTCACGTTTACGTGTATGCGAATTGCTCAAAAAAGCTCTAATTGCGTAAAGCAAGCTAAAAAATAAAAACAAAAATGGCTCTTTATAAATGTGTGTTGCATGCCTATTTCTGATATTAGTTGAAGTATGTACATGCGTATTTAAATGGCTGAGTATACATTTCAAGTGGTTTATTCGAAAAATAAAAAATTAATTAGTTAAAAATTAAGTGATGGAAACCAATATTAATATATCTAGTCTTCTTGATTAACCCTCTGTTCCTGGTTCCGGTTGATTTATTAATTGATTTAATTAATACTCCAAAACTTCTTATTCCTTATACTCACGCTTACATTAAGGTAATGTTAAACTCCGTGTTACTGGCAAATACGGGGAACCACTTTTTTCATTCATTTTTCAATTTTAAGAAAATATCTCTATGAAAAGTTATTCTTTTTGGTTGGAACAACAACTTTCCATAGAGATATTTACTTAAAATTGAAAATGAAATGAGAAGAGTGGATCCTCGTGTTTGTCGGGGACAGGTGGCTTTAGCATTACCTTAACTCTAACACATTAGGCATTAGCATTTGCAGAGACAGAGGATTAATATACGATTAACACTTTATTAACAATATAGCATCACCATGAAGTAAAAAGTTTTAAACTATCATAAATGAAACAAGAAAAATATATTTGTCAATAACGTGCAAACTGTTTAAACGACAAAACAATACTACTGAATTAAACTCAAAAATTTTAAGTTTTACGAAAAAGTGCTTTGCTTAATTTGTAGTACATGTCAAAAGGAGTCGAATAACTGTCGAAAAAAAATTTTCGTTCATCATGTCACCTATAATCATGACAGGAACAAAGTTCCTTTAATAAATATGGCATTGAAAATAGTGATTTATTTTGACGTACAGGATCATGATTTTGATGTTTTACAACGGTAAAATTTAATATATTACTAAGTATTTATAGCATAAAAATTGTCAGAATGGTTGCTTTTAAGTATAGAAAGTTATCTGGACTCGTAAAAGAAATTTTTTTGTGTTTAACCAGACCTGCCCTCTAACAAAATTGGTTCCATATAAAAATCGTCTAACAAAACTTAGTAAAGACCGTTAAAAAATAAAGTATTTACAATGTAATAGTACTTTAATCCGATCTAACGTAGAGTCTAAGATTTTTAAGTTTTGGTAACTGGACCACTTGACTCGTAACCCAGAATGAACCCTGCGACAGCCATACGCATGTAAATACTCTCTCGTGTGCGTGTTCAATCGTCCACGTTATCTCCTACGTCAATTTTATAACAAAAAAGAAGCCTCAAATATAACTCCGTGGTTGATATCTTTCTGTTTTATTTGTTTTTACTCGAACCTCCCTACGACCGCACGACACACGACCTTCGCAACTCTCACTGAACAACCACCTCCGCACATCCGCAACCTCGGGCCCTCTGGCGTTATCTTCTCCAAATAAAATAAAAAAATAAAAAAAATCAAAATCAAAATTACAAAAAAAAACGTGGGCGTGCGCACGCACACGTTCTCTCGGCTCCGTTCCTCTCGCGGTGTGCAATATGTGCGATGCGTGTGCCGTCCTCAGAGGGCCAGTGGTGGCAACAGCAGCGGTGGCAAGAATAGCGGCGCTGGCGGCAACGGCGGTGGCACCGTCAACGACGCTGCGGTCGGTGGCGGCGCCGCGAAGCTCGAGTGTCCGATCAAGCTGCAACACCTGCCGCTGCACTTCATCCAGATGAACGAGACCGAGACTACTTAGTGCCTGCTGTCGGCCACGTCGTCGTCGTCGTCCCGCGCCGGCGCCGGCGGCGTCGACGACGTGCGTGCCGCTCGACCCGCAGCCAGCTGCGATCGGGGCAGCAGCGTTGTTCGATACCAGGAACTCGAATTCGAGTGATCATGATGTTAATGATGATGATGATGATGGTGACAGTGTGTTTGACGAGGAAAACGTTTTACGCTTATGGTGGGGACGAAGACTACGCGGTATGTCATTTGTAAGAGCAGCACGCATACGTATAGAATTATTTGACTGTGACAGGTAAAGATTTTGCTGGAAACAAGAGAAGCTGGGAATAAGGTCAGCTGCAATTTTGTAGCTGCCTTACTTAAGTTCTTACAGTGAGGTGACTACTTTAGAATCTGATTGAGAGGCTGACGTTTGGATGAGAAACGTCTCTATTGAGGTCATAATTTTACTTGATGAACGAGCAATTTTACCAGTTTAATGAAAATTCTATATTTTCATTGACTAAAAGCTTTACTCCAATAGAGTTGATTTTCACTTAAAGGGCATATATGCAAAACATTAATTTTCATTTTTTCAATATAAAAATGTCTAGAGTTAAGTATTACTCGGAAAATGAATTTTGACTCAATAAGAGTGATCAGCAGACTAAAATACACTTTCACTCGATGCAATAATGGTAACTAACTCTGATAGAGTTTAATGTCTTGATCGCGAAGGAGTAATATATAACTCTAAGTATATAGTTTCATTAAAGTATCCTCTTTTCACCGAGTTAAAATTCACTTTCATAGAATATCTTAAGAGAGTGCAGCAAATATTTTTGCTATGGCAGCTAATAGAACCAGCTAAAACGATCCAGCCAAAATTTTTTACGGTTTCAGCCAAAAAATTGCTATCCGTGTAGCGAGCACCGTCGTATTATCCGACAGCTGAGAATCTTTTTGGTAATGTGATGATGAATGTGTGACCGAGAGGAGGATATAATGGACTTTGAAGTGACTACGCGATGAAAGGGCATATAGCGAATTGCGTGGTTGTGCTAATTTTCAGTTTTTAAATTTGAAAACGTAGTATTTTGTAAAAGATGTATTTTATACGCAGTTGAAAACCGTTTAAATGTGGGAGAAAATTGGGTTGCTTCGAAACTTATGTTTTCTTGCATTAAATTGTTAGGGAGAAAAGAATTAGTATTTTGTCTACGAAATTAAATAAAATAAAAATATTGTGCCAAAATAATGTTGATTTCAAGACAAAATAAAAATTCTGTTTATTCATTCCGAATACACAAATCGTGTTATAGTGCAAAAGTGATGTATAGTAGTATAAATTATTTTTGTGTACTATATTTTTAAGTAAGTGAAGACAAGTCAGATGGTTCACTTTTTAAAGCTAGATCTTTTTTCAACTGCGTAAATATTTTTTGATATGTACTTTGTTTATAAAAACTTAATAAAAGGCCAAATGGTAGTATTATAAAATGGTACTAATATACTATAATTAATATATTTTAAAATGTGTATTTTTAGACTCAAAAAGAGAAAAGACTGATTTTGAGTTGAGCACTTTTGTCGTGTAGTGACCTAGAATGTAGCTTGAATATCGTCACGCAGAGAAAGAAAAAGCATATAAAGAAAACGATAAAAATGAAAAACGGCAACGACATGCTGATTACTGATAAAATATAAAAAAAAATATATTATTCGACAATATCGTAAGTTTCATGGATAAAGGAGTTTAGAGAAATGAAGACTTTTGGTTCCTATACCGCATACTAGTAATTTTGCATAGGCACTTCCCAAGAAAAGAAAAATCGAGTATAATTGTATAGAGAGAAAAATACTGATGAACTTGTAATTACAAAAACTGAAAAGCCAAAATTTCAAGTAACGATGAAACGAGACTGTGTAGATTTGCTAGTGGATTTTGTTCGGAGTGTTTTTGTCAAGTATGCATACCTTTGTGTGTCTAAGTATTAGTAATTATAATGTGCAAAACATGACAAAAAAGTAGCTAAAACAAAATAGAAAAAAAATTAGTCTCTCACACCTTTTCCCTGATTTCCAACCTGCACACGCGAGTACCTGCGTAGATATTATTAATTAATATGATAAGCGTATGTCGATAACAAAAAAAATCAATAATGACGAGGACAAGCGAGATGTCCTAGTCGATGAAACAGAAAAAAAAATCCAAGACAGCCGTGAGCTAGGAAAAAGTAGAACAGTTTCTGAATCGCTTTTACTTTTATAAGTTAACAAAACTTTTGAATAAAATATTTTCCGCTCTTCGATGACTTGATTAATTCAAATGCAGATCTAAATGCTTTTAAAAGTAAAATGTGCGCGTAATAACGTACGTTATCGCGCTAAAAATAAAACAAAGCTCATTAAACTTACTTAACGCTGCTGTTCAGGAACATCGTTTCTCTTTTTCGTCGCCGCACTAGGCAAACAAAACCGAAAACAAGCAAAGAAAATGAAAAGCCAATGTAAACACACAATAGCCAAAGCCCAACGCAAAAAGAGCAAAAGCAAAAACCTTCGCATATACTCGACGAAACAATGTCAAGCGCGCATATTAAAATAAAAAAGAAAAAAGAAACGAATAGCAAAGAAAGCGAGAATCGGATCAGAGTCGGCTGTGATCGTAGAAAGAATTGGTTGTCATATGCTGATAACGTTTGCACACCTAGGAGCGAGTGTACGAAGACAACGGCCAGACCTCGAGCCCGGAGGTCGTGTCGCTGATACCGCCCTCGGCGACGCCGAGCAGCAGCCGCGCGGCCTCGGTCACGCCTATGGAGTCGTCGCCGCCCGCGGTGACGCGCTGCACCGCCGTCCAGCGGCTCGAGCCCTCGATCGTCGCCGGACCCAAGCCCCGGCCGATCGTCTGAGACGCGAGCGACGCTGCAGCAGCAGCTCAAGGTGGGACCGTCCTCACGGCCACGGAGCGAATCTGCCTGCTGCACATGTGAGCTGGCCAACATCATCCGCGGCAGGATCTCGATGGGCCGATATGCAGCGCGCGAACGAGATCGATAGGCGCAAGATCGTGGCTCGATGGAACGAATGATCTCGTGTACGAATGATCTCGAGTTGCACGGCGTAGCTGTCGAGAGGGTGGCTTTACCAGAGCTGTATTCTTAAGGAAAATAGACACTCGAAATGACACTCACTGTAACGGTCGAATTGAGAATGAATTGTGAACATTCGGTTGATTGTTTGTTCTTGATTTGAGTGTTAGTTGGAGTGTTGGTTTAAACTTGAGAGTAACCCGTGAATGAAAATAATAATCACTCGAATTCGTGAGCCGAGACCGGGACTTGAACACCCCTTACGGAAGAGTGGTTACTCAAATTATGAGCGTTCACACTCGGAATGCACTCAAAGTTACAATTTATATTTTGAGTTAATATAGGATACATGATTTCAGTGTTACCTTGCGCTTTACCTTCAATTTGACAGTTAATTTAAGCGTTATTTCCAATCTCAGTATAATCATGCACTTTCAATTGAATCCCAATTTAAGAGTTATTCTCAACTTGAGTTAATCACTCTTAATTGAATGTTGATTTTAATGTTACAATGTTGAGTGTTACCTTCAATTTGAGAGTTAATTTAAGTGTTACTCTCAATATGATTTTTTACCTTTAATTAACTTTCAATTTGAATATTATTATCAACTTAAGTGTTCACCTATAATCATTGATTGTTAAGTTAGGTGCTAATCTCAATTTGAGTGTTTAATCTTTAATTGAGTCTTAATTTGAGTGTTAGTCTGAATTTAGAAGTACAAACTTTGACGTAAAGAGAAACTGTACTCAAATCTACAATCTGAAACCCAGAACTTGGACTCGAGACCTTCGGTTCAAAGTTCCGAACTTTAACTACAGAGCCACCGTGCGGCTGATTGAAAATCAACCAATATGAGTCTGGTTCTCAATATAATCCAGTGTGAGCACTAAAAATTTGAGAGTAAAATATTTAGTGTTACACTTACTGCACTTAATATTGAGCGTTACATTTTCACAATTGAAAGTGAATACTGAATATAATGTATACACTCGCTGGTAAGATATTCGCGTCGAACGTTTTTTTAATGCTCCAAAGAGATTTTCCGATTTACGGGAATTAACCAACAAGATAGCTCTATTTCAAAAATGTTCGATGCGAATATTTTGCCGGCGAGTTTACGATATTATTTAAGAGTAAACTTTCAAAACTTAAATGTTACTCTCAACACTTAAGAGTGCACCTTTGAAATTTGAGGGTCAACTCTCAATCCATAAATTTTACTCTTAACAGTTCAGAGTAAACCCTCAAAATTTGAGTTATATCCGTAAGGGTGAAGTACCGGTGTGGGTTAGTCGAAAGCAAGACCAAAAGTAAATAGGGAAAATTGTTCACTCATATTGAATGAATTCATTCTTGGATTTCATAGAAAAGAATATTCTGTAATACAGTATTTAAAGGCGAGATCATTCGGGATTTCGATTCCTCTCGATCAACCCAACACGCTGTACTATGTAAAGAGAAGGAATTTAGTAAGAAGCATTACATATATACAATGACTAAAGTAATTATTATAGTTTTACGAAATGATTGTAACTGTAATAATGATTTTTGATATGCATGAGTAACAATATTCGTGTGTGGGATTCGTCCAGCTGTGGCAAGGATAAATTATTAACGAATCACAAAACAAAGGCAATTGAACATTGACTCGCCTATCTCCGCCACAGCGAGATCTTTCTTCTTTTTTCGTCAACACATGTGTAAAATTTCTAAATTAATAAGTACGTTTTGTATTTAATTGTTGTATTCGATACTCTAAATGTTTGAATGTCAAAACTAACGATTTTTTATTTATAAATGATGAACTAATAAATTCGTTACACTTCGCCGCAATTTTACAATGACTAAAAAAGGAGAAGGAACAAAAAAGATAAACCGATGCGACAGACATTATTTATACGAGAAGTAAGGGTGAATAATATTTATAACGAATTACTGGATATAATACGAATTTATGTGATGATATATATATATATAATATTTAGCAGTTTATTTTTATTTTTGAAGGCATCGACGAGTCGCGTACCTATTTGAATCTTGAAGGACAGTATAGATATGTTCTAATTGTTTTAAAGAACATATTTTAATTTAGTCATACCTCGGATCAAAGTGTGTTATTGATCATTTGTATTTATTAAAAATAATATCTCCTTATGATTTGTAGAGGCGAAGGCATTAAGTATGCCTTTTTATTTCAAGACTGATTATTATTTAAAATAGTTCCGGAACAAAATTGTTCGATTTTCATTTAATAATTGATATGATTGTAGGTGCTTCATAATAGTCTTACTACAAATATTAATTTAAAATATAATTCACTAACGATTTATAAACACAGCTTGATTTATAAATAATTAATAATTTACTATTTCCAGTATCTGATTTCTTCTATGATGTATTTTGTATCAATTCTTTTATACGATTATTTTACATTTTGGATATCCTATACATTTTACGCGTATAATAACGTAATTAAAGCAGCAAAATTTACGCTCTATAGTAATTAACCCTTACGAACTACTTTAAACAATACCCAGCTTCAAGCATTGTTCACGATTCGAAAATATTGAAATTTAATTAAATAGTTTGAAAACAGAACCGCGTTGACTCCCGCGTCGCGTCGATGCGTTTCAGCCGTCCCAGCTGGTCTAGGACGACGACAGACATGAATTAAGAGAGAGAAAAAATATAAAGATTAATTAAAAAAAAGAGAGTTGATTGATGGAATTGAGAATGCGGCCGATTAAATGTAGAGGAGAATAAGTCGCTAATTGAATCCGTCAACAGGTGCAAACAAGCGCGCGTATTAATTTTAGTAGGGAGTAAACGAAAACTTAATGATGACGACGATCATGATCTTGTAGCAGAGAAAAATATCGCGGTTGACAGGCGCGACTGAATTTTTTGCGAGGCGCTGGCTTTTATTTTTTTACGTAGCTCGATGACAAAGAGGCTGGGGAGGAGTATTTTCTACACGATATAGCGCGCAAGACAAAGAGAGGTTAATAAAATAAACAAAAAATAATCACGCCGTAGTAACACGACGAGTCATTATGAAAAAAAGGATGAGAAAAAAAAATTGAAAAAAAAGATTAATTGCGAGTATATAATTAAAAGAAAATATGTACGCTAGTATTATTTTAATAACGGCATTATTATTATACATAATATCGTTGTTTTCCTATGATAAAAGTCGACATTTTACGATCGTGTGTTTAAGAAGATAAAGAGTGTTAGAGACGAGGGGAGTTTAATGAGTAAGTGAAGAAAAACGTACCCACTTACCCCATGAATAATTGCACGGCGAAAATCGATCCCTTTTTTAAAAGAGAAAAACGCACTTTTCATCCAGTCGTTATATCCTTGTATACACTTCGATGGAACGCACTAATTAAAGGATTATTAAAAGAAAACGTATAGATAGGCTTGTCTGTCAATAATTGTGTAAAATTTTTATTGTAAATTTTTGTCCCTTGCTTCGATGCGATTTTACGAGAAAACTTCATTGTTATACCAAAGAGTGAGTACATTTTTCGTGGTCACGCGAGATGTTTTTCTCGCAGAGCGGAGAAAAGTTTACAATAGAAGCTCCGGGAGGCTTATGAGGGCCGTCGCAAGAGGAGAAAAGAAACGATTCGCGGATTTTGCATGTATTGTGTATTTATCGATCGGAATAGATGTCGTTAAATGAAGGGATTGCAGCATTTTCCAATAACTATTCGATAACAAAATCATTGAAAAATATTGAATTTCATTTTAAGATATTTCTGCGAGTAGCTAGTTCAGAAATTTACGGCATACAAGTTGAAAGTATAAGAATATTAAGATAAAAATGGTATTGATTACTTCATATTTTAAATTTAGAATGTTTTAAATAACTTTCAATGTATTTGTACTTTAAATATTTGTATTTTAAATGTGCACTTTGCAAAATTTACATTTTCAAAATATTTTAATATTGGTAATGCTTTTTTAAGACACTTATATATAAAATAGGTTTAAAAACCTAAATGTTGCTTAGAGTATGGAAAATAAAAAAATCATATGGCTGTGTAAAACGTGCAAACATTTCGGGAACGATTATTTTTCTTCTCTGCCACATATACGCCGATTCACATCAAACAAAATAAAAGAAACTCTAAAAAAGATAACACAAATATGCAAGAAAGAATGAAAGCCGATAAAAGTCAACGAGTCAATAATCCATCGAAAAGGTGTCGAATTTCTTCCGTTTAATAATATATAAAAATAATTCATACGCATGGAGCCGCATCTTAAAGTGGTTCGATGCTCCAACGTCTCGATGGTACAAAAACACTAATCGATACTCACATTGTCGTAATTTACATATAATATGCGATATTCTTCAAAGTATACACGTCGACGCGTATATTTAAGAGAGGTTCCTGAATATGTTGTAACGGACGAGGTGCTTTTTCGTTATATTATACATTATATTAATATGTGCAGCGCCGCCCGGGCGTTTTAATATAGTCACGTAGATAATTACGTATTAAAATAAATGAGAAAATTTGTGCACGATGGTATCGGTCGAAATTTCCGAGCTCTCCGCGGAATTCGTATATATTAGTAAATAATATATACATTTTCACCACACTGCGCGTAAAGTGCTGACTGTACGCCCTCTCAGCAGGCCGTACAGTACCGCATGGACTGCCTAGGGAATAAAGTGACTTGCGCATGCGCGATGCGCCTTTTTTCGCTCTCGACTGCGTCTCGAGCGGTAAAACAGCGCGTCGCGCGTACACAAGTCACTTTACTTCTAGGCAGAGCATGGGGTACTGTACGGCCTGCTGAGATGCGTACAGTCATTTCTTTACGGGGGTGTGGTGAAAAGTAGTATACGCACCTCTGGAGTACAGTAGGCAAGCATGCACTGTGTGAAATGCCGACCTCGCTTCGCTCGGTCGGCAACGTCACACAGTGCGTACATTGCCCACTTTACTCCCTTGATGCATAATGTACTAATATTATGTGCGTTCAAGTGTCTCGGTTTTTTATTTCTCCTTGAGGCTCGAATATTTACGTGATCATACCTATGCGGCATTTAGTTTTTCTCTGTGCTTTAAGCTGATATGAGTTATGACAAGATGAAACTATAAATGTTGTAATAATTACATGCTTTACTCATCCTTGATTTATTATATCAATTAAATTAAATATTTTTTTATAACAGTCAGATATTTCTAAATTTAGTTAAATTAAAAATTGATATGACTTGGATTTTTTTATACACTTTTGCAATATGCATATAATATTTTATTATACTTACTTACTTATTTATTTACTTATTTAATTATTTATTTATTTAATCAATGGTGAATTCGTCTAAATAAATAAAATTAAATCAGTATAGAAAAAATCAGTGCCGCAATACTGTAGGTACTGGACTTCCTTAAACCGAGAGATTGCCCAGCCGCGGGTCAATTAATTTTAATTATAAATAAAGTATACGCGCGCAAAAAGACTCACACTTCGGCGCACACTTATTGTGCGACGTCCAAAAACTTTCGCGCAAACGTTCGATCTCCGTATCAAGTTCCAACGTTTATTCGAATTGAGCGCGTCAGCGCATCATGAGATAATTAATTCATTGAAAATCGAAAATCTGCTATGTATCAGTGAACTCAAAGCGAAGCATATTTACTTTCATGACGGTTCATTTTCTACAAATATTAATCAAAAATTCGTTCAATATAGACTTGATTTACATACGGAAGTGAATTGAAAAAATTTGAAACAACAGTATTCCTATATACATATATATAAATATACAAAAAGGTGCTTGCTGACTAGCGTTCTCAATGAAATCTAAAATGAAAATGAAAACAAAGTATACCTTGTACTCCCGCGGTTGCGCCATTTACGGAGTTGACTATTTTGTAAGCGATCTTGCATTGTACTGTTACCAGTGCCAAAGCTACGAACGCAAAAGTCTACGTTATAAATGTGTAAATAAACGTATATACGATATTACATGATAATATATAATGTATATACATAATACGAGTACGAGATGATATAATTATTATTTAAGAGATAAAGAAGCACTACGATAGCTAATGAACTTACGGAGATGAGGAATGATAATTATTGTAATATTTGTATAGGAGCTGCGATTATGTAATTTTAGATGATTGTTTAATATATTTGTGCATTGTGCGGCATACAGCTCGTACGATGTCAAAATAAAGCGATCTACGTCGTAAAAAGTTATAACTCACTTATTTGTCTAGTTCCTTTCTTTTCCGCCTGTGAATTCCCATTTTTTAACCATCTAGTCACCAGTAAATTTGTTTTTAAATTTTATAAATGGTTTGATGGTTTTTTGCAAGCATATTTTTAGAAACCAAAAATTTATATAAAACTCTTGTTAATAAAAAAAATTGTCTTATTTGATTGTCCAAAAGAAAAATAATTGTAATTCACATTTATATTTTTTATTTATGTTTCATATTTATACTGAAGATCATCATTTTGATAACACTTTTTTTTACATTCATTTTTACAACAATATTTGACACTTTTTAGATTTAACAATACATCAAAGTTGATGACTGTAACTTAACTTATATTTTAGACTTTTTTACAGTTTTGAAGTACAATTAAATTACGAAGTTTTACTAGAATGTACAGCTTTAATACAGAGATGCCAATTTATTCGACGATCGAACATGGAGTTGTGAATTTATTTATAATTCTAATCTTTTTACATATCAAACACTAAAAAGTAACTTTTTCATATGCGACATTTTTATAAAAGTGACAAAGAAATAAATACAATAGAAAGCTAAATAAAATTTGTTAATAATATAGTAAAATGTGTTTAAAATTGTGCAAAAATTAATAAAAACTTGGCTTAATAATTTGACTGCCAGATAATAATATTTTAGCACATGTACCGCTTATAATCTTTGGTAGCTAGCACCATTTTAATAAAAATTGTACTTTGTGAAAACAACATGTAGACTATATAAACTCCATATTTTTGGAATACTTTCGTGATTTAAATCATTAAAAATATTTTCTTTAAAACATATATACTTTGAAAACAGTTAGTTAAAATTTTAAAGTAATCTGCATATTATTCGATAAACAACTTATAATACTGAGAAGCTTCGGTAGCACCTTGAAATACCTTGAGCATCGTAAAAAAATCATGTATGACAAACCTTGTTTTTCATCAGTTTGGCAGTTAACAGTTGAAAAGACAAATTCACCCGTTTCTTAAATTCATATAAAGATTATGTTCGGAATGCATTTGTTCGATGTAAAAATACTTAATCTCTGTCTTTCTTTAAATCTGGAAACATCTCAAACATCACAACCTCAAAAATATCCTGAAAATATACCGCAATTGGTGAGTAATTATTCAAGCCGACATTAATGTAAAAGTCTGGTAAGTAAACTTACATAAAATAATTGTTTGTTCAGTTGCACATTCTGCAGAGAGTCAAAAACTTTCATCGCTCCTCTTTGAGCACTTTGAGCTCCAACCAAATTCGTTAAAAAGTCAGGTACGTTGTTTAAAAATTGCCGACGAGCTTCCGCACGCGTTCTTAATTTATCTTCGTCTGTACGAACTGGCACCTCTGTAACTAGTTGGCCATTAGGCCACCAAGATTTCGTCAACAGTTGAATGTAATAATGTAGCATAGGTTCGGAAAACATCCATCCAACGGTATCTCTAACTTGGCTGTGAAAATAAATGTTGTTAAGTCAATTATGACGAAAAAATCGTTTAAAAATCTGAACATTTAACACTTTCGGTATGGCTAATGTATAAGACGATTTTTTAAGCTTTTTAAAAAGATAGAAAAATAGAAAAGTTCCAGGAAATCTTTGTCGTGACTACTGTTTCAATAACATAGTAAATAATATGAAAATTGTATGAGAGCATTATTTAAGAACGTTTTGATTATGTAATGATATAAAACGTAACGAAATTTGCAGCGAAACGGTTAAATTCATAAGAAGAAAAACGAGAGAATTTAAGACAGAAGTTTTTGGCTTGAATGTTATATAGGCTTTAATTTTTAATAATTAAAAATTAAAACGTATTTTACCGATTAATTGTTCTTCCATAAGTAAGTTGGACGAAAGTGATAAGAGATCGCCTCAGCCAGCGGAACACGCCTCTTAAGTCAAATATTTCTCCAAGTAAAGCGTAGAGTGGTTCGGCAATAGAATCTTTCCCCGGTCCAAGAAAACCATCAGTCACAGATCGAGTAGGTTCATTGTCATCTAATAATAATGAGTAATCTTCTTCGTCGTCTTTCTCGCGAGAGTCTCCGCTACTACCTGAGCTACTGAAATATTTAAAAAAAATGTTAAGTATGTATTCGAAAACAACAGGAATTAAACATTAAAATACTAACGATTTAAAAAGAGTTGATAAAGAAAATCGGGATTTCTTCGGAGACGGCGTACTATGTTTTAAGCGTTCCGAACTTGGACTCAGAAAGGCATACAGTGCTTCACTTTGATTCAAACGATCAGCTTCTAGCACAAACTGTAAAGATACAAAATTATAAAAAATATAATTATAACTAAGTAATAATTATAAATTTTTAAAGAAAAGTTCATTCTTACGTTCAAATATTTTTGAATTTGTGCTTTGGCTTTGTCCATTGCATTTTTATCCGTTTTACCGAAGAATTTCAAAGGCTGCGATGGTAAGTCTAGATTTTTCACACTAGAACATAATTGGCGTAATTTTCTATGGAGTTCTTGGAATTCCGGAAGTTTCCGTAAAACGACCCAACCAGTAGAAATACTAGTTTCATCCGCTTCATCGGCCACCATATGAACAACCAATACGAATTCCGGGGGTTCACCATTCTCTGGAGTCTAAAATAGAAACAAATTTTATAAAAAAATAATTGGTTGAATTTTTTACGTAAAAATAGACGAGCCTCTTATGCTGATGACTAATATCTTGAATTTATAACGAAATATTTTTATTATTTTGACCAATTAGAGAAGTAAATTATTACATTATGTGCCATTGTCAGTTTACTTTAAGTAAATCTCTTATAGAAATGACGTGATCTCATTTAAAGCTTAATATACATCTATATTATCTAATTAATGTAATAAGAGATGCCCCTGCCTAAATATGTATAAATAAAGAATAAACTATTTACTTCAGCACTTTGAACATCTGCTCTCCAGTGACCTAAATGTTCTGCCCACATGTCTGTATGATTCAAATGAGCTTCCAGTTGTCTTTTCTCACCCTGAAGCCATTCAACTTCTTTGGCTAATATACCCAGCACTTTGCTCTCCGGTTTTAAAGAAGACTTCAGAGCCTGCAGAGCTTGCATTTTATTATTTAGCTTTTCTTGCAGCTGATCCAACTTATTTCGTGCGTAACTGGAATGTTCACCAACCAGCAGAGAAGTATTGTCCGAAATTGTACCATTAATAATTGTGCTTTGATCGACATTAGTAACTGTAAATGCATTATGAAATTTTCGTAAAATATAGATTAATTTAATAAAAAATAAATTTTTTTGTTTAACATTTTTTCAATTCCGAGTACAATAAATTATTATTACATACCATCCAATTTTTCACCATTCATAGACTCTTGTAACTTTTTATATTGTTCACTAACTATAAAAGACGGATAATATTTTTCTTCTAACGTTCGAACTACCATTTCTTGAACTTCATAAAATACATCTGGTCCTTTATCACCTAACAAAAAACCTTCCATTCTTTTCCTTGTATCCTTGTCAACTTTAATCTCGGCGGTTGGAATTGTAATGTAAGTATAAAAAATCTCTGCACCTAACTGATGCCAACTAGATTTATCTGCTGCGCGAAGCTCTTGAACAGCAGCCCAATAACCAATTAAACCTTGGCTAGACACTTGTTCAAGGAACTGCGATAGATATTTCCTACCTAATAAGAATGAAATCTATCTTCAATAAATTCTCTTAAGATAGCGAAATCCAAACTTATATTAAAACTTATTAAAATATATGTTTCATAATGTTAACTTACAAACAGAAAATATAATTATGTTGCTACTTTATTATAAGTAACAGAATTTTAAATCAAACAATTGTATTATTTGATAATCATTATTTAAAGATAAAAAAGATATGAAGGATTTTGCATGATTTTCAAAAATACATAAATGAGTTAGGAAATGCTTCGTTATTCACAGTAAAATATTTTTCAGAATTTTTCTAACTCGAGTTTATTCGATTATTATACCGAAAAAGATCATTATTTATGTATGCTATTTTGAATTTCTTTTTCGAAACGATTCCTATTGGTCAGTCGATTTGTGACGTCACGATGGTATAATTTTGGAAATTTAGTAGGGGAAAATGATTATATGCTCAAATATCTCATAGAAAATATTTATAAACAAAATAATGTTGCACATATTCTTTATAGTTTTAGAATTCAAACGGTGATATTAGATTTTGGGCCCGATATATTTTTAAGGCTCATTTAAGGCCCAACTTCATTTTTTCAAATGAGAACATATCTTTTTTATTACATATTTGAATTCCTTGTCTCAAAGTACATACGGGTACATATCTGTGGGTTCCCGCAAACACGACTTAAGTCTACTTTTCGTGTTTTTGAGATATTCAGGTTTAAAGTTTTTCATTTCCATTTAAACTAATGTTAAAAAATCTCATAAATAATCGATATGGTCCTAATTTTTACTCTTTCTTGATTTTTTGCTATTTTATCTAAAAATATACTATGTTAGGATACTAAAATCGTTCGAAACTCAATTTTCAAAAAAATGGACTTAATTCGTTTTTCCGGGAACCCACAGATATTTAGTTTATTGATTATTTTTATTAATCATTAAAACAACAATGGGACAGCGAATCACGTCATTACTATGTCCTCCATGCAGCAAAAGTATGCTATCAGAATTTAACGGGTCATTTATGGATAACTTTTTTTGGAGCCCCAACCTGAACAAGCTGCTAACAATGTAGCTGACTCTCAAAATATAAACACTGGCAGTGCAGCTACCAACTCCAACAATACTCTCCTTTCTGCCATCCAGAATATGGTTGCATCAACATTCTCTAGTGCTATAGAAGTATCAATGGAAAACAAAGTGAAATCATCTATCGAGTCTTGCATCAAAAATGAAATGCCAAATAAACACCCTAAATAGTGAAGTAGTATCGCTGAAAGAAGAAATTGATAACCTCATCGCTATACTTTCTAGCTCAACCTCGCTCACCGATCAAGTGGACTTACATGATCACATGAGTGCTCTACAATCTGAATGTACTGACAGACTTGCTCGGACGAACAATATTTTACTATTCAACTTAGCTGAATCTACAATATAATACGCTTGAAAAGACTTGGCAAACCCGATAATAATAAAATAAGACCAGTGCTATAATCACCCATCCAACACCAAATAATGCACTAACAATTATAAAAAAAATCAGAATTAGCGGAACCTCATTGTATAAAACTGGATCTGGCAGAAATGCAGCGTAAACACCTCGCGAACCTTCGCCAAACTGTGGATGATTAAAATACGCGAGGTATACCTAAAACCATAAAATACATAAAACAAGCCCACAATAGTAATAAATCTGAAGTTGACGAAAATGTTCCTCCTGCAACCATAAAATACATAAATAACAGGCCACAATAGTTGATGATATATGACAGGACAAAATCATAGACAATAAATCTGAAGTTTACGAAAACACTGAACTAAAACAAACTAGAAAACGCAAAGCCCAGACTTAGTCATATCAACCATATAATAAAACAACCAAGCATAATTAAAAAAATGCTCATCTATCCCGGTCTACTGCCAGAACGTAAGAAGCTAAAAAAATAAGCTTCACCATCTACATAGGAACATCGATTTGATCTCTCCCTCTCCTGAAGTAATAGTGTTCACAGCCAAAATGCTCAACCCTACCCCATATCTTGAACAGCTATTTGTTAAGATTACCAACCATTCTAAGCCGATTCTGCTTGGTGTCTCTTACATTCAACCTAATTCTAATGAAGATACTTACAATAACTTACAACGGTCACTTACTGGGTATTGAGTCCACAATGAGGAAATACAACAATCATGAATTGCAGTTTTTTTGGAGATTGAAAGTTACCAAACATTAAATGGACAGATAATCCTTTCAACTTTAAGGTGATGTTAAACCCCGTGTTATTAGTAAATACGGGGAACCACGTTTTTGATTCATTTTTCAATTTTAAGAAAATATCTCTATGAAAAGTTGTTCTTTTTGATTGGAACAACAACTTTCCATAGAGATATTTACTCAAAATTGAAAATGAAATGAGAAAAGTGGATCCTCGTATTTATTGGTGACAGGTGGCTTTAGCATCACCTTAAACCAATGGGTTATATCTCAGCTAGCATCAGTAACATCGTTTGGTCAGTCTGCTCTACTTTTTCCGTCCACGGTCTGTCACAACTTTATCCAATTCATCCACGTAAATAATATACATTAGAATATACATTAGACATACTGTTTGGATCAATCAGATCGGTCTCTTCACCTCAATCCATGGACCAATTTCTGCTCACAGATGAATACCACACTGGCGAATTCTTCGTAATCAATAACACTGAGCAACGGAATTAAAAGCCTAGTCTTTGCTAAAAAAAAGCGGCACACTGTAAGTACAAGCAAACTTGTGACATTAATGACCAAATCGAATTCAAAAGCTTCGTGCTTGCTATATTCGCGAATCTAAAATCTGTTATAATAAATATTTAGTTAACATTGAAAACTCTGTCACAAAAAATATAAAGTCATTCTGGTCTTACGTAAATAACATTAGGAAAAATCGTTCTCTGCCACAATCTATGTATTTTAACGACGAGGACTTTGACAATCCTCTTGACATATCTAATAGATTCGCTAGCTACTTTGGGTCTGTCTATAAAGTCAACACATTAAACAACATACCAAGGATAAATTCGAACCTAATTTTAGAATCCGTAACTATATCCCTTAATGACGTTTTAGTTGCAAATAAAAATCTTAAAGGAAATGTACATCCGGGATTGGACAACATACCTGAAATTTTTATAAAAACATGTTGCTCGTCTCTTGCAAATCTGTTACTCACTCTTTTCAACCACACTCTACAGAACGGAGTCTTTCCAACGCGTTGGAAACACTCCTTCATTCAACCTATTCACAAATCTGGCGATCGCCATGATATTAAAAGCTACAGACCAATCTCGATCATAAGCTGTACTCCCAAACTACTTGACGCTATAATAGCTAATGTAATCGCAGACAAATTTTATTCATTAATCATAGCACAACACAGATTCATCAGAGGAAGATCAACGTTATCAAATTTTCTTCTTTTCAGTAACTTCTTATCGGAAGCCCTGAAGAACTTCCTTCAAGTTGACGCTATTTACACTAACTTCTCCAAGACCTTCGATACATAGTTAACCACCCTTTACTTTTATACAAACTATGAACTATGGTATCAGAGGTTCTTTCGGAGTGCCACAAAGCTCTCATATTGGTTGAATTCTTTTTATTTTTTATTAATTAATGACCTTGGCCAGATATAACGTAACTCTCATTTTCTCATATATGCAGATAATGTTAAACTTTTCAGGATCATCGTGCCACTTGATTATGCACTCTCATTACAGCTTGATTTGATTATTTAAGGGGAGGTCGGAGGTATCCTGATTGGTGCAGATTTTACCTAACCTCAAAAATTAATATCATAAAAATAAAAATTTTTGGTCATTTATGGTACAAAAATGCGGTTGTTCGGTGTTCTTGTCATAATAATAAATGTTTATAAAGCTTCAAGCGTACATAATTGCGTACAATTTCGTAAAATAATGAAAAATACGGCGCGAGGTGAAGCTATCAGTAAGGCTAAGAAACGGTAAGATGACCATCAATTTTACCGTTTTCCATTCGTCAATTGTAACAATATTTCATAATAAAAAAATTTTGAGGCTACTAATAAACAAAATTGCTGTTGTCCGGTGTTCTTTACATAATAACAAACTATTATCAACCTCGATTTTGATGTTACTATGTGAATTTTAGACGTATAATGAAAAATACGGCGCGAGGTGGAGGTCACAATGGTAAAGTTCGCTCCGATCTCCCCTTAATGGAATGGTCACAAGCTAACGGCCTAGATATGAACATTTCAAAATGTAACTTTATTCATTTTACCAACTTTAAGATCCATTTCTTTTCAATTATTGCTTAAATGGTCAGACATCGAATTCTTGCAGCACTATAAAGGATCTCGGAGTCATCTTCGATACCAAGCTTAGCTTCTTACAACATCTTAACTATATAAACTCTAAAGCATTTTCTAGCCTTGGTTTCCTAATGAGGAATACATCCGAATTTAAATATATAAACTCTATTATTTATCTTTACAGAGCCTTAGTGATGCCTAACCTTCTCTACTGTTCTCAAATTTGGTCACCATACTTGCCGAATAATATAAAATTACTTGAAAAAATGCAGCATAAATTTTTAAGATTTACATCAACCCCTGTCACCATTTTATACTTTTATATTTTATACCTTGTATACATGCCTTCAAAAATGCCATTAAAACTAGCCATTCTAAAATACAAATAGTTATTATACATAGATATTGTAAAAATGTAAAATTTCTCTCATTTACTTTATTTTCGTTTCACCATATTCATTACTATTCGCGTTACTTATAATATTCTCTATTTTATTTGCAAATGTAAGCTATATTATCAAAGAAATCGTTACTCTGTATGTATATATAATGTTTGTATCAAAGGTCTCTTAAGCCCGTTTATGTATTAAATAAATAAATAAATAAATAAATTAAAATTTAACCTTATTAATTTGGGCCCTATCAAAATTCGATTTTCCTCTATTTTTAATCAGGCAGTGGGCTTATATAAACTAAATACGTATTCATATGTATTTTGAGATGAGGAATTCGAATATGCGATAAAAAAGATATGTTCTCATTTGAAAAAATGAAGTTGCCTTAAATGGAACTTAAAAATATATCGGGCCCAAAATCTAATATCACCATTGGATTCCTGATAGAAAATTATAATGAATATGTGCCACATTTTTTTGTTTATAAAAATTATACCATCGTGACGTCACAAATCGACTGGCCAATAGGAACCGTTTCGAAACAATTCGCGGAAAATTCAAAATAGCATACATAAATAATGATTTAGTTCAATAAATTTGATTTGGAAAAATTCTGAAAAATACTTTACTGTCAATAACGAATCATTTTCTAAGTCATTTATGTATTTTTGAAAATCATGCAGTCCTAATTCAGAGAAGAAAATTTTATTCTTTATTTTAATAATTACTCTAGAAAACATGTAAAGATTGATTTTTAAATATTTTTCAGTAAAGTTTGGTAGATCCAAATTGTAAATTTTTTTCTTCATAAAATTGTGATAAGCGGATTTTTATAAAAGTAAAATTATTACAAGAAAATTTTATATGAGTATACCTGTAACACTATCCAA
Source organism: Gastracanthus pulcherrimus (assembly GCA_949152435.1). Classification (NCBI taxonomy): domain Eukaryota; kingdom Metazoa; phylum Arthropoda; class Insecta; order Hymenoptera; family Pteromalidae; genus Gastracanthus; species Gastracanthus pulcherrimus. Next base: position 35,970,525 of record OX424574.1, read on the forward strand.
GATGACTCGTAACGGTATAACTCTATTTTCCGGGGTCGCCATTGGGTCTATCACATCGTCGTCCTCCATGGGGTAGCCGTCCCAACCGAGGGACTGCATATGGCACTCACAAGTATTCTTTGCATAAGTCAATTGACTAATGTATCGTTTTAATTGTCTGCTCTGTGCTGCGTCAGATTTACCGAAAGCTGAGTTTTCGGGATCTAAGCCTTGAGCGCGTTGAATGTTTTGAGTTGTGGTCGCTTGCATGATTTCTGAAACTATATTGTACCTAATACGCTTTAGAACTTCAAGATCTCGCGTAGATTTGATCATTGCTATGAAGTCTTCGAAAGAATCTGCATATTCACAAGTTTTTCTGTGCAATGCCTCTGTCATTTGTTGTTGTTGAATGTAAGACAAAATTTTCCGATTAATATAATCTGGATCGGTTATTGTATTTATAACTGGCTTCAATACTAAACCACAATTTTTTTCATTAGTTTGTTTCTTTGTTAATATTTTCGTTACAAGGATTATGTTATAAAAATTTTAACTTACTTTTACAAGTAAATAGCTCTCTTAAAAGATATTTAGCAGGTGGAAAAGTATAACCTCGTGGCATAAAAAATAAAATGAATACTTCGCTTACTTTCCTCAAATATTCCAATTCTTCTTCTTCTGATGCTAAATGTGGAGATAAAATATATACTGGATCTTCTCCATCAACGCTATAAATATAAAAGTAATTTACAATAAATGAGTGAATTAAATTTTAATTATAATAATACATATTAAACTTAAACATTGTTAAACTTACATCACTTCCTGTGCAAGTCTAATTTTTTCAAAATGAAAAGTAATTGAATTAACTATACTACAGGCTACTAAATTAGTATGATCTATATGCTCTGTTCTATCATGTATTTTTTGTATAGCTTCCCACAAATCTTGCTTTGTGATGTTAATTAACTCTTCTGGTCCAATAGCGATATCATTCAACCAAGAGCCAACAAAATCTCTAAAAGCTAAATCTAATAGATTTTGCAATGCTCCGTCAACTAATCTTGAAAATATTAGAGGATAGCGTGCAGTATCCCTCCTTCCCTCATCATAAAAATATGATTCTCTCTGTAATAATGATTAATTTTAGAACAAAATAGTCAATACAAAATATTAATTAAAAATTAAGTATTTAGGTATGTACAGATATAATTTAAGATATTTTAAATCACAGAACAATTTTGGTATTTCAATTACTATTTTTGTAGTTTTATTTGAATTATTGCTCATGAATGTAACAATTATTTTTGATGGTACCTATTCAAGTTTAATTATAAAACACTGTTAATTTAGTTTTTTCTGGACTTTAATGAGAACTTTTAACAGTTTCGCGCCGGCTAATGTATAAGCCGATTTTCGCAATCTTTTTCAAAATTAATTTAAATTTCGAACATTAAATAAAAACTCGAAATTTCTACATCATTTTACGATTGCCAAGAATAACAAAATCGGTTACATAAATAGTTTTATTAATTTTTAACTTTTACAATAAAACTAAAAGTAATGAAATTGCAACAATTTATGAGTCACTTTTTACTCTTGCCGGCGTGAATCTGTTAATATTAAAAAGGTATGAGTAATCTATATACAATGTGTATATTTTTATCTAAATCGATTTTATAATTTTTTATTTTTGATAACTTGAAGTCAATCTAATAAATATTATTTGTTTAATATCAAATTTTGATAAAATAAGATAAAATATAAAAATGAACATAGGTATGATAAAGAGAAATTAATACAATGTAATAGGTATCTATTATATCTGTATATAATACACTATATTATAGTGATAAGCGGACACAATGTAAAAAGAATTTAATGTAAATCTATACATGGAATAAATAAATAAATAAATATAAAAATGAACATCTATCTACAGTGTATGTCTAAGTACATTGCTAATTTAGACATTGAATTTATTCTTTTTATATAAGAATTGTAATAGAAACTATAATTTTCATAGTTAAAAAGAAAAAATTCATTCATTCCAGAATAGACTATATATATTTTAACTTACCAATAGAAGAATTTCAAATGAATTAAGTTTATTGATCTTTTTCTTAGTGCCCTTGCCAGTTGGATTACTGGGAGATAAACTGGTGTGTATATATAAAACAATTGTGGGCCCAAGTAGCATGCCACACACGGTAAGTAATCCATAGAGTGCATAGAATATCAGATCAAAATAGTATAACCATGCAACAAGGAAGAATGCTGTACTTAGAAGAACATATTTCCAGCCAATTGGATGTGTGGGTGATAATCTAGTGTATGCATAAAATATGATTGCAGGCCCAAACGATGTTCCGCATACTGTCAGTAATCCGAAGAGTATGTAGAACATTAGACCATAATAGTTGATTATTGCGATCAGGAAGATCGCAATGCATAGGAGAACGCCTGTCCACAGCATTTTCTCCTTTGCATATGTATCCCTAGTTAAACAATTAAAAATATTTTATTAATTATTTATTTTACTTATTTATATTTGATGACTAAAATATTTTTTAAAGCTGTGCAACAATACCAAAGAAGATAAGGTTTATCTTTTTTGATAATACTACTTAACAATATTTAATATGATACCGATTAACCTTCAAACCATGTGTATATAATATTGCCATAATTTCATTTTAAAGCATCTATAAAGTTTTTCTAATATTTTTATATTGTACATTAACTGTAGTTTCTTGTAATATTTATTTTGTAAAACTATAAATAAACTAATACTTTAGAAAAAGTAACGTTGACCCCTTTTAATTGATAAATTTTTAACTGTACAGATTACAATTAATATATAAACTGAATTCCACACAAATCAATATTAATAAGAACAGATCACATATTTTATTATATTACTCTGCATAATATTATAAGTTTCACAAACTGTAAAATGATAATAATAAAAATAATACTTTGGTCTTTTAAGCCAAAGATAATATTGTGTATATAAAATTAACTTGTTTACAGTGTTAATTAATGATTTGAATGCACTGATATGATAAAAGAAATCATTGTTTGCCACAGTATACCTTGCGTAATGCAATAATTGATAAATAAGAGAAAAATTTGACTTATGCAAATAATTTTACGTTCACAGTGGATCTTTTTAAATGCACACTCTATCAACATACATCAAATATGAACATAGTTCGAAAGTTAATAATTAGTTTTAACAAGATGTTTAATGCATTGTATAGATTATGACTTAAAATTCATCTCGTTTAACCATTTGAATAACACTCGATGAATAATATTTGCTCTGCTTATTAAAGATAAAGAAATATAATCAATATTCTCATGGTTGTTGAATATCAACAGTTAAAGGGAGAAGAAGTTAAAGTGAATATGTACTATCATAAAAACTATATGAAAAACAAAAAACTGTTCTAACCAGGAATCCCAGATTTATGGGTTACTATGACTGGAGGCTGGTTGCTCCGATCATGCCTGTTATCGCATCCAAAAACTTGCATTCTCCAGCAGCAGCTGCAGCAACAGCATCAGTGGCAACAGCAGTCCTCGCAAGCTCCGCTTCATTCGACCGGCAAATTAACGCTTGCCCTCTTCTCCGCGTCATTATTTCAACCAACAAACCATACTCTCGAACGCCCACCGTCAACAACAATGTATATACGCCGCTCTTCACATCTTCCCAGCCGTCAAGCTCCAAAAAAATCCTTATCTCATTCGGTGTGTGTCAGTGGTCCACCAGCTGATATCGTGTGCGTGCTCAACGAATCGTCACAAAGCTGTCAATTCTTAACCCCATTGACGTGTTATATATCTCGATTTCCGGTTATATTTAGCAGAACGAATTATACGATATACGTCTCAAATGGACCAGCTGATCGGAAAATTAGGCTGGGACTGCGGCAGCTGGCAAAAGCTTCGTGTTCGCGCAGCCCCCCAGAGAACCGAGAGAGACAGAGAGACAGAGGGTGATCCACACGGGGATAATATATATAAATCGGAGCTGCCTCTCTGGCTGCGCACTATATACAGCTCTTTTCTTTTATTACATGGCGCGCCGTCGTCGTACGTGCGTATATATATAATATATATCTATACGTACATACGCGAGCGTGGGCGAATCACAGGTGGTTGCGCGCAGATATCGCATCGACACATGCGCGAGCGTGATCCCAAAGCTTTAGCCTTTGGCAGCTTTAGCTTTACTATTATACAAACCGAACATAGTTATACGTATTATGTATAGGTGAACAGCCCTGCGGTATTCTTCCGGTAATAAAAGTCCTGTGTTTGAAGAAGTAATTGGGGATGCTTTTCGATTTTTCTCCTAAGAGGCTATTTTTAATCTATTGATTAGCTTAATGGGGCTGGCTTGATAAGACTGCTACTCTATTTTCTGGGTATTGAAGTCATTTTAATTAATGTAATGCACTTGTAAGCAAAATGTAGATAGATAATAATAGCTCCAATATGTATTCTTTTTTTAATTATGGATTAAATATTGATGTGCAAAAGAAAATATGTTTTTAATAGTTATTCAGCATTGTTTAGAAAAGAAAATGTTTAGCTTTTTAACAAACGGTACGTATGATAACTTGTGATAAAACTAAAGGGGTTTAAATGAAGAGATAAAACTATTACAGTAGTATACAATTTCTTTAAAACTGTAATTTAATATCAATATACATGGTTCTAATATCAAAGAAATATACAGTTGATCAAAGAAATAAAAATATTTTTAAATAAAGTAGTTGAATATCCATTAACAGTTTTTTTGGCTTAGTATATAAATTTATAATGCTTTGTTACAATTACCTTAACAATTAGTTTAGCGTACTAATGATACATAATAGCAAGGCTATTGACACGATACGCAGTATAATAATACAATTCATCTTTAAAATTACTCTTGTACAAATTAACCCTTTTATTTCCCACTCTACCTTTCATTTTAACATTCTCTCACTTTTCAATCTTGTTCACTCAACTTTCACACTAAAACTTTATTACACACTACTCAAATTAAATTTGCATTTTTTTTATTCGCCTGCGACTTGAGAGATTGCTTTAACTTGATTTACACTAGCTAAGAAGCGTTCGAATTTCTCTGTGCATATGACACAAAAAATCCACGTAACCTGGACTACCATCGGCACCTCGATCCTCCACCAAGAACTGACGCATTATCATTTCCAACTTATCCCGTTGCCTCGTAAGGGTTAACTGAAAAAAATAAAATATTAGTTAAATCTAAAATACTAAGCATAAATAAAACTTAATTCGTATAAGTTCTTTATAATAAATTGCATAATAATTATAATTTTTGAAGTATATAATATTAGAAGCACACATAAATTTTCTTACCCGCATGCAATAACGTCTTTCACTTTGAACATAACTGATTATATCTCTAATTCGTTTATTTAACGGATTATCTAGAGGAGGAATCACAGTTCTGTCGGTGTCAATTTGAGATACAGATGTAACTCCAAAAATTGATTGTATCCATTGTGAATTTAAGTTCAAACCAAGCCATATGAACATGTGAATTCCATTTTCTGCAAATGTAAATAATTAAAATGATTTAAAATTTGCAATTAAACAAAATGAAGTTTTGTTTTTGTCTTTTACAATTCTTACCTAATAAATATGCTCCATCATCTGTGAATTTATCTATCGAACAACGTACCATAGGAGGGAGATCTGTATCTTGAGGATCAACATCGTGTAAAGGAAGTAATCGCGGATAAACGTGAACAATAGACTCGCTAATTGGCATTGTAGCTATTGCCATCATTACATAAGACTTTTGATCAACTGTTATTCCACTACCTGTAATAAAAATCAAAATACAATGTACGAGTCACAAATCGAATTTAATTATTTGTTATAATATTAATGAACATTTTAATATTCTTTAAGAAATACATTGTCCATACACAAAACATTTTTAAAAGTTGATTGAAAAATGTTGCTATCACAATTTGATAATAGCGTCATAATTTTTCAATATATAATACAAAAATAATATTCAAAGTGTCTCTATCAAGCATATAATTACCTCCAGTTATCGCGTCACTTTTCAACAATCCATTTGTGTATAGAGGTAAAAGCTTCATGCATTCAGGAAGTATTAGTTGTCCAGCACTGGATGGAGATGCACAATGTTTCCTATAAGATGCTAGAATAGCTGCACATCTTGAATTCAAGCTGTCCTTAACTGCTTTTGGAGATGAGTCCACAAGCTTAAATACACCTATTAAAACAAGAAAATATATGATGAATTCACCTAGTTGACTATAAAAGAGGCGTTTAATTTGTAAAACTTTCTTATATCAATTATAAAAATTTGACACACAAAACTGAGATTTAACTATATTCTGTAACCTGTCAGTGTTCAAGTAAATTGAATATTATAAAATTCGATTTTGCGTATTAAAAGATATTCATAGAACTCACATGTCTTAGAACAAGTGAACTGAAATGTATAAAAGTAGGCGGCCTACGTACGTGACACATACGATTTTCCGCTTTTATAGCGTTACATTAGCACTACTCATAGACGAAAGAAACTACATTAACTTCCCAATTATATAATTTATTATTTATTTATTTATTATTTATTTATAAAAAAAAACTGAAGAATTTAAAATGTATTTAAGTATCATCATTTAATAATTAAATATACTTTCTAAGAACTACTATTCTTTATTCCTTTAATACTAATATTATAAACATATGTAGCGACTCAAAATCCCAGTGTATGGAATCCGCGTGTCTGTTGCGCGCCGTTAAAATTTCGCGTTCGCAGTTATACCTATTCAGGGAGAGCTTTGAATGCAGTGCGTGATGAAAAGAGTGCTACCTACTTATAATCTGCGAAATATACGAAACATCTATTTCTAAACGCAATTTCGAGTGGAAATTCGTGTATGCTCTTATATGGCATAGTGCGTTTCTTACACATGAGAATTGTACACGTAATTATTGTGCACAATTTATCACTGGTCAAATATATCTATATATAATTTGACCAATGCTAAATTGTGTACAATAATTACGTGTATAATTATTATGTGTAAGAAACGCGCTATGCCTCTTATATTGAGCAATGTTATCAATTTTTCCTAGTCTCCAATAGCGTCGTCTTGAAATGTATTGCAGCAAAAGATTTTATGATTCCGGGCTTACATCTTGGCGGAGGTGTCGATTTGATACAGTATTTCACGACAGTAAAAGTATTTAAGACCACTGACATAGTCGATGAATAGAGATTTGAAAATCTATTTTTTAGGATAAATTATGATATCGTACAGCCTACAAATTGTTAACATTTTTTTTTAATTAAAGGGCTCATTAAATTTTTACCTGATCCCTTGAGCTATATACATGCATATTTTTATAATTATAAACAAGTAGTTTGTAAAAAATATTTTTTTATTATAAGAATTTGTTTTTCTTTCACATCCAGCCTGACCTCCAGGTCCTGGTCTTGGCTTGAGGTAGAGGAATGATGAATTTGGATAGTTGTTAATTCGAGATTCATCAATACGAAAATCGCGATCAACTGTATATATATTCGTCTTTTCTTCACTTCAAGCCTGGGCTATAAGTACCGGCCCAGGCATGACACAGAGAAATGATGAATTTGGTTTAGATGTTGATATCAAATATTCGATATTGCAAAAATTCAAGCCTGGGCTCCGGGTGCTGGCCCAGGCTTGTCGTAAAGGAATTACGAATTTAGATAGATATTGATCAGATTCATCAATATAATTATAATAATAATATTAATCATATTATAATAATATAATATGATCAACTATATAAATATGTTTCTCCTCTACTTGAAATTTGGGCCTTAATTCGTCAATATAAAATCGTGATTTAACGATAATATTATTTCCGTCTTTCTGACAATTCAAACCTTAGCCATCCGCAGGATTCTAGGAAACCTACAGTGTCAAATCAACTTGTTTATAAATAAAAAAATATTAGGGATCGAAAAATAAAATTTTAAAAAAGTAATGTATAAAGTTTGCTATACTAAATTAAACGTAAAAATTAATATATTCTAACTGTTTGTTTATATTGAAAAATCGAGCTTGAGGTCTGATACAATTAATCAGTTAATTATTTAATGAGCTTTAAATAAAATAGAGTTTCATACCGTTTTATTGAGATTTGTAGGGTCTACGATAGTTAGTAAGAGAAATTCATTTTCAAACCATCTTGCATCAACTTGATATCGAATTGAATAATGGTAAAAGTTGGTATGCCTGTTAATATTTCCTATCCTTACATTATCAGATACAATTGTCGAAACGTCGTAAACGAATAAATAAATAATTGAAACGTGCGTTTAGACAATTAGATTTTTTAAAAAACCTTTCAATGAAGGAATGAAAAATACCAGTAGATAAAAAGGTGTATTATTTAGTAAAGAAAATAATAATATTAAATTATATACTCACTTTGTTTAGAAAGGTAATTGATTATGGCATCCAAGTCACACGCTCGGTAAAGTTCTGCCATCTGTGATGAAGTCTTTAGGCTCAAATTGATAATACGTAACCTTCGGACACCACTGCAAGACGTATACAGTAATGCTGCTTGAAGATAAACACCTTCATCTTCTGCTAATTTATCATCATGTTTGATTTCAATAGCGACCGCCTAATGTAAAGCATTCCGAAAGTTAGATAAAAATTAATTGTTTTAAGTAAATAAAAATAAATAAAATGATATATACCTTATCACAATCTATACTAGCTAATTCTATATCAGTTGTATTAGACATGAAAAAGTGACCATAGAAATCTGTTGGTCTAACACCTGTAGAAGTTCGAACACGCATAACTGCATCAAATGCAACTGGTCTATTTATATTATTTATAATGTCTGTGATCAGTCTCTCTCCATCAACATCAGCCTATTGAAAATAATAATATATTATCTTCGTAAATAACAAAATATTTGTTTTTCTATGTTTAAAAGATTGAAAATTAAACATTGTAGTTTTTAATGTAAAAACTTTTATTTTTTACGTAATTTATTTAAAGAAATAACTTATTTCAATAGACCAAATAAAATATTTCATTCACGATATAAATATTGAAATAAAAATTAATAATGCAATTAGAAAAATACTTACTTGAAAATACGTATATTTGTATACTTCACCACCTGTGAGTCTAGCAACTTGACCAATAGTTGAAATGTCAACATATGAATTGTTGAAGACAAATAAATCGACACTGCAACCAGACCCTACACAGTCTTGGCCAAGGTTATTATAGAAGTTAGTTTGCGGAGCTGAAATAATACAGAAGGTCAATAAAATCAGTTTCGCAATAACGTATATTGATATTATTGATCAATATTTAGTGAAAATTTAACATTCTACCTAAAACGCTTTTTTCTTTATCTGTCCCAAGAACTTTGCGATCATCCCTGTTTTTAAGTTTTCCTGGAGCTTCAGAAATAGGTAAAGATGAATGGAATACCATAAGCTTGCCTGTACATTCAGATGCCTGAAAAGTGGTTGTATTATTAGAATAATTTTATTAAGGCTTGAATTTAGTTTGATATAAAAACACTGTGTTTATGGAAGCTTACTTTTAAAGCTTCTAAACCAGCTTGGATAGCTGGAGCAAGAATGGTTTCCGTTTCTCGCGTATCTTCGAACAAAGTTGGAATTTGGGACATCAAGCTATCGATTAATGCTTCGCTTTCCTCTGGGTCGCAGAGGAAACCATCAAGCAGAGGCATAAATACATCCTGAACATCTCCAACAATCATCATTTGAGGCTGAGCAAGACTGGCTTTTAGGTTATAAAATTGAACTGTGTTACTATACGTGATGAAACCAACTTTCATATTAGACTTAGTTTGGCCTATGTCGACTGGCAAGTTACGTATAATTTTTTTCATCTGAGTACAGAGTAAATTTACTAAGCCAGATTTTACTGTGTTGTAAGATACATCAATGACAAATAAAATGGCAGGTGGCTTTGGAAATGTATTGTTCTGAAAGAAAACAAGCAAAAGTTGTATTAAACATTTAAATTAAATTTAAAGTAAATATTCAATATTCATTAAGTGTACCCTGCAATAATCTTTCGTTGCGATGAATTCGTAAGTTCCAAGAATTAATTCAGGACGTTCATAACGATCCATTCTTTGACCAGTGTGATCCAAATGTTGAAAATAATCAGTTGGAACTATAAAAACGTATATAAATTATTAATAATTAAAGTGGTTATAAAAAATTATAAAATATTTAAACATCTTTTTACCTTCTGATGTAGCTTTACAAAACATGCATTGAAACCGTCTACCAGCATCAACAAATTGCATAAAAGGACTCATGTAAGCTTTACAACGATTGCATCGTACTGGACCAATTTCTCCCATGTCTACAATAGGTGGCTCATATTCACCTTCCTCCACTTGAGCCATAGGACTCAATATGAGTGAAAATGGAATTTGAGTCTGAAATAATTCATTTAATATGATTCATGATTAAATCTTTTTAAATTAACAAGATGTTATATTAGGGTATTAAAATAATTGATAACTAACCTGTTTAATAATATCTGCAGTGGTAGGAACAGTGTACATTGATGATCGAATGAATCTTGGTGATGCATTTCCTTGATCTTCTACAGTGAATTTTGTAGTGACTAATGGTGGAACTAATCCTTTGTCATTTGTTGCAAACACTCCACCTTTCGTTTTTTGATCATCTTGAATAACTTGAATCTATACAACAAATTAAATTGGTTATTGTTGATCAATCACAACTTGTATTTTACATTATTGAATTACTTACAGGACTAGGCATTTGATCAGGATCAAGTTTTCTGGCTTGTTGAGACTGAGCATTGGATTGATACCCTCCAGTAGGACTTGTCATTCCGCTTTGATAGGGACTTGTTTGGTTGGCATACATATTCTATAAAAATTATTTGTTATATTTTATAAATAAATTTTTCGTGTATTTTTCGAATAGCATATTAGCAAAATAAATGTAAGGACGTTCACCAGATAATTGAATTTCTTTCAAATCTCTTGAATCTTTTATCATATATTAATTTAGGTTTGTTTTATACGTGGTTTAAAGTTTTACCCCCCTTGCGGTATCCAAAATTGAGAAATTTAGCTTCAAAGTTTCAGTCTTTAACATGGGAGCCCTATCTTGAGTTCTTACAAAACAGACATTTTTATTTATTGTAAACCAGGTTTTCTTTACATCGTTTTGAAAAACTAGTATGTAATGTAAAATAAGCATAGAAGTAATACATAAAAAGATGGGCATTGTAAGTGGTACTTTTTTAAAAGATATAGCATATCTAAAGTTGTGCTCCAATGTTATTAGTATGTTATCTATATCGTGGTACAGCATATGCAAAAGTTAATGCCATACTTCGGTTTTCGGTGCGTTTTCATAAATTTTATACTCTTTACTAATATATTAGTACTTTATATTATAATCTAAAGGGTTTTCATTATAAATATTGCCATTTAATAATGATTCTTTCAACCTTTTCGAATTAACTTTCTAAACTTAATGTCAACCAGTGAACATCCTTAATATAAAATATCTAATAAAAATGGCTAAGACAATTAAGCTATACTTTTAGTATATAATACTTACACTTTGTCCACTTTGGCCATAATTTTGTTGTTGATATCCCTGATAATTCGCTTCAGGATGCTGATGATTTACGTGCCCGTAAGGACTAGCAGCATTTTGTTGTCCAGGCATGGACGGACTAGGCGAAAATCGCCGTTGTTCAGGTACCTGATTGCTGTACTGATACTGAGAATGTAGATTTTGCTGTCCTTGTGTCGGTGAGGGTCTGGCCAAATTCGGCTGTCCATAAGATCCAGATAAATTTGGTTGTCCTGGCAGTGGAGGTCCTGACAATCCAGCAACTTGGCTAGGAGGTGGGGGTTTTGATGAAGTTGGCTGACTCATTGCTGGAGGGCCTTGAAAATTTTGTCCAGACAAGGGTGGCCCAGACAAGCTTTGGCGATTCATGCTAGCGGGAGCATTAGTATATGATCCGGATATCGGAGGACCATGTATACTTTGTTGATTGCTTGGCGGTACTAAGGGAGGTTGATTCAAGGGTGCTCCTTGAGGCTGACCTGGCATAGGAGACCCTCTGAAGGATTGTTGGCTACCACTGCTTGGAGAGCTTAAGGGCATTCCAGGTTGTTTCCCTGGAAGAGGTGGTCCAGCCAGATCTGTTTGATTTGTAAGCAACGCACCATATCTGCTCTGACTTGACAATTGATTGTGATGATCAGTAGCTGTTGGAGGAGTGGGTTGTGGAGTGCTTCTAGGAATGTTTGGTCCTTGATGCGAGCCAAATGGGGGTATTTGTCCAGGATACTGTTGCTGGCCAGAAAACTGAGATCCGCTGGTAGGTGGTCCATAGGGACACGGAAGACTGGACGCTTGTGATATAGGGGGCCCTTGTTGATGCAATAATGGCTTTTGAGATGTTTGTCCAGATTTTTCCAATGGCAAGCTATTTGCACCAAATTCAGCTGAAAAATTAAAGTACTTTAAAGCTATCTATTAACTTTAATAATTTATATAACTAGATTACAGTACCTTGTGTGGGATAATGATTTTGATTACTTATTCCATTTACAGCAGATGAAAAAGGCATTGTTGGTACATTCTTTTCGGGCTGTGGGGGAAATCCTTGAGGAGGCCTTTGTGGAGCTGTCAAAGCCATGCTGGACATTTGATCGACTAGGTTATTTTGATTCAATTGTGGCAAAGGTGGTCCATAATGAGCATCTGGTGCTTGTCCCTGAACATCATTCGTATAGTAAGGTGACCTTGATGTAGGTGGAGCATTACTTGTGGGTGGTGAAGCTAACAGTGGTTTTTGTGGTGGAAATGAGTGTGAATCAGGAGGTCCTTCTGGAGGATGGTTTGCGTTAAGCTCTCCATAAGAAGCATTTGGTGGTGGTGGTCCATAAAGAGGACGTTGCTGCTGCATGTACTGTGGGTTCATGTTTTATTCTGTAACAGAAAATCTGTCTGTTACTTCTATAACGACTGATTTGTCTTGTATGTAAATGTTTTCATATAATTAAAAGTAACAGTACTATCGCGTTAGATAAAAAATCACACAAATGAGCAAAGCTATATATACTTTTTATAAAAAATAAACTTGAGAATAGTCTTATTTTAATGATTATTATTTATATTTTTAAGAACATTTTTTATTACTAACTGGAAACGAAAATACATTATAAACATATCACTTTTTTTTATCCAACCCATTATTTGTTTATAACTGTTATATAAGCTTTAACTGGTTTTATCAAAGATCAATATACATTATTACAAATAAAACAAAAGTGCATCCTTGTTATGTGTTTGCTGCCTAAGAAATATGGTGAGTCATAGATACATTCAGGCTATATTTACTCTAAAATTATTAAACCTTACTCACAAAAGCTTCTAGAACAAACACAGAAATCAAATGTTCATTGTATCACTAAGAAATCAAATATGTAGTCGTGAAAGAAAGGAATATCTAAGAAACAACCTATAGTATCACTATAACCTATATTCTGACCAAGGCAAGAATTACTTTACTTTTGTACTCTCAAGAATATCAGTTGGTTACACACTGCACTAATCACCGAATCACTGCAAGATGCTCTCAAGAGATTGATATTTCAGCGAACATGATGTTTTATGTACTTATACACATTCCATAGAAGTCTTTAAAGAAAGTAGAATGTATGATATGTAAAAGAGAGGACAAGTATTAAATTACAAGTTGTATTTTAATGCTGTATTTTAAATGTCTAGGAAGCTTTTAATGAATGAATTGATTTACAAACAATCATGTATAATTCAGCTGATTATATTACATATTTGGTATGACCTATTAAAGTAGATTTTTGTAAGTACAAAGTTTGGCGAAAGGTTTATTACAATATGTTATTTATTTGAATATATGTTGCAAACTGATTTGTTAAATATGTGTTCCAAGAAGATTAAATCTTAGGTTACAAGACAAAATAATAGAATATAAAACAAAAAAAGTCTTATTCTGTGTAAAAATAACAACCATTGTACAATGAAGTTTCTACAATTTTAATATATATCTTTTAAAATAAACTTAGATTATTGCACCAACGTAAATCTATATGCACCCATAAAAAAGCACTCGCACAAATTCAACTTACATATATATAAATTAAAACATCAACAATCTACGTAATTTTTTTTCACTAATCGCCGGGGAATTTCCTCCAATTTTCAACAAGTACCCAGCATCTTACAACAAAGCTCCTGCCTCTGCGCAACAACAAAGATTTCATACAGCAACTTTAAATTTTGACAACTTAAAATACACAAGAAATATATACACTCAGCCGATCCCTCCCGCGTGCGCGCCCGTGTTAGTGTGCGCGCCCAAGTGTAAATGTGCGCTGCGCGCAAACGTGATTTTATCCATGACGTATGCATCACGCTCGATCCGTATATACCTATATATAACACAATATTTCGGGAGCGCGGGGAAGATAGTTTATACGTTATACGACAAGGACGCAGGTAATATACTTATATATATATATATATATATATATATACTCCGTGTCTGCGTGTGCGTGCATGTGCCAGAGTGCATTGGGGAGGGGGATTGGGGATATCCCTTGGAAGGGGAGAAAAAAAAATGGGGGATTCGAAGGCGCGCGCTCGCTAATTTCCTATTATTTTCTCGGCTGAATACTTACGCTTTTTACTCGGTGTCCCGGCAGAGTGTGGCGTGTTATAACAGGACATAATAATATCGCGTGCGGCAGTATATGCGTCGGGTAAAAAAACAAAAAGGGCACACAAGGAGCACCGCCTCCTGACGTGTTATGCGTCAGTGCGCGCGCGCTGCACGAGAGCGAAAACGAAATGACAAACGAAACGAAACGAAACGAAACGACACGACACGACACTGCGCTGAGCGCTCGCTCTGTCGTCATTCACTCACACGGACACAGCATTAATATCCTATATACTTTACTATATAGCCTACAGGCCTACACTGACCAGCTGAGCTGTAAGCCGATAAGCGTCCGAGATGTTATCGGACGTGTAGGGTTGATCGCAAGTCGCAAGTAGAAACGGCCCGGGACCGTCAGACTGGGGCCAACTATCCATCGACGGTCAGTGTACTCGACGTTCTGACCAATACTTCATTTCTATATTATGATCGATATTTTTGTAATTACTTATTATATTAAAATATTTTCTTTAAGAATTCATTATACATTCTTTTATAGGTATATAATGAATTGTTCAAGAGTTCATAAAGAATTCGTAAAAGTTATTTTATTTGTGCTGTCTGGGTATTATATTTTATATATTTTTGTTGAACTTTTGAAAAATGGTTTCTACTAATAGGTAGTAAGAGAAAAACATATTTCTTTTATGTAACAATTTAAATAATAAGGGTTTTCGTCTGTCAAGAAACCACAAATATGACGTAACGGTCATAGGGGTGCCGTGGTGCGTTTGGTCTGACGCGTCAGGTAGAAATCTACTTAATTAAGTAGATTAATTGTTCTGAGTTTGACAGTACTTAATGTGCGAGTTTTTTATGTATATCTGTATAAATATAAAGTCAAATCGTTAAGACATTATTAATGTAAGATAATAAAATAAACAACTACGATAAAAAGAGCTTTAAATGTTTGAATTTATACCGACTGATGATAATGAACAGCTTAAATTTAAGCGCGAAGCTTTGGGGTTTTTAAATTTCATTGCAGGCTGCATTTTATTAATTATAGCTGTATGGACTAAACCATTTGAACTACATAAAGATGTTATACACTCAAAGAAATCGCTCTGAATAGGGCATTATTTACTTCACTACTCCGAAATCACTATGAAAATTTAAATTTGATTTTCAAAAGAAAATTCACACATAAATAGTTAACTCATGAAACACTTCTTTTTCGTTACTCTTTCCTTCTTGTTTCAAATCCTAAGCACAGTAGAGTATGTAGCCATTTCAAAATATACTTTCCTCTCTTTGCCCTACATGATTACCGTAACGAACTAAGCTCCGGATTAGGACCTAATTCCTGAGTCTGTAATTTTTTCACAAACTAATTGTGACAAGAAATTGTTTTAAAATTTAAAAAATACTTATTGGCTATCTTAAAATTCGATTGATGATTCAGGTATTTCAGAAAAGTACTTTAAAAGGAACAGAAAAACAATTTTAATACTCGTATCTTGGAGATACTGTTTAAAAAGTCGAATACAACTTACTAATTTACTTGCTACAAACCATGCTAAACATCTTAAAATTATGTATTAATAAAAGTATCACCCAATTTGATTTTAAATTTGTATCACTTTTTATAAAACGTGATATGAATTTATAGAATGCTTATCCGAGATATGACTTGTTAAAATGTGTTTCTCCAACAGATGACTTTGAAGAATGCACTTTTCCGATATGACTTTTCAAACTGTATCTCTGCGATACGATTTCTCTACAAACTTTAAGGAGATCCCTAAGTGGAAGGTAGATTCCTACATTGTATTTTTCGTTTATCCCAGTGAATTTTCAAGTTTTGAAATCATTTGCAAAATCACAATTCTTACGATTTATAGAATATACATTTGGTCGACAAATTTAGTAAAATTAAAAATTTACTAAGAAAAATAAAAAACCGTATACTGTCGATAAGTATGGGTCAGAAACTGGGTCTTTCTCACGAAGACTAGAAACTTTCTGTTCAAAGAAAGAAACTGTCTTTTAGAATACAACTACAAATTATACAACCAAAAACTAAGCAGCCCTATAAACGACAATGCGCTGATAAAGTAGGCATCTCCAAGCCAGTCATACCTTCCCACCCAATTCACGCACACACAAACACATTCACTCTCCCGCGTCCCTAAAATACAATGGCTATAGAGGTGCACGTGCCGCTCGAGAAGCAGCAGCAGCGTCGACGAGTTTCGCGCGCAGGTCCGCCGCAGTAGTAGCACGCTGCTGGCCCTCGTCGCGCGACCGACCCGACCCATCAGTGTTAACCCAGGGAAGCTTCTCTCTCTCTCTCTCTCTCTCTCTCAATAATTAAACCTTCTTCCTCTCTCTCTCTCTCTCTCTCTCTTCCTCTCTCTCTCTCTCTCTCTCTCTCTCTCGCTCTCTTTGATTCCTTTGCTATACGTGGAAAACGGCGCGAGTATCCTGGGCTCTGGCCGACTATTGACGTGCGTCTTATACGTCGTGTCTTTCGTGCAGTGCATTTTGGTTTATTTTTGTTGTAATATACTTACTTTCGAGCTACTCTCCAGCCCAGTCGTGAGCAGCAGTTTGGCCACTTGTTCGGTTTCCAAAGTGTGAGTAGTATAGGCGTACGTGCGTGCTGTGTGTGTGTGTGGGGGGGGGGGGGGGGGTGGGGGGGGGGGTAAGAAGGGTCCTGGTGTCTTCACCTGCAGTTCGATCGAGACTCGCTGTGACTTTTATAACGTCGAATAGGGGTCTTATGATAATTATAAGACTACATAAGAGGGTGTATGCCTTTGCTTCGAATTTTATTATTGAGGTTCGTTGGCGTTTTTAAAAGTAATTTTGGTCGATGAGGGAAGTCATGGCGAGAGGCTATTAAAATGTATGTGGAGACGGGGGGATACCTACGTGATTTATTAGCCGGTGTGCGCAGAAAATATATATAGGTGTCTCTATATATATTTCATCGCTCTCACTCTTTTTCTATTTTCTTGCTGCTGTGATCATTCCAAGTGTGAATTTTTGATGATAAAAATTACCAGAAAAATCGTCGTAAACCTCGGTCATTCTAACTTTACGGTAGAAATTACCTCGATGCACTGAGAAATAACCATATTCGGAGTAAAGCTTATATACTAATAAAAATCATTATGAATAACGTCAATTTTTACGGTGTATCGAAGCAATTTTTACCGAGAATTGTGTCAATCTTTCTCGCGAAGTTAGGTTTACCAGGCTTACAAGTTGATTAATAATTTCAGGGTTATTTTTATCGAAAAATTCTCTCTGCGATACATTGATGCATTACACATAGTTTCTCGCGTCGAGTGCGCGCGTGCAGCTGTTGTTTGCATTATTATATCTACGCGGTACTGCAATAAATTATTTTTTATTTCTTGGCTCTCGCCAGGAGAGAAGGAAAAAGAGAAGAGCGAGGAGGGTTGCAAGAGTGGCGCCTGCGACGGACGAACTTTTTGCGCAGGATCTACATGTGCACGCGTTGTGTATGTTGCAGAGAGAACGAGTGTAATCTTTCGTTGTGATTTTCGAGAGGAAGAGTGGCCGAGATAATTCGCCTCTGGGAATGTTGAGCGACCTGTTCGTCGTCGGCGCGTCCAGTCAAGAGGTGTGTATTATAATGATAAAAAATTAGGGGTTATACGATGAAAGTGAAAGTACCAGTGCCCGCATAAGTTTAAGAGTAACTTTTGTGAGATGATTTTTTATATCATTTGTAGAAATCATTGACTAAAAGAGTCAGTGAGTATATTCTGCATCAATTGCTGTGCCTCTATGTATTTTTATTTTTAAAATTCTTAAATTAAAATCATATAGTATACTCGATTAAATAATAGTTTTTAATATCAATTGCTTTGTATTAAGTATGTTATTACATGATTTTATGACTTTTAAATTAAAAATATCGAGGGGCACAGTAATCGACTGACTCTTTTTACTCTACATCTTTTATACAAAATATCAATTTGTTTAGGTTATTACTTTCTAATAAACTATGTGATGTTTCATGTTATAATAACCTGCGAAATAGCTCAAAGTTACGATGAAACATGTTTTATGAATGGAAAAGATTTGCTCATTCCGATTTTTATGTCATATTTTTCAAACTTTTTGACCGGAACTATACATAAACGTCCAAAGATAGTATATATTTCTTTTGAGAAGACATATCTAATTTCAATCAATAATATTGGAAAATCTGACTTAAAAAATAACAAGTTTCTTCCTTTCAGAAATCATATTTTCATCGTTACTTCAATCCACTTTGCACATTTTCTCGATCAGAAACCCATTGACACTTTGTAGCTGAAAAATTAATCGACATTTCGCATGTTCACTCAGGAAGCACATGCACATAAGTGATTTTCATATGTCATTTAGCAATAATAATTTTGTTGCATGCAAGAGAACCCATCGCATTATCGACGTGTCGAGTATATGGGGTCAAAGCAATCGAGCACTCGCACTTTCGCATCACGTACAAACGTATTTGGCTGTGCATCGAGGGCTATAAGGGCCAGCAAGCTTACGCGATGTATACCTATATATATACAGCTCCATCGGCGTCGCGCCCGCAGTACGTGACGTAGGCCGGGAGAAACAGAGACAGAGTGCTCCTGTATATGTATGTATACGCGGGGGCGATGTAGCGCTTGGAGGAATTTTATCGATCCCTGCAAGCCCTCACGGAAGCAGGAAAACGTGACTCCGTTTTCACTTCCGACCGATTCTGCGAGACGGAAAATCGGTCACCCGTCCTCTATCTTGCGCGCTCTCTCTCTCTCACTCTCTTATTTTCCGAGTATTTAATCTTGCGGTGATTAAGTAGAGATGGAGCAAGCGACCACCGGACTATTGGTCGATAACTCAGTGAAGAACTGTATAGCCGTTTGACAGCTCGAATTACTTTTCATAGATTAATAATTAATATCTAATGAATGACAAAGGAAAAATGATGTAGGATATTTTCTTTGTAGTGTCCGAGTCACAATGGACTGAAAAAAATTATTAATCGTATCGCAATAGATGAAGTATTTATTTTTGTGTTTTGAGCCTTCGCATTTGAAGATTTAAAAAATTTGAAAATAATGTTTGCGATAATGTGAAATGCTCTCAAGTGTACACTCGATAAATAATTCTTCTGATCAAACCTGTTTACATTTCTTTAAACCTTCAATGAGGCTAGAGATGTACTTAGCAAGTGTTATATTCAATAAAGCTGATGAATTTCAATAAAATTTAAACAAATTCGATCAGAAGAATTTTCTAACGTGAATTTCTTTATATCTTCTATCATAGTACTATTACAAGTTGTCATATTCAGAGAAAAATGTAATATTCATTTGGCAATTTTTATTACTAATATAATAATTTTTATTTAAGATTAATTGCGTTGCAAATGTAGAAACAGTAATAGTAATTTTTGCTGTATATTTTCTCTCAGTAAATTTTTATTTTATATTTAAGTACTATTAAAGTTACTTAATGAGTTAACATAATGTTATTATTATAATTTTACTTAGATTTAAAAAAATATATTTAAAAAAACAAAATTTAAAAAAAAATAAACAGATTTAAAAGATAGATTTAGAAGCAATAATTGGATTACGAAGTCTCACAAAATAACTTGACGTACAAGGGTTAATTTCTATAGACGTGCGAAAGGATCAACTTGCTAACAGAAAGTAATTCCGCGCAGATTCTCACTTTCTGTTCCTAGAATTTTCTCAGGCGTGACATTTTTACGTTCAACACGAATGAGACTATAAAAAACGTCATTTTATTCTTGTCTAGCATTGAAAAGAAACTTTTATACCTGTTATAAAAAAAGTTTATTTTCTCTAGAAGGACGTCATTGAATTTTCATTCAATGAAAATGCATTCATCAAAATACTCTTGAATCGTCCTTTTACACGATACCATGCAAATTTTTTACTCGACCTTGCACTTTCAAAAACTGCAAGCATCGACGTGCAAAATTTTAATCAATATGACCGTCCTATAGGGAAATTTCGTACTCGTGATAAAATTAGATTCCGTGAGCGGTCATCGTTCTTGCTAAAGTAGCGAAAAGAAAATTATATTTAGATCGGCGATGAATTTTCTTTCATTTCACTCCACGCGATTTGCGGCTTAATAAGCAACGGATGAAGCTATGTAGGTCAGAGTCGGGATCGAGTTAACGTTTTGTAAAATAGCGTGATGCAGCGAGTAGAGAGCAGCAGTAGTATAAGCAAAGATGAACTACTAGCACGTAAACGTGAGCGCGAGCGACTCTGCTTATGATGTGCGTGTGTCGTCTCGGTATATAAAACGAGATTTTCGTGCCTACGTGACTCGCCGCGCAGAGGAGATTCGACGTTTAACCTTAACTTGTCTTTTGGTCGAAGAACACAGCGTCAAAAGTTACGACAATTGGGAAAAAAATATTTACAAGTTGTTTATTTTCTTGTAGAGGTAAACATATCACTTTTTAAACTTAACAAATATCTTACTACTTAACTATACAGAATTTGATTTTTTTAAATCATAGTTAGAATCCAGTAGTAATCTAGTAGTTATCTTTTAGTAATAATTAAAGCCTATGTGATTGATAGTAATAAATTAAATTTACATGTTTACATAATTTATTAAATTAAACTTTTATCACAGTACAGATAAATAGTAATCAAATGCGTTAACTAAAAGAATATTTTAAGTATAATTGTTTTTAAAAAATTAGATAGTCCATAAATGAAAAGCTGATAGAAGAGCATGAAATAGTAAAAAATAATTAACCTTGAAATATATTCTTAAAAAATGTGAATAATCAGGGATCTTATACGAGACAACAACTGATAACGTCAGCTAAAAGAAAAATTATTAAAATATTCCGCTTGTCGCGACGTGGAACAGCATAATCGTGTATATGCATATATAGCGCAAACGAAGCAGAAATTAACTCATACCCAGTTTCAATCCTAGAAATTTAAAAATACAATTCCTTCATTTACTTATCATATACTTGTAATAACGTGCAGCAGCTCTCGTGATGTGCATACAAGTAAAAAAAGGCTTATTTTCTTAACATAATTTTTGTTTTAATACAAAACTTTTCTCTTCCAGATAATTATAATACAAGTCGGTATGAGTAATTTTAAACGTTCTTTTTAGTTTTAATTAAAAGTTGCTTAGGTTATTATAACAGACTATAATTGATTGCCATTCTTAAGTTTAATTTAAGCTAACATCATGTTTCCCAATTAAAATTTAAAGTATACTACAGTAAAACTGAATAATGTGTGCAGGCCATTAAAAGAAATGTACTAAAAATTTCTTGCCAAAATTCAAAAACATAACATAGCCATATTTATTTTAATTAAAATTGGGTAATAAGGGACCACTGAATCATGCACAATAACGCAATATTATAAAATTAACAATGGGATCATTCATAATCCACAAATCACATAAATTAATTATTGAACGCATGCAAATCTTCTTACACAAATTTGATTTACTTAACATCATACAATGGGTAGTTAAATACGTATCTAATAAATGAACAAAATATACCGTTCACAAAACTAAACTTACTAACACACATCCAACATACAATCAACTTTTCAGTTCACAACCAAAACCCAATTCTCGCTGAATTACGCATTTCCACAAGCGTAATAAAGACCCCGCTCAGGCGCGGTAATATAGGCTTTACATCATAATGCGCAGCATCGGAGCCGCCGAAAGGAAAGCACCTCGGCGGAGAACGAGGAAGAGGAATTTCGCATCCCGATCGCGAAAGGCGTACGATACAATAATACAATATCCGTGTGTGTGCGCGCAATTATAGACGGCACGGGCCTTGACGCGAGATTCGCTATATACTAACCACGTCGCGGCTAAAATAAGCGGCCGCAGCGTCGTTCGCCCTCGCGCAATATTTACATTCGGCTGCTCCTCTTCCTCCTTTTTCTCTTTTCCCTTGCGTGTGCTATAGTAGTTCTGTTTCTGCGCGCTAGACGAATTCCACCGTCGAGCGTGTCACGCACTTTCTCGTTCTATCTCGCGATGAGTTACACCCAGTTGGGCGTCGTGGCGAACGGCAGGTATGCCGCGTCGGTTACAAAGTATACAGTTGTTCATGCTGCAGGGAGAGATTGAGAAGAAGTTGCTAAAACATTGTAAGAAGGGAATTTTCTTTATCGGGTAGTCTTATTTGTAAGATGTGTTCAGAGAATGTAGAACGTAACGTTAACTGTTCTTTATTGGTTCAAAGCAGCTTGTGTTGTCTATACTTTATAAGTTACAAATTTAAACTTACTTTGGGTCTTTTCGAAATTTATAGTTTCCCCGAAAATTCTAAGAATATACATTAGTTCAAATTTAGAACGAGTATGTACAATTATATCTGCTAAATTTTCACGTTCCGTATCTAGAAACGTGTATGATGCTATTTTTTGATAAAATTACGTATAAAATTAAATTTTTTAGTTGACTAAAAACTTATTACTTAATTTTCATTTACAAGAGTCAATTTTTAATTCTTTAATGCATTCTATTGAATGCATTCAGAATCGTTGCTAAAATTAAGTTGTCCATACTTTAAAATACGCATCATTCTTAAAATGATAACATATTGTATAATACACCTATAACATGAGAATGTTTTAACTTATTGAAAATGCTTAAGTATTCTTAATTCTATTTACTTTAAAAATATTTACACTTTCAGTGCCATCATATGGCACACCTGTCATGTACTTGATATTGAAATATATATGAACGCCCCCTTGCGCTGGCTATCGCATGTGCTTTTCACTGATGGCTTGTCATATTGATCGGTTAGCACGGAATTATCTTATCATCGATTTCCTTCTCGTTTTGATGATCCACCGTAGAGTGGATGTTATCGTATAGTATAATCTGAACAGACACTGGTCAAAATGTTTTTCGAGTTTTTGTCTAAGTATGATAGACTGGGGCATAATGAGTCAGTAAATAAAATGGACTCCAATATTTTTAAAGAATACTACCATGTATTAATTTATGGCTAAATGCTGGGTTGTATTAAAAATCTGTAATTTACTTTTTACCCCGGAATAGTGGTTTCTAAAACGTGAAGGTATAACGAGACATCTATGCTTACTGTTTGTACTATAACTTCGTTTAAACTCGATCAAATTAAATTTTGCAAAAAGGAAAATAATCTTATATAATAAGCTAGAAAGATAGCCTATCCTAATCTCGACAATAAATAAAACATATATCATTGTTAACAGATTTAAACAAAGTTGATCTATAAGATTTCTTGAATTTCATATCTTCGAAAATAACTCAAAAATTCGCTTCATTAAATTCGTTATTCATTTTTGACGTAGGTTTCACTTCAGAACCTAGTTATTGCAGCTGTCTCATTATACCCCGTGTCTCATTTTATCCCGATCTACCCTAAACCCGTTTTGCCGATTGCAACTTAATTTCTATAACTGGGTAATCAGGTGTGTCAGTTAATTTGGTCAGACACTTTCTTAATCAGTGCTTACCCATCGCATCAATCTGCAGTGCAAATGAAGAAAGTGGGTATCTAAATTTCGCATAAAGATTGGAACCATATAAATAATTTCGCATAAAAATGATTTGAAACATAATTTTTCTTTTACAAAAATGACTAGACATAGTTCGTTTTTTTAGGTAAAGGATAGATATTTTTTCAATAATAATCTTTAGAAAATAGATCCAAATAAAAATGAATGTTATCAAGTGGATGGGATTTGCTTCAAATACAGATACCCACTTTCTTCATTTGCACGGCAGTAATACCATCAAGTTATTATTTAACAATGAAAAATGTACTCTTCAAGATAGTAAATTTATCTGTATTATTATTACAAATATAAGAGTTAAAAATATAGATACAATATACGCTTTGTTATCTTCTTTTCTACAAGTTTTTATATATAGATATATATAGATAAATCTCAAAAAATTGCAATCTAATATAACCTCAATTTCTTTTATTCAGTTGACTCCCGAGTTCGACTGTATATTTGACAAATAATTTTTGTCTATCATACAAACAAAATATTCGATTATTAGCCACTTTTCGAATATCACGAACGCACGTGGCATGCATTTTAAATTTTGGACTTAGGCCAATTTACGGTATATACTTGTGCGTACACTTGTAGTTTTTTATCGTTCATGCATATAGACACGCGGTAAAAACGTGAAGATTTACATTTCGTTTCAAACTCTTTCTTTATAAATATTTTTTAAATTTCTGTTAGTTAATAGATAAATTTAATAAAAAATGGGTTTATCCTGTGTATTCTTGGAGTATATTTGTTGTGGTTACTGTATAATTTTTATATAATCGCAAAGAATTTCCAATACAATCTGACAATCTGAGATTTAAATTAAACTTGATCATAAATTATCGCACGTATATTTTATATCTTCTTGATGTCACTATTATTTGCGTGTGGCAGACTATAGTGGTTTCATAAAGTATTTCCCAATATCATCTTCGCAGGGGACTATGTACGAATCAGTGGAGACGGATAAACATGATAAGTAGTCAATACATGTGAAGATAAAATGCTATCTTCTCCTGATAATTTACAAATGTTATTTCGGAATATAAATACAATGTGAAATGATTCATTAAAAAAATAATTTCTGCTCTAATTTAATATCTTGATTTACAAAATAATGCATCGATAATGTTGAATTTCATTTGTTTTATACATATTATTTTCGACCTATAAATGATACGACTGCATATCTATACAGTCGTTAACTTAAATGTATTTGTAAATCTTATCTAATTTTTACTGTAAAATTATTGCATTATTTTTGTAACAATCGCAGTTGGACGGCAGCTTTAAAAGATACTGTAATTGTATCGTAGTAATCTTAAAAATATGAGACAAAACGTCCTCTCCAACATTATTAATTTTACAATCGAGATACGCTATCTTCCTCCTAAGCGCAAATGCACACAATTTTTTACAATAACACGCCACATTGATAGCCTATAGCTAAATTCTTGCCAGTACAGCAAATATAGGTCAAAATTAACTAGCAATTTTCTTTTTCCTACAGCCATCTCTCATTGGCAAAAAAACTATTTTTCTTCTTTGTTCCTCCAACGCAATGTTTCTCGCACAAAAAGAAGAAAAAAACCGAGAATCCGAACAAGAAAGCTCAACACTAAGCTATTACCCAACTACGCGACGACCTGTTATTACACATCCAGCGTGTGCATGTGTGTGTGTGTATTCTCGGCGGCGGCGGCGCGCGCTTGACGTCAGTAGTCTAACTATCGCGAAAGACTACATGCGGTGTATTTTGGCGAAGAAAAAGCTCCCTGCAGAGCGGCTTATCGCGCCGCGCTTGCCCTAACATTGCTCAAGCGCGACACTTGTTATCGCCAACGTTGAGCGTATAACATTATTATACACGCGCGACGAGAGAAAACGGACATACGCGGTGGAATTCGCGTATATAACACGCCGCCGGCCTGTAATACACTGCTGTGTTGCAAACGAGATGTGCACCACGCGATCTGATATGCTCGGCGTGCGTGCGTGAGACTGATCGCTCGCTGATGTCGGTCAAATCGCTTTGACCTTTTCGGAATGCGGAAAGATATTGTAGATATTTTGCAGATAGCTGTTGTATGGCATACACTTTTTTAATGTGAAAGATGCTGAATACTGCAAAATGTAAAAAATATCGCATTTTTCAATGTATAGATAGTTCTAGGCATTATCGAAGTATTTTATTTTCACTGAGTGACAAGATTTTTAATTTTATATCAGAGTTAAGCCATAACTTCTTTTCTTCTTTCCTTATTTTTTAAATATTCTTAATTTTTTTCTCTTAGGGTGGTTATGCCGCTTTTAATTGACCATTAGAAAAAAATGATATAAAATGCTTGTAAATTATATTAAAGAAGGGTGCTTCACGACATGGAAATAAATTATTTCAACAAAATCGTTATGTTACAACCGTAAATATTGTCAATTTAAAAAATTCTACATTTACTATAGAATTTTCTTTAATTTTCAATCAATTGCAATATTTCGGGTGTTATTTTCTTCTTTATGCATATATCTATAAATTCACCATTAAAAAATGATATATTAATTTAACTTTCAAGAGAAAAGACTAATTGATTTTAAGTTTTGACATAAATAACGTTTTATATATAATAGATCTTTTCTCCTTAAGAATAAATAAATATATAATTTTTAAACGGTGAATTTATAGATAAATTGACAATATTTTCGGTGGTGTAGTTACGATTTTGTTGAAATACTTATTTTCCATTTGGTTAAGCACGCTTCTTTAATATACTTTATTATTTAAATTATAGAATCTTTACAAACTGTTTAAAAAGCTGTTTAATTATTGCAGAAACTTTATAACATTCGTAAACCTAAAAAACATCCAACACGTATGCCACTTATCAAGTTATAATCAGGATAATTCGCGAAAACCAGCAAATATGCTTATTCATTGATTAAAATCCCTCATGCACATAGATTTACACTCTTCGTATATTAAAAATACTTGTATGTCCATCTGAATGGCCACTTTTTTCCATGAAAAGCGAGACCAAAATTACACTTTTAGCCCGCAAAAATGTTTATTTAACGTGACTTCACTAGAAACTAATCCAAATTCCTTTATTTCATCAAGTTCTACCAATAACCCTGATTTTCGATTGTCTTTTAACAATCCATTAGTCCCACTTTTCATGTTAAAAAGTGGCCACAGTTAAGATGGGCATAAAGTACTATATGTAACTCGAGAGAAAATTCGATTTTTCCCTAGGGTGGGAGATACTGCCCTCGCTTCGCTTCGCTCGCTTGGGCAGTAAACTCGCCCACAGCGCACACACATATTCGACTTTTTTCCCTTGTTGCATAATGTACTTCCCGACTCAACCGTAATGGCCACTTTATGGACCTTAAAAGCGGCACAAAAGTAGCATATAATTCCCTCAAATCTACTTTTTTCCGCAAAATTTTTTTCCAACGATTGTATTTTTGAAATTATTTTTCTATATATTAATATACATTTTCAATAAATTCTAGTTCTTACTAGAAGTCCTTTTTTTAAAGTCAATAAAGTGGCCACAGTTAAGGAGGTTGTATGCGTAGATATATGTCATAAAAAACAAACATTTTTTACTACAATTTAATCTCACATAATGATATTTAAGTTAATATATTATAAAATAAGGGGTTTTTGTCAAACTAAAAAAATTTTTTTATCGAAATTCTGTTATTGTAAAATTAGATATCGTCAAATTTAGACTTTCAAAAAGAAAATGTTGACAAAACAGTGGAGACTTTTTTATTTGTTAGCCGATTTTAATTTTGAAGGTCTCATTTTGTTCCTTAAAAGATTTCATTGAGACTTACCCGTATAAAAATTAAATAACATCGAATAACCTGCAAAGTCACAGCCTATAGTTTATACTTGTACATGCTCAAACTTACAAAAACACGTGTATGGACTTATAAACTATAGGCTGTAACTATGCAGGTTATTCGATGCTATTTAATTTTTATATGGGTAAGTCCTCCTGAAATCTTTCAAGGAACAAAATGAGACCTTCAAAATTCAAATCGTATAATAAATAAAAAAGTTTCCACTGTTTTATCAACTTTATCTTTTTAAGTCTAAATTTGACAATATCTAATTTTATAATAATAGAATTTCAATAAAAAAAATTTTCTATAGTTTGACAAAAATTACTTATTTTATAATATATTAATTTTCGTATCATTATGTGAGATTAAATTGTGGTAGAAAATGTTTGTTTTTATAACATATATCTACGCATACAACCTCCTTAAGTCGGGAATAAAGTTCTGTACAGGTCCCTCTCTTCACTCGGGCAGTAATGCACCCTCAGGAATAATCTTCGACTTTGTTTGTTACATAATATGCTATTTTATTTCCCACGAAAGTTATATAATTTTGTTTATTTATTCGATCATTTATTAATTTAATATAGAAAAATTGTGCAGAATTTAAAAATTTTTACTTTACTTTTTACTTTATTAAATTATGCTGCAATGAAACAATATAACAAACCATAATTGTTTTAAACGTTATTTTATCAATAATGTTTCAAAAAAGATTTATCATGATATGAAAGTTACCTCTCTATTTTAATTACAAAATTTCCACTACATGTATCTTCTTATCTTACTTCTTTACAAGCTTTCCATTCTCTAATGTGAAAACTCGTGATATTTTGTATATCCTTCATTAATTAGTGAAATTGGGAAATTTCTGTTTCTTATAATATTTTTGGTATTCAACATATTAAATAACATACAAATGTGGTTTTCAACATATTTTTTGAAAAATTTACTTGTTAAAGAAAAATACATTTTGCGTATTACATAGGAATTTTAAATGCTTAGAATCTTTTTACGATATTGCGTAGAAGGTTAAACACAGTAACAATAAAATATCTCAAAATGGAACATTTTACTTCATGCACATTGTCGGACTTACCTGCAGCACAAACAAGAATATTAAGATATTGTTCATAGTAATAAACTGTCTTTACGACTGGAACATTTGTAATACGCATCAGTTACCGACTTAATGTTACCGAGTTGGGAATTAAAAATTTCGCGAATACAAATAGTTTTTCCACTTCAGATTTAAGTAGAAAGTAGTACAGGGCAATTCCGTAATACTACTAAATTACTATCTAAATATATCATAGTATACTGCTTACTAGATGTTCTACTACAAGTAAAACGTGTGTTTCGTTATAACTTATAATAGTAAACTATATAAAACTTATTTGCAAATAAGTTCGTATGTTATGTCTAAGAGTTATGAAAGCAGTTTCGAAGTATAAAATATCAGTTCCGTAACACCCCATGAAAATTTTTAACAAAATAATCCGCATTTTTGATCATTTTCATAATAACCTAATTACACCACTAGATTCTATGACTAAAAATACACAAAAAGTCATAGGAAGCTAACTCTACTAAATTCAGGGTAATCAATGCATGCTGGGGGTAAAAATCGACAAATTTCACTCAATCGCCGTTTCAATGCTTGTTTTGGGCTAGTTACGGCGGAATTACCCACATACATATACTTACATCCAGTTTCAACCGACTATATATACACACCCAAGCACGCGTCCGAGTTCTAACGAGACCGCCACCGACTTAGTCCGCTGCGCTCGGATTCTCTCTCGCGCGCGTTATATAGTTTTATATAGGAACTTCCTGCCTCGGCGATGGCGGCGTGAAGGACCGGCGCAACGCGCCGCTCCGGTCTCCGGTTGTGCCCTGGCGTGCACCGTGCCGCAGAGCTGGGGGAGGTCGTGGACCTCGCCGCGCGCGTTCGAGAGCTCGTGCTCCGTGCACATGCGTATTATTTCCTAGTGGCTACTGTTGCTGTAGAATCGCACTCCTTTGTTTCCGACGCTGCTTGCACGTATAAAGGCAAACGGAGGCGCTGCTGACACTGGCAGTGACCCCTCGACTAATGGCAATTTGACTTATGTCGAGATAAATATTGTTTAAGCAGTTGCACGTGTAAATCTATCGGAATACATGCTAAATTCAAATTATTGGGCTAGAAGTGCATTTTAATGCAGTGATTAGTTTAATTTGTCGTGATTAAATTGCCATTCACTAATTAATATTGCGCTTTTATAATAAAGAATGGTAACTATTATATTAATATTCAAAGAATGCTCGGTCTTTTTGCAAACAATCCAAACTAAACGAAATATGTAAATATCAAAAGTGCACAATGTCTCGCTACATATTTTCAGCGAATAGTTGCTGTACTTCAATATTTTGTTATAATTATATCTATAAAAGTTTTTAATTTGTTTATTTAATTTATTAATTTAAGTTTTTACATTTTCTAAAGGCTATAGTTTCTTTAGCCTTTCACGAATGGCGAATTCTCACTTTATTAATTGGCACCTTTCTTCTATCAGAAATATAAGAACAATCAAAGAATCGAAATATTAAAGACTGCCATGTAGTATTACTGCAGTAATAGTTATAAAATACTATAATGTATTAAATATACAGTTTCAATAAATTATAAATATTTTTCTTCAGGATTATTTATAATAAAAAATGACAGTTCTTAGAAGAAACATACCTTACCATTTATGTCAAATACTTAGTATTTCAATAAATAGAGTTAGTTAAAAAAATAAAGCGGCTAATTGAACTTCTTCGTTTGTCAATTTATAGATGGGCCATTTAACTTATTGGCTGGAATATACGTCTTCTTTATTCTGAGATTGGATAGATCAGTCATGTTTTTAAATTAAACGAGAGCGATTGATTGGAGACAGACCTAACGACGTTATATTGAAGCGTGTATATGAAATTACATTTTTATTAGATTTGGAAATTGAATTTTGTTTGTTTCTTTAGCGTTGAGTTCGTTTATAGTTTTTGGTGTTTTTTTCCTGGATGCAATGAAATGAAAGCGTAAGCGAAAGCTATTCTCAATTGTAATATTGCTCGATTATAGTATTGATTTGGAAATAAATCAATACTACAAAATATACTCGAAACATTTTAGTACTGCTTGCATTTTAAAAATGCATTTTGTAAAGAAGAACGTCAAAGGTTACAGTTTTCTATAGAAGATTAACGAATCTTCCCTAGTGGGAATAAAAATTCTGAAATACTGTGAAAAACTGTGAAAAACTATGAAAAAATGTGAGAAAGTGTGAAAAATGTGAAAATACATATACTTTTGGAACATCTATTACAAACAAATATGCACATTTCTTTACACTTTTTTACAGTTTTTTTATAGTTTTTCACAGTTTCTCACACTTATAAAAACACGTATTTTATCTAATAAAACTTGCACAATTTTTCACAGTTTTTCATAGTTTTTCACATTTTTTCACATTTTTGCACGTTGCATTCTCTTATGTAAAGGAAATTACAACTGTGTAAAATTGTGATAAAATGTGAGAAAGTGTGAAAAACTGTAAAAAACTATGAGAAACTGTAACAAAATTTAGGAAATATTTTATAATATTTTTTAAAATCCTGTTCCAAATGTAAGACCAATTTCACAGTTTTTCACAAAATTCTCATGGTTTTACGCGTTTTTCACTCATTTATTACAGTTTTTCAAAAAGTTTTGAATTTACACTAGGGTTGTACTGTAATTTAGAGTACAAAAAAATGTGATTTGGAAAACTAATCACCCTAATCAATGAAAAAATTTAGAAAGAACTTATCAATTTAACATTAATATTTTACTAATATATTAACTTCATCTTTTCATCGTCTTATTGTTTTTTTCAATTTCATTCATAAAATAAAGTAATTCATATTTTTTAGTTAACAAGACGGGTTCTTATCTATAACATGTAACAATGTTGGTATGTGATTGGCAAACAAAAATATTTGTTCGACTTCTCGATAACAGTATCCTTATTTTCCAATAAGACCAACGTTGTCAGCATAATAATAACATTATTTTCACGCTCAGAAATTTTTCTTTTCATTGATAAAAAAATACAAACAATATACTTATCGGGAAGCAAGAAATATGGTATACTTATGATTGATATCGAAGAAAATTATAATAGTTGTATCAATTATAAGAATCAGATTAATCGATTAAAAGTGAATTTTAAGAGATACTATTATGATAAATATCTGCTTGCGGAAATTCTATTACTTATTGTATAATACTTTATGGTCCACATATCATTTAATTAGTTAGTATAGATTTGATGATGAAAACATTAATAGTGTTCACGATTTAGATGCAACTAATTATCCAATTTCAAATTTTTTTTAAACATACATGAAATATAGATTTTTTAATATTTGGCTTTGGTTCTAGATAATAAAGTTACTTACATAGATCTATAGATTTACACATCTCCAGATTTTATGTACCTAATACACGTTTTATAGACTTCTTCGTTTTTCATCGTCACATTATATATAACATTCTATTCAAAGTTGGATTATCACAAAAGTCATAAGACAAATTATTTTAGTATCTTGAAATATGTCCAAATAAATGGCAAAAAGAATATTATTATACTCTACACGTTATAGTTTTTCTTAAAAATGTGCCAAAAATTTGTATTTCTAAAGTGTTTACACCTGATTATACACTTGACGTGGAAATGAGGTTAGCAAAAACGTGCGCTCGCTCCAATGAAATCCAATGAAATTGCAGTATTTAAAAAAATCAAACTCATTCGACTCGACGTTTTACGCGTCGAGTGTCCCGTCAAAACGGACTAAAAAACCGCTGTCAATTCATTGGCACTTAGCTTCGTCAAACTAAATTAATTCTTCCAATATGAAATACTTTGTTCTCATAAATTAAATTTTAAATTGCTATATCTCTTTCTAAATAATACCTCAAAAAGGGTGTGCATTTTATCATTGATGGTTTGACCAAAGATAATTTTTTACTAAAATTACAGAATGATAGGTAATAATCCTTATCACAGCAATTTTTTCTCTGTACGTAATTTATTACAATTATTTAAATATTTAAATTAACTGTAATCAGATGTTAGTACGTAGATTCACGGAATTCCTAATCATTTAAAATTTTGTGAACGATTTGCCATCATACATTTCTGAGATATAACCATTTAAACTAGCTATGACGTTTTTCGTGTATAATAGAAGAAGGAAAAGAGCCTATCTAAAACTTACGGTTGTAAGAGATAGGTAATTTTATGCTCTGTTTAATTCATTTACACTAAATTGATCATAATATTTCTAATATACCAAAGAACTCGAAAAACTTAAACTTAAAAATCAAAAAATCAAAAAATTGTTATAAAAAATAAATGAGTAGATGAATTTTTAAATTTCTTTTTAATTTTGAATCTTCATTGACAATTGAAAAGAAAATGAGTCCTGTTTGGTAAAAGATAACCGTGCCATTCTCGAGATACACTCGAACAAAAAAAAAATTTAAACACAAATTTAGAACTCGTTCAAGATATACTAAAGAGCTACCATTTTTAAAAGTTTCAGATCAAATGCTGCCGATTTACTCCAGAATTCGATACTAAATAAAAATCGTTTTTTTTTTACAAAAAGATTTTTCTCACTTCAAAGGAAAAAGATAAAACCTCAAAAATCATTTCAATTTTTTTCAAAAGTTGTCCTTGTTATGTTTCAGATATATAACCGTTA
The DNA here is from genome assembly GCA_949152435.1 of Gastracanthus pulcherrimus. Classification (NCBI taxonomy): domain Eukaryota; kingdom Metazoa; phylum Arthropoda; class Insecta; order Hymenoptera; family Pteromalidae; genus Gastracanthus; species Gastracanthus pulcherrimus. The sequence continues at coordinate 36,004,555 of OX424574.1, forward strand.
AAAAAAAATAATTCGTGAATAACAATACAAGGGAAATAGCTTATTCAAAATTATGGGTGGCAAAAGATAGGTAATTTTATGCTCTTTCAGATGCATTATCATTCAATCGATAATATTATTTCTACGGTATCAAAAAGCCCAAAAACGAAAACTCAAAAATAGTGAAACCACTAAAGAATCAAAATAAACACATCGAAAAACAAAAAAAAAATTTTTTGAGCCGCCATCTTTAAATAAAATCAAAAACATGAGCCCCTAAATATTAATTTTCATCGTGTATATTCAGAGAAAAGTTGATCCACTACACACACTCACGCACGCACGTACGCACACACACATACACACACACACACGCAGACACACATACACCACACACACATGCATATACACACACACACACATATCCATTTTCTAAAAATAGTGTATTTTGATTTCCAGTATCTCAAAACATGTTTCTAACATGTTTTTAGCAAAGCTTTGTTTTACCATCACAATGATTCCTCTAATGAGATAGCATAACATTCTTAAAACCTTCAAAGCATGAACTATTTATGACCCTTCCCCGTAATCTTCCAAACGGCGATACGAACAATCATTCCCAATGACTCTCCGATCTCATCATTTATCATCATCTCGCTCTGTGTTTACACCTGTATAGATCGAGTAGTCATCCAATCCCACTCACTGATAAGATTCCACTGATGTTTTCCTCTCCGCGCCGCTCTTTTGTCCCATGCACTTGTTTTGCAGCGTCCGCATTATAACAAGGTGTGCGCGCAAGGGAGCCGCGCGGCTCGATTTTTCCTGCGATATATACGAATCACGCACGTTATGCGCAGGGGGGGCCTCTCCCTTCTCCTCCTCCTCCTCCTCTAGCGCACAATACACACATGTGCAGCCCAGAAAGGCGCAGGCGGGGCGGCAGTCGACAACGAGATTATCAGACGCGAGGTCGAGCTTTTCCGCGGGCCAGTGAGACATCATCGGTGCTGTTGCACGCGCATCGATCAGCTGATTTTCTCTTCGACGTGTTCATTAAAGTTCCGAGAGTAGCATCCCGCTGTGCTGTCGCAGAGTCGCGAGTGGATCTTGGATGCAGGGGGACACTCGGGTCGATGAATGGGGAATCGACGCGACATTTGATGATAATAGTAATGGGTTGATGGGTTGATTGGGAGGAGAATATTGTTACTGCAGTTTGTGGATGTTGTATTGTTGTGAATATACCAGAGTGCGGCGATCTTGTGAAGCGAATTGCTTGAACTGTATTATATCGTTGGTGAAATAAGTGAAGGATATAGACGATGAATGGAAGCAGTCGTGACCTAGAGCAGGTCGATGTTGTGGTAATTAGTTGTTTTGTTAAATATAGCATTTGAAGAATCTTTGTAGCAGGGATAACGTTTTTTTCAAAAATTGGGAATGAGTTTGGTTACTAAAATTGATTTTGTAAGCGGTTTATATAAAACTGACAATACCAAAAGCAACTCGTATTTCATTTCAAATTTTTAAATTAATGTGATTGCAAAATTTACGGCTTGCTAAAGGTTTTTTGAGTGACTTAACTTCTTTATAAGTTCAAAGAATAATGCAGCAATGAACTGATGTCACACAAATATTTTACTGCACTATCCTTGTCAAATTTTACAATACAATGAAAATTCTGTTTATTTACAAAGAAAATTTTCCTTATAACCATAAGATTGAACGTAAGTAACCGACCGAATAATGCGTAATACGTACAACGTGAATGTACTGATTTGGAATCTTTATTTCCTCTTTCTGATTGATTATTAATCCGTAATGATGAACATATTGTGTCAACTCTATTGATTAAATCGTCCAAGTTATAATTAATTACAAAATACTCATTAAAGTCTTTAGTTTTTCAAAGATTTATTAACATGCAAATTCTCTTAATTAATTTCAAATTTTTCAAATTCATCAATATTGATATAAATGTAAATTTGTGTATATATATGTATATTTTCAACTTTAAGATGTTATAAATAGCATAACAAAAATAGGGAATCACAAGCATTTCAGAATTTGACCAAGAATTAATGCACAGTATATCAAACTAAAACTCCAATCGTGGAATCCGTAAACAACAATCTGAAGATCTCAAGACAAATATTTTCTGATAGCGTGATGGAAAATTTGCTCCAAAATACGATATACATCAGTTTCTTAAAACAAACTTACTGAAGGCAGTTTAAAAAACATTTGTATAGGTAGTTGTTTTTTATTTGAAAATACATGCTGCCTATTTTTTACTCTAAAAACATCTTTCATCATTCTTTTTCTCACAAACAACTAATTTAGATAAAACGATATTATAAAAACAAAATATCATGCTCATTTTTAAAATACACGACAAAATAAAAATTAACAATCCCGCTCCATTAATACATAGGTAAAAAGATTTAGTTTTATTTATCCAATACAAACAGATGTGGTACATAAGTGATCGTACATATAAGTATAATGAAATGCGTATCACATTATAATTAATAAAATCTAAACAATCGAATTTAAACACAATAAACACGCAAACATCTCTCTAGGTATAATACTAACGGCGAACTTCCTCCTTTCTCTCTTTTTCTCTCTCGCAAATTATAATCTTCCTCGAGTCTCCCTTGGGCTTAATCATCAATCGGCCTTCGCGGACCGGCGGACAGACGTGCAGCGCTTCTTCCACACATCCGCGAAGCTCACGTATATTACATATGCGCGTGTGCGCGCGTGTAGCAACACAAATCATAACCTCCGCGTGGGTGGGGGATCCACCGTGTGTGCGTGTACAGCGTCAGCAGCTGGAAATCGAAATCGCGCGCACAGTGGTGGCCGAAAATCGCAGTCCCCAGTCTGCTCGCGAGCGACGTCCGCGCCGCCATTCTTCCGCGCGAGTCCAGAGTCCGTGTACAGTTCTTTTTTAATATAAAATAGGTAGCCCAGCTGTTGCAGCGAGCGATTCAGTGAACTTGCGTTGAAAAGCAGAAGAGCCGCATTCGAAATTCGTAATTTTGTGTGCGGGTATATATATACGTATATATAGAGGATTGGAGGGGTATAGGCGTACACGACTTAACTACTGCTGAGAGGAAGTAAGGAGTGAAAAAGGAGGAGATATATATACGAGGATGCCCTATACAAAAGTACGGAAACACATCACCGGTAAACGAGAGGGAAAACGCACGGCGTGTGATGTACGGGGGGCTCTTTAAATTTTTTGGAGTGACAGATTCTTTTTTAATTGGGAGAATGAGTTTTTATTTTAGAAAGAAGAATGTGGGTGGTATTTGTGTGGTTTTGTGTAGATTATTGTTATGAGGGGCCTATTTTTGAGGTGACATAACCTCAAATGGCAAGCTGCTCTGAAATGAATTTTGGAGCACCGTGCTGGGTAGCGAACAAGAAATTGCGAGAGTATTGCTTTAAAGGTTGAATTTTACTCCAAGAAGCTTAGTGAGATTAAGTCCTTTTTTACGCTTTTGCAAACAATATTTAATAACTAATTTAATTATCAGAAATGGAAGGGTAATGCAATAATGATAAGATTAATTAATACATTATTAATTAAAATGATTAATTTCATGTTTTCAACCATCTTTTAAAAATTAAAATGCTAGAGTACATCTAAATTTAATAAAAGCATATAAATCTATAATATATACAACTTATCGCGAAATTGTAATTTATCCAATTGCCATAATATAGATCACTTATTAATTAATTAATAATAGGAAGTCATATTGATAACGACGAAAAATAATTAGGTATAACACTTACCGATTAATTAATATTATCGCGAATTGCTTTTGATAATAAATGAATTAATCGTGGCATAAAATTAATTATTCGAATGATTATAATAATGAAAATATAGTACTTAAAAGCTACATCTGTAAGAATGTATCCAATAGTTTTTGAAATTATATTTAAGTTTTTGTACGTTTAATGTTACTTTCAAAGTACAATATCCAGCGTATAAGTTCACATTGCAATTATGTCAAATTCGTATCATCGAAGAATAAGCACAGCAATATCTGGTGTACAATTCATTAATTGCTCAAACCGCAATTTCACGTATAACATTTGTCATTGGTCAATCTAACAATGTGACGCAAATTATCGTCAATTTGCATAACACCAATATACACCAATCGTTATCTACAGGCACTATTTTCCTATCCTTCACCTTCATTAATACCCAAGATCACACTTGAACTACAAAAGCCTTGCAAACCAACACAACCTTTCATTAGCATATCGCGTTCATTCATTCATAGCAAAGCCAAGAAAATGCTCGTAACCCGTACAAGCATATAAAGACAAGAAAAAACAGCGTCACGATCCAATACATCGAGAAGCGCGAGAGAAAGACAAATAAGAGAGAAAAAATAGTTGCGTTACATGCATAAATATAGACGTATATAAAACACGTACACGTACACACACAGATGCGCGAGGTACGAAGGCTATCGGGTTTACGCGAGAAGTTGTTTGCGCGGTTTCCGCACTAGCTTTTTTCTCTCTCTCTCTCTCTCTCTCTCTCTCTCTCTCTCTCTCTCTCTCTCTCGTGTATATGATTGCGTAAGCGCGACCGCGTGCGCGCGGATACGTAATACGCGCGCGAAAAGTCTGCCGTGGTCTACGTGTGTGCGAGCGCGCGCGTGTATTACGCACGTGTTAACGTCTCGCTCTCTGGCTGTGCCATGCCGTGGCCTGCACACGCTCGCGACTGTCCGTGGAGATATGAATTCTTATAACGGTACATCGAGCTGACGTGACGCGCCGAGCGACCCACGCGATGGACACGTGACGGAGCGATGCTTGATTCCTCTCTCTGTATATCTTTCTTGCTCGCGTGGCTCTCCGCTCCGATTTTGGGTGGATACTTTGAGATTTGAGAAGGAATGTTTTCTTGAATAAAATGTTAAAAAATGATCAATGTAAGCGTGGAGTAATGCTAATTATTCGGGTTGAATTGGTAGTACGTATCTCATGACATCTTATGTCACAGAGAATTTTCCGATAAAGATGACCGTGGAAGACGCGGTAAACGTTGGAGACTCTGAATTCATGGTGAAAATAATATTGATAGACTGTGTGAATTAGCGGTATTCATTATAACTTTTATAGCACTGTTTGACCTAAGTCCGCACTAAGTAGTTCATTAATGCACCGTGCTTATCACCCTCGCTACACTCGGGAGCTACCGCACGGTGCGACAATGGACTGCTTAGGACACGGACAGGCGTGACAGCGTACTTAGGGCAGGTAGTGCTATAAAATAGTATACGATACTCGTGTCATAAGTCGTCCTTCATAGCACGACGTTTAGCGTCCTTGCTACGCTCGGGCGCTGATACACGCCGTGCTGCAAATGACTACTTAGATCACACGTACCGTAATGAACTATTACTGCACAATTAGTGTCAATTTTATCATAATGTCCCGTGTTTACTTTTTTTTTGTACGGGAAACTTTATCAGGAACTTCTCTCTGTGAAAATCCCGCTTACTAGTAGATTTATATGTTTGAAGAATTTAATTTCAATGAATTTTAAAAGAACTATTGTATTACAAGCAAACAATGAAGGTTACTTATGGTAAAAAACTTTTTTTGAAACTCCGTGCGAGAAGCTCGGTTTCTCATGCTTGGATGGCTTGCGAGAAGTGACCGATTTACGCATATTTACCGAAGCGTGCATGAAATACGGTGACGTGTGCGAAACGCCATGCGCGGATCATTTTGCTTCTCGTAAGGCGGGTAAAAACAATCCTTTTGTCGCGAAAAAGTCCTGTAAGTATTTTTTTTTAAATCTTTATTTCGGCCTTTTGACCCTGCAGAAATGGACTTGGTTAGTCCTGTAGGTATCTATTTTCAGAGAATATTTCGCAGGACAATATCTCGTTCAAACTGCGCGGTATCTCGCTTCAGTCGTTCGGTAAACAAAAGTATTTCTTCCAATTTACTACTATTTGAACATTATTTTCGGAATTTTAATTCGTTCTAATTCTATGTCAATTACTATACAAGGACAAAATATCACGTTATATAATCACAAACGTACTTTATTTTTTGCTTCGGTAACCGAAATTTAATTATCCAAATTCAAATTAATTCAAATTCTGTATTTAATTTTAATTTATTGATTTTATAATTGTTTGTTATTCTATTTATCATTTTACTTTTTGGCGGGGCATTTTAGTTTCCTTGTCCCCTGGGCACCCACCACGGACTCCGTCCCTGGGCCCCATCCAGCTGCCTCGTCTCGGCGTCCCGCAATGCTCGTACAACTTTATTTTAATCTTCTTTCGTATATCAATATTTATTGAGAACTTAGCCCGGATCTGGAACCTCGATAATGACAAAAAATATAGCAATATTTGAGCTAATAATATACTGTAATTAAAGTGCCTCTTATGCTCGATTTTCTCACACTCGTTTCAAAAAGTAGTATGTGCAACGCGTGCGATTAGGTAATTATCGACTCGCGTAATTGTCGAAAAGCGAGGGGGACAATTTGCACTCGTTCGAAAATCACCTGTTTCGTGCACTATAGTTGCACAATGTACTATCAGTTTTGAAGATGGATGCATGAAATTTATTATATACTGTCCTTTAAAGCGATAAAAGGCATTAAATTATAATAAAATAACCCCCTTTCTACAAGGGAATTCGTATAAAAGGCTGTAAATAAAAATTATGCAGAATAAAAAAATCATGTATTTGAAATTAAACCTGTCTTTTTCGTTCTATGACTATTTTCTAAAACAGCAAAGATAAGTGATTGAACAGCACATATTATACTGACATATCTTACCACACCCATCTCAATCTACTTAATGTATGTACACATATTCCCCGTGCTATTCAATCTATTTTAAGCGTGTTTCTTTTGTATTCTTTGTTTTTAAGTAATAAGATGCAATTTCTATTTTCAATTTATATTATCTTGCATTCTGATTAACCCTAGAGGTCATGCTGATTGTCTCTTGCAATAAAAGCTCTTATAATAATCCACGAACAGCTTCATGCAACGGGCTGAAAAAAGATAAAAAAATGAACGGCGGCCTGAAAAAGCTCTCTGATACAATGTCATACAATAAAAAGCACCGTTAACCAGTAGCGTCCACTCTAACTTTAACTCCTTTATAAATCTTTTATATGACCACGAGTGAGGTGAAATGAGTTTTTCTAATATTTCAAAAATAACGAATTCTTTGACTTTCAGATTTGTGCATAAATTGCAAAAAGTGTCTCAAACTTAAAATCTATAATACCGTCATACGGGTGAGGCGACATGGGTACTAATTTAATTTAATGATGAAATATTATCTAACTCTTACTTGCACTGCTTTTATCACTTCATCGTTCAATATTAGGTTGAAAGCAGTTAAAATGGGGCTTTTTTAAAAAAGGGTTTAACTATTTTAAATGCGTTCGAACATATGTTTGTTACGTTGAGTGTACCTTTTACATTGTTTTACATTAAAAAGTTGCAAGCTTATAAAAGAAATTAAAAAATGTTGCTGCTCCGCTTAAATATTTTTCTAAATAATTCCAATGTTTCAGTAGTAACCTAATATAATGATTGTCAGACTTTTACTCGGATTATAAGTAAGTAAAATAACCTTTGTTTACAAGGTAAAATGTATAAAAGGTACCTACGTGTCGGTCAGATTTATTGATTCATGCATTGGATTTTATTGCCGCTGTGTAATTTTAAACTCCTAATAAACAGTAAAATAAAATTATAAATAATAACAAATAAGCGTATAAAAATGTAAAATATAAGAGAACTTTGTAAAGCAAAATAATTTGTATGAGGTATGAGTATGTGTGGTGAAAATTTTATATTCTTTTTGTAATAACCAAGTCCATTTCTGGGCCAAAAGGCCGAAATAAAGATTTGAATATAAAACAAATAATGCGTATATTACATAGCGCTAAGCACAAAATGCACAGTGCCCCACAGGAGCATGCTATGGGTTTTATTTGAAATACTAAGTTATATTATTTTACTTTTTAACAATAATTGATTTGTTTCTTTACTATAACGTATGTGATCTGTTATTCTTCAGAATATGCAAACTCATATGAAGCAAAACTCGAAAAACAATATAAATATTTAATATTTAACTAATTTATATCTTTTATATCAAAGTATTTTCAACATAAAATAGGGTTCTTTTAAGGAATTTTGGAAACATTAAAGAATCGATGTATTATACAGTAGTACACGAAAAAAATGCTTTGTTAATTTAACAGTCACTTGGTAAAATACGCACTAATTTTTTTTATTGCACTTACCATATAATTTGTTTTTTTCCCTAAAGTGATTTGTTAAGTTTGCTAACACATTTGTTAAATTAACAAATTACTTGGTAAGTGAAATAAAAAATAGTTAGTGCGTATTTTACCAAGTTACTTTGTTAAATTAAGAAAGCATTTTTTCCGTGTAACATTCCATTGAACGTAGCGAAAACTTTCATATATTTGTTAATATGAGTATTAGGTACTCTGGTATAAAATTATTTAAAGGGTTACTATACTCCAAAGCACATAAATTACAACTTAATGTACACAAAAAGGTACTCAACAAAAGAATTTTTGGTTAAATATTCACGCCGATAGATTTGCCGATACTTTCCATGTAAGAAACATTTGCATTGAGATACCCAGACTGCGTTAAATCTTAAAAATGAAATTAATTGTTTTAGGCCTCATATGAATTTCTTTTAAGCTATTTATAGGTATTCAAAATAAATATTAGGCATAACATAATACCCTAAGAATGTTTATTCCGATAACTTTCTAGGGTGCCGTTGATTTTGAATTCTGTACAGAGGTCTATTAACTCGTCTATTAATATACCGGACGAGATTTGGGACGAACATGAAAATTTTAATAATAATAGTTAATTGTTCACTTCTTGCGATCCCCTTAGCATCACATTTCACCGGACGCTCGTTTACGGAGAAAGTTTTTTACGAATTGATCTGAAACGTTCAGGGAATCTTTATATTTTGTACTTTCAAGATGTAATAGATGTATAAACATATAAAATGTAAAAGAAATAAATTTTTTTTAGTTGAAAAAAGCTACGGATGAATTAATTCTATAAACTTGCATATTTTTCAGAAAAAATCAAAAGAGAAAAAAACAAAAAAGCTATACATAGCCTGTAAATTTACTGTTAATATGTATATAAAGATATACGTGTACTTCAAAGGATTAAAAGTGGAAAAATTGGTTAAGCTTTAAAAATTAAAATGTTAAAAAACTACGATCTCTTGAAAACATGTATGCCCATTATACCCGCGTCCCGCTCTCCCCCGTCGCACTTGATAACTTCGCTCTCTATACATAACAATCGATCATCCGAGTGAATTTTTCACGTCTCGCGTGGCTCGCTCCACGCGATTGTATGCCTGCGATGCACTGCCATGTGTAGCGCGCATATATACTCTCGCTTCGCGCCGATACAGTTTTAATTCGTGAGGGCGTGATCTTCGCTGTCGAGCGAGCGAAGGCCGTGGCGAAGGCCGTTGCCGTTGGTGGCGGCGCGCGGGCAAGGTCAAGGTCACTCGCGGCCTCTCTCTCTCTCTCTCTCGTACTTTCGCAAGGGTTAAGGGTTAGGTTTAGCTTATAAGCACGAATCGATGGAATCCCGGCAATGTGTTTAAAGAGTTTGCAGTTATGTCGGCCGAGTTGTAGGTATTATACGATGTCGTGACGTGATATTAGCGCGGCCGCAACCGCAGGCTGTCGCTCTTTTAAGGACGGATGCACTGACGGGGGATTAACGAGGGAAATAAAAAGGATGATTGCGCGGCCTATTGTGGGCTTTTGACGGCGCGAGCGCGCGGTCGCGTGAGGCTTTTGAATGACAGTCGCGAATTTCTGCTTCATGGAGAGGATTTGCTGTAGGAATTGTCGAGGGTATTGCTTTTATTTTACTGGAGTGCACAAACTTTGTTTTAAAAAGTTAGTTAGAAAATTGCGATGCGGTTGTAGAGAAAGATAGAAAATAATGTTAAGCTTTTGTCTTTAATTTAAAAGTGCGGGCTGCTTAATTACTTAGAACCAGACTACAAAATGATAAACGCAAAAAGCAGTTTATTTTATCATAATAACGGTAAAATAAATTGTAAAGATAATTGTTTAAACAAAAGTCTATCATAAAGTTACATTATGCAATATATGTGTACATTATATTTCGTATACAATTTTTCAATTTATATAAAATATTCTTTACAACGGAAATGTTTTAAAGACCCTTAGCTTAAAGCATGCTGAAAGGCATAATTCATAGTAGATATGAATTTCAACCCTGAGCATGATTCATTTTTTGGTACTGCACGTTTATACTGCAGTGATTAAATATTTTACAATAAACTTTGGGGATACGTTACCCGAATTCTTATTAGTATATAATTTAACAAAATGTTATATAAGATTTCATATCAGTTAAAATAATATTTTATTAGTTAAATTAAACACACATTTCTTTTTAATGCAGAGTAGACAAAACGTTGGAAAAATGTAAAATTGAGTTATGTAAAACTAACGTAAAATAATTAGCATAAACACTGTATTTTACTAGATAAATGAACTACCTGTCGGAAGAAGATACAACTATATCTATTAACAAATTCTATGAGCTTTTGAAAATAAGGAAAATACTAAATTTAATAGTTCTAACAGATTTGTGTTACTGTTATTGGGAATAATGTATTTGCTTTTTTAATGAGAATAGCCTATTCTCATTTATAAGATATTGTAGCCGAACGTATATATTTTCAACTTTTGACAGGAGAAAACATAAATAGCTCTGATTCATTTAAATTACTCCAACAAATGAATTATGAATTAATCCGCTATTAGTAAAAATACTTACTCATAGAAATTCTAAAAGTAAATGATAATGAATAATTTATTAAACATTTTAAGAAGCAATGAATCGCTAATTGAACTCATTTCGCTGTGATTCGCGCTAAACTTGACATTGTGAATGAAACAATTTACATTCTAATTTAGTTATTCAAATCTCAATTAATTCCGTGACTAATTAAATCTTAATGCCCATTGTCTAATTAAAAATTGTGTTTTAGGGTCCCGGATATCTGAAGCGCGCTAATAGCGACCGACTTCATGAAATCTTCAATCAGGTAATTATATTAATATCTTTCATGAACTCATAAAGAAAATTAATTAAAAGGAAAATAAATAATATGTACAATTACTTAACAACTTGTACTACAAAATAAAATATATTATATTTATCATAATTGTTCTTAATTATATGAATGGCAATAATAACTTTTATTACAAGCAAGAGATATTATTTATCATAATTATTTTCAATTTTAGATATCATTAATAACTTTTATTACAAACAAAAAGTATTACTTATTATGATTGTTTTTAATTTTCAATTTCTATATTTTTATTATACGTACCCTGGTAGAAATCTAAGCTGGATTCTAGCCAGATATTAGCTAGATTTTCTAAATCTGCTTTAATTCTGGTTAAGAAATTAGCTAGAAATCAGTTGAAAACAACATGCTTTTTACCTAATTTCTAGCTAGATTCTGCTTCATATTCTAGTTAATATAAAATTGATAAAGTTAAGTATTTTACTGAATTAAAGTTAAAAATGTACCTTAAATGTCTAGTAGTAATGGAGGTTAGGTTATTTGTTTACATAACGACGAGTGCATTTAAAAAGTATTATTAAAAAAACAAGTACCAAAGCCCCGAGTAAAATTTAAGTGTCTTTATTAAAGAAATTTATGTTATAAATAATAGAATGCATGTAGTCATATAATTATTGTTATTTTAAAAATAACAATAAAATCAGAATAATGTAAGTTATGACGAAATTTGGAGAATTGGTAAACAAATATTTGTAGTTTTACAATGAAGTTTGGTTACAAAATTTTATTTTCGACATCAATTACAAAATTTTTGTTGATTAAGTTATGATTCACTAATTTCGGAAATTCGGAAAGGAAATTGTTAGTTATCAAATACTTTTAGTATTGCATATACATATTTCTATAATCTCGTAAGTTGTTATTTATTGATAAAAATATTTATTTTGGCGGCATACTATATTGAACATTCAATAAAATATAATAATGTATATTTTTAGAAACTAATAACTTTTCAAAACAAAATATAAATAGGTTAGATTTGCAAACAAAATACGTTCTTGCTTAAAGCATAGTCTTAAGCAGATTCTAGCCAGATATTAGCTATAATTTGACTTATTAATAGCTTATTAATCTAGCTAATAATTAATAAGCTAACCAGCCATTCTAGCTAACTTTCTAGCAGGGTAGTTGTTTATTGTATAGTGCATTAAATTTGTATCCTAAAAATTAAATATTTACTTATTTTATGTGTAGTTACCAAAATTAATGCTAATTTCATTTTGCATTAGTAAGATTATAACAATAAGATCAAAATTCTAGAATCTACATGTAATGCGCTATCTGAAAGTTTTCTTCTTCTTGTGGGTTATTTAGTCATTTCTTATCACTAAACTGTCTTAGGTAATTTTGTATGCATTGATTGAAATTTACAGTATGCTACGAAGGAGAGGGATGGAGAGCGGTTTATGACCCCGAGTGACTTCGTACGGAGTTACCTTGGCCTTTACACTGATTCGGAGTTCAATCCCGACTCGGTTGCCTTACTCGCTGGAATCGTCGATACCAGTAAAGATGGGTAAGTTTATCATTTGATCATTATGTTCGATCGATTATCTGAATTATCTCATAAGAAATCGAGTGATGAACAAAACAAAAGATTGCTTAGTACTATCAAATGTGTCTGTATGATAATTTTGCCACACACTTGATAATCGAAAAGATGAATTATTCATAATAATTGAATTATTAAATGATGTAATATTTGATAATAGTTTAATCTGCTATTTATTTTCCATATTTAGTCAAATAATTTCCTGAATTATTAAAATTCTAATGCATGCAAATCATTTGTAATTATCTATTTAAATTAAATTATGATGTGAAAAATAGTTACCTTTTGTTTTTGACTTAGTATATTTTTTGAGTATGTATAATAACAAGTTTTAAATCAATTGTATCGCAAAACTTTTTAGACTCATTTCGTTTGCTGAGTTCCAAAATTTTGAGGGCCTGCTCTGCGTGCCAGATGCTCTCTACAAAACGGCCTTCCAGTTATTCGACACAAATGGAAATGGAATGGTTGCGTTTGGTATGTATCTTTCTTATGATATGTATTTGAAGAACCTCATTTTGTATATGTAAATCGATAATATTAAAAATAACACTTTGCATACTATTTTCAGATGAGTTCGCTGAGGTAATGCGCAAGACGGTGCTGCATCACAGGATGCCCTTCAACATGGACAGCGGCTTTATCAAGCTGTACTTTGGCAAAGACAAAAAGCGGCTTATCAGTTACGCAGAGTTCAGTCAGTTTCTTCACGTAAGTATCATTTTTATATTCTTTATTTGGAAGAATCAAAACTTCATCCTTTGAAAAGTTTTTATTTGAAATTATATTTTGAATTATTTCATTGTTGTTCAAAGTTGTCATCACTAACTTTTCCTTTGCGTGATGCATCTAACTTTTAATTACAAATTGATTCTTTATTCAACTACAAAACTTTGATTATCGAAACAACGGCCATGTAAAAACATTTTTTTAAATTAATTTCATGGACACAGCATGAAATAATACAGGAAGAACAAAGACAGTTCTATAGTAAAACTTAAAAGGAACAAAGTTTAATTATTACATACTTGAATGACATACCACTTAATTGATGATTGGTTTATTAAACCAATCAATTTGTATTTCCTTCTAAAATTACAGTCAGTGAAATAAGTTATGGAAGTCACAAAAAGACAAACAACAATTATTGTTATTTTTTAAAACTCCTATTAAATAGTTAACTTACGCTTAAAAGATATTGGATTAAATATTAAAAATGTCGCTCTTATAGGATTTTCATGAAGAATACGCGATAGAGGCCTTCAAGAAGTTCGACAAGGATGGTTCGGGCTTTATTACAGCGATGGACTTTCAAGACATCATGCTCAGCATCAAAAGTCATCTGCTGACGAAGGATGTCAAGGATAATCTTGTGGCAGTAAGTTTTTATTTACGATTTCGCGGACCATACACATAAAAAAATATTATTCCCACTTATTTTTTATATTAGGCGTTGAATATCGGACAGAATGGAAGAAAAGTTAGTTTCCCGTATTTTATGGGCTTCAATTCGCTATTGAACAACATGGAGCTTATAAAACGAATCTACCTCAATGCAACCAATGGGCATAGAAACCAAGAAGTCACAAAAGGTAAATATCTCATTAAAAATTCGTGTTGAGCTTGAATAAGTATCAAACATAATGACTTTAAATCTATCTGTATCCGAATGCAGCTAATCTAGTATTTCACTATATAACTTTCTGTATGTTGCATCACAATACTTTATCTTTTCTGATATATTAAATAGGATATTCCAATTATCCTAATAATGATGATTAATCAATTTTTTAATCTGTTGAAGTTTCGGAAGATAGTTTTATATTTCAATATTATTTAATTAATGAACAAAGAAGTACATATAATACAATTTTACAATTTTACAATAATAAATAATAAATATTTTTTTTATTTTTTAGAGGAATTCTTGCACTCGGCACAGATGATGTCTCAAATTACGCCTCTCGAGGTCGACATTCTCTTTCATCTTTGCGATCTTTTACATCACACTGGGTGAGTGTCTTATCACTTAATTGCACGTCGAATATGCGTTATTAACATCAAATAAACAATGAACAGAACCTATTGCAATCTCAGGATGTTATTTTTGTAAAGAAACAGGAATTTTGCGATTAATTCAAGCAACGATTCAGTAATAATTAAATCCATTTCCCCCATGCGATGCACCCCCGCACTCATATTATACATTTTACATGCCGTACATTGAGAGAAAAGTATTGTAATTTTTTATTTATATTATAAGAATTTTTAAATCGGTATTGAAACGGTGTGAAAGTCAATTATTTAAAAATTCAAATTTCTCGATTTCGTCCCATGAGATTTCGGTCTAATTATTTTTAAAGGTAGAGTCGAAATATCTAGATGAGAGTGGTAAATAATGAACAATCTTAATTATTTACCAACTAGAACAACTAAAGCAAAATGTTATTGTTATTCCAATATAGAGGACAAGAGAGTTTAGGTTTTGCCTAAATAAAAGCATTTTTTTAGTTATTGACGATCATTTATTAATCGGTCTATAGAATATTATCGCTTGTAAAGATAGGACTTGCAAACTTCCTTGAATACGTTATGTACATTCATCGTGAAGTGTATTTTAATGCATTCACAGTATGTTTACCATATAATATTAATATTAAAACAGTATTATTCTTTTTTGTCTTAATGTGAAATAGAAAATACTATTTATTGCAGAAATAAGTTTACTTTCTTATATGGATGATATTAGTAGCGCCATCTGTCTTTGAAGGATATTACTGTACTCGTAAAAGCTTCCTCAATCTATCTTTCTCGCAAGTTCAATAAGATTCCGTCTCGCAGGTAATTTTTGTCGCATTTGAATCTGGCAGCATCTCTTTAGTATAGTCGTAGAACAATAAAACCTATTGAGCAAAAGGCAAACATTGACCTTCGCGCTTAATAATATTCACAGTATAGAGACTGTATTTACCTACCTTTCTGTAGACAGCGTAGAATTTTTGTAGAACACACCAGAAACTTTGAGGACGGATGGATACTGTTTAGAATCTTCTTTTAACATTCAAATAATTAACAGTGCATATTAGAGTGATATTAGAGAAATCAGTAAGTCGCAAGCTTGCGGCATTTTTGCTGAAGGTTAGAAGACGAGAAACTTGTTGTGCATTCTTCCATTTTGCCGACTCACGAACTGTATCGATCGTGCAATATTTCTTTTACGTTAGAGGAAGGAGATATTAATTATTTAGTTTTCACTACAATCATTATAAATACATGCACTGTACAACTATTTATTTGTAAAGCTTTGGCTTATATTAACAGTTTTTAAATATAATTTTGTAGATGAGAAGACTACAATTGCAACTCTTATGACTACTTAAAAATTTAAGTATGGTTTGTCAGGACATATATAAATAAAGTAAAGAATTTTATATTTTCTGTACAGCACTGCAAAACTACACCCTCGTTTTCATAATAAAAAAAGATAAGCAAAAAACAAGTCCTAAGATTTTTAAAACTAATGAATTTTGATATCAAAAATATTTGTAATAAATACAAGTGGGAGATAATAGATTAATAAATTAAATTAAATTCCAAGTCTTTACATCTCAGACAAGTGTAAAATAACCCTAATCTTAAAAAAAATGTTAAAACTAATGTTTATGTTTAACCCTCCTGCGCAGAAGTTTATTTTCGTGTATATCGACTAGATCGAATGTAAGTCTGCAACAATATTTTCTGCAAATTCGTAACATTTTCTAAATAATAGCTATACTATTTAGCTTCAATTTGAGAGGTTGTAGATGTCCCAAAAAAGTAAAGATTTAAATTTGTGATACAAAATGTATACAAAAATGACGTGCGGTTTGGACGAGTATACTCGGCTCTCTGCGCAGGGGGGTTAAACTAATAATAAATGCAGACGAGCAGAACAAAATTGTATAAAGAATTTCCATCGTTTACGAATAAAATGAAGTTATCAGTATAGATGCATGAAATCTGTACCATTATAAGGACGTAAAAAAATTTAATTACCCCTATACTAGAAGGAAAAGTAAAAATATATTGATTTAATGCGTGTCTTGCTAAACTCAATCTTTATCTACTTTGAATTATTCGATAAAGATTGCAATCTTCTATGAAAATTTGAGAAAATATTTCCCAATATTTCGTTTTTTAAGATTATTGAAAGTAATCATTACAATACTTTTATTCTCAGTACACATTTGAGTGGATTATAACGCGAGCATTAAATCTATTTAACGTTGTTCATGCTGCTGCGGAATTATCAGCGCGAGCGAAGAGTCGGAACAGGTCGTTACGGGCTTTGGGTGCGTCTTTCATATTTTCTTTGTTTCCTAAAAGTCATCAGTATATTTATTGGTCATGTAATAAGTCTTCGCCTTCGACGTTGTCGTATAATTTCTTCACTTATTATCACTACTTTTCACACACATCTATCCCTCACGTATATTATTATGCTACTCTCTTTCAATGTCACCTGATTATTTGCGCTTTACATTATTTTACAATCATATTATGTGATTTATTTTTATCTGTACACTGTGGTATTTGTATATTTGCATTAAGTTGCATGTAGGTATTTGAGGTATCTGTAAAGCTTGTTTAATAATCTAAAGAGGATATAAATAAAGACTTTTGTCTTTTCAAAATTAATTTTATCCTGTGCAAAACTTTTTTTATACTTTCGTATGCTTATGTGATTGCGTTAGAGTAAACTCAAATATAAATTTTAATGTATTATATTTCAGAAAAGTCGTGTACAATGACTTAGTGGCTATTACACCTGAGCAGTATTTCAAACAGATTACCAAAAGATTAGCAGAAATCAAAGCTGTATCGGTAGGTTGATCACGGTCAATAGAATTTTTTATTTATATTTATTCATTTATATTATTAATAAAAATAGACATTATTTTTCTCTAGAGTCCAGAAGAAAGAGGCGTTGTTGTGCAAATTATGGAAAGCGGGTATCGGTTCGTGTTGGGTTCTATCGGTGGAGGTTAGTATGCAATTAAAGAAAATATTAAAATCAAACACAACAACAATTATAAGGAACTGCATTAGAAGCTTTTTTGCATTAAAGAATTGGTAATACAGAACGAAAATTCGCTATCCGTTGAAGTTGATATCTATTGTTGAATAAGTAAAAAACGATTTTTTTCGTTATATTTATAAGTAAATCATTTTGTTAATGCTTAATGTCATTTTAGCTGTTGGAGCGACGGCAGTCTATCCAATCGATTTGGTGAAGACGCGTATGCAAAACCAGCGTACCGGCTCCTTCATTGGTGAACTCATGTACCGCAACAGTTTTGACTGTTGTAAAAAGGTCAGTGCAAAGCATAAGCTCTAAATTTTTGTACTTCATTTTATAAATGATATACATCAAATTGATATAAATGTACGTACTTGACTATTGGGGAAGTATCGATAATTTCCAAGTATAAGCAGTAATGGTTGATTCAGTATTAGAACTTTATTATAAAAGATGCTTATTTAGAAAATTTCAGATTTGTTGGTAGTTAGCGTAACAAATTAATCGACTCCTTGTACTTACCCGTCTTTTAACATTTAACTGTAATTACTGTAATTGCTTAGTCTTAATCAAGCTTTGATACGCCATTTCTAAATTCAAACTCCTATTCAAAAAGACTTACTAATTTAAATTTGATCAATAAACACAAAATTTGATTTAAATACAAAAGTCTGCCAACGATAATTATTACTGTAGCAACATGCAGACGCTTGAAGTAAGAAAGGTAATCGCTCACGAGAGGAATTTCGATTCCACAGGTCATCCGCCACGAAGGCTTCTTCGGTTTGTACAGGGGACTGGTGCCCCAGCTGATGGGCGTCGCCCCGGAGAAGGCCATCAAGCTCACGGTCAACGACTTCGTGCGCGACAAGTTCATGGACAAGAACGGCAATCTGCCGCTGTACGGTGAGATCATGTCGGGTGCCTGCGCCGGAGCCTCGCAGGTCATCTTCACCAATCCACTGGAGATCGTCAAGATCAGGCTGCAGGTGGCCGGTGAGATTGCCGGTGGTCAGAAGGTCAGGGCGTGGGCCGTCGTCAAGGAGCTCGGACTCTTCGGTCTGTACAAGGTCAGTGGTTTTTGTCGATCAGGGAAATATTTGTTACTGATTCGGGCCTTATGATTTTGATAAACGATTACAAATTTGAGTATCTCTAAGACATTGGTGAATATTTCACTCAAATGTAAATGAGTAACTTTTAAAAGCATTTGTTTTATTTCGGCATATGTAAGTGGAACTGGCTCAAAATTTAACCAAAGTTTACTCATGATGATCCGAATGATCTAAATAAAGTTTTCTCAAACTTTATACACTAATTTTTTTGGAATATGTCTCACCGGTTTCTCATTATTGTGATTCATATATATTTGTGTTAAAATAATTCTTTTCGGAAATAATAAAAAGACGCATTTTTACGACCGTCGAAATATGATAAGTAACATGTGATTTGGTTTGCGAGCAATTCTATTCAAATTGATAGAGAAAAATATATTCTATTTTTTTAACGTATGTTGTGAATGTTTTTACAATACACATCCTTTTAAATACACTTTGAGAAATGTTAATCAGTTAAATTGATTAACGTATTTTTTAAATTGATAATTGATTGTTTTTCAGGGTGCAAGAGCTTGTCTTTTACGAGACGTTCCATTCAGCGCCATTTACTTCCCCATGTACGCGCACATCAAATCGAAATTCGCTGACGAGGGTGGTTACAATACACCACTGTCTCTGCTGTGCGCTGGTGCGATTGCCGGTATTCCAGCTGCAGCTTTGGTTACTCCAGCAGATGTCATAAAAACTAGATTGCAGGTAAAATTTGCACATGCTAGCAAAGGAGAATACCATCACCATCGTTTAAAGCTCGTTTAAAAATGAATTTTATAAATAAAAATGAATACCCTTAAGTGCGAGGAAAGCTGACAGAAATATTTTTTTGTCCTATTTAAAGCAATGTATGAAGTCTAATCATACTCGGGAATTTCTACTTATTTTTACGAATTTTCACCGCGTTTTCCGCTACTTTCCCACCACTTAAGAGAGTCAATTCTTTTTCTAAAATGCATATTTTGTCGAGCTCTAAACAATAGTATTAGTTTTATACGTTCTTCTTCAACGGCTCAGTTATTATAAATCTGTGGGCATGCTTCTTTACATTTATTGTGCAGAGCGTTCTTGATCACTAATCTGCATGAATTTTTCAAATCTATAAATATTTTTTTTCTCAAATAGGTTGTCGCACGTCAGGGTCAAACGACCTATAACGGCCTTACGGATTGTGCGCGCAAAATCTATGCAGAAGAGGGAGCGAGAGCGTTTTGGAAAGGCGCAACAGGTAAGGATACAATCAATGATTTTTTCATTAGTTTTACTAGTAGAATTCAATTTTGCAGCTTAAATTTTTTAACAAGTTCAGTGCGATAAAGAAATGTAAATTTATGCATTTTATCTTTTTAGAAAAATGTGACTGTACAGATTTTATATTTAAACAGAATTTATACTTTTTTCAAATAAAAGTTTTATAAAAGCTATCAACATTAAAAAACTGAATGAACCTAAAACTAATTTTAATCTTACAATATTCAACAAAATCTTTACAAGTTACTAATAACTCTCATAGCACTAAACATGTTGGTGTGCAAGATTGAATAGAGCTTATTAGTTTTTAGATATGAAAATTACAGAATAATTTAATTTGATTCAATATTAATACACGATTGATGCTGAGCATCTTTCGGTCCTTCGATCTCCTTAAAATGACCCGATGACCTTTGATTATCAGTAAGTAGTTGACGGTTTTCTGCGATGTTAATCTGTTTTCTGTTTTTGAATCATTATTACGCATCGTTAAAACATATTAACCGACGGAGCTACATGTGTAAATTTACAAAAGATATCTTTTAAACTCATCGATTCACTAGATCATTGACATTCATTATAAGAAAACATGCTATCATAATTTCAGAAAAAAATAACCATTAAATGTGGTTTCTTTAAAATTTGTTGGTTATTCGACCCCCAAATCTATGTTATGACTAAGTATGCGGGACCGTAATGCTAATAAAATATAAATTAATCGTTGGCCCTTGAATATTTCACAGCTCGAGTATTCAGATCGTCGCCTCAGTTTGGTGTCACACTCTTTACGTACGAGTTGCTACAGAGGCTATTCTTCGTTGATTTTGGAGGATCGTAAGTATTCCAGATAAAATTTATGATAAATTATTAAGTATGAATGTTTAAAATCAATATTTAATATGAATTAAAAAATTAAATACGACTCGAAAATAATTACAATTTTATATAATATCCCATTAATTTTAATAGCAATTACAACAATTTTTTGTATTTACTATTTTGATTTGGCCGTTCAGAAACAGTAAAAAATAAGAATTTCAATATTAATAATTCATCAAATAGTAATTTGAGTTATTTAACTCGTAGTAATGATTAATAATTAAATCAAATTATTTAACGATATGTCAGAAATTTTTAAATGATCATGAACATTTTGAAAATATACTTATTAATTACCACGGTTCGCGATAGATCATTATGTAGATTTCTACCACGTCTTACTATACCTAGAATGTATCTTACATTTTCAAGTACAAGTTAAAAATGTTAACACATATAATTGATGAAAAGATTTGTTAATGTGATGATTGGTCATGTGAAATTGAATATTAACTTCCCGAAAATAAACAGTTAATAAATATCATATTTCGTTTCAAAGGCGACCAGCGGGCTCGGAGCATCAGGTGCCGGCTACGGGCGTTGCCGACGACCTGCGATCGACAAATCCGGACCACATAGGCGGCTACCAGGTGGCCCTGCCCATCTTCACCGGCATCGAGAGCAAGTTCGGCCTGTGCCTGCCGAGGTTCCAGGCCATCGTCCCGACGACCAAGCCATAACAGCGCCGCTGGCGGCGGCTCTTCCGCGCCGAACCGCAGCGCGGATCCTAAACGGGAGCTCCGTTATATAAAGACGTCGTTACGAGAGAGAGAGAACTCGCGTTTTCCAAAATGCATATGATATACTCCTTCCTTCGTGGCCGAGGACACGCTAAAAGAAAAAGACTAGTTGTAGAGGAGGGAAATAAATTGCGTTAAGGCCCCCGTGACTCGCGCAGAGAAAGGGAAGATGAAGAGGATGAACTGTAGAAATTTCCAATCCTGTCACACATCGTGAAATCGTCCTCGACGAGTGATATTATCTAGCCAATTGCGTACGGAGGGGGTGCCTGTCTATACGTACCTCGTTTATCATTTTTTATGTTCATTTTCGAAAGAAAACAAAAAAGAACTAAACAAAGAAACAAACAGAAAGACTCGTCGTTACTTTATATAGATAGGTATATATATAAAAGATTGAACATAACAGAAATTATGAACTCGTTACCTCCCTTGTACATATGTATAATGTATAATAAGTGGATGATACGCGTGCGCGCGAGAGAAAGAGAGAAAGAGTGTGTGTGTGTGTGAGAGAGAAAGAGAGAGAGAGAGAGAGAGAGAGAGAGAGAGAGAGAGAGAAAGAAAGAGAGAGAGAGAAAGATGTGAGAATGAGTGATCAGATATTGAAAGAAAGCGCACATGCTGAGGCTCTTTCATGAATGTAGGAGCGAGGCGCTGTGACCAAAGAGATAGATATTTTTTCGCAGGTTTCGTCGGGGACGTTGTTTTGTATCTTAAATATGGCGCGCTGAATATATATGTATTTATATATTCGAAAGCAAAGCTCGTTTTTTTCTCTCTTGCCGTCAAGTTTATTCAGGTATACGAAATATGTATTTCCATTCCACGAGGGAAGTTTTATTTCTTTCGATTTGTTCTTAAAGAACGCCTCGCTAGCGACACGATTAAACGAAAACGAGGGTATCGATTTTGAAGTTTCGAATACTTGAATAATATTCGCATACATGTATTTTGAATGCTTAAAATCTAAAATTTATACGAAACTTGAATCTAAATTCAGTCAGATTTTGGTTTAATTTTAGAAAACACAGTAGATTTTAAATATTTGATATCCTTGATAAATATTCGACATTTCTAACTCCGTCCCCTTGAAAAAAATGAAACAAACAAACAAAATAAGAAGTGAAAAGAAGAAAACAGAAACCGTCTCGTAAGTGCAGCGTACGAGAAGCAGATGTCGTTCGTTTGCGTGATAAGTGATGTAACTCGCGCGGTCCTAATTGTAAATCTTTGCACGATGGAAGAAATAAAATATGTAATGAAGTCTCCTTTTTAGACGATCGTCGCTCACTCGTCGCGACGGTCGATACATTGTTCACGCTATCTGTGATCGAATCATATATATATGACGATACATGATATATATATTATTATGTCGCATTGTCGCGCTTTATCGACCAAATGATACGAGGTCGCGACGAAAATGTATAGAGAATTAAACTATTGTTGGATGTAGGTCTACTCATTCTTTGTTTTAAAATTATGCTGGAGTTGTTTTTCTTTCTCTCTTTTTTTTAAGAAAAAAAGAATATTGTAATAAAAGATTATGCAAATTGTTTACAACTGGCTAAATGTTAATCAAATTTCCACCTCCATATTAATTTTTCTAAAAATATATGTTTACGATGAATGTACGAGCTAAATACAATGTAATATTAAAAATACATAGTATTTTAAGTGTACCTAATTAAAACACGACTAGAAGTAGGGTAATATAAGATCTGACAGAAGTCTATTTTAATTGGTTCAAAGATATAACTCATTCTTAAGTTTCGTCAATGAAATATATTTATCGTTATTAAATTATAAACTTTTTTTAATTAAGGTCTGACGTTGTTTCATTCTCTTCCATTTTATCGACTTTGCTCAACATTCTGCGCATGTGGCAGTTATTTCCACTGCAGTCTTCGCTGTCGACGTTTTTCGTTTCAGCACTGGTGAGACTACCGCGCGCACTGCGAACTGATGGTGTATTTACTTTGTCGTCATCGTCAATGTTCACTTCCTTGGAACTGCATGGATCAGTCGGCGGTTTTTTTATAGCTTCATCAAATTCATGGATTAATTAATACATAACAGAAATGTTGCCTTAGAGCAAATCCGATAGAGGAGTAATAGAGTATTAATGCAAGACAAGTGGTATAGTATTGAGTACTAATATTGTCAAAAGTATGCAAATCTTTCTCTGAGAATTTTTGGACTGATTTTATTTTATTAATTATTCATATAAAATAATTATCTTCATAAAAACGAATAACTGTTTCAAACTTAAATTGTTTAATTTTAATAAAATATATATCGCAAGATACTTTGATAACGATAGTTAATAATATGAAACAATTTAGAATTACAATAAGATTATGTTGCTTACAACATAGTCCTTGATATGTAGTTGACTTTTGTAGTTCACTGCTACAATTCTGGCTTCCGACTTCATACGGCTTTAGCTTCATTACATTGCCTCTAAAGAATAAATATTATTATTTATTAATATCTTTCGATATAGCATTAAAAAGCGATTAAATCAAAGATCAAATCTATGGCTTCTCCGGCATAACCGAATGTCACTTATTTTGATAATTGAGTTTTGAGTAATTTTGGTATCCTTACATCTCGCCTTACATAGTATATTTTTAGATAAAAATGTAAAAAGTCAAGAACGTATAAAACAGTGACAATATCTACTATTTGTTATTTTTTTTAACATTATGTTTAAATGGAAAATAAAATCTTAAAACCTTAATATATCTCAAAACACAAAAAGTTGACTTATTTGGTTATGCCGGGAAGCCGCAGAAATAATTTGTACCAGACGTATTTGAATAAATACGAGTTAAATTTATTTGTTAACTAGGGGCTGCCCCCCCCCCCCCTCTCGCCCCTGTGAACTTCGCACGCCAGTCCAACTTTACTTTTGACTTTATATTTTGAACATTCTAAGCAATTTAAGCTTATTTCCATTTTTGTTTTTTTATACAACTTTCCTACTTTTAGTTGTTTTAATGAATTGATGTACATTATAGTGAAAGAATTTAAAGGGGGACACCTTTAAAACTAGAAATCTAAAATCAATATTTACATTATGTGACTAAATTTTAATTTTTCTTCAAAAAGATAATATATTTACCTTCAATTTTTTAATATTTTTCTCTCAAAAGATAATATTATTTACCTTTAATCTGAGAGTTGTTAGGCTTAATTATATTCATGATATCCTTAGTGTCCGTAAGATTCTATAAGAACAAAGGGACTAAATTACTTCAGGTTTAGAGAATCCACTTTTCAATACATTAATTTTCATTTGAATATAGCGTTTATTGTAAGATCAAGAAATACTATTTATTAAAATATATATTATTGATTTTTAGTTCATATACGCATGTAAAATTCTTTTTACTTATTCAAAATATATTTTCTGTATTCATTTGGAAAATAATGTATTAGAAAGTAGATTCCTCAATCCTGGAGCAATTCAGTCGCTTAGGATATTGTAAGTAGAAAGAGACCTAACATCTTTCAAATATGAGGTAAATCCTCTTTGAGACGCACTATCTAGCTTATAGGATAAAATTTTTTAAAGATATTAAATAGTCACATAATATGTATATTTATTTTTTATTTCAGGTGTAAAACTTACTGTGTTCCCCCTTTTGTCATCTTGCGCCTCATAAAAAGAGATTAGAATTTATATATGCAACATTCTTTAACTTTCTTATCGGTTCGCGTTGAGTTATTGGACGACGATGAAATAACGTGAATAAGGTCAAATTTTAAGGAGAGACTTAATGGGAGGGGATGAGGAGGGGTGAGGAGGAGCTGTGGAAGGTATTAGGAGGGGTGAGGAGAGACTGAGGCGGGGCTGAAGTGGACAACATATTGACACGGTGGCGGCGGCAAAATGATTGTATAATATAGATAGAAGAGATATTTAAATAAATAAAATTTAACAAGTATTTAAGCTCGAGCGATATTTCGATAGTATTTAAATAAACCTCGTAGATGGGTGACCGCCAGGGAACCTATGCCACTTCATCCGATCGTTTAGGTATATTGTTTCACATTCAACAAAGCGAACGGGAGGCACCGTATAATGATCGAATTCGGTATTCTACGCCCACGGAATGTGACATAAAAATCTAATTCGAGCACGCCAAATACACTGACCATCCCGGAGTGGGTTTTCTCCTGATACAAGTTTTCCCCGCTCCACAGGCGTAACCCTGGGCGAATGTGGAATGTGATGAGGGATAACAAAAATAAAAAAATGAGGTGTATATATAAGGCACTTACTAGGCCAAGATAATGTAGCCGGATAAACTCCAAAAAAGAAGAAAAATAAAAAACAATAAAAATATTCTTTATTAGTAAGAGTACCTATTATAACTTATCGGAGGTAGCTGAATTATAAAAAAAGAAATTAAAAATTCATAAAAAAATCGGCACGTTGAGATTGGATTTTTAAATTTGCACTTTTTATCTTTAATAAATTATCCTAAAAATGTAAAAGAAACACATATCGATTTGATTCTACTACCTGCCAGAGTTAAACTTTTTCTGAAGATGTACGAAGCCGCCGGATAAGTTTGATTTACTACGAGGTAGGGAGATACTTTAACATTAAATTTTCAAAATGCTATAGACTATATAATACACCCCTAACTATAATACTGTGCATTAAATTTATTGCTACAAATTGAATAATAATTATCTTTTTGTATGTTAGATCAATTCAACGTTATCTATAATTTGGACTGCTAAAACCGGCGTAGCGCGTTTCTTACACATAAGAATTATACACGTAATTATTGTACACAATTTAGCATTGGTCAAATTATATATAGATATATTTGACCAATGCTAAATTGTGCACAATAATTACGTGTACAATTCTTATGTGTAAGAAACTACATTTTGAAGATTTTGCTAACGTTCAAGATAATTTTAATATCTACAATACATTGCATTAGAATGTGGCTGCTTTGAATATTTTAATTAATAATTTATTACAAAATTGATCTATTAATCTATTTAAATTACTTAAATTACTGTTTTAAATGTAATAAATAATAAAATGATTTTAGCATTTGCAAAATGTGCAAAGAGGACTTGGTTCACTATGCTTCTGCACGCCCGAGAAAAATAATGTTATATATAACCATACATAACCATATATAATCACATATACTTATATGTAGATTTTGACCATATATAAAGATATCTAACTATATATAGTTATGTAGGACCATATATAATCATTATATGAGCAGAATTAAATAATAAATGAACAATATAATAATAAATTTATGCAAATATTAATCAAATAATGATTTTTATTGAAAAATAATGATTTATTATCCGTATTAAAAGAAAATATTCTTAAAAATAACTTGACCGAGATTATATATGGATATATATGAGCATATATAGTTCTATATGACTATATATATTTATATAAGGTTAAAATATATATAATATAATCACATACAATTATATAAAATCATATATGATTATATATAAGTAATTTTTCCCGGGCGGTCTAATTCATATAAACGTTTTTCAAAACTCTAGTTTGTACCTTCGTATTTCAGAATTGTAGTTCACTCATTATTACCCATGCAGAAACACCAGTCTATAGGTTGAAACTAATTATTGGAAATGGGATATAATATCAAAGTATGTAAATTTATAAAAAAAAATATTTTTTGCAGTTTATTTAAACAAATTAATAAAAATTGTTTTTTACGTAAAACTAACAAATTGATTCAACGGAAAAAATACAAAAAAATACTTTTAATTTTACTTTTCTACGTCTTTTAAATTGTTGCAAAAGATTTATAAACAATTAGAAAACATACCATTCAAATAATTGTTTCGAGCTTTTTACAACAAATTAGAACGTGATTTACCAAAAGTAATAGTTGTTTGTTAGTTATTTTTCCCGTAGAATCAATTACTGCTATTAGTTTCTCATTAAAATCAATTTTTAATAATTCGTTTAACAATATTTTATAATAATATTATATAAACTTCAACGCTAAATACGCATTAAATGTTGTTTTTTCACTTACGCTGGGCCATAATTACAGACATAAAGTTTGCTAGTAACATCTTTAGAGTCTTTATAACGAATATAACCACATCCAACCAAATAAGTATCAGCCCAGACCATCTGCAATAATTTATTAAAATTCATCAGAATATTAAGTATGTAATAAAGAAAGATAAATGTATCTATGAATACTTATAACTTTCATATAAGTATGTTATTATAAAAATGAAAACAAACTAGGATGATTATTCTTTTACAATAAAACCTCATTTAATCTCTACTAATCGTCATAAATGTTATGTTTAGTATTCCATATAACTCGTATATTTCCGGACTATTTAATAATATAGGTACCTATAATATGTAAATTATTGTGAAAATGCTCAACCCCCCGTGTTGTGTATCATATTTCTTTTAAACAGATGCATGTTTGTGCTTTTTTCATGCATGTGAGTCGGGTGGAAAATTGTGGATTTTGAGTCGTACACCATACAAATAAAAATATAAGAAAAAGATAGAAATGGCTGGAAGAAATCCTGTAACAGCTTAGAAATGGACACATTTACACTGTAAACAGGTAAGAAATAAATATTCCTACCCCGTAAACAGGTTAGAAATGGATATTTCTATTCGCATCGCTATACTGTAAAAAGTGTTCTGTAAAAATACTACTCTGAGAGTAGGACCTTATGGGACAGGCATTTTTTGTATATTTCACTCAGTAAAACTATTAAATCTTTCCATTCAACTATACTTATAGTATGCGCCAAGTAAAAGTGACCATGTTCTTCTAATTTTCACAGAAAAAATTCAGATTGAGAATATTTTTACACAATTTCGAGTACAGGACATAGAAAATCACTCAGATATCATAATTCAAAAATTAAATAAATTTATATCAATTTTAATAAACTAACTTACATTCATGTGAAATAAATACTTTAAATGCCTTTTTCTTAAAACACATTTATTCATGTTTACGATCCATGCGCTTCAGATTATATATTTTTGATAGTATACTTCCATAAATAACGTTACTATTGTATTTGAAAAGTTGTGCAGTATAGTTTTTTTAAATATATATTTAAAAAAAGAATCAATAAAAGTCGATTAATAATAATAATAATTTTTATAATGTTTTACAAATATAGGTCCGAAATAAACAGTCAATTTTGAAGGCTTTTTCTATAATTTCAATTTTGCATCATAAAAAATGTTTTGAATTGAAAATATACTTAAACAATTTCGTACATGTACAAAATTTTTATTTCTGTATGCAAAATACAAAAAAGAATGTTGATCTTTGATGAAATTGGATTCTAAATCAGAGCCGTATCTTAAACACTCTAACAAAATAAAAATATTAAAACAATCATCTATATAGTTTACTTTTATCTCATTATATTTAGATTGATTATATAATTCCAAAAAATATATTATCTTGCTCAAAAATAATGTATAATTATTCCTGACCTTCCATAACATTTGTCCGAAGATTCATTATACTTCTATTCTTACTTTATCAAAACCACAACCTTCAGTTTAACTTAAAAATATTCACGCTGTTCGAAATCGCAGCTCTCGCTCACTTTCATCCCGCTCTCTCCTACAAATTGAAATCGCACAAATTTTACCTGCGTGTAATGTCCCACGTCCTTGACAACGTTAATGGGCGCAAACTTGAACAGCTTGTGCTCGTCGAACCAGGCATTGATGTGCACCGGGAAGTCGATGCGCTGCTTGTTATCCGGGATACCGGTGCTCCTCGTGATCCCGAGATTCTGTCCGACCGAGAACCTCGCTGCGCAGACACGCATCCGACAAGAAACAGAAGAGATAATCCATATTAGAGTAATCACGAGACTCACGTGCAGAATCGCATCGAGAAATTATATATGCATAGTACACTCGGGCGACGCGACAATGCGCGCATATAGCCCTATGTGCATATAAGCCTTACCCACCGACTTCTCTCTCATTGTTGGCGTTGTGCGCGAAGGTGCAGTGGTTCGCCCACTCCTGGGCGCCCCTCGCCAGCTCGTCGTCCCAGTACTAGAGTCGTGCAAAATTGTTTTTTTTTTAAGTTTTAATTAGAGGTAAATTCAATGAAACGCGAACGGTGTACTACTGCTGCAGTCTGTCTTCGTTTCTTTTTTTAATTTTGTCCTGGAAAATTTAACGAGTTTCGCGCGGTATTTCTCATTGTGATTAAAATTGAGACTTGTTTGTTATTTATCGAATTTAAATTGTATAAATTATGATCTTAGCAAGTTTCATGACATTTTTAGATATCGTTAATATCGATTTTATAGCTTAATTCTTCGTATTTTTTCTACCTGTAATTGGATGTTCGGCTAACGAGCCACTTAATGGAAATTTATTATGTTGTAGGTTTTACGTCGTTTCGATACTTATTTTGTCGTTTTCTGCGAAATTTCATATGTAAAAAATACTCGATTTGACTATGAAGTAATTAGGACCGGCTTTCGTACAATTTATTAATATATACACACATATATATATATATATATATACACACATGAAAACGATAAAATAGTATCTAATGTCATATAACATGTTCCACAGCTAAAAATAAAATATTAAATATGTTTTAATTAATAAATTAGAAATATTTGTACCTTTTTTGTAAAATAACATATTTAATTTCTTATATACTTTCTGTTTATGGATCATGTTTATATATAAAATTAAATAATATTCAACTTTCAAATTTTGTCCGTGACTATCATACGTAATCGTTATCATGCGAATCTTACTTTCCTAGACATTGCCTTTTATCTTGACGACCTCCCGCGATTAATGTAATTAATGCTCGAGCAATAAACCAAACTAATCCCTTCCGCTTCCAAGTTTCATTTACATGTGTAAACAGCTTTTAAGTAACTACATTACCATCTTTCGCATATTAGAGGCTCGGGGCTGCCCCTTGACTAATCCTTTGGCCACTTGTTGTCGATACTTGTTGTGAAGATTAACAATCTCCCGTTTAACATCGCATGACAATTCACCATTATCTGCAAAACAATGTCAAACTTTGTAATTATTTTATGTAATTAGTTAAATTTTATGGTTGTAATCAACATAAAAGAAGATTTTCATCTATTAAAAATGTTCTATAAAACCTGTAAAATTATTTGATTTTTAATTCTTTATCCAATTTTTTCTTTAAAAAAATATATTATTAAAAAAAAATAAGCTGCCAATAAATCATTTAATAATCCATATTTTTGCAAATTAATTTAATGTACAACTAAATATGAGAAATATATACAAATATATAGAACTAGATATGCTAATGTTTATTACAACATACAAATAAATGTATTCTAACAGTTCTAAGATCTTATGTAAATGATTTCAACATAAAGAATAATTTAAGTTTTCAGAGCAATTTTTTTTTATATCTTCATTTTTGTACCTAAGTGTAAAATTAGTTAATCAGATAAAAGAGAAACTAACATTTTTTTGTGTTTGCAGCATAATGTAATAAGTCCACTTTTTATGTCTTTGAGATATTAAAGTTTAAAGTAATTATTTTCAATTTAAACTGATGTTAAAAAAATGCATAAATAGTAGATTATAATCACTCATTTGTACACTTTAAAGATAGCTTGTATTTTTATTTGAATATATACTATATAAGAATAGTAATAGTAGAAAAGTAATGCCGAGAACCTACAAACTTATAGAGCAACATTTTGAAAACTGCATAAAAGACTATCAATAGTAAGTATAAGGTAAGTGAGTCAGTTACATTGCCTTGCGTCAAAATGTTACTCGACGATATAGTAGCTATCCATATAAACTACTTTTGTATTGAGTTACTTTATAATTATATTGTATTTTATAGAAAATTACCGTGGGGTACAGTAAATGACGTAGGGCATAACACACATGTCACATAACTTATATTCATGTTTTTTATTATATAAACATATTTATATTTTGCAAATAAAAGTAAGCATAAAAAAATTATTTTTTTGTGAAAACGTAGACATACAATAAAATCCTTAATAGAAATACTAATGTATATACCTATTTTCATATAAATACAGTTCAAAACCATACTATCTCAAGGCAGAAATAATTGGAAGCTCCGTAACGATCGATTCGAAATGAGAGCATCCGAGTATACAAATCAATCGAAAGCCCAAAAAAGCCAAACAAAAGGAAAATTCAGAAGACAAAGCAGCATAACCAGTGTATCGTCCGTTTATACACTGGCTGAAACCCTAGATGCAGCTGCATATTCCTCGCGAAATCCTCGCATATTCATGATCTGTGCCGCGAGCGCTACTACAGTGTGAGTCCTAATATGCAACAACGAGCGCGCCTATAACCAAAATTTCCGCGAGCTCGAATATAGGTATAGGTATATACCTTACACGATCCCCGGGCCGGGAGCTGTTTTAAGGGCGGAGCGCATCCGCGCGTGTATAATACGTCGCAGCATATACCTATGCATTATTTAAACGCGCGCTGTAAGGCAGTTTGGTGAGCTCCTGTGAATTCGCAAGTCAGAGGAGTTAGAGGCAAGTACATAGAAAAATAGGAGAGTGAAGAAGAGTACTATTGCTTAATTACTTTCTTATCTTGGGAATAGTAAGGTGTACTAAGTGTAAAGAAATATATGTTAAGGGCAAATCTCTAGAATCTTTGATATTAGTGCCCCATGTAATTTCTGTTATGTGCTGAATAATATTTAGTGCAATATTTTTGAGACTTATACTGTTTAAGAATATATCGATGGCCCTTACGAAGACTAGCACCTCTGTTGCGTTTTCCACAAAGAGTAACATTTTTGGATTTTCACCGCGAAGACTAGTACTTTTCATGATTTCCCCACGAAGACTAGCACATTTCGCCATTTTCTGTCGCCTTACTTTTTCGGGCTACTCTCTTTTATTCGGGTAGCCCAATTTTCTCGGGTAAATGGATCATTTTTTGAGTACCCAACTAGACTAGTACTCGATCTAATTTTTATAAAAAAGAGTCGACCCAATTTTTCGAGAGTATATCGGCACAGCCCTAATTCATATAGTCTATACGAAAAGTGTTAGTCTTGGTGGGAAACTATGAAAAGTGTTAGTCTTCATGGTAAGCGCTCAAAAATGTTAGTCTTCGTGGGAATTTGAAATGTGCTAGTCTTCGTAAGGGTTATTAAGGGGAGGTCGGAACTTTCATGCAGTTACACAGCTACCGTCAATTTCATATTTTTCAGTATTCTCATTCAATTTTTAATTTTTTTCAATTATCTCAGTTGTCCGGTGTTCCTTAGTAGATTGAGAACACCGGTTAACTAAAGTTTTTAACTTTTAAGAACAATTAAATTAGAATAATGTAAAATTCAATGCAGAAATCTGTAATCGGCTCCGACCTCCTCTTAAGGGGAGGTCGGAGCTTACATGCAGTAACGTAGTTACCGACAATTTCGTATTTTTCAGTATTCTCATTTAATTATTAATTTTTTTCACTTATTTCAGTTGTCCGGTGTTTCTTAGTAGATTGAGAACACCGGACAACTAAAGTTTTAAACTTTTATGAACAATTAAATTAGAATAATGTAATGTAGAAATCTGTAATCGGCTCCGACCTCCCCTTATGTACAAAGTAAAAAATCACTTGAAAATTCACTCATTTCGCGTGTCCGATAACTATTAAACGAAGGTAGCTTTTATGCCATAACTTCTTTATTGTTTAAAATTTTACATCGAAACTTTGGCAGATAATAGCATTTGTTACTCAAACACATTGTGTATTCATAAAAAAGTGTTCCAAATTATTTTAATTTAAAATTTTAAAATAATATCAAAAAGATACTTTTATAATAACAATTTTATATTTACTTATAATTACTTTTTGCTTAAAATAATACATTAAGGAGTATGCAAAAATATCTTTTAATTTCTCGTGACTATACAAGTATGAAAAATCATGTAAAGTAAGTATGTTCGCATTCATAAAAATAATTTAATTTTGCAATAATGAAAGGTTATATAAACATGTATAATAAATAAGATAAATAAGGTGGGTGCATGTAATGTGCACGTGCATGTAATGTGGCCACTTATACGATATCTTAATGTATACATTATCCTGGGGCGTCGTAAGTCCTACAGTATGTGTACTGTATCAAAAGATGTTAAAGGGCGCAGTGACCGCGCTGCTAGCGCCCTCCAGTTATAAGATTCTGTCATTTTTACGCCCGAAAGCATGAAAATACTGGTTTCTTAGCTTTGCACGCATGTAAAGAAACCACTTTTGTCAACGTGATACGAGCGAAAAAAGAGCATACGCTACGGAAAATTGTAGCTTCTTTTTATGTACTTAATGATACATGTCTTGGTTTTTGCCGCAGAGTGTATTTTCGATGCGAAAATTGCAAATTTTGTTAATGCTTATCGGTTGGTAAAATGGCCATACGAATCCGTTACTAGGCAATAGGCAATCTACGCAATTAGAAATGGCGGTTTTCCTTTAAAATTCCTAGGCATAATTATTCCTAAAATATCGACACCCAGACGTACGTTACGGCACCATATAGTTGAATAACACATAAAGGAAATCTGTGTTAGTCTAGTCTTGATTTTTTGTAGCACTTTCTATACAACTTTGCCATTAAAACGGATACCAACACTATTGGTAAAGTGGCCAATTATCAACTACTTAGAACTTCTTTAATTAAAATTCAGAGAGTGAATTTTTTGCAAAAAAACTCGTGAGATATTAGAGTAAAAGATTCAAATAACATGTTTCAATAGTTTTGGAAACCCCAAACCCCGATTTATATCTACTAGGAATCGAAAGTTCCTT
Organism: Gastracanthus pulcherrimus; assembly: GCA_949152435.1. Lineage (NCBI taxonomy): Eukaryota > Metazoa > Arthropoda > Insecta > Hymenoptera > Pteromalidae > Gastracanthus > Gastracanthus pulcherrimus. The sequence continues at coordinate 36,039,265 of OX424574.1, forward strand.
AAGGTGGCCACATTACCTGCACCCCTCTTGTAACATCTTTAGTGAGGATTGCAGCAATATAGAGAAGAATACAGTTTATTTTTTGACCGGTATTCTTAGATGGAAAGGAGTCTAAGCCGATGTATATTTCTTTTTGTATATTGAAAAGAAAACTCAATTTATAAAAGTTACAGCTTATAACAAGTCGTTACGTAACGTCACACATAAAACAATCTAAGGATGCCGGCTAGAGTGACATCACATTATTTTCAAAGTTTTTGGAATTAAAATAATAGCAGCGTAGACGTTTACATATATTTAGAATAAAATACATTTTTGAACAAATAATTGAATCGATTACTATAATATGTACTGGTTTGTTCTCTCAAAAAGGAAGTTTTTTTAATTTTAGGCATGCAGCTGGTCAGGATGGTATAAATATTATACGCTAACTCTATTAATAGAGTAAATAAGAAACAAAGGATGGCTTCTTTGAGTCCTTGCTTTTAATGAATAGAATAATTAGTAGAATAATAATGAATAGAATATTTCGCACTAGATAGGGGTAGATTTATGTCTTTTTGTAAATAGTAAACACAAAGCGAACTCAACGCATTTTTCTTACGTATAATATATTCTTGCATATAAACCAATCATTGAAATGTTAATTCCAAATGTCAAGCTGCAAAAAGACTTATTATTATATATGGATTCAGCCAGTGAAAATTGTGATATCACAGATTGGGTATTTCAATTTTTGCCGCCAAATTTTCATATAAAAGTAGAAGTTTTTTTCTCTTTCGAGTTTTATAGGAAAGTACCTATCAAGAAAAGCTCTCAACAAAATTGTTAATCCCTAAGATCCCATTATTTAAAAAAAATTCTACAAAGCGCCCATTAACCATGTGCCTTGTTTTCTAGAATGTTTAAACTATTTTTTTTAAGAAATTTAGAGCCCATGCTCAAAATGTTCATATAGAATCAAGTGTCAGGGACGATAACCTGATGATTTGCGAAAAAGTACATCATGTACAGTCGTGACTTGGAATTAGAGTCGCAGCTGTCCTTGTCTCTCCCATAAGAAATTGTATGAGTGTGACAAAGACAGCTGCGACACAAGTCTCAAGTCGCAACTATGAATTCGAGCCTTGAACGTGCCAAAAAAATAAATTAAAGGTTGTTTAAGATGAGACATGCTAAACCTAAATTCGTGTTGATTTGGTAAAATGGCAAACGATCAAATATAACGTAAAATAAAACACAAAACTTCTGGTTTATATTCAGTTATGTAGTAGAGATGACCCATTGAGCTGTCAGAAGGTTTAATAATATTTTTAAAGATGGTAAAAAGATGAAGGATTTTTTTAAAATAACATTTTTGACATTTTTGAAAATTGAAATAATTTTATTAGATCACGCATACTTGGCAAAAAAAGGAACTCGTTATCGTTACAGTTACTGGATAAAAAAACGTGACTCGTCACCGTTACCGTTACTTCAAAAAGTAGCGAAAAGTTACTTTAATAATTTTATTTAATTTTATTTATGTTCTCAAATTAGAAAAAGCTAAATTATAAATTCACCTAAATTAAAATTAATGAAAAAGGCTGTCCTTTTCTAATCCAATTTTTTTATATTTATTTTAACAGTTGTTTGTTTAATGACAAAGTAAGAGTTGTCTCCGCTTCATCTAAAAGTAAGGGTCATTTTAAAAGCTAAGAAAGTACCTAACATTATTTGAGTCGTTCGCTCAAAGAACGACCTAAGTCGAATTTGGCTGTTTTGAGGAAAAGCGATTTAAAGATTCAGCGTTCTATTGTAAACTGTCAAGTGTTATTGTTTGAACTTTTTGCATTCATTTTAAAGTTATACTACTCAGTAATCATTTTAGATGATAAAATGTGAAGTATGAATGTTTAAACAATTTTGAAATATATTATTTATACCGGATGACTGAAGTCGTTTTTCCGGAACTAGTAATAAACGTTTTATAATCATTAAAATACAAAGAAATAGATTGTAATAATAATAGTTTAAACTTATTTAGTAATTCTAGGATATAATAGAAGAAAAAAGGTAATTTTTACATTGTTGTAAAGGTAATGTATCATATTTGAAGAGTTAGATTAGTTTATAATTCATTTTAGATGTTCCGGTTATCAACGGCTAATATTAATTTTAAAATATAAAAAAGTGCATTTTTTTCACACTTTTTAGTGCATTTTTCAAAGTTGGTTCTTTTTTTTCAAAAAATTTTTTTATTTCAGACTTTTTAGTTGTAAGGGCTGAGTTTCATTCAATTTATATTGTAATATGGGTCGACCAACAAAGGATGCTGCACGTAAGAGAAAAGACCGTTTGCACGAATCGCAAGAGGCTAAATCTGAACGCCTTTCTCGAGGAAAGAAGAAAATGGCAAACATTCGTCGCGAGGAATCTCCTACCAAAAGCCAAGCTTACGTAGCCCTCAGTAGAGTGAAAACTTTAGGTGGTATTCGTGTTCCTACGTTTGTCTGGGTGGTTGGGTAGGAGCTGGGTGGAACTCGAATTACAGTCACCTCCACGTGGTGAGTTCTGGGTTATTTTATTTTCAATATAATTATATTATTGATATAATTATATTCAATATAATTATATTATCAATACAATTATATTCAATATAACTATATTATCAATATAATTATATGCAATATCATTAATGATAAAGAAAATTAAATAAGCAAAGAGTTGCAAGTTTGAAATAATTATTTTCAACCGAATCAGTCAAGTATTTTTTGGAATAAACGCAGGACAAACATAAAATAAAAACGCTAGTACTGACGTAGTACAGGCTCCATACTGGTCCAGTTATATAATGGAACCACCATGGGATAATTCTCTTTTATTCAAAAAATAGTTTATCCAAATCGGTTAAGTAGTTTCCGAATAATCGGCAGAAGAACATAACAAATCGCCAGTACTGACGTAGTAGTGGCTCCATACTGGCCCAGTAATATAGTGGGACCAACATGAGATCATTCTCTTATATTAAAAAAATATTATCAAAATCGGTTAAGTAGTTTCCGAATAATCGGCAGAAGAACACAACAAATCGCCAGTACTGACGTAGTACTAGCTCTATACTGGCCCAGTAATATAATGGGACCACAATGAGATCACTTTCTTTCATTCAAAAAATATTATCAAAATCGGTTCAGTAGTATCCGAATAATCGGCGGAAAAACATAATAACTTACCAGTACTGACGTAGTACTGGCTCAATACTGGCCCAGTAATACAATGGGACCAACATGAGATCATTCTCTTTCATTAAAAAAAATATTATCCAAATCGGTTCAATAGTTTCCGAATAATCGACGGACGGAGAGAAAATACAAAAAAAATATTCATAAAAATCTAAATTACTGGCGAGGTACTAGACCAATAATCACAAAATTTGAATGGGACCACCGGAGGTTAATTACCTTTCATGTAAAAAAATTTAATCCGAATCGGTCCAGTAGTTTCGGAATAATCACTGGACTAACGTAAAAAAAGAAAAAAAAAAGCCATGTCGAATTGGGAACCTCCTCCTTTTTCGAAGTCGGTTAAAAAATAATTTAAATTCAATTATATTTAAACATATTTTTTATTTAACTTCAATAATAGTTGTTTTTCAAACGAATCATCAGTAAGTTTTCTTTTTTTTTGAAGTTAAAATCAATCCTTCAGTACTAAATAAGCACTCTACAGAGGTACTGCTAGGTAAAATTGAGTTAAACGTCAAAAATAAGTTTTTGATATTTGAAAAACAGTTCAATATTTCTAAGTTTTCTGAGCTAGCAGTGGTTTCACACTGTTGTATGCAACCGTTTTGTTTGAAATTTTGTAAACGGGGGTTTTTTGAGTCGATGATAATGAATTTGTAATCAGATTTTTTACATTTAAAATGTCGGAACCAATATAGTAACCAAATTGTAAAATATATAAAAAATACCAATAATAATTTATTTATAATAAATTGACAATAAAGCAGAATTCTTTATATTTTAAGAATACCTTAGGTTATACTAAATAATGTATTATTATTGTTTAGAATATATTATTAGTTATTTGCGTTTTTTTTTCTTCATTTTTTTGGCATAAAGTGACTGAAAAAGTAAAAAAGCTGACGATAGAGTGAAATAAACTAAAAGAGACTTGTTTAAATAACAAAAATTGATAATATGCTTAACGTTTCTTTATGCTGCAAAGTGTTAATTTGTTTTAGAAAATCATGTGATCCAAAATAATTATTGTTAAAAACTATAGTTAAAATAAATAATTGTTCTTATAACTTACAAAATAAGTCTCATCGTTGTATTTAAATAAATTAAATATTAATAAAAAATCATTTAATAAAATGAACTATAAATAAACTATTTTATGTTACTAACAAGGAGAGTTCACGACCTTTGAAAAAAGAAATACGATGCATGTTTGGGAATTGTTTTTTTATACCTAAAAATTAACCCTACTACCCGTAATATTTTGATAAAATGTTCAAATGTATCGAAAAAACTATGCAGTATATTATAGATAATTTATCCTCACCTAAAAATATATTATAGCACACTAACCTCAAAATGCCAACTTTATTGTCGATTTTGAGGTTGTTGTGCTATAAAATATCGTATGAGACTGTTGTGGGAGGTGTTTTTCTACCTTGCTCGATTTTCTCACTCGCTTCGCTCGTGCGAAAACCCTCGAGCAAGGTAGAAAACCATCTCCCACAACAGTGTCATAATATACTATTACTAATTAATTTCTAAAATGGCTCTCCTGAACTATCAATACTATCGTATATTATTGTACCTACTGCAGGATTCTTGGAGTCAAAAATACTAAAAAGGACTTAAAGGTCTCATTTTATTCACAAAACAATAAACATGTAATTTCCAGGTGAATGTGGGAATTTGTAAAAAACTTTATGTCATTTTAAGTTAACATTTTCCATACATGCCCTGGTAGAAAATTAATCTAGAACTATGTAGATCTATCTAGTTTGACTTGGAAATAATCGAGGGCCTCGATAAAACTAGATAATTTTCTACCAGGGTGTCCATTTAAAATTAACTATCTTTTTGTCATTTTGAATATTAACTTTTATTGATTTTGATAATATACGTTTAGGTTTATTTCAATATTCTTTGTTGAAAAACATAGTAAAAAATATTCGATATTTCCAAAATTTAAGGTTGTTCTGTGCTCTTAAAGTATCTTAACTTTTGCCAAAAAAAAGTTACAAGTTACTATGAGAAATGGAACGAAGTTAAGTTACAAGTTCCTTCATAAAAAAAGTAACGAAGTTATTTACAAAGTGACATGTAACGTAACATTGTAAGTAACTTTGTTACTTTAATTGCGTTACTACCCAACACGGATTATTGGGACCTCAGGGGCTTAAAATATTTTTGTGACCTTTTCTTGATAGTTACTTTCATATACAAATTGGCAGTGTCCACTGATTTGTTCCTTTTGACTTGCCTGACTAATATATATATATATACAGTGTGATGTCCTAATCCTGACTGACTAACTGACTGATTGTTTTTAGGTTGTAAGCACTGAATAAGAAGGGGTTTTATGACATTTGAAAACTAAATGGTTAGTTTTCCAAACTTGAAAAATCTTCGGTTGTTAAAACCGGTAAAATGTATTTTTACGGATTCATTAAAAATCTTTTAGGCTCGATAAGATATTGACTTGACTTCGGCTTAGACAGGTTATCTACCACTAAATACTAATTTCTGACAACCGATTTCAAGATTTTTCTCCAATGAACTCGTTAATGGATAAGTTTCTCAAAAGTGGTAAAACATGGTAAAATGTGATTTTGCGGTTATCTTCAAAATATCTTATGTCCGATGAGATATCAACTTAATGTCGTAAGAAATAACGAATTATTCCCTTGTGAAATTATTTGATCTAATATTATACTAACGTTTACGGCTTTGGCTTATTAATAACCAAATTATTATATAGATTTATCATATCGATTAAGATGCAGTGGTAAGTTTACAAAATACAACTTATTAACAAAAAAAATTATTTTCCTGTATGATAAAATAACAACGATAGGTAATAATCCTCATCACAGCAAATTTTTTGCTTTCTCAAAGAGAAAACTTTGTAACGGTAAAAGTGTTTTTTCGTTTTTTGTTAATGTATAATAGTACTTTTCAGTGTCGAACATTATTTTTTGATACAGTAGGCGTGAAATTGCAACGTTAAGAATTTATGAAATGGGTAAAGTGCAACTTTACGCATACTGTGTCGAAAACATGTTTTATGCCTTGGGGAGTTTGAATACACTAATCTTAAAAAATGTGTATGTGTGTGTGTATGTGTGTGTGTGTATGTGTGCGTGCGTATCTGTGTGTGTGCGTATCTGTGTGTGTCTATTTGTGTGATTGCGTGTGTGTATGTGTGTGTATGCCTGTGTATGTGTATGTGTATGTGTATGTGTATGTGTTAATGTATGTTCGGGTGCAGGGGGTCTCAAATGTGGCAACTTCTGACATATGAAATACATGTATTTCCATGGTAACGGATGCCACATTTGAGATCCCTGTGTATGTGTGAGTGTGTGTGTGTGTGTGTACGTGCGTACGTGCATGTGTGCGCCTGCGTGTGTGTGTGTGTGTGTGTGTGTGTTTAAAGAATCGTCATTAAAATAAATGAGCCGTGGTTGGCAAAAAGGACGGCGTCGTTCTGGAGATATAAACGATAAAACAAAATTTGAAAAAAACATAACCTCAAATTACTTGGAATATAAAGGTCGTTATAAACTGGATAAAAGAAAAGCCCAAGAGATAGTAAAAAGCTACCTTTCTGAAAATTTTCAGAAGGAATGATGTCGTTTGACTCAGGTTATTGTACGACATAGAAAAAATTGATGTTTTTCACAAAATGTTTTTTTTTTTGCGAAAGAAGAAAAGGATACTGACTAAATTTTACAGAATATTCGTCTCCATGCTTGGTAAAAATACTAATCTCCTCAAATTTTTTCAAAAATTATCCATCTTATATTTCTCAGATATCACCGTTTAAACAAAAAACGGTGTTTTCGTGTAAAACAGAAAAAGGAAATAGCTTATAAAAAATTTTGGTTCGTAAAATATAGGTAATTTTATGCTGTTTCAAATGCATTTAATCTAAATTAATGATATCATTTCAAATAAAACAGCCACAAATTTGCTAATATTTCAATAGAAAAATTTTTATTTTGGTTTATATTGCTATTTATTCAACAGTTGGATTAAGCATGGTGGAAGGGCTTCTACTGAGCACACCTTGTTTCCTTCCACCATGGGATTAACTATACAACTTTTTAATGATTACTCAATGATAACTTTACTCAATAATTTTTATTTTCAAATCTCTACATTGGCTGCATAATTATGTGTATGATCACAATAAAATCTTAAAACCCCCGATCTGATATTGGCCAGAACCTTGCGGTAGATGAAGTAATACAAAGCAAAACAGCAGTGGTTCTCTCACCCGTAACCTTGACCTTCGCACATTTGCTGCTCGCCTCGACCTCGCTCAGCTTCGGACCCGCGGCCGAGAAGAACACTAGCACCGCCACCAGTGCGACCCTCCTATTCCGGATCATGGTATCTCTGCCAAAGTTACTATAAACCTGCAACAACCAAGCCTACTTCCTTCTTCGTTCCGCTGCAGTCGGCGATTGATTCGCGGCCTGGCGCTCTCTATATCGCTGCACCACGCGATGACTGTATTAATGGGATAAAAATTGCCGGAATAACGCGCCAGCTCGCGTTCGATTCCACACTGGCCGCCAAGTAATAAAAAACCTGCCGCCATCCACGCTTATTGATAACGCAGAAATGCGACTTTAATGAGACATATTTGAAAAGCAAATATATTTTATGCGCCCGGGCTCGATTCGATTTGTCGCGATTAATTATCATTTCACATTTCGCGGCCCGAGGGCGGGAAAATTTTAATACCGCGAGCTGCAGATTAATGGGGATTTCGCTGGAGAGCGTGCGGCGGAACGTTTCGTTCTCGCGACCAGGCGAGATTCGACGCGGCCATTCTGCGCTATGTGCCAACTCGATTTTAACTGGGCTCGCTCGTGCGCGATAAGAACAATTAAACCGGCGAGAGTCGTTAAAGCTTGCGCGTCTTTTTGCTTGCTTTTTCTTTGCTTCCTTTACTCGAGCGTTTTGATTGGAAGTTCGGGCGGGGATCACCTCTCTGGGATGTAAGTTTGCCCAATGCAAGCTGCAAGCTTGAAACGGCGGGCGCTTGTTTGTTTGTACGTTATACGCGACGCGAGCTGATTGAGTGCACGCCGTGAGTGCGTCGAGACTCAAACATTATACGTTCGAACGACGCCCAGCCGGCCTCACGTCGCGTCGCAAATTGTGATTGATGTTGTGCGCATTGCACTCGAACGTGTGTGTAGGGAAGGTCTATTAAGAATTGCATTTTTGCAATCTATTCTATTTTCTTCATTAAAATAATTAATTTTATACGCGTGCTTTTGCAAAACGTGTTTCGTGGATCATGGCATGTAATAGGTGTGTATGCAAGAGTTGCGTTAGCTTATACTTTTGATGTCAGCAAGCTTTGTCACTAGTAAATATTGAACAAAATGTATGACAATGGTGTGTATAAGGAAAATGTAGACTTCTTTATTATACTTCTATAAATAATTAGCTATGATATATTTTGAAAAATGATATCATTTATTTGTAACACATGATACATGTATAGCAAAATATTTTTATCATGTACAGTATATTTATAAACATTGTTTCATTTAAAAAATGTGTACATTTTACAATGGAAGCTTTGTTAACCTTTTTCTCTTTTAATAATTTTATAAACGCTTAAAATTTGACGTTTCTTTCCATAAACTCATTGTCATTTTTAAAACATAATTTTATTGAGCCCTGAACTCAAAGTCTGCCAATTAAAAGTTTTGATAGAATTATTTTAGAAGTGCCTGTAGGCATGTTTGTTATTCGAAGATAATGAGGTAATTTGCTATTATAAGTTCTAACCATAAAGCAAATTGTTAAATAATGATTAATTCAAATTTTTATCAAGTTTCTTCTATTTTTATTTTCATAATATGTTTAAATATCTTGTAGAATAAAAATGTAATTCTATTAATAAATGAAGTGGAGGATTTCGTGTTTATTGAAAAAAAAACAACAATAATCTATAATTAATAAAAGAGAGTCAAAACGATTCATAATTATTAAAACCGATGCAAACTATAATCGTTCAGAGATATGAATATAAACAACATATTTTGTACATAATTTTAACATACGTTAATCAGCTACTCTATTCGTGAAAATTCAAAGGTCACCATAATAATGATGTTGATATAGACAATAAACCTCCTCGTTCATTATACAAACACGTCAATTTACCTATCACTTACAAAAATCGCTTTTAACCCCAAGATTATGTCTTATCACCGAGTTGAATGACGTCTCTATAATCGAGTTGTATTAGTTTGCGTGGGCTAAGTACTTCGGAGCAATTGAAAACTAATGGACTAGAAGCATTCTTCTCTTTTATCGCCAACCTACAGTGCATTTATAAGTATAAATGTATCGACAAATTTAAGAATTGGTTACAAAATTTTGATTTTAAAATTATTGAACATTACTGTTTTTTTAAATAAATGGTTAGAATTGACTAGGAAACTTAATAGATAATCAAGCACTTGATAATGTTATAAATGGCCTTTTCAATAATTACCAGTAAGTAATATAACGAACAAAAAGCATTTCTAAATCAATTTCAAGCACTGCCTCTTTCAACTGCTTAAGAATACTGTATCTCACGAAGCAATGTAATTTAACAAATGCATTTACATCTCCAAAAATATTTCCATAGGCTTCAAAATTCTTGAAATTCTAAAAATATCTCTACAACTGCAACTGTCGACATAATTTCACTCTTACGTCTTCGTGCGACAAACCTAACACAATAGCTATAAAAAAAAGGCTACAGTGCACGCGGTTCTCGTCTAACGGATCTTTATTCCATCTTCGTCGTTCCGCGACCCTCTTCTCCCTTTTTATCTCCGCATTCCCGTTCTCTCTATCTCTCTCCCTCTCATCTCTCCTCGGCTGCTGTTCTTTTCCCCTGTAACGTCGCCGACTTTGTCGCTGAGGTGCGGGCTGCTGTCCTATACACAGCCGCGATTGCGCCGGCTGCGATTAACCGTAGGCACAATAGGCGCCCAGAGGGTAGTAGACCGCTTTCGCTGAAAATCACGAGGAGAACACAGTGAATATAGACGGTGATGCGTGTACGGGGGAGTGTTATTATTATTTTTTTGTCGAGATGCTTACAGCAGAGGCCCGAGTATTTGTTGGAGTAGTTGACGCCGTACGAGTTGCATTCCGGATAGCCCAGTGGATATGGCTTGTAGCCGAGGACGTTGCCGCTGGAATAATAGGTTAGGATATTAGTAAATTTGCGTTGTTGTACGAAGAGTTGATAATTGGTGATAATTTAGTTGATAGTTGATAGTTGTCAAGTTGAATATATTTCTTAATTTAATTATATTCAATAAAGATGGTGGAAATATATTTTTGATGGGTTTTTCAAACTATGGTTAAAAACTAAAAATGAACGAATCTGCGATGTATTATAGCTTATTTTAAAGTAAAATATTTTTGGAATTCAAATATTGTTCAAGCGAAGATTCGATATCGAACTTGTATAAAGATTTTCAGGATGAAGACTTAAACGTAATTAAGAAGATTTGCATTTTGATGCAGCAGTTGGTTCACTTTATTGGGTGAATTGATACGGAAATTTGTTCTATTTTGATTTTAAATTTAATTTTTCATTCCAGATCATTCTTCAATTGAAATACAGTTATAAATTGATTCATAAATGTTCTATCTAAAGCTCAATATAAATTTTAACAATTACTTTTTTTATCGTTTTTGATATAAAGTTTGACAAAAAATTCTGCTGTATGTATAAAAAATCTCAATTTTTTTCTGTTGCTGTTACAAAAACTTACAGGATTTAATAGAATCGTTTCATGGACTTACAAACTAAACCACTAAATTGAAGATTACCTCGGTCCATAATTGCAAACGTAATTCTTGGTGTAGCCTCGCGCTGGATCGTAATAATACGAATAGCCGCAACCAACTAAAAACGTATCTCCCCAAATGACCTGCGAATAACACATTTGAATTCATATAAGTATAAAAATAGTAATTAAAAAAAACAGTTAAAATACCCGAGCTTTCTCAGTTTTAATGCACAGACATTCGAAAATTTTCTTTTCAGTACTAATCACCTTACAGTCTACAATTCTCAACCAAATCATACAATTAATATTGACTTTTTAAATTTATTCCAACTTAAGTTATTTATAAACAAATACTGCCAAAAAAATAATAATTAAACAATACTTAAAAATTCGTTATTTTATCATGTATTTATTTATTATAAAGAAAGACAAAATTTGATTAATTAAGTTAGAAGGATCTATTAGAAATTTGTTAAGCTTTAATTTAAATAAAATTCATATACGTATTTTTCAAGAAACTGTAAGTTGTATAAGATGAATACTCCCGAAAAATCCATGCTCAAGCTTTCTTCTGCGCGCCGGCCACTTTTTATTTCAATTCTCTCACCTGGGTGTAGTGCGCGGTGTTGCTGCTGTAGCCGGTGCGGTAGTGCTGCACCTCGTTGAACCAGGTGGAGATCTGGTTTCTCCAGTCGGGATCGGTGTCGTAGGGAGTCGCCGGCGACCGCGTCGTCCACGTGCGCGCCATGTTCTGGCCGACCGCGAATCTCCCTGTAATTCAAACAGAAGAGGTGCTTCGATGAATTTACGCTCGGCCGGGTTATATAAAGTGCCCTGCGGGTACAAACGAGCACGTGCTTTACGACGAGCGGTTGTCATTGTTTTTTAATGAAATTTCTGATGTTATTTTTTAGTGCGCTCAGTGTTGCGCGAGGGGATGTACGTGTTCACGAAAATTTCGTTTGTTTCGGATGGAAAAGTAGTAGAGAATTGAAAAAGTTCGTAGGATTATCATATTTGTATTATAATAGATTATCATTTTCAGCTAAAATTGATATTCTCCATTATACATTGGAGACGTAAGTATACGATTATTAAAATTACCATATACAAAGTAAAATTGCGAATATTAACGAATATTTATTATGAATATCACAATTGTTGTTACGTAGAAATGACAATATTTAGAAATAATAGAGTATATAGCATCAATATACAATCAGAAATATAATTTTTGATGAGATAATTTCTAATTTTTCACCGAATTTGAAGCTAACAATTATGTAATATACATCTTTATAGAAACAAACTACTAGTAGACTTTCAAAATTTATTGTAATATAATAAAACTGTTCTTATTTTTATAAATATAAGAAGAAAATATCAAAAAAAAGAAATATAACAATTTGTTTAATAGAAGGAGTCAGTATTTATGAAGGACTGAAACAGCAGTTTGCTGATATGATATGAAGTCCGCTAGAGTATGCCACTTATACTTTAAAATGAGTCAATCTGAAGTAGTCGTTCTTCTTCTTTTTAATATTTTTTGACGAATTTGTTGAAGTTGGCTAATACGTAATACATAAAACATGTAATCCAGAACTTTTAGTACTAAAACCTATTATAGAGGTTTCTGTATTTACTATTTTTGGTTAAGAGAAGTTTTTGGAATTACGTTTGAATTATTTATTATTAAAACAAGTAATTATGTAGCATTAACTATAAATTTTGTTATTATCCAATATTATAAACTAGGATAAATTGATGCATTTTTCAAATATGAATATTTAGTAGGCTATTCTAATAAAAGATGAATGCATATTAACAATTGATAACATCGATGCACTGCAACATACGATATATTTTCAAAAGTCTCATCTATTGATATTTTTTCAAGGATACAAATTATTCAGATAGAAATATTTAAAATAGATATAAAACAAATAAAATTAAAATGAATGAATGATGTTTAGAATTATTTAAGATCTTTCTCGACAGTATACTCTTCTTATACTAAAAAAGTACATCAATATCGGACCGCCCGTTGTAGTAACATAAAGCCACAGACACATAAATATGTTGGGGATTGATTAAAACAGATATGATTTATATATAATTTTAGATATTGTTAACAATAACGTCGAAAATATAATAAGCAAATCGAAGAAATTTTATATTTTTTATATATTTATCTATTAGTTATTAAAATAAAAGAGTTATATAGTATATAATGAAAAAGTATTTTATGGAATATCATTCAAGGCACAAACTTACCAACATTGCGCGCAGTGTCGTGGGTCGTGCTGCAGCGGTCCGCCCATTGCTGGGCCATAGCCGCCAATTCATCGTCCCAGACCTGCAAAAGTTTAGTGATTGTTAATCTCCCCGGCTATATATACTCATCCTCGTCTGTGCACAGCAGATTCCCCGTGAGGATACTTCCGTAGTTGCCTTACTTCGTACACCCTTACCAATTTCTCTCTTTCTCATTTTCCCCCGTTTATTTTCTATCTCCCTTGACTCATTCAAGCGAATACAAGCGGATTTTGATTTCGCCGAGAGAGAGAGAGAGAAAGAGAGAGAGAGAGAGAGAGAGAGACCGTTGAACCATAAATTAATGGGTTAGTGCACAGACTTGCGGTTGTCGCATGAAACCCTTTTTTGCTCGTCTGAATTTAAAATATTGTTAACTCGATTCGCCCTTGGATTTAAAAGTCAAATTTACAAGTAAGTAAATAATATAAAAAGAGTTCAAATTTAATACTTTAAAAGCACTATGAATTTTTTATAACAGCTAGCTTTCAGCTCATAATTTTCACTTTTAATATATTACGTATGATTTTTAAATCTGATGCAATTATGCTTACTATTTCATTAAAAATGCAATTATTTAAGATGACAAGCTCTATATTCTTAAATTATTAGAATAGAACTCTTGGCTTTTCCTAATGATTTTAATTTTTAGATCGAGTACCCATTATGCTCACTATTTAAGCATCGCCTTAATTAGAAGTGCTAAGAATTTAAAAATGATACGCTGGATATTCTTAAATTAATAGAATCAAATTCTAAAATTTTTCTGTTTATTTTAATTTTCAAAATACTGCGTTAGAATGTTCAATATAGCGTACCAGTATGCTCACTACTTAATTGAAAATGCAGAGACTTTAAAGACGATACCCTCGATATATGAAATTAATAAAATTAAATTCTTGAATTTTCCGGATGAATTTATTTCCTATAATAATGAGTTCAATCGATCGATCTCGCTGACTATTATGCTACTTAATTAAATATGTAAAATAACTTAAGATGACATTAAAAATTCTTAAATTATAAATATTGAATTCTTTGATTTTTTCTTCTTCTAACAAGGAAAGTCCGCGACCTGCTGTAAGAGATTTTCGCTGAGGGTTCAGGAAATGGTTTCTGGTACCTAAAAACGCACTATTTACGTAAAAAATTGTACCTATACTTCGAATCAATATCTGCAAGGTTATTTTGCTAGAGATATGATGCAATGATATAGAAAAGTTGACTACAAGAGTTTTAATTTACACTATGTTTCATATAAAAATATTATTTAGTTACAAAGTTATTAACAATCTAAAATGATGACGAAAAAGGCTTGATAATTAGAGGATTTTCAGTTCTTTAAATTGAGTAGTTCTTCATGCATTTTTCCAATTAATAAGCAATAAATATTGTATAAAATAATGTCAACAACGAAATAATCAGTATCAAGTTGTGTGCACTTTTACGTACCATCTCCATCATCATCTTGGCCGATGGCTGTCCGTTAACCTGTCCCAGGGCAACGAGCTGTCTAAGGCGATTGTGCTCGTCGAGGATGTTTCGTTTGTCCTGGCAAGATAATCCCGACCCTGTGGATGAGAGGTAGCTTAAGAATGGTTACGTTATCGATTTGCTATACTGCACACATACACGCTTACATACACACACACATACACATACACACACAGGGGTCCAAAATCTGCGTCTGACGCGCGTTGGCTTTTTCTTTTGTGCGCCCGTGTGTCAGAGCGCGAGTGCACGACAAAGGACAATTATTATGTTTTTTCTTTTTTGCTCTCTTTCTCTATATTTATTAATGTTTTCTTGATGTAATATAATGTTGTATGAAATAAGCTGTATCAAACAAACAAAGGGTTTGAAAATGTCAGCCAGAAATGATCAGAATGAAAATTGGAATAATTACGTTCTTTTATTTACGATCATTTTAGAACATTTTACCTAAATAAAACATATTGACCTTAAAAAATTGCAAAGGATACACTTTTACTAAATATGAATAGTCGAATTTTATTATAAATAATTAGATATCAAATATATTGTTTCATTCATTATCAATAATTTAATATTTCAATTACAATGATGTGATAAGAAAATAAAGACAATCTTATGTGCGTATATTATAATAAACGCCGTATAAATCAATGCTTAGTGAAGAATATTCATCTGTTAATCATTCCAAATTAGTAATCTCGAAACAGGTATAGTTCGTTTCCTGAAACGGTTCTCGCGCATAATTTGTCAATATAATTAAATTCACCAGTCGTGCGAAACAGATCACACATAATTAAATTTTGAATGACTTTTGATATCGGATATTGTAGCCAAGGTTGAATTAACTGTCTGCCAAAAATAGTGAAATCGAATGAATTGGAGGATTCTCATCGTGAGTCTCCGAAGCCAGAAATTTATTACATACGAGCTAATGAAGTCTGGTGCAGTTCTTACTCAAGAAATTTATAGAGATTTTTTTTCGGTCAGTTTGCTTCCCACGTGAGTCATATTTTTTTTAAATATTGTACAACATTTTTAATGGATGCTAATTACTTTTTTTACTTTTTAAGTTGTATTTTATCCTTATTACTCATATAGTTTATATACAAATGGTAAGTACCTTAATATTTTAATGCCCAGAAACCAATAGGCTCAATACAAATCTATCATTGATAAAACAAATTATTTCTAAAACATATGCAACTTGTGTTTATATGGAACAATCTGCTGGCACTATTAGAATAAATACTGCGGGGTTTCTTAAAAAATAAGCACACTTAATGTGCTCCTTTTGGTGAAATTTCTGAAATCTATACTTTTAATTTTTGTAATCTTGGATTTGCATGGAATATTTGTTCATTATATGAAGTTGCATAATAATTGTTAAACATTTGTAGCAAATATATAGAATACAGGAAACCCTCGTTAAAACGAATACGAAGGGACCGATGTTTTGGTTTGTGTTATCCGAGATCTGAATAAATAAAAATAAACATTGTTTAGATTAAAGTTTAATTTTATAAAAATAGTTATTCAGTATAATAGTTTTTAAGCATTTTGTTACTAATAAAATATGTTTTTATTTTTTCTTGTTTCTTGTAATTTGTTCATTTATTGCCAATTTAGTCGATATGTGGTTGTCAAATTATTGACAAAATCTTGCGATAGATTAGCAGAAACAGAATAATTATTCAATGTTTTGATGGTTGATGTTCGATCATTGTTCGTGTTAACCGAGTAAATGGGACCGAAAAGTAGTTTGAAGTTCGCGTTAAGCAAAATTCGTCTTATCCGAGTTAAGTGTCCATAAGAACAAATGTAATCGTACCGGGACCGTGATCTGAGTTCGTTTTAAAGCAAATTTCGTGTTATCCGAGTTCGTGTTAATGAGACTTTACTGTAATGGGCTATTTAATTTCGTTGAGAGAATTATATATATACGAAATAGCCTTTGCATACCATATTAATTTTAAGTTCTAAGAAAATTCTATCATGTTTGCAAAGCTGATATTTGCAAAATAACAAGAAGTCACTGTTTATGTTACTTGGTACTTCATAATTTAGTATAAAAAAGTATATTTATAATTTTGTTTAAAAATTGCTGAAAATAGCACATTTTTATTAATAATTGTATTATAAATAAATTTTAGAGGACTCATTAATTATGAAAAAGCGACATTTTGTTTAAAATACCTTAAAAAATATTATTCTCAAAGATTCAACCAGATTCTTTAATTTGGTATGTGCAAGGATCACTTTATGTTTAAATTGTGGGCTTCGGTAAGACCACTGAAGAGTGTATCACCTTTAAACACATATAGTACATTTCAAGATGATATACTAAAAAAGTAGTAAATATATATTTAACGATAGAAGTATAATTGTACACACTTATACATATAATTACTGTGTATGAATAAATAATATATAATTCAAAGAAAAAGTCGCAAGTAATATTTAACGATTTCACGCGCAAAGAAACAGATAAGAAGTTTCGCGTTTGTGGCCCAACAGGTTGAAATACAAAACGAACGACCGTCCTAATAGCATGTAAAATTGCCCCCCGACCTTTTTGAAAGACGCTTTGGAGGCACTCACGGAAGTCTTTTGCGGGCTCTCTCTCTCTGGACGATTAGAACTTTTATAATAAGGTGCGCGATAGTCGCCGTGTTAACGCGCCGCTGCACACAAACACACGCTTCGCATGAGTCATGACGACGGCTTTACTTTTGGGCCGTAGTGCGAAGGCGATCTCGCCGATCGCTTGGACTTGTCACAAAATTAACCTCTTAGCATGCGATATATCACGATATAAGCCTAGCTGCTGTTTTTTTCTCTTACTACACTTTATTGAGCAGTCAAATTTGAATTTCTCGATGATAGCTGCTACACGGTGATTGTGTTTAATCCGACGAAATTATGCGTCGTGATACTTTTTCATGCCTTTTATCGTTGAGTGTTGTACATAGTTGATTTACTCCTTTACGGTGTAATTAATAAAACGTATACATTAAGTGGCTTATTTTAATGAAGGGTTATAGATTTACTTTAATTAACATACATTTTATTTCTAATGTCTCTATCAACCGAGTTAATTTAATTCATTCATAAGTAATTGATTCAACTACCGTGGGATTGAGGAAAAAAGAAACCATCAATTAATTAAAATTTGCTTTCAGGATATGAATACTATTTTCCTCAAACCTTCTAAATTCTATTAATAATCTAATATTTTACTTGATAATCAATAAATCACTATTGCCCGTATAGAAAAGCGTACCAAAATTTATAAAGATGAAATCTTCTGTTGAAATTAAAATTAATTATTTCAAATGATGTAAAAGAAAATCATATTTTACAGTCATAAATAATTTAAAAAAAGTAATGAGTTCATCTTAGCTAAACATCTTTCATAAATTATATAGTTTAACGTTATAAGGCGCACTAAGATGGATTTCAATCCTTACATTCGAGAAATACTAAAGAGCATATAAGAATAATATATGAAAAAAGCGAACCATAACACTAGCACTTCCAAAAAAAAAGAAAGAAAAAGAAATAGAACCCCCCTTCTTTCCTCGTCACCGCTTAACGACGACTCGTCAAAGACCAAACAACCGACTTTCGTCACACCCTCCTGCGCCTCGCCCCAAAACCCCAAGCAGCTCAAAAATAAAAATTATAAAACGCGCTCTACCGTTAGATTTCACGCGAAACTAGCAGCTCCAACCACAACGCAGCCCACTTCAACATATAGGGGGCAAGCAAACCACAAGCGCAGTACCAACGCAAAACCGGAAAATTGCAAAGCTCCCGCTGAAAACGCGAGGGCTCGAAAAGAAGTCCACAAAAAGACACGCGCTAAAGTGGCAGCGAGAAAAAAAGGGGCCGCGGCATCCACGTCGAAAAGGGGTAATAATAAAAAAAAAGAGCACGGTACAACGAAAAAACCAACAACAACAACGACAAGCTGCAGCAGCGAGAGAGGTAAGAAGAACTGCAGCTGCACGAGTGCTTGCAGGTAAGAGTGCGAAGAGGGCACTCGTGTGTACATACGCAGTATGCTGCGTTTGGCGCGTTTGTTTGCGGCCCGCGCGTGGAGACTCGTTAGGCGCGCAGCAGGTTTTTTTCTGTTTTTTTTCCCACGGCGGCGGAGCGAAAAAAAGGCTGCGGAGTATAGCCGTGCGCACGAGGTAATTGGGCCGCAGTCCGCGAACGCGGCCCAGCCCTCCTCGTTTCCGGCTGTGGCGTGGAGCATAGACACGCGAAAACTATGACGTGCTGGATCATACGTACAATGTATCCTATACAGCGACAATCAGTGCCAGCCGCGCGCTAGCTGCACTTGAACGACATTCGAGACCGAGATGACATCACGCCGCGTAACTCTAGAAGCTTGGGTTCGCAGTTTTTTGTTTTTTTATTTCTTTTAGAGCTTTTGTTTTTCAGTTGTTGCGCGTTCGCCGGGTTCTATGCTGCACGGTGAGCGCAACTAATCGTGCGTGGAGAGAGGAGAGTGTAGGTACGAGTGCACTACTCTGGATTTTGATGCTTCGTTTGTTGCGTGATCGGTGGCCGACTGCAGCGGATGTTTTGTTTTAATCGGGTCGGAGATCACTGTGAGGTGTTTATTTTGCGAGAGATTTGGACATGTGGATGTCGCATCGATGGCTTTCGTGTGAAGAAGATGACTTTTGATAATAATTTGAATGAGGTTCGGGAAAAAACATGTACTTTTAGCTTGCAGTACATAACTTTATAAATGTGAACACGATATTTTCTGTTTATGACGGTCTAATTAAGAGTTTCAATTAATCTTCAAAATATATTAGGTTAAAGCTTGAAATATTATTATTAATATTAATAATAACATTATTTTTTAGACAGTAAAAGAAAAAGAATTTGAATCTCGCTATTATAATTGATAAATAAGTATTACTTTTAATACGTATGAAATGTTTTTTTTTAGTTTCCGGCATTTATTTCAACAATATAAATAATTCAAATTATATAAGTGTTTGTAATAATTAAAATTATATAAGTGTTTGTAATAATTAGTAACGTGGAAGCCTAATAGCAACCGAAGTCTACTTAATACAAAATAACTTAAACTATTAAGTAGAAAAAGTGAAGCATGGTAAGACTGTAATGATTTAAATTTTCTAACTAAAATTATTAATTTATCTAATTAACTTGTAAACTATTCTTTTGTAACATGTACCTTTCTCAATATTGAAACAATATGTTATTGTGTACGACATAGTATGGTCCATGCACATAATAATTGTATACATTATTATTTTGCGCAGAAAACTATATCCTAAATTTTGTTTACATCGCATTATTAGTTTTGAACATTATTTAAAGTGCAAAATCTTTGGTGTACGATTTAAAAGATTGTGTATAAAACTGCATTTGGTTTAATTTTAAGTAATGTGCTAAACTAAAAAAACGATGTGAATAAATTTTAGGATATAGTTTTTTGTGCATAATAATAAGTATTATATGTATGAACCATACTATGTCTATTGTGTACAAATATATTATACTAAATTCCTATTTTTTTTTGCTTACCAAGTAGAATATTAGAATGATAAAGATAAACGAATAAGATAAATAATTTTTATTTTAAAGTTAGACTTTATTTTAATTAAAAATTTTCGAAACTGGATTACAGCGTTTTTAGTCGGTTATGTATCCTTATTAAGCACTCTCTCGTTAACCCTTAATTATTGTCGTGGCGTCTCGTAGAGTCACCTCTTGACATTATAAGGCTTATAATTTCAAGTATATTAAATTACGGCTTTTCGGGCTTAACGTAACTTTAACAAAATATTACTCACTTCATTCTACAATATATTCATAATGCGATATTATCTATTTTGATAAACCATTTTCACAATGAATTTCGAAGTTTAAAACACCTATTAAATTCACAGTTGAAAAAATAAATTGTCAAAAAAGTTTCACTTCATTGTAAATTAAACATTTATGTTAATAAAGGGACAAAACTTTCTTTTTCGAATTATATTTCTGAATATTCAAAATTCACCCGTCCGCTGGATTTTATTTCATTACTTAAAATTCAGTAAGCATACTTGCAATGGTTTTTTTTCAAAATTTATTCAGAATTTATAAAAGTATTTACTATTTAAATTAAAATTTAGATATAATAGTAAAGGTAATAATATTAAGATTGTGAAATATATAATAATTTTTTAATAAATAATTTAAGATTAGGTGTATGTAAGATAGAAATTGATTTCGCATCGGTATAACCCTTATATGGAACATGAGTTAATTAAAATTTTAATATATTTTATATTAATCCAATAAGAAAATTATTCGATACCATTTATTCTCTTACAACTTTCACATTATTTACGATGATATTCAAACGGTAGATATGATCATATTTCCTGTAATTTTATTTTTTATTCTTTTATAAAAATTAATAAAATTATCTTATAGAATAGCCGGCGAGAAATTAATTAAAAATTCTTTTCTACTATATAAATATACAATCATGAAACAGTACTAAAAATAAGTTATTGGAGGTAATAAAAATTCAATAATTATAGACGGTACATCCGAAATTAAATTTTCGTTCATCATAAATAGCAAGCTCAGATTTCACTTTTTAGCATAATTTTTAATGCTATCCTATAGAATTCAACATTCCCAATAAACCCAACAAATTCAACACTTATTCCTCCTCTAATTTTCTCATCAAAAGATTTACCGTTCAATAAGCAAAACGTAAAAAGAAGGAAGAACCCATGACCCAACGTCGGCCAGCATCAACTCGATAATACTCACTCATCATGTTCTTCCCCGTGCAGGCCAGACAGCGCGGCGCGCAGCAGCACAGCACCACCAACACCACCACCGCCAGCAACCTCATCGACCAGCACATCCTCGGGTTTAATCTCGCCTCCATGTCCACTCGAGATTCTACTCTCGCGACGGTGCACGCGCACCTCTATTTTCCCCTCGGAAAAAAAAAGAAAATATACGGTCCTCCACGCGCGCGCACTGTCTCCTCGAGAGATAGTGAGCGAGAGAGCGAGGGAGAGAGCTCGGACTCGGAGCCGCGATTTCGAGCAACTGCCGGTCCGCGAGCGCGCATCCGATCGCTTTATATATCGCCCGCCAGGACGACCATAGAGCGCGAGCGCCCCGCCGTTCATAGGCTCGGCACGCGCGCCAAGCGGACTAGCCTAATCTACGTCGGTGTGTCCGTCTGTGTGTATATATGGGTATAATAGGTATACCTGTACACTCGTGGATTCGTCCGCGGGGTGTCGTTTTTTTTTCTTATTATGCTCGAGTGGGCCGCGCGCGCGCAACCGCGACCTTCCATCGCTTGGCGGCGGCTTCTTCCTCTTGTTTTTTTGTTCTTCCGTGATGGATGCGAGAGGAAGAGTCTTTTATCATTGCGATGGGGCTTTTCGCGCCGGGACTTCGGAAGTCTTGGCCTACGTGCACACCTACGTGCTTTTGACGATTCAGGAAGACAGTTCTGCTTTCCGCTGCTAAATTTGTGTTTTTGCGGATAGTGCGTATTTTTTTGGACTTAGATTCAAAAATGAATATTGTAATGAAGAATACTGTAATGAATTTGTGACACGAAAATATATTCGTGTTAATAATATTTAATACAGTTTCTCTGGTGTATTACAAAAGAATTTATTTTAATTGATAGTATGATCTTATGTTTTGTGAGTGTTTACCTGGAAAGGCCGATACCAAAAGTTTAATTGCAAAATTTTAAAGTAATATTTACGATAAAACGTTTTTAGTGTCTAACCAAACTGGTTAGACTGATACATTATCAGATAGTGGTCTACACCTGCATTAACACAAAAAAGTCTGATACCGGAAAAAGCAAAATGACATCCGCTTGAAAAGTGACTTCCATTTGGACTTCGATTTTCGTTGTTTTTTAGCTACGAGATATCAGCATTTCGTTAACCATAACTTCTCTTAATTAAGAATAAATATTTCTTGGAAAAATAAACCAATTTTGATTAAATTATTATACAAAATAGCGATGTTATTCTTGTAAGTTAATTTTAGTATTTGCAAAAACATTGTTATTTGAATATATAAGTTATTTTTCTTTAAAGACTGTGGAAAAAGTATATAAAAGATGTGTTTGCAAAAAATTAATTACTATTTCACTAAATTTAAAAGTTCCAGAAATTTGCGTACGTACAAGCTGGGTAACATAATAGATTTATATGAAAATACTAGGAAAATGTATTTTTAATATTAATTAAAAACATTATTTTGAATTATTGTTTGCTTAAACTTACTATTATTATGCAGTGCGATCAGTGTAGTACAGATATCTTTCAATATTTGATATTTATAGTTAAGGCTTTGTGAAAATGACAATAATGGACAACTGTATCTGTAAAGGGACCTGTAATGATACCCTTGGGTACTAGAAATTTCGTACTTAAGCTAAGCATTTTGCTTCCATTATTTATTTTAATGCCGATCTGATCATAAGATCGATAAATGTTACATACAAGTATATAATAGTGCAAATAAAGTAATCATTGATGAATACAGTTTTGTACAATATTCCTAATAGTAATTTATGTATTACATAGCATAGAACTTATGTATATTGCTTCCTCAAAGAGGAAGCTTTGTGATACTCGTAGTAAAAAGTAAAAGTTTTACTAAAATTGTTAGAATGTTAGAAACATGCTTTGAGACTTAAGAAATTAAAATATCATCGATCCAGTATAAATGAATTTGACAGAGCATACAAAATTATCTATCTTTTACCACCCAAAATTTTGGATAAGGTGGCTCCTATCATTTGTTATACACGGACACGTTATTTTTGGTTTGAACGGTGATTTCTCTGAAATATACGATTTAAAATTTTTGAAAAAAATTGAGGTGTTTAGGATAATGGAGAAGATTATTCTGTAAAATTATTGAGTCATTTTATTTTGCTATAAATGAGAAAAAAATAATTTTATATAAAAATCGATATTCTATGGCAAACGATAACTTGAGTAAAACGGCAATATTCCTTCTGAAAATTTTCAAGAAGGTAGCTTTTTACTATCTCTTAGCCACGTTCTTTGCCCAGATCATGAGGCCTGTTATTTTTCGAGATAATCGAGGTTATATTTTTTTTAAGAAATTTTTGCTCGTTTGTTTCTTGGGTATTACACGGTAACTTTTTACCAATGAACGCTTAGATTGTTGTCTTTTGATGAAAATTTTAAATCAGAAAGAATTTTTAAAATTCATCAAATCGTTTTTGTTTGATAACGTTTTATCATTATTTATATTTTATTTTTGACATAAAAATTATGATCGCTTATCTCTTGCGTATTACGCGATAATTTTTGACCAATCAAAGCTCTATTTTATTAAAAAAAATTATGATTCATCAATTCATTTTTGTTCCATACCGTTTTTTCATTTTTATGATATTTTTGTAATAAATTAATAATTCTGTTGTTCATAAACTCGACCAAAATTACAAAATTACAACAAACTTTTATTTGTAAAAGTAGTATACATTTATTATATTCATAAATAAAATTGACAATTGAAAAAGAGGTAGCTTAATATGCAAAAACTTTTTAAGATTTTACACAATTTAAATATTTTTCCATAATCTATACTTATGCATTGGTTCAAAAGGTATTTTATGCCCATCTGAAAGAAAATGGTCACTTGTTTCCCTGAAAAGCGAGACCAACATGACACTTTTTGCCTGCAAAAATAATTAGCGGGGAAAAAGTGACTTTTTTCCCGCAAATCACTTTTTTCTGCATTTGTAGGAAAAAGTAACTTTACTAGAAACTAGTCCAAATTCCTTTTATTTCATCAAGTTCTACCAATAACCTCGATAATCGATTGTCTTTTAACAATATTGTCTTTATACAGTCCATTAGTCCCGCTTTCCAAGTCAAGAAGTGGCCACAGTTTCCCGCATTTGCGGGAATAAAGTGACTTCACTAGAAACTAGTCCAAATTCCTTTATTTCATCAAGTTCTACCAATAACCCTGATTTTCGATTGTCTTTTAACAATATTATCTATTAACGGTCCATTAGTCCCTCTTTGCAAGTCAAAAAGTGGCCACAGTTGAGATGGACATAAAGTACTATAAAGTACTAGTAATGTACTATTTTATTAAATAATTTCAAAATAATAGAAGACTGTAGAGTACTTTTTAGTTAATCGATATATTTTGTATGGTTTCTTCTCCAATGCAAATTATAAGGAATAAAATTTAATTGAGTTAAAATTTGTGTTCATAGTTAAAAAGAGTTTGAATAAACTATTTTGCATAACTAACTCAAATAATTACACTTAATGAACATTTTTAAAATTTTCTTAGTTATATATTATCATCTTATCTTAAATGTATTTGTAAAAATAATGTGCATTATATACAATAAATAATATTTCAATCAACAAAATTGTTTCATAATCTATTGCTATACGTTTGCATAAGTTTAAATTATAAAATTTAAATATATACATATATCTCGACGTATTAAAAAGCCTTAAACTTGTTATTTTTATTTTTCACCACAGTATTAAATACAATAAATAAATTCATATCGGAACAATTTATAAAGTCGGAGCATGTTAAGTGCCAATGAATAGGCAGCGTTTTTTTATTTTATTTTAAATCTTGTAATAGGCCAAAAACACTTTCCTTAAATCGGACTCATCGTTCAAAAATAAAACAGCGAACCTGATGTAATGCGATCCTGCGAAACCCGTTATTTGATTACAAAACTAGACGAAAGGATGACACTAGTTAAATACAGGCTTTGTGCCTTTATGCTGGAAGATGGGAATAGAGAAGAAACAGAATTATGTCACAATACCCAACATTTATTTATTTTCTTACAATATGTTATACCGTAAAGTAATAAAACAGCTGTCAATATATTGACACGTAGCTTCTTCAAACTAAATTAATTGTTCCAATATGTAATTCCTTGTTGTAATAAATTAATTTTAAATTGCTATATATCTTTTTACTTAATAGCTCAAAAAAGGTGTTCTTTTTTATCATTGATGGTTTGACAAAATATAATTTTTTACTAAAATTACAGAGCGATATGTGATCGATCACTTATCACAACAATTTGTCTGTACGTAATTTATTAAAATTATTTAAATATTTAGACTAAATGTAATCAGATGTTAGTACGTAAATTCACTGAATTTCTAATCATCTAAAATTTTGTGAACGGTTTGCCATTATAGATTTACGAGATATGACCATTTAAACTAAATATCCAAAATTTGCGGAATTCAAGCGATCAAAGAGAGCTTATCCAAAATTTGCGGAATTCAAGCGATCAAAGAGAGCCTATCCAAAATTTGCGGTTGTAAAAGATAGGTAATTTTATTCTCTTTTTAATGAATTTACACTAAATTGATCATAATATTTCTAACATACCAAAAAACTCGAAAAACTAAAACTCAAAAATCTATAAATCCAAAAATTGTGAAAAAAAACGAGTCGATGAATCTTTAAATTTTTTTTTTAATTTCGATCCTCATTAAAAACCGAAAAAAATGAGCCCTGTTTGGACAAAAACCTACCATTTTCAGAATTCAAGCGATCAAAAAAAATAATCCCAAAAAATACATATCTTCAAAATCTCGGAATATAAAGGGCGTTATCATCTGGGCAAAAAACCCAACCAAGAGATAGTAAAAAGCTTACTTTTTGAAAAGTTTCAAATCAAATGCTGCCGTTTTACTCCAGTTATTGTAGGTGACAAAAATCGATTAAAAAAAAAAGATTTTTGTCTCTTGAAAAGGAAAAGATAAAGCCTCAAAAATTTTACTGGATATTCTTCTTCATATTCGTAATCATTTCAATTTTTTCAAAAATCTTCATTCTTATATATCACAGATATAAAAATTAATTTTACACATCCAGACAGACATTTTTTAAAAATAGTGTATTTTGATACCTAATGTCTCAAAACATGTTTCTAACATGTTTTTACCGTAAAAGTTTTTTTTACCATCATAAAGCTTCCTCTATGAGGAAGCAAAACATATTTTTTAACTAAATCATTACAATAAAAATTAATATTATTAAATGTAGCTTATTCGTTAAAAAATTATAAAAATAGTTACTCATAGCATAAACCACGATGTTCTTAATTAAATTTTGCTCCCTCATAATCGAGCATTTACCCAGGTGAAAATTATCTAGTTTCGTCTAGGTTCGCTGCTTATAATTGAGATTCCCAGTTTAATAAGCCAGGACCCTTGATGAAACTGGTTAATTTTCTACTACGATAATTTCCAAACTTTATACCCCGAAAATTGAAACAAACACGAGCAATGTCCTACACCTCTCCCAAACTAAATTAAAATAACAAAGGCGAGAAAAAAGCAGAAAGCCGATACGGCATTTGTTTTCACTATCAGGCTAGATAAACGAAGGGAGGGCAGCGGCAATTTCCATCAACAGGTTGGCATCGGGAGATGGATGTTCAGTAGCGCCGACGTGACGCCGCGAGGCCCGCGTCAACGCAACGCCAGTAGTAACAGCCGTGTATGTGCCACCAAGCGACGAAGACGACGACGACAACGCCTGTTTAAATACGCCCAGACCGTTTCCGCAGCACCTATCTCGATCGATCTCGTTATAGGGCTTTGTTTGCTCGGGGGCTCGTGTCTGTTCCTCATGACTGCGCCGGGGGCTTTCTTCGTGCTCGGCTGTTTTGCCTGTTGGATTGCTTTTGCGTTGAAAATAGCTCGGAGGTCTTGTTTGGAGAGCGAAACATGGGGCATTAGTTTGTATGGATTTATTGTTGTTACGAGGACTCGGACAAATCATAATTGGTCATGTCAGTGTAATATAGGTGCATTGTAATGAATGGAATTTTACTACTGAATTTGGCATATTATATCAATCTAAAATCGATGATAACAAAATAAATTTTAATTATTTTGAAGATTTGTAATTTTCATTTTTTGTTTTTCGATATTATCGTTTGGGAACGTATGAGACCAACATCATCGTTTTAACTCGTTTAAAAATGAATTTTATAAAACTATATATGGATTTGTCCCATTTAAAGCAATGTAAAAAGTCTAACCATACTCGGGTATTTGTGCTTATTTTTACGAATTTTTGTCCGCGTTTTCCTCTACTTTCCCACCACTTAGGGGGTCAATTATTTTTCTAAAATTCATGTTTTGACAAGCTCTAAACAATGGTATTACTTTTATACCCCCTTCAACGGCTTAATTATTAAAAAACTGTGGCGATCATTCTTTGATATTGTGGTTTATCAGTGATTCTATTACTTAAGGAGGTAATCGTAGGTATATGTCATAAAAAACAAACATTTTTTACTACAATTTAATCTCACATAATGATATAAAAGTCAATATATTATAAAATAACGGGTTTTTGTCAAACTAAAAAAAAATAATTTATCGAAATTCCGTTATTGTAAACTTCGTTATCGTATATTAGTTATCATTATATTAACATATACATATATTGTTTTGCGGCGTGTTTAGCTCAACTATTCAGCGAAAAGTTTTTCAGAAAAAACTTTATTCAGTGAAAAGTCTTTTCAGCGAAAAGTCTTTTCAGCGAAAAAGATCTAGACCTGTCAGTTCCGCCCCGCGTTGAAAATATGATTTTCAATATGAAATCTAATGCTCTTTCTACTCCTAGACTTTAAGTTCTTCTAGCTTTAACTTTCAATACTGAATATTATTAATATTGGAACAACTAGGCTAATTTAAAATCACGCAATAAATAGAGAATATTTTTCTCTATTTTTTAAATCTTAAATGATTTTCTTTTAGATAATCAGAACAAAAGTTATTTGATATCAAACGTTAATGCGAGACTAACTTAGAATCTAAATGTAGAAAGGGCATTATACCACGTGTAAAAAAGCGAATATGCCAAATCTCCACATACACGTTGCAAATTGTAAGGTTCATTATGCATCTTTTCATTAGTTTTAAAACCAAATTCAGCTAACTACTATTAAAATCGGATACATACTTTTTGTCCACTGATTTGAACTAAAATGTTAATAATAGCATTGATCTATTAGAAAAACGTGCTATTTGACTTTTCAGAAGTATCTAACGGCGAATTTTCAAAGTATACATCCAGAGTACACAAATACAAATGTCAGCATTGTTAAAGGTTTGAAAAATTGCAATCGCGCACAAGATGACTTTTTAATTTTCTAACGTATAAAAATTTCAATCAGTTTCGCCCTCCTCCCTGTAAATCACTATTTAAATTATGTTTATTAGTCAACAAAATGCGTTTTCTCATAGTATTTGGTGGACATAAGAATTATTATCGAAATGGTACGAGCATTTTTAACCATGAATGTCAGTTCCGTTCCGTGCTAACATTGTATAATATTGTGTACATTTTGATAGGAATACTTTTTAATGTATCCTATTCAAGTATTTTGTTTCAAATGTTATTATGAGTGCTAAAAATCCTCAAACTCTAAGAAAGAGTTAGTTATAAAGAAAAAATTTTTTTTGGTCTAATAAATTTTTGGATACAAACAGCGCGTAGCGCCGGGAACTAGAGTAAAGTTAGGGAGTAAATATGTAGCACTTTTTTCCTTCTTCGACGGTCAACGAGTACGAACTTTACGGTGGGTATGTTAAAAAATCGTATATTGCACGCGTGAATAAAGTGAGCCAGCGATTGCCAGCGTGTGTGGTGCCTTCGCTCCGCTCGGCCGCCGAACCTCACGCAGGCATTTACTGGCTTACTTTATTCCCTAGGTGCATAATATACTATTAAAGTAACTGGGACAGTTACGACAGAATCACCCATATGAGGAAATTATACTTTCATGATGGTACTTACATTTAACATTGTGTTAGATCTGCTTCTAGTTACATTTAACATTTTGTTAGTTCATTAGCTGTATATATGCTTATCAATAATGGTTGTTTCTGCTTTTTTTCAATTAGCATATATATAGCTAATAATATGACAAAATGTTAATTGTGATTCAACTATCATGAAAGTAGAAGAAAAGATCTTCAATTTATAAAATAATCGTTAAAAACGACGGCTCGGGCTGAAAGTTATAAGCATTTGAAAATAGGGAAAAATTGCTTGATTAGGAGAGAACGGGGTATTACCGGTCACCTAAGCAAAAGTGCTTTTAATTTCTATTTTCAAATTGTGTTTTATTAATTTCAAATAATTATTATGTTAGTTCAAACCATTGACTTTAAAAATTTATTATTTGTTTAATATAAAAATGTAAGATATCGAAGCTATTAGGCGAAATAAAAAGAGGCATTTTGACTGGATTTACTCCACATCAAAGGGTAATACCGGTCAGCCTTGGTACAATTCCGGTCACTATTAAAAAGTTACTTTTATAGGTAAAATATTTCCTTAAATCAAATATATGAACCTTCATATCATCAGTCGCATTATTATTCGCACTTCTTTTTATTATTAAAAGGTACCGGGGTACTTATTGTTAGTACCTCAGGGACACTTAGTTTTCACCTTTGTATCCCTATCCCCCCGGGTTGGACCTAAGGAGGCTCCACGAAACCCACAGCTTTGCAATAAGCTAATAGGTTATTCGTGTTTACTTCCTTGAAAGTCTCGGGATCCAATATCCCATTCTTAAGCCATCTCTGTCGATGTCTGGCTAGGTTGGGGCATTTGCAGAGGAAATGGCTGGGAGTCTCCTCTTCTTTGTTGCACCATCTACACAGGTTGCTTGTTCCCTGTGTGTTGTATAAATAGCACCGCAGGTCGCAGTGTCCAGTTAACAGGCCTAGTACGATGCGTGCCCTCCGTTTATCCAATCTGATGATTTCTTTTCCCCACTCGGTGATGTGCTCCCCCAGTAGTTCTTTGGACCATCTATATCCTATGGAGTTTTTCCATATACTCCATCCTTCTTTTACTAATTTTTTCTTGATCGCGTCATAGCCTTCCTCGTATGGTACTCCTACCTCCCTTTCTGGCTGTACGCTTTTATTTGCTGCTTGCCTTGCAAGCTGTTCTGCTCTTTCGTTCCCTTTTATTCCTGAGTGTCCAGGAATCCAGGTGATGCAGACCCTATTTACTCTGGCCAGTTCGTTTAGGGTGTTTTTCGTATCTCTGACCAAGACTGACGTGGTGCTAGGTTTCCCCAGAGCTAAGATAGCTGCTTGGCTGTCGGTGCAGATTTGGATGATTGCACCAAGTTTCTCGCACAGGTCTCTATGGCTGTTAGTTCCGCTTGTAGTACCGTGTTGTGTCGTCCCAGGCTGTGAACTGTATCCTTCCGTCGCTTGGGACCACAGATTCGAAATCCCGTACCTTTATCCATTTTAGATCCATCTGTGAACCAAATGTCTCCATGTCCAAAGTTTTGGTTATTCCACTCCTCTCTATTCGGTATTTTCGTTTTGTAACGCTGCTCGAATTGGAAGGTTTTATTAATTCTATCCTGAGGCTTTCCAAATATTTATTCGCCCAGCATTTCTACAAACAGTTCTCCGCTTGTATTTAGCCCCCAATACGTCCCCTCCATACCCAAGGTTCCTGTATTAATGTTATTATGGCTGTGTTTATATGCACCTTTGCCATGCTCCTTGCTAAAACTGCAGAGGCGCTTTTGCTATGGTGCAATTTAATCTGAGAGAAGCGTATCTTGGTGGCCGCAATAATTTCTTTACCGCCTGAGGCTGCGCTTTCTCTTGAGACTTCGTCACTTTCCCGTCGGCGGTACTCTCGCGGTTCAGTGGCTTAAAGGTCACTGAACCGATGCCCGCCGTGAGTCTGTAACTCAGACTCTTCAGTGTAGCAGCCGATAGTTCATCTAGGCCCAGAGTCAGATAGCCTTCCAGCGTCTGCTTCAGGACCGCCCATCTGGACGTGTCCACTCCCCCATTCTGCCGCCGGACCAGCTTCAGGAAGTCCGGTGCAGTTTTAACCCTTTCGGGGAGTCGAGTCATCACCTTGGTGATCCTGAGCTCCTCCGCCCTTACCACTCTGGCCTTCAGGTTCGAGTCCCCTAGGTCCAGTTTCTCTGCTTTCCCTTCTATCCAGGTCGCTGTTTCTTTGTCCTCGTAAACGAAGACAAGGGTACCTTTCCTGGGGAAAGTTTCCTTGAATTAGGGTACAAAGTCCCCCTCTTTCATCTTCAGGACTTGGTTAACAACCGCCTCGTTGAACTTTCCTATAACGTCAGCAGGCATCTCCCTTCCAAGGTACTCCCCACAAGTGAAGGTGACCCTCGGCAGGTTTGATGCCGCCGCCGCGAAGCTCCCTCTCTCCTTTGGTCACTTAAGCAGTTTCGAAGCCTGCTCCGGCGCCTCAGGCTCGAAGATGCCATCCTCTTGCCCCCCGAGGTTCATGGGGCCCTCTTCTTTTCCCTTTTCCTCCGCCGCCTGTTTGACCCGAATAAGGGCAAGGGTCGGCCCTCCTCTATCGCCCGTTGCTTTAGGACTTTCCTCCTTTGAGCCCCACTCAGATGTCGGTTCAAGACCGTCTCTTTCTGTGGTTTCTCTGCAGCTACCTCCGTTGCCGGAGTTCCCTGGAGGGTTTACTCCGAGTTGACTGCGATCGGTTCTTGAGTTAGATCTACCTCCATCTCGTTCACCATTTCTTTTGCTTGTTTCTTTTCCATTTAAATCCCACGAGAAGTGCAGAATTAAATGGTCCGCCCGACAGGAGCCGCTCTGCCGGGCAAGGCTTATAATACAACGGGATTCAGTCCGGTGTCCCGAAGGAACCGTTAGCGACACAGCTCCCCCTGTGCCATGCATCCCTGGGCACGGTATCTCACACCTTGGATTGGGTGGTAATTTACCCATTGTGGTCTACCACACCGCAATGGAGAGTTGTTCCTTTGTCGCTAAAGCGAGTCGTTACCCTCGCCCTCCCATCAAGGACGGGCAGGTAAAATGTCCGGGGATCCAGCAATACCCGTTTTGGCTAGGCTCCTTCACCCTTCATTTGCACTCCATTCGTACACCTTTCATGGAAAGCCCGTTTATAGGGAAACTTCCCTCATTCACTCCAAGTCTTCAACCAGGCGTACGGTTGTCTTACCGCCTACCCAGCTGGATCCTTGATTTCCATTCAGACGGTCATTCACCCCTTAAGGTCTGACTCACTTAAGCTTAAGCCTCCTCACCAACTTCACGGTCTCACAACTCCTAGAGGAGGATTATTCGCACTTACACAGTGAAATATTTAACACATAACCATTGTTCAATCAAAAAGACTTAAGCAAAGTTGCCCTACCTGAGATCGCAGCGGAACATATTCTTAGCCTCTCTTTCGGGCGTCATATAAATAACATTGTGACCGGTATTACCCCAATTCTGCTTAGTAATTTAAATTGAAACAACAAAAAACAATAGGTTTATACTCTTTTTCTTCACTACATCGTATTCTTAGATTCTTCAAATTAATAAAGTTGCATAAAATAACTGCATAAAGTAACAAATAATATGCATAATAGCTTATTTTATAGACCAGATTTCTTATAAGAAATGTAGACCTAAACTTTAATTGTGTATCATTCCTTAATAATACTGAATAGAAGGTTATTTGAATAATAGATTAATTGCATTTTATGTTGCGTTTGATATACTATTCGAATTATTACCTAAAAATGTTTAGATTATTGAAAATCAGAGTAGCCGGAATTAGCCAGTGACCGGAATTACCTCGTTCTCCCCTACACGGAGAGAAAAACTCGGCTATATCTGCCGGAGACCCCGGCACTTACAGCCTTAGTGGCTCAAGCAGTAGAATGACATGATCACCAAGTAGTGTCGGCTATGGAACAAAGCAGTTATAGCTTTGCGATTCAGAAACGGGTTACTGTTAATATACTAAGTTTTGCAAATTTCTCATAGACTCTTATGATGAAAATCAATAATTTACGTTGGAAATTCAGACATATTAACCATTAATCTTTGCAAAATATAAGTTAATAGGTACGGAATCCGAATATTCGAAAAGCTAACCTCAAATATCTGTCATTTCGGCTACTCGTGTTTGGGGAGCGAGTCAAGCTAAAACTGCTTTGTTCTACAGCAGCGCTGGCGGTGTGATCCTAACGCTGATTTGACTTACCACAACAACGCTAATACGACGGAGTTTTTCTCTCCGTGTATATAAACAATTGCAATTTCTATGATTTTTCACTACTTTCAAATATAGATAACTTTTTTACCTGAGCATTCATTTTGAACGATTTTTTTTAAATTGAAGCTCTTTTCTTGTACTTTGATTCTATCTATATGATTTTTTCCTCGTGCTCCCTACATATTGAATATATACCGTTGAACAATAGCTACTTTTTGTTAATTTTCTCCATGTTAAATTTCAATAAATGAATTTGGGTAGCCGATAAAGCAGTGGGCCGAGACCGAATTCGTGGGAACAATATTTTTGTCGTATTCTGCATTCCCTAAAGCACAAGAAAAAAGTTGTCCCAGAGATGTAGCCCTAAATTTTTTTTTTAATTTTTGAATCCTCTAACTGAATGTTTTTTGTGGATTTCCTCATATACATAGTATGCACAGGGTTATTTTGCGCACCACTTTGACTGGTAAGACACGACGCATTCCATTAGAATTTACCTTTCACCAATTTTATGGAGGATTTGATCTGGAAAATATAAAGTTCACAAAAATTCACAGATTCATTATACTAATAATTCATGTATTCAGAAATATAGATAAGAATATATTTAAAATCTAAAATATTCATCTATGTATAAAAAAGATTATAATTTGTTTTTAAACCTATAATTTAAAATCTGAACGCATTGTAGCTTACGAAGGTTGCAAGCGTAGATATATGTCATAATAAACAAACATTTTTTACTACAATTTAATCTCACATAATTATATAAAAGTCAATATATTATGAAATACGGGGTTTTTGTCAAACTAAAAAAAAAAAATTTTATCAAATTTCGTTATTATAAAATTAGATATCGATAAACTTAGACAATAAAAAAGAAAAATTTGACCAAATAGTGGAAACTTTTTTAATTGATATCCGATTTTAATTTTGAAGGTTTTATTTTGTACCTTGAAAGATTTCTGTAGGACTTACCCATATAAACATTAAAAATTATTATACAGCCTATAGTTTATACTTGTACACGCTCAAATGAAATGAAATCATTCAAGGAACAAAATGAGACCTTCAACATTAAAATCGGATAACAAATAGAAAAGTCTCCATTGTTTTGTCAACCTTTTCTTTTTTAAAGTCTAAATTTCGAAAAACCAGCAGGGGAAACCCTACGTCCATTGTACTTCCTTAAGCCCAAGAAATGTATCATGAAAATGTATGTCTACGATAAATATAATTATATATTTATATTAATTACATAAGTTATAATATAATGAAATTGATTGACTGAGGAGGGGCAAGAGGAGGGGGATAAAGGCCAGGAGGGGGAGTTGAGGGAACAGGGTTTTCAAAATAACGTAATTTTTAAAACAATTTTATGTTATTTTGAGGAGGGGCAGTGAGGAGGGGGAGTAGGGGTTGAATGGTAAGCTGTCACATGAACAACTATATAATATAGGGATATATAAATATATATATCATTATTGAAGCCATTTTCACGTCATTTGAAAAGGTAAGTTTTGTGCCTGCTCGAGCAGGTGGTAAAGTAACTTTTCCGTCGCTGGTCGGTAAACGGCGACTTCTTGTCCGTTTTATATGAAAATCGTGCATGTTTTACAAAAAATTATTCTCACTACGATTTCTGACTAAATAAGAATCTTATATATCGATATATATAGGTATGATGGATAAATTCTATGATTGTGATTACTGCTATTCGAACACTTATATTGCTTGTAAACCTTGCTCATGTTTGTATAATTAAAAACATACTTTGTTAAAATTTGTTATAAAAGGATTCTCTGAAAGTATTATTCGTCGTATTGAGTGCGAGTTTTTCAATTTTACATACACTGTAAATAGCATATATAAAAATGTCGTCACAGTGTTAAGTTATACAAATCGTATAAAAAATAAATAACAATGATTGTATAAAATTGTAATGTCATTTTCAATGCTACTGTGAATTTTACGCAATTCATCACTTTACAGTTTTTAAGAAAATGCACTAATGCAACAGAAAAATATAAAATTCAACTGCTGCGTGTTGGAGATAAAGCGACCACTGCGGAGTCGATGATTTTTAGGTACATACATTCCCAGCCTGTGTAAAAGTACAACATTCAGTGTAGTACAATTTAACTTTAGGTATGTAAAATTACATCTTTGACATAAATTTAACTGTAGAAATTGGAAGATCCCTGTACTTAAAATCTTAAAAGTTAAATATAGTTTTAAAAAATAGCTTTAAAAGACATAAATAAAATAGAAAACCCACGCATTTTAAGAATTTATGTCTATCTTTTAATATCTTTAATACACACTTCTGGAAAAAATTATTTTTGATTTGATAATATAGCTACTTTTTGAAAAGTCTTTAAATTCACGTTTATATCTTAAAAAGAACTTGAGAATAGCTTTAAAAGACATAAATCGAAAGGAAATCACGCGCACTTTAAGAGTTTCTATCTATCTTTTACATATCTTTAATACAAAATGCCGAAAAAAATCATTTTCAATTTGATAAAATAGCTACTTTGTGAAAAGTCTTTAAACTCACGTTTATTTCTTTTTTGTCGCAGCGTAACTCTTTTATTCTTTCGCAGATTCTTTATCCTATCATTTCCAACTGATTCTTGGTCCCCTGACTTCTTAAAACTTCTATCCGAACTTTTTTCTGGTGGTAACCGCTCGTTTCCTTGGTTTGTTAATACGATTTACCTAAAAGCACGTGTTATAACAACGGCGGCCATTTTTCCGCCCTTCTCGGCAGTTTATATAAAGATATATAAATGACAGGGATACATATTTTTAGTGCGCAGAATTTTCTTTCGTTTTATGTTTTTTAAGACTATTCTTTAGCTTTTATAAAGAAAAAAACGAGAATTTAAAGAATGTACTCGTATTTCTTCAAATTAATAGCTATTTTAGCAGTCGAAATTAATTTTTTAATACTGTTTATTAAGAAAAATCTATAGAATAGGTGTATGTAAATATTCACAAAATATACGTCAGTTTTATTCGAACTATATCTTTTAAAATAGGACTCTAGGGTTTTTTGGCCAAAATATAACGAAAAAAAATCATATTAACATTAATTTATTTAATGCGAATTTACATGATAAGATTCTATAAGTTGATTAATCAAAAGCTCTCTTTGAGAAAGCATTCTGCTAAAGCAGTTAGTAGTTAGTGGTTATTGTTTTTATGGTTCTACGACAAATTATAGTCTTTATCTTCAACCATTCTTTGTATTTATTGTTTCAGGCAAGATTACGAGGAGCTAGGAAGCCCACGATTTTTCTACTTCATTTCGAACGCTGTGGACATGCGCTCTTATACTCGGAAAATAACTCAATATTTTTACATATAAATAATTTCTTTTGTATAATTGAAATGTAGTGTATCCTAGAAGATTAAAAAAATATAATTAATTATATTTCTTTAAAAAAAGGTTCAAAAATACCTTAAATTTTAGGCGATTACACCAGGATACCCTCTCAAATTAAGGCTCCCTTTTCCTACTTTTGTATATTCTTCGGTGAAAAAGTTTTTACACGATTAGAAGTCGAGTTATTAAGATTTTAATTGTGAACCCGGGTAAAAATGGGTCATATATGATTATATGTGATTATATATAACTGTATATCGAATTATACATAATTATATATGATTATATGTAACTGTATATCGAATTATACATAATTATATATAATCATGTATAGTCATATATAATCGTATATAATTGTATATAATTTCGTATAAATTTTGTCTCTATATAATTGCACTCAAAAATGTATGCAATCCAACTATATTTGAGTATTCATGGTTATTAATGATAATATATAATAATATATGGTAATATATAATGATATATGATAATACATTATAACATACGTTAATATATAGTCATATATGATTATACATCCCTATATATATATTATATATAGGGATTATATACGATTACGTCTAATAGTTTTATAATATATATATAATCCCTATATATATACAATTACATCTAATAGT
The DNA here is from genome assembly GCA_949152435.1 of Gastracanthus pulcherrimus. Classification (NCBI taxonomy): domain Eukaryota; kingdom Metazoa; phylum Arthropoda; class Insecta; order Hymenoptera; family Pteromalidae; genus Gastracanthus; species Gastracanthus pulcherrimus. The sequence goes on from OX424574.1 coordinate 36,077,288, forward strand.
TTTTGCATAACAAGCGTTTAACAAATACATATATCCATATACATACACGTACATCAGAAAATACATACACACATAAAAATATATATCTATACTCATCTACATACACTCTTACACCCATCGAAAAACATGCATACACTCATCCACATTCACGTACACGCACATTAAAAACAGAAATTTGAAAACACATACAGACAGCCCGCACTACCACAATCAAATATCGAAATACTCGGATATATATCAAAACAGTTGTACACACTTCACGTATATGTGCGCACATATATGTATACGAAAAAAATACACATTAAAAGTCATACTCATACGCAGAAGCACACATACATACATACGTATGAATACATACATACCAAGGCACATGAAGATCACACTTAAGGTGTTGTTGAACTCACCCGTTACCGACAATTACGAGGATCCACTTTTTTCATTTGATTTTCAATTTTCAGCAAATATCTTGTTGTATTAAACAAAAACAACAACGCTCCAAAGAGATATTTTCTTAAAATAAAAAATTAATTGAAAAAAGTGGTTCCTGATATTTGTCGGTAAGGGGTAGGGGGGGTGGGGTTAATAACACTATGATTCATTATAAAAGAAATGTAATGTTATAGTATAATGGATTATTGTTTATTATATTTACTTTATAGTTATATATAATCATGTATAATTATGCATTATTATATAGAGACAAAAGTTATATATAATTATATATGACTCACTTTTAACCGGGAATCAACAATTCCATAATAGTAATTCGACTGTAAAAAAGTTTTCTAGATGATGAATTGTGTGCACTTTTTTCCATATTTGATATAGTATCAAGTATATCGAAAAAAATATAATTTCATAGGTGTTCCCCAATATTTTCCTTCATATACATTTTTTATATATAAGGGTTGTATATTATCATAATTAATAATATATGACTATTTCTAAAATTATTTTTGAAGGAGGTTTTTTTTATGTATCATCTTTTGTTAAAATTTGATAATAATAATTTGATTATTAAATTCTATTTTGACTGAACCTACCAAGAATGGAATAAGTTGATGAATCATATGTAAAGAGCTTGTTTTGTGGAATATTTGAAAAACCAGAAATGATGAAACATTTAATTAAAATACATATTGACTATTTAATTCATTTTAATTAAGCACTTTGTATGGGGTAATTTAAAAAGATATATAGTTATATGTTCTTAGTACTACTTTTTATATTCTAGATGATAATCAATACGTTTTATCCTATTTACTTATTATAGCAAACACTAAATATACAAGAATTTTATCATTATTTCATTACATCAAGAAGATTATTAAAATACATCATTTTACTAAATGCATCGTCGTCCTTTCTAAAGAAATTGTAAATTCACAGTAATTCATTAAAATATTAACCTAAACTTACATATTTTTTCAATTTTCTGTACTCACAACTTTTTAGTCTTTAAATAGTCATGTACTGGAGATTTTCAGAATATTTTCAGTATATCTATAAAAAACCGCTGCCAATTAATTGGCAATTATCTTCCTCAACATTTATAAATTATTCCAATATGAAACTCTTTGATCTAATAAAATCATTTTAAATTATTATATCTCTTTCTAATTAATATCTCAAAAACGGTTTGCTTTTTCATCATTGATGGTTTGTCCGAAGATATTTAAATTTAAATATCTTTTTAATTTAAGATATATATATATATATATATATATATATATATATATATATATATATATATATATATATATATATATATATATATATATATATATATATATATATATGATATACTTCTTATTTTCGAAATAAATCAAAAAATATACAGAAAATATGTACATAAAACTTCTTTCTCATAGTCATCGTATTTGTTCGCAAGTAAAATACAGTAAATAATTTTTAATTTCGAATCTTCATTAAAAAGCGAAAAAAGTGAGCCCTGTTTGGTAAAAAATTACCGTTCTCGACCATTCTCGAGATATAATCGATCAAAAAGAAATTTCGAAATATACACAACCTCAAATATCCCGAAATATAAAGGTCGTTGTGATCTGGGAAAGGAACTTGTTCAAGAGATAATAAAAATCTACCGTTTTGGAAAGTTTCAGATCAAATGCTGTCGATTTACTCCAGTGTTCGTAGCTAACTAAAAATCAATTTTTTTTACAAAAAGATTATTTTCTTTTCAAAGAAACAGATGAAGCCTCTTCTCCATAAAATACTTAATAATTATAAAAAAGATCTTAAGCATATCAGAATATACTACGAAAAAATGAATTTTCCTAAAATAAATTTGAAAATTTATAAATTTACATTATGTATAAATGACCGAAAATATAATTTGAATGGAAGTAAAGTGTATTAGGTCATAGTTTGATACGCAAATTTAGTAACTAATAATCTCAAGAAAATCAGTTTCCACGGGATAAAATTAGATGAAAATCAATTACATCTATTAGATTATGTGGAATCGATTATATAAAGTATTAACGGGTTTAGAATTTTAGATTTTGCAATAAAACTTAAAAATGAACTAAATTTGGGGTTTTTTGAAACTATAAAAACCTTCCACATGATAAATGCTGATGAAACTTTGCTAATACTTATATCAATTCAAATATTGTGGATGTAATGCATAACACTTTTTCGGGATCAGGGCTTAACTTTAGAAGTAATCAAAATTATTTAACTATTTTAGATTATTTTAATCGTTTAGAGTCTATTGGAACCGGAATTAGTGGGCTCACACTTCTAAAGTACCTTATAATACAAATTTCGTACATATTTCCAAGAACATTCAAAGCTCCAACGACATACTTGTATAATTAATTATCGACTAAAATATACAGTACTATTCTTATTTGTAACAAAATTATATATAATTGTGGACTTTTTAATGATAGTAAAAATGTTTTCAGCGTATCTCCTTTATTATATATCCAATTTAATTTATTTTAATAGCTAAATATAGCATAAGATTTTGAGGTTAATAAAATTTACTTAATTCATTCATAGCTTTGGGTTTTTGATCATAATCAAGCATGCGTTTCTATCTCATAAATAATTCAAAAAGTTGTAAAGTGAATCTATAAAAAACTTGTTTGTTTTATTTAGGTGTCACAAAATCATTTTCTGATATCAATACATAAGCCTTGCAGATTCTTTTTCTTCTACTCATTGTTTGATTTTATTTATTTACTTATATGTACTAAAAAGATCATAATAAATAAATAAATAAATAAATAAATGGATGGATGGATGGATGGATGGATGGATGGATGGATGGATGGATGGATGGATGGATGGATGGATGGATGGATGGATGGATGGATGGATGGATGGATGGATGGGTGGGTGGGTGGATGGATGGATGGATGGACGGACGGACGGACGGACGGACGGACGGATGGATGGATGGATGGACGGACGGATTAACAATAAATGTATTGTACTGATTACTAATATGTAAAATGAAATTTTTCTGACATAATTCAACAAAAGTCTGGCACATAGTCTGGCTTATAGTCTAGGAGTCTCCTTAACCAGATGTTTGCCAGACTTGTCACAGACTTATTTTTTTACACGGACGGTAGCACTAGATTCCCATAGTGCAGATATAACGTTAAATTAATTATTTGATTTTTCAATCAATACTGTTCATCGTGATATCTTCGGTTCTATTACAACAAAGCATTACTTTCTTCAACAGAAATCATCAACAACACTCTCACGTGCACCATCTCTCGACACCGGTTCACTGTTTATCCATATCTCTCTCTCTTCCCGCATGATACATCTATTTATCTATTTCACTCCGAACGTGTCGCGCGCTCATGCTTGATGTGTTTGGACGCGACGACGACACCCATATACACGGCCTCTTTCACTCGATCATTGTCATTGGGTCGCGCGCGTGTATTATGTAAGTGTCGCACCAGAGTGAAGAGTTTGCGCGAAGCTAAGCATCGGAAGACAAACTGTCGAAAAACAATGTAGGGCGCAGATGGAAAGAAACGAGCGCCACCGCGAGGTTCGGCTTGCGAACAGAAGAAAAGAAAACAAGGGGATCCTTCTGTGCCTAAATAGCTACGTTGATATTTGGCTTGAGCAAGTATAAGGGGCGGTGAAAGTTGTGGGACGAAGAGTGCATGCAATCGATTTGAGTATAGGCTTATGAATGTAGGTGAAGCTTGGAGTAAAGTTTTGACAAAATGTGCTTTAAAGGTCTGCTTAAAGCTTGACAATAATGATTATCGCTGTCAATTATAAAGAATGAAAATGTTATTTGTATATATTTTGTATAGACTAAAGATATATTACTTTTTTGTGGGTGGGGGTAAATTTTTTGAAAAAATAAATTTTGAAATAACAATTTTTTAAGTATAAGGATAATTATTATTTTAATAGAAATTGTCAAGTATTCAATAAAAATAAAAAATTTCATTTTTTCAAAATAATTAATTTTTATACTTTTATTTTTTCTATGTTTTCCCTTTCGTTAAATCTTAAATTCCAAATTTTCATTTTAGGTATTATTTTATTTCCTAATCTGAATTTTCAAAACTTTAACTTTCGTAATATTACCTTTTCCATTTTTTATTTTTCAAAATTTTTACCCCCACCCCTTTTTTGTAAGTTTGAAAAGAATCGCAAGTATGTCATATAATGATAATTACTCTATTCAACCGATCAATTATCTATGTGATCTGAGATAAAAATAATGAGTAATAAAAACTACTTTGAAGTAAATGAAAATGTTCATTATGTAACAGTATTTGAAATGAGCATCTATTATCTACTGTACATTGAGAGTCACTTAGTAAAAAATATGACACAAACTACAAATTATGATTTGAATGATTTGGTAGTACTTTGTACAATGAATGTAAATGTTTTATTAAATTCTGTTTGTTCAATTAGTATTTCAATTGGTATTTTTTTTGTTCAATTGGTATTTCAATTGGTATTTTTTTGTTCAATTGGTATTTCGAACTTGAAACTTTATTAAATTATCAACACAAGAACGACATCCCTCCGTATTCTGTACTAATTAATTTTATCCATGACAATGATTCATATTCCACATCTGCAAGATTTGTCTGAATATCATCCTCCCATCTACGTCTTAGTCTTCTTTTAGACCTTTTGCTTTCTGGTTAACACTTACTCTATGAGCTGCGCGCTCGTTATCCATTTTAATAACTTTGATAATATTTGGTGATTGTTAAAGTTCTTCTAACTTGGAATTGTGTACTATTCTATACTCACCGGTTTCTTCATATTTTTTGGCTACAAATATAGTTAAAAACTTGTTGACTGAGTAAAAATATGCATTTTTTGAGTGTAGTCGTTTTCTAATTTTATCTTACACTTCATTTTCACTTTTTATTTTCTCATAAAAATATTTGATTGATTATTTTTTTTTCATATTAGATAAAGAAACAGTCAAGATATAATATTATTGTTTAATTTGGACAATAGTTTTGGTACTTTAAATTAAATACGTTTGACAAACCCATAGAAGATTATAATCCAAATTTATGCCGAAAATCAGGAGACTTCTTGTAACCTTCAGCCTAATGAGGTCAGTACAGTTCGGACTAGCTATTAATCCTCGTATTAATCTTCAGTTCCAACGATTGACAGTAGTCATACGTACTGAGGAGGAAGCTATAGACCGCGAAGGGTTAAGAATAACGCGTACGACCTCGGGGCTTTCCAGCGTTATTCGGGGGAGGAGGCTCCACCATATACGCCGGGCCGCCGTGGCACGCGATCGTAATTAAATGACGTGCCTGCGGCTATAATAAATTGCTGTCAATTATATTTCGAAGCGAAGTAATAGGTCATCGCGCGACGCGGCGAGACGATTAATCGAACGTTAAGAGCCCCGTGCCTGACTTAAATATTCATTGAGAAATGCGACTAGATACTCGCGCCCACAACTTCGAGCAAATATACGAGTATTACAGGCAAATTATTGTGTACAAGGTGAAAGACGAAATTTTTTGGAAGTATAATGAGGTCATATTTTTCACAGTCATTAAAATTAATTTCTTATATAAAAGGAAATATTGTCAATTAATGTAAAAATTTAAATTAGTCTTAATGTATGTTTAAACTATAAAGACTAAATTCTGTATTTTTAATTTCTTTTTATTTTTACTTTATAGAACGTTCTATAAGGTCATAAAATAAAGTTTCAGTCATATTTTAGTTAATATTTAACTTTTATAATCAAATTTTTGTTGAAAAACCTTTATTAATTGATTCAGATACAAGTTGCTCCATGCGCATTCATTGTTGTCGTAGGAATCTAAAATTTCTTTTCTGATTTCTTGAAATTAATATAAAAAATTATCTAATTTGTTTATTTTTTAATTTAATTTGTATGATTTATTTGTATGAAATTGCTATATATCTTTCTAATTAATAGCTCAAGAAAGGTGTACTTTTTTATCATTGATGGTTTGTCAAAAAATAATTTTTGACTAAAATTACGGAACGATAGATAATAATCCGTATCTCAGCAATTTCTTCTATGTATCCATAAGGTATCTAAACTTGCATTATTGACAAAATAGAACACTTCTTACTGTATTTTTGCATGTATTAACGTAAACTATTTTTAATTTTTTACCCTAAACATCCATTTTGAATAAAAAAAATAATTTTTTGACTTTTGAAATCTACTAATCCTATGCAAAATTTACTTTTAAACAACTTTATCAGAGTTATATTCTTTTGTTGATAAAATACATATTTAGCGAATTATTTTAAATACAGTAAAGAAGAGCTGCAATTGGGTCACTTTTTGCGTAAAAACCCGCACACGGAGAGAAATAAAAAGTCGAATCCACTGAATCGCACGTTGATTCTACGCCAAACAAAAGTCTATCTTAGTAGTCACGTCATAAGCTGCAACAGCTTAAGTAGCTACTCCTCTTTTTCTTAATTTGAAATTTTGGATTTCAAGGTTAAGTAAATTTAGCTTCCAGAAAAAAATTAGCATCTGTTGTAAAAAAAGGAGCTACTCCTTTTTTTAAAGGAGTTTCAACCTTTTCTTTGAGAGGGTATATTGGCATGCCTGAAAAAGCCATTCTTTTATTTTATTCCTCTCCGTGTACTTCCGTACCAGATCCTTTGTAACCAGTTTAGGAGCGTATTCTACATGTCAAAAGCTATCATTAGACTCCTTGGCGACCTTTGCCTGTTGTAGTCATCCTAACTCATGTTTTACTCTCCCTGACGTCCCGACTACTACTAGAGTGTTTAGGTCCACCAAAGCATGTAGTATATCATCTGGATGCTACCCAATGTTTAGGGGTCTAAGCACTCTTACGGCTTATTTTCGAAAATGTACTTTACGTCCACTCATTGGGAAGCATTTTATACACTTTATACTTTACCCTCTGTCCATTGACCCTCTGTCCATCGACCCTCTATCAATTTACCGTCTGTCCATTAAACCTCTGTCCATTAACCCTCTGTCCCTTGCCCAATTGCAGTTGACCCTCTGTCCATTGACCCTATGTCCCTTGTGAAATTTCCGTTGACCCTCTATCCATTGGCCCTCTGTCCATTGACCATCTGTCCATTGTTCAATAGCTGTTGACCCTCTGTCCATCGACCCTCTGTCCATTGACCCTCTATCCATTGATCCTCTGTCCGTTGAGGGCATACCCGCTGGATACATTTTTGCCCGCTAATCTTTTTTTCACCCGCCGGGCGGAAAACAGCCACTTTAGTCTCGTTATGCAGGCATGAAAAAACGCATTTTCCAGCATGTGTGTCAAAAGAAACGATCATAATACGTCACTTTCTATCCTCTTTTCAGGTCAATAAAGTGGCCATTATAGTTAAGCCGGAAACAAAATAGTATATTATTTACAAAGGGTGAAAAGTGGGCCTTCTTTGACCGAGTGTGAGTTTATAGTACGAGTCGTAGGGCTAGCACGAGCCGGTGACGAGAACTGCAAACACACGTGGTCAAAAAGGCCCTTTTGCCCGTGGTAGACACTATATTTTTTGTAACGCATGTATTGATTTTCATAAACCAAGTTTAGGCCAGTTTTATTCTCATTTTTATTGGCGGAACCAGCGGGCGTAAAGTAAAATGAGCAGTGGGCGCAGAGTACTTCCTTTACCGTCAACTGGTCGGAAAACGGTCACTTTAAGCCCGGTTTCGAGGGCGAAAAAACGTGAAAATCGTTCATGTGTCACAAAAAATATTAATCGCCACATAAAAAAGATTCTTCAACTCACAAGAGAAAGCACACCCTCCGGGAAACGAATTTTGGTCGGCGAATGACTTTGGGAGAAGGATTCTGATATTCAAAAATGAAGCCCAGCATCCGTAATTCATTCTAATAGGTCCTTGTTATCGAGATACTCGTATGATGTAATTTACTGGAAGTATGCGTTATTTTAATGAAAAAAGTTACCTCTTCTACTAACTATAACTTTACAAGTTTTTATTATATTGATAAATGATGATAATAAAATATCCGAGAAATGAGCTTTAATTTAAGTTCTGTTACATATAAAAATATTAACCTGATCAAAAGTTATTAACAATTGAAGATGGTCACTGAAAATACATGGAAAATCAACGAATTTAAAAGAGTTAAATTTCTTTGAATATTCATGCAATTTCGGTCACCATTTTCAATTGTAAATAACTTTTTATCAGATTAATATTTTTAAACGTAACAGAGTTTAAATTAAAGGTCTTTTTGCCTACTTCTTATTATATTTTGAGTCATTTATGCATAATAAAAATTTGTAGAGTTATGGTTAGAAGAAGAGGAACCTTTTTTCATTAAATAACGAATATTTCGAGTAAATTACCTCATATCTCGACAACAAGGGCCCATTAGAATAAATTACGGGTACTAGGCCTTATTTTTGGTACCAGAAAACATCTTCCAAAGTCTGACTGAATTTCATTTCCCGAAGGGTGTGCACTTTCCTTGTCAGGCTGGCCTCCTTGATATCCTGGATTGAATCTTCGAAATGAACGTAAAAGTTTAAGGCCACTAGATTTTTTTCTTTATAACTATTACATTTTCAGGATTAACCCAGGCTCGGTTTCTTAAATTGAATGTGCATGACAGATAAGATTTATTAAAATTCTATAATTTATTAATTTATGATTCTATGTGGACTCAAACGATTTTATTAATAATAAGCTGTTTTAAACTAAACAGTTGAAACTTTATGTATTCTATAGTTAAATTATAAGAAAGACTTTACTTCGAACTTTTAATTTAGAATTTCTTTTTATACAGTACTATTATTATTTATTTTTAGATAGTTCCCGAACCTCAAGATATTTTAGACTTTTTCTAATATGGGGCCTCGCATAGCATATCGCATAGAACTTATTGTCACTGGATGAAGAACTTCTGTTTTTTCTGCAGAGGAAAAAGGTTTTTTATCGATACAGTTTGCCGTGTAAATGTTTGTCTAGGCCGTAGTCGTTTTGGGAATTGGCGCTAATGATGCAATGAAAAATTTAAATCGACTTGTTGCATGGTTATCAAGATGATTATCGAGCTTTTTTTGCATAAATTTACCTAATGGTATAACTTGTAATCGTTAACATACTCGACAATTCTTGGAAGTCAGTTGACTAAACTAAACTTTAATTGAGATTATATTGAGTAATTAACGGTTGATTAAAATGTCGAAATATCGAGAATTTTAATTATTTAAATTGAAAAATTTCTCCTAAATTTTATTGAATGTTTAATAATAGATCGCAAAGTTTAATAAGGAAATGTTATATCATTTAATGATTATTATATTACGTGTTAAAAGAGAAATTAATAGTTAAAAAAGTAATTAATTATTTGAATCTACGTAATATTATACTAATGAAAGACTGTAGGCTTAAAATAACATTATTACCTTTTGATATAATATAAAGCAATTGACATTTCTAATACTCTTTGCTATTGAAAAATATTTTATCGAGTAAGAAATAACTCAAATTTTTCTCATGCTTATATAATCTTGTAAAATATAACCAGAAAAAATCTTCGAACATTCATATTCTTTTTTTTATACCGTGCAGCCACATTTTATGAATAGAGTACACGCTCGTAACTTATGAAAACGATGATATCAATTTTGGCATCAAGTATAGGTCACCGGGATTCACAAAAAATGGGAAAGAAGCACCAAAAGCAGCGAGAACCTCTATATATATGTATATATATATATCTCTCTCTCTCACTCTCTTGAACTTGTCGATATTTAAATAAATGAGAGTTTCGTCTTGGCGTGAGCATGTATGTCGACCTACTCTACTAAGATCCGCGCGTTGTATTATACGTGTATGATACGCACGATAGCCCAGGCGTGCGAATATTTACACTAGTCGATTAATCATCGGCTGCGGTCGAGGGGGACGGAAGTTACGACTGGTTCTCGCGAGCGACACTCGCCCAAGTATAGAGTGTCAATCACCTTCGCGCGGTCCGTGCCGGAAGACACACGAGATTAGAGTGAATAAGCGAGTTAGAAAGTTTGAGTATAAGTGAGAGAGTCGGAGAAGGAAGGACTGGAGGAAGGTGGCGCAGGATCGAATATTTTCGATATGCCAAGGTACGACCGCTAATGGTGATGACTGTGGAAAAGGTCATTACTCCTTTTCTCTTCTAATTACTTTTTTTCTCGGAACCGGACTATTTTTTATTCGTTCTTTGACCAGCGTTTCCCCGGATAATGGTTATAATTCATCGATTTCAAACGGTGAATCAATTACTAATAGACAGCTTTGCTTTTCGGCAACGGCACGTACAATAAATTTTATTCTTCTGGTAGCTAGAATTTCGGTAATATGAGAGTTAAAAGAATGCCTCATTGAAACCCTTATTTATTTAAGGAGGTTCAGGGGTTACGAAACCACCATTTTATTTTTGTCTTTCTTTCTATTTTGTTAAAATTTGTTAGTGTGAATCATTATATATCTTATACTAGTATACCTTATGTACATGAAACAAATTTTTAATCTTTTTTGTTCTCCATCCAATCTTAATGATCGGAGTCTTATTTTGCTACAAAAAAGCTTATTGTTTATAACTAAATACGTAATGTAGTTAAACAATTAGCTTTTCTGTAGCACCTATAAATTATTCTGAAATTTTCTTTCGGTCGATCTATGAAACAACATTTAAAGAACAAAATAAGACGCAGATCATTAATGATTTTTTTTCAATTGACAATAATCGTGTTTGCAACATCACAATTATTGATTAAAAGAAATTTGTATGTACATGAGGTATACCTCATGCCAGAATGAAGATTTACAATGATTGACACTAACAAGTTTTAACAAAATAGAATGAAAAATGAAAATAAATTGGTCGTATTGTAACATCTAAACCTCCTTAAGAGGTAAACCACTCTAGATATACCTATTTTTGACAATTTTTTGTGGGTAAATAATAAGCAAATAAAAAATTCGTTTAAAGAACTTTATTGTACAATTAATGAAGTGTAAAAATAAATTATTTTTTTTCAAAATGGCGGCCACGGGAGCCCGTAGTAGGCCGTTACTTTTCTGTTGACGCTCAAACGGGAGGACAGTTTTTTTGTACATGATGAACCCTAGAAAAAAAAACAAAGTTTTTCTTAAAGTACATATTAGTAAGCGTGGTAGTACGTAGAGATTTTTTTAAATCAAATTTTAAAAATGGTGCACAATTAAAAAAAAATTTTTTTTGTCAAAATCGAAACTTTTTTCTAATGTGCACCATTTTTTTAAACGACTTTTTCATTTTGCTTATTATTTAACCACAAAAAATCGTCAAAAATAGGTGAACCTTGAGTGGTGTTACCCATTAAGTAGATTTAAAAAGCTTTTTAATAAAGAGTATTGAAATACATAAATATAAAGATACATTAGTATAATAATTTGTTTATAAAGAATAAAGTGAATTTTTTTTATTCTCAATTCTCGTTTATCTCTTATTTTAAAAATTTTCCTTCACTTCCCCAAAAAAAATTTTTCTTCATTTTCATATTTTGACAAGCTCTGTTAGTGTAGTACGATCCTCTTCGTTTCCCTGCTTACTACGCATCCGTGCAGGGCATTCTCCTTTTGTACAAAAATTGTTTAAATGACTTCCTTATAAGAAAATTATTTAAACATTTTTGTTGCTTCCTAAGTGCCAATGCATTGTTCGCGGTTTTCATTATATGTTATTTTCGTCAATATGCCACATCACTCAGCTAATTTTTTGATAGGTTTAAGAGTTTATTTGAGTCGAATAAACACGTAAATACAATTTAATATATTTTATATTTTTATATAATTAATTAAAATCAGTAAATTGGATTAATGATATTGTTATTGATATATAGTAGTGAATTCATATTATTATTTCGCTACGTTTTTTACATTTAAATAATGTCGGTAATGTAACATCAATGTATATCCCTGGCAGAAGTACGCGATGGTCTTTACGAATAGTAGTACGTTTCAAAATGCTACGAAGACTAGCACTTTCCGCACTTACCCCGAAAACTAACACTTTTTATAATTTTCCACGAAGACTAGCACTACTCATGAGTTTTCCACAGGCTAACACTTTACATGATTTCCCCATGAATACTAGTGTTATGAGTTCATAATTCTCGTACTTGATAGTAAAAAAGCGGATACATTTTTATACTCGCGGTTTGACTCAATCCCGGGACTTCACAAACTGAAAGCAGGAACTTTATCCACTACGCCACGGCCGCACTGGTTATTTTCTTGCGCTTTAGTCTTCATATGGCCTCGAGTTGCATTTTAGCTGACTAGGCATACATTACACGTCATACGTGACACTATAGCACTATAATTCGTATAGAATATATCAATTTGAGTGGTGCTGATAAACTCTCGTCGGGTCGGTTCGGTTTTTTTAAATCGAGTTCAGGTCGAGTATTAGACTCTTTTGGTACTCGAAAAACGATCGGTTTATCAAAGAAAATCGGGCTGCCCAAATAAATAATAGTGGCCCGAAAAAGTTGCAAAGCGTGCTAATCTTCGTGGGAAACTAATAAAAGGTTAACGTATACATTATTTTTTTAAATGTTGATGTGACCATGATGCAGATAATGATTCAGCACTTTTGAATATATTTTTTTATAAATATTTAGCTGCGAGTAATAATAAATAAATAAGAAAAGGATTTTTGGTTAAAGTCAAAAGTTAATGAAATAACTACTCTGTTATCATTTTGTATTTCCCTTTCTGTTTTACGGCATTTACGTGGTCCTTTTTATGTTTACATTTTTTTATGAACGCTAAAACGTAGTAACTATATCTCAAATCAAAGTAGTAAAAAAGCCGTATAGATATAGAATTATAAGGAATACAAATCGCGAAATTATGCAATAGGTATATCAATTAAGACGATTTGACATTTTTTGCTCGATTCTCACGACACGAGCCGCATGGCGTAAACACATGCAGCGATTTACGAGAGATCGCTGAATCTCGCGCGTTTATCCATTAACTTCCAGCGATCGAATTTATTGACACGTTCGGAATGTAATTATATCGAAGTGACTGAACAAGCCATCGAATAATGCTAGTAGTAGCAGTCCCGTTTACCGGCTCCTCTCCATAATTTGATGATCGTAAATTGGTTCGCGACGACAAGTATACGTGCACGGAGAATCTCATTAGGAATTCGATGTGGCGAGAGCAAAAAGCCTGAAAATCAAGAATTTAATGTTTCTCATCAGCTATATATCTGAGTTTTCTCCGTGTGAAAGAGTAAGACGGAGTTCATATGTTTACCCTGTACGCACATATAATACTTATTATGTACTGAAAATACTCTGCCCATAGGGGAGGATGGGGTATTGCCGGTCACCTAAGCAAACGTGCTTATTATTTCCACTTTCAAATTGTTTTTTTAACTTTAAATAATTATTATGTTAATTCAAACCATTGACTTTAAATATTTTTTATTGGTTTACTATCATAATTTAAGATATCGAAGCTATAAGTCGAAATAAAAAAAAAGAATTTTGACCGGATTTACTCTAGATCAAAGGGTAATGCCGGTCAGCCTGGGTACAATTCCGATCACTATTAGAAAGTTACTTTTATAGGTGAAAAGTTTCTTTAAATCAATTATATGAACTTTCATATGATCCGTTGCATTATTATTCGCACTTACACAGTGAAATATGTAATAACATAACCACTGTTCAATTGAAAACACTTAAGCAAAGTTACCCTAACTGAGAGCGCAGCGCAACGTTTTTTTAGCCTCACTTTCGAGAGCGTCATATAAATAACATTGTGACCGGGATAACCGCCATTCTGCTTAGTAATTTAAATTGAAATGACAAAAAAGTAATAGGTTTCTACTCTTTTTTCTTCACTACTTCGTATTCTTAGAATGTTCAAATTAATAAGTTAATAATTAATAATTTCTTCACTACATCGTATTCTTAGAATGTTCAAGTGTGTGTGTGTGTGTGTGTGTGTGTGTGAATGTAAATCAACATCACTTTGAATATACGCGGTGAAAATTAATGTTTCGGAGCTCATTTTCTGTTGTATTTTTTTTAAGGATGGCGGCTCAAAAATATTTTCTTTTGTTTTTTGATCCATTTTTGTTGCTTTAGCGGTTTTTCGATTTTTGAGATTTATTTTTCGGGTTTTTTAATACCTTAGAAATAATATCATCGATTGAATGATAATGTATTTGAAAGAGCATAAAATTACCTATTTTTTCCGAATCGAAATTTTGAATAAGCTATTTCCCTTGTTTTGTCAATCACGAAATCGTAATTTTTTTCAAACGGTTATATCTCTAAAATATAAGAAGGAAAGTTTTTGAAAAAAATCTAGATGATTAGGAATATGGACTTTAATTTTTTAGGCTGCATCTTTTTCTTTTGAAGAGAAAAAAATCCTTTTGTAAAGTAAATTGATTTTTAGTCAGTTACGAATACTGGGGTAAATCGGCAGCATTTGATCTGAAACTTTATAAAACGGTAGTTTTTTGCTATCTCTTGAACAAGTTCTTTGCATAGATCACAACGACCTTTATATTTCGAGATATTTGAGGTTATGTAATTTTTGACATTTTTTTATCGGTTATATCATTAGAATGGCACGGCCATTTTACACCAAAGATGGCTCATTTTATCGTTTTTAAAGAAGATTCGAAATTAAAAAGAAATTTAATGATTTATCGACTAATTCTTTTTAAATGTCTTTTTGTATTTTACGATTCTTTGAAATCGATAAGGTAAATTATTTTTGTAGGGTATGCAGTCTCTTGGCATAGCAAAGGTCTCATAGTTATTTTTTCATACCTTTATCTTATTCTACCTAATCACATCCCGCATTTGTCCAGGGTTATGCATGTGGAGTTGGAAAGATTTGTATCAGGATGAAATCTGCTTTGGGATGGTCGGTGTATTTGTATTAGTCACGCGGTTCCCTGGCGGTCACCCATCCAAGCACTAGCCGCGCTTAACAATGCTTAACTTTGCCGATCGGCTGAGGTGTGGCTCTGCCACTCTGCTATAGCGTAGGTGCAAGTGTATAAATGCACATACCTATAGTTTTGTAATATTAGTAAAAAAATATCTTTAGACAAACCATTAATGATAAAAAAACAGACCTTCTTTGAGATATTAATTAGAAAGAAATATATTAATTTAAAATTAATTTATTAAATCAAAGAATTTCATATTAGAACAATTTATATATATTTGAAGCTAAGTGCCAATGAATAGAAAGTTTTTTCATTTTTATGATATTTTTGTATTAAGTGCACCTTTTGAAAATTCTTTAATTCACGATTGTTTATTTAAAAATAGCTTAAGAATAAATTTATAACTTATAATTTTGTAGGGATATGGTACTGATAAGGTGAATAAAAATGTTTAACTATATTTAAATTTTCACTATTTACCGACGCTTTGGCAGTACGCTGAGTTAGTAGAGGTAGTACGCGCTTCGCGCAGCGGCTTCACCGCGCGCAGCAAGCGCATCCTGCGCCAGTTCGGATTGTGACTTTAAGTGATTAAGTTAAAAAGAGAGGACGTGGTGAGCAAGTTCATATACAATTAAAGAAACGGCAATTCGGCCACCGAGAAATTTTTTCAAAAAGCCCTATTGGCTGTGGCGCAGAGGCGAAAGAACAAGAGGTCTACTTTGCTGAGACGCTGAGGCAGGAAGCGAGAGGCACGCTGAGACTTTTCAATTTTCGACAGGAAATTTCGACAGGATTTTCGACAGGACAGGAATCAAGTTGTCGAGCTTCAAGAAGAAGATGGCTGCGTGTACTCTCGTCGTCATTTTTGGAACTTTTCTCCTGTAAGTCGTTGTTTAATAATAAATTTTTGTCCTCCGAGGGGTAAATTGCGCCTGGAAACTTGCATGCACACAATATTATCGGTGCGGCAGATAACCTATTGTGCGTCTCAATTTTTGAAATTCTATTAAGTAAAGGCTAAAACTTTAATTACTTTGTGGTAATCATTTTCTACTAATCGGAAGCATTAAATCATTTTTTGTTGTTGTTGTTGCTAAATTCTTGTTTTTATCATATCAATTGATATATGGCCGGTTATAAATTTTAAATTTTAGCCTTTATACCAAAATGTCGTTGAGAAATTTATTCAGTTTAAGCAGTGAGCAAAGCAAGCGTCAACTTCACGCGAGCAACTCGAGCTTGCACGACGATACGAGCTTCTTAGAGATATCTGACCATCTATTACAAAAGGTCTTTGCGCATCTAACCCCAGAACTTAAGAAAGCCAAAATAAAAAATGGTGCCATAATTAAAATTGTCAACCTTGACAAGTTGAAAAGGGCCTCAGCCGTGAAGGACCCACCCCTACATTTGAACATGCAAATCTAGGAGCGTGGCAGAGAGCGAGGTTAGACCTTTTCTTTTTTTATAATTTTTCTTTTGGCGATCCCACGAACGCATCAATTTTTGATACGTCGGACATCGCGTGAGATAGTTATAAAACACTACAAGGACAGTACTGTTGAGTAATCTAACAATCCAGCTGAAATTAGTAACTCATTCGGCCCCTCTCCAGGCAAAAAATTTATTAATTTTCGACACAAAAGAAAATTAATTATCTTCAATCAGAATTTCAAAACAGTATAAATTGTACGCAAGAAGAAGTAAGTGAAATTTAATCTCTATAGGCAAAGCAATTTATAATTTTCGCCACAAAAGAAAATCAATTATAATTAATTAGAGTTTTAAAAACAGTACAGATTTTACGCAAAAAGAATACAAATGGAATTTAGTCATTTGGTCCAGCAAGGTCAATTTAACGTAAACAAGTCAAAATTGTCAAGCACAAGGAGTAGTTTTAGAAGAATATATATTGTAACTTACGCTAGTTAAGTTAATCAACTAATCATGAAGCATAAAATTAATCGGAACGTGACGAAGAAAATATAATAATGCTTACTACATAAAAGTAAATTTTTGTCTCCGATGGCGATAAGGACCGGCATGCAACCTTAGCAGTTCAGCCCCCGCCCGCCGCGCTGTACAAGCGCTAAGCAACTCTCTCAGGCTGCTTAGCAGACGCGCATTATGGGTGATTTTCCATCACGCTAATGCAAGCCAAGCCCAAATTGCATATACCGGATGATACGATGTTCATCCGCACGTAGTAATAAAAGCATGTTAGTTAAGCAAAGTACGGCTCTTACGGTACCCCGTGCGCCGTGCGGCTGTCCTAAAAAAAAGAAGAAAATATGAATCATGCGTGCCCTAGAACGAACGCGCTTAGGTGAACCAGACGTTTCCGCCTCCTACGCGTGCTAAAACCTTTAACGTAGAAGAAATTGAAATGTATATATACCTCTGCCGTAGGATACGAGTGCGCGTTGCTGCGAGCAACGCCGAGTTCTCGGGCGGTGGCGTCACGCCGCGTACTTGGTTTTGCATCGCGTTATTGCAATAATAGGTTTTATCGTGATAGCACTGTTAATATGTGCATGCATCTTTCCCGGGGGTCCCGTTGCTCTAATCGAAGTAGAAAAGTTTCAGGTGCAAAGGATCGAGAGGAACCAGGTGCCATTCGGATGCAAACGTTCGAGATTGCGAGATTTCACCCACCCGAACGAGTCGCAGACACGCCGAGGCTGTGCTATACCGAGCGACCGATAACATTAGCCGTAGAGCCCAGGAACGCGCTGTTACCTGCCTAGTTACAGCAGAGGTGCGAGAGAGCACGGCAACTTCCCCCGCCGTGGTAGGTAGCGCGACAACGAAGCTGCAGAAAAAGCGTGGAGATTCTCTCCGCTGTCCCCACCGACAGACGACATCAAGCTACAGCAGAGCTGCGAGGAATGGTTTTAATCACCTTCCCCGCCCCCGACCAGGCAGCTGAGATGACAAATAGCCTCTAAATTGCACCGCAACAATGACATTTAAATTGTATCATAATAATGACAAGTAACACTGATATTACAGTGCACGTTCGATTTATAACTTTTACTTTATAACTGTTCAATAATATCTCACTTCAAGTGTGAGCACGCTTTTAGAATAATTTTATTTTATATCTAGTAATAAGAGAGAGAGAGAGACACGTCCTTTGTATACACTTAAGAAGACACTTAAACGACAGCACACGTACAACACCTGCGTCGATAATTAAGTGTAAGTGTTTAATGTAAATTTCAAATTGACAAATTGTCATGAAGTTTAATTTTCAGTTTTTTATGTCAGAATTTTGTACTTTCAACTACGTATAATCGCAAACACAATTGTATGCATATTTAAATGCGATTCTAACTAGCACTTAAGTCTTTCTCTATTGAGCATTTCAACATAAATTTAAATAATTTAATAATTTTCAACTTCTTACCTTTAAACTATGAATTTCATGTTACACGTGGATTCACATGGGCTCATAGAACTTTTGCATATATATTTTAATTTAATTTAGGTTTAGTACTGACTAGTATCTTGTAGCTGGCTTTGATAAATCTGTAGAGTCCTGTTTTATCCAAATCTCAAACTTAAACTCGAAATTTCAAGGTTTATTTTTATAATTTAGAAAGTTGTATTTTATTCCAAATTTACTTGAATTTATTTATCAAAATAAATAAAATTCAACAAATTTATTATTCAAATTTTAATTTTAATTTATTTATTTTAACTTTATAATTTAGCAAGTTATATTTTATTCGAATTTTACTTGAATTTATTTTTCAAAATAAAGAGATTCACCAAATTTATCATTTAAATTTTAATTATAATTTAATTCTAATCTATTTATTTTAATTTTAATAATTTGGCAAATTGTATTGTATTTAAAATCCATTTGTTTAAAATCAACAAATTTGTTTGCTTAAATTTTAACCTCGAAATTTCGAGCTTCTCATCATCACATGTTTTCATATGATTCCACGTAACTGTTTTCTACGAAAACATTTTGCGACGCCGTGGCGCCGACAGGCGATCCACGAACATGTCACGGACGTATTCCAGCGTCCGTGCTCGCGGACATAGGTGTCCTGTGTTCACGAGATAGCGAGGCGTGAGAAAGCCAAAACGCTGAGGTAGTACGCGCGCAGCAAGCGCGTCCTGCGCCAGTTCGGCTTGAGCAGGGCAATCGCGCGCACACCTTCTCTCTCTCACATCATCCCAATAAAAGAACCATCAACCAAACTCTCGTTTTGCTCATTCTCTCCCCAGTACACCCCAACCACCAAAGAATCACGTGCCCTAAGTGGCACGAGCAAATAGCGCGAGTAGCACTCTTTCTCCTCTTTCCCCCACGTAACAATATTCACTTTATAACGTGTCTTGTGCTGGATGTGGTGTTTAAATTCGCCGTAATTATATGATGTTAGAAAAAGATTACAAAAATTTTCAACGAAACATTTGTATAAATAAAAATCGTACTTAAATCTACGTGTTTCGAATGCAAATAATGTTAAAAATTAATATTGTAAAACCATGTGCAATGCGACTATATTGATGGCTGATTCGAGTAACAGCAAGACAAGCACACGCACAGTAAGAGTGCTATTAAATGGACGCCAAAAGCATTGAGTAGAATAGGAAGACATATTCCGACTTATCCGCATCCCTGATTTAAAATGTCCTCTGTTTACATGGAGCGTCGAAGTGAGTATGCGTATATGCACAGCACTGTTTCGATTATACAATTACAAACATTTATTGAATTTTTATACTTTTAAATAGTATAAATAATAAAATTGTACTAATATTTTATATCTACCATACTATAGTATTGACTATGTACATAAATGAATTGTAGACATTATTTATGTGTTGCGCTCTAACAATTTAGGTGCATTTTTTCGCTTCATCTAGACAGAGGACCCTCCGCAATTATGCTCTAATTGTGCAGTATATTGGTTTATAAACTAAAATAATCTTTACTTGAATGTGAAATAATTACTATGATAAAACGTCGATACTTTGAATAAGAAAATAAAATAGATTTTTTCATTTTATTTTTCGAGTCTCAATTTGGTTCCTGATAGAAAATATTGATAAACAAAATTGTGTACATAGTTTTAAAGCTATTCATTCACTCCCATAAAAATTAGCGAGATAAAACGTCTCGATAGGGCTACAAAAATCATTCCTTACTTTTAGGCTGTTTTTAACCTTATTAAGGATCAGCCCTATTTTAGGCATATCGGATACTTTGTTTTATACCTTAACGAAACGATTGGCACAAACATTGAAAATAGTCCCACGAACGTTCCAAACTTCACCTAAATTTTAATTTAATGTTATTTTGATAAAGTAAAGAATATATAATAAAAACCACGAGATCGAAAACGAATTGTTAAAAACTATTTGTAGGTATAGTTTTCACCATGGATAAATTAATTAGTTATTTTTTCATAAATATTAATCATTATACAATATATGTAAAATATATGTAAAATATATGTAAAATATCTGTAAAATATATGTAAAATACATGTAAAATATATGTAAAATATATGTAAAATGTATGTAAAATACATGTAAAATATATGTAAAATATATGTAAAATATATGTAAAGTATATGTAAAATACATGTAAAGTATATGTAAAATATATGTAAAATATATGTAAAATATATGTAAAATATATGTAAAATATATGTAAAATATATGTAATATATATGTAAAATATATGTAAAATATATCGCCTTCGGATCGTGGTTGCTCGCCTCGACTCGTACTGCAACCACACGCGGGTAACAAAGGCTACTTTTCAAAAAAGGTACACAATATACTATTGTATATTTATCAGAAAATCTGTTCTAAAACTTTAAGTAATAATCAGGTAGATTCTCATATTTATTCACAGAAATATAAAGATTCTGCACATTTACAACTATATTTTCCAATACAAATATTTTCACCAGTCGTTTGGTTATTTTACTATTTAAGTCTATATATCTCTCTTTTCAACTACTATATCTGTTTCTCTCTCTCTCTCTTTCTCTCTCTCTCTCTCTCTCTCTTTCTCTCTCTCTTTCTCTCTCTCTCTCTCACTCTCTGTCACTCTCTTTCTCTCTCTCTTTTTTACAGAGACTCTTTTTCATTTTGACGTTCGTTGCCTGCCGGGCTTTTCGGATCTGCCTGTCTTCGTTGCGAGCGCGTGCTTCCGCAATTTGCATATTTATGGAGCGATCCGATTCACACGAGTCATTTGCATATCCTAACGAATGTCGAGCCGTGCTTTCCAATTCAAAGTCTTTCTCATAACTGAAAAGAGAGAGACAAATCCGAGGAAAAAGAGATAGAGAGGTCCCAGTGGCGGTGGAATACATAAATAGACAAAATTCGGAATGGGTAGAGAGAAAATAAGGGAAAAAGTGGGGTCGAAATTACCAACAGAACATTGATTTTTATAGAAAATTCTTATCAATTATGATTGACTTTATATCTTGTCAGTCAAGCAATAATATATTCTTAAATTTGTTGACATTTGTTAAATACAGTCCATGAAAGATTATAAAAAAGTTATATTTGTTAAAATTTAACTGAAAGAAAGTATTAGTTTAAAAAAAATACATTTTTAATTTTATTTGTCCGTTTATTGAACGTTATGCAGGACAATGTGTTCATATTCAGCAAGAATAAGTATTCTGACAAATGCTCCTTAAAGTTTATAGAGCTCCCAAATATTATTATATTTAAATACTTATATTTTATTTTGTGTTTTAAAACCAATAACTTTGAAAGAAAAAATCGTAAAATAATTTTAAAAAAGAAAATGAAAGTAAATTTTATTCTCATTAAAAAGCTACCAATATATTTTGTTAAAATTAACCATAAGAAAAGTTAAGAGGGAATGAACAAAGCATGAAAATTAAGTTTAAAACATTTATTTAAATAGAACAATTTTCAAAAACTGTTTCAATAGTCAGTAATTTTTGTTAAAATTAATTTAAAAACAAATTATTTTGTTTACTTTTTAAAGAGAATAAAGAGAATAAAATTCATTCTTACTTGCTTTTTGAAATTATTTAACGATTTTTTCTTTTAAAGTTATAGGTTTTAAAACATAAATTAAAATCTATGATTTAAATGTAAGCATATTTGAGGGCTCTAAACTTTTGGCCACTACTGTAATTAATCATTCGTGTATGAAATGATTTGGTCTGATATAGGGTAGAACATTTCATTCCTTTTTATAAGTTTAAGAATAAGTTCGAAACCTTTATCTTTTGAATGTTAATATAGTTTTAACTGACAGTAAAACATAAACCTCGTACCTTTGTATCAAAATAAATAAAAATTATTTTTCCAACGGTAATCGTACAAGGCGGGTCACTTCCGATCAGTTAAACAATACATAATATAAATTTAAATCTCCTTTAAATTTATATGTCCCATACTCGTAATGTTAGATATTAATGTGTAAAACACTATTTTATACTAGCAAAATCAAACTAGAGATTTTATAAACATTTCATTACCTCATGAAAATACGCGTCCCCTATTTAAATACACGCTGATCGAAATGACCCCATTTCACTATACAATTTCAAAATTCATTTAAAAAATAATAAATATCACTCGGCAAATAGAAATTTTTTAATTTGAAAGTTTAAATTCTATATTTTTTTTGTCTGGTACTTAAAACCTCCAATAAAACTGATCAGATTCGGCTACTCCAGAAACGCTGTACTGTGGCTCATGTCATATATTACAGGGCGTAACCAGAGAGTGGTTACGAACTCAAACGGTGAATAAGATTGGCTTACAACTAATCTAGGCGTCCCACAGGGTTCTGTACTGGGTCCCTTTCTGTTCAGTCTCTACATTAATTAATTACGTGACGTACTTATTGATGACAGTGTCCAGCACGGGCTATATGTGGACGATCGGCAGACCTACATTTAAGTTAGCAGATACGGTCTTCATGAAGGTATAAGACGTTTGTCTGTTGCTGCACGAGCTGTATCGATTTGGGTTCAGGAGAATGACCTGCGTCTTAATGTCAATAAGAAGAAAGTAATTATTTTTGGTTCAGATTATAACGTTAACTAGGTTCGCGATTTGCAGCTTTCGGGTATTGAGGTACAGGATAATACCTTTGGTCCCTTTGTTGATGCAGTAACTAACCTCGGGATGGTCATGGATTCAAAGTTGACGTGGAAACCGCAAGTTGATGCGGTGAGTAGGAAAGTTAATAGAGCTCTATTTGTAAATGATTTTTAAAATACTTTCAATTACTTTATAGACTTGGTGTTCGAGATTTATATATATTTATTTTATTTATTTGGTAAGTGGCGTGTACGAGACCCAGATTACAAAATATTTTAACAAAATAGAAATATATTAAATAAAGTCAATATTACATTTTCGTGCTCGAACCTTTTTAGGCTCACTTCTCTCCTATACAGAATATTTAATTGCCGCTCATTTCTTATCACATGAAAAAGACGATAGTTAATGTTATTATGCAATTTTAACTTAAGTATCAAACGATAGTCTTACCTAAAAATGATTAGATGATAGTTTCATGATAAAATATGTAAATAAAGGAATATGTGAATGAAAGATACGATGAAAGATCGTCTAAGATTTTAAGGAGACTTGTCTTAAAATTTTCAAGAACTCAAAAAAATTTTTTTGCACATTATTATTGAACAATATCTCAATAATGACCAAGAACATTTTCAGAACAATATTCCTTACAGTATAGATTATACAGCCATTTAAGGAATGCAAGCTCCAAGCGTGTTGCGGGAAGAAAATAGTATATTACACATCTAGGGAGGTAAAGAATTGTCATATAATTATGATCATATAAGAAAATTATATGATAATATATATAAATATATATGATTATATATGTAAATATTAATCCCTGTATGAGCATAAACGAATTATGGCATCATATGGGTAAATCTCCAAAACTTTTCATTTTTGCAAAAAGAAAATATTTTTTTTTAAATGCGTGCATACTTACTTTACATGACTTTTTATACTTGTGTAGACATAAGAGATGATAACCTTTTAGCGTATTTCGTTTTTATTGAACGCTAAAAGAATTAGACATAAAGAAATGAATATAAAATAAAATTTTGTTTCTTAATATATTACTTTAAGCATAATATAAAATTGTTGTTAAAAGTATATTAATGGTATTATTTTTTAATTTAAATAGAATATTATAAGTGGCACACTTTTTTATGGACGACCAATATATTTGGGTAACTAAATACTGATACTTGCCAAAGTTTTGAATCAAATTTTTAAACGCTAAAAAATATATAGTATAAAAGTTGTGTGCCCAGTGTAGAGTAAAAATGTCCATTTATAGATTTTGAAAAAAGATATATTTTTTCGCATCAAATTAAAATACAAGTTTAACGTTATTCAAACATATCTTGCATATTAAATTCTACCAATCACGCAATGTTTCGAAATCATAAACGCTAAAAAGTTATGTCATAAATGGTATATATCCTGATGCTTATAGTAAAAATGTCGCTGTAGTAAAAAGTTATTTTTCATCTTAAAGAATTAAAATACAAACTTAGCGTTTTTCAAATATATTTTGCACATTTAGATCTACTGATTACACAATATTTCAAAATATTTTTACTTAAATCCGAGGTGTGCCATCAATATGTCATATTTTAAAAAAAGTTACGCTAAATATATGACGACTAATCCATTCATAGTTTAGTTAGTTTTAGAGGCACATCACTTTTAAACCTCTATAAATGTTAGTTTTTGTGTAAAGAAAAGGTGTAAAGTGAAGAAGTTGCAGTTCAGAGCACGCTAAAACTTCTAGAATCGAAAAACTATAAGAATGAAAAGATACGAAAACATTAGGGACACCAATTCAAGCATCCGCCATTTTGTGGCACAGATATTTGTGCATGCACAATATGCTTTGATAATTAATAGCTAGCGTCTATCAATTTTTTAAATCAATATTTTAAACGCTAAAAAAGTTATGACATAAATTGTATTTACATAAAGTAGTTGGGACACGCAAAATGAATGAATTTTCAAGTGTTTTCTCACTTTATATATGAATAAAAATCGTAAATGATGTGCGAATTCCATTCTTTTTGTTAAGCATCGTCTATTGAATGTTTTTAGTATAAAACTTTAAAACATTGCTTTAAATATAATTTACATAAAAAATATTACATGGGCACTAAAATCAAAAGTTCTGGACATTTGCCAATATATGAACGTTTATGGTCATGTATCTCCATATATGGCTTTTTATTATATATGTACCTATATATATATATATATATATATATATATATATATATATATATATATATATATATATGGATATATCAAAATTTTCATTTGGATGTTTTAATGGAGCCATAAATAGTCGCACATAAGCATATACAGTTATCTACAATCGTATACAGTCATTTATGATAATATATCTATATATCGACATTCCTTACGAAGACTAGCACATTTCAGGTTTCTCGAAAAATAGTAGTTTTTGTCAGGTATCTCCTACAAAATTTAGCAATTTTCAGAATTTTAGACGAAAACTATAATTTTTTTAGAGGATCTAAGAAAGCGTTAGTATTAATCAGAAAATCTAAAAAGTGCTAGTTTTTTATAATAGAACTCGAATAAGGTCTAGGTGTTTTTGAGAAATCTGAAATGTGCTAGTCTTCGTAAGGGACGTCGATATATAAAAAGACATGTCCTGACTGACAGACTGACTGACTGATTGACTTGATTTTTTTTCAAAAACTTTAAGGCTTGGTGAGATATGGGTTTTATTATCGTTTAAAAGGTTTTTTAATACTAATTTCCAGAAAGTAATTTTTCGGGTTTTACCTAATCAATCGCTAAGTGGGTAAATTTTTCAAATTTCGAAACCTAAATTGATCAAAAATAGCAAAATGAGATTTTACGGATTTATTCAAATCTTCAAGACCCGATGAGATATTGACTTAGTTATTTTTTAGAAAGCTTACTAATGTTAACTCCTAAAAAGTCATTTCACAGTTTTTCTTTAATCAACACCTTAGTAGGTTAATTGTCCAAAATTCTACCCTTATCTGCTATATATTTGAAAGATATTTCCAGAGTGACTGACTGACTGACTGACTGACTGAATGACTAACTGATTCATCAACGCCCAGCCAAAGCCCTTAAACCTATCAACTTGAAATTTGGATGGTGTATATACGCAAATTCAGTCTTGATATGCTATTTTGTAGAAAGCGCGGACAACGCCGCGACGGGGAATGCTAGTGACTTGAAATTTGGATGGTATATCTCGACGGCTGAGCGGAAGAACCTGTTAACTCGGCGCACGCTCGAAGAAGAGGTTAACTCGGAACGCGTTTTAAGAGTATGTTAACTCAGAAACGCGTAAAGAACGGCTTCTTTAGCTAATTATTCCTCGCTTTACATTATGTATTGGTAACTCTAAAAAAATTAGAAATAGCAGCCCTGGTAGAAATTTATCCCGTCCACTTTATAGATCTATGTAGAATAATCTCGCGCTGTATAGATCTATATAGGAAAACTAGATAGTTACTATAAAGGCGTGTAACGGTCGACCCTTCTATAGTTTCCCATATTGTTTGGCTTGATAAAACTAGATAAGCAAAAGTATGACAATAACAACCACTTAAAGGTTATGTTTTAAAAAACAGAAGCATAATTTATTATGCTTATTATGTATTAATTTGATTTAAAGGTATCTACATGTTATTGTTCACCTCTTACCAATGTAAGTAAATGTAAATAACCTCTAAAGTATAATCATCAAAGTTTTTGTACTAAAGAACTCAATAACAGTATTATGTTACACATATATATTAAACAATAAAAATAAGAAAACAATCTGAATATCCAAATACTATATGAAGTATTAGTTTATATATTTATTTTCCTTATGAAAAATTAGTTTCCTTACATTGGATTATGTTCCATCCTAAATACAGGCTTGGTTTCAAAACCTGTATGGTTTATGTAAGAAAAACTATTTTCAAACACATTTATTATCAACTGATTAATTTTCTATTTTTAAAAAGAAATAATGTATTTGAGTTATTATATATATATGTTCTATTTTTGTATTTCCTACTGTGATTAATTTATAATTAAACAATTTCATTTGACATCTGTGGACAGTTAAAACATAGTAATTTGTTACTTATAAAGAAAATTATCGTCTACATGTGTTAAACTAATATGTTTGTCTTTGAAAATGTTGTCACGAATGAGCAGTTTATGTAATATAAGAACTCACATTGGATACAAAATTATTTGTAGTTCTGAAATTAAAATTCTAGTTTTTAAATAAAGCATGCCATAAAGTACATGTTTGTACGTATGATATTATTATTATTTATATATTACTTTTCAAGAAACAACTACATCAATCAATAACATTAGTTTGTGATCACTGTTTTTCATATGCAAGGAACATTATTTCTAAATTTTCATTTCTTAGGTTAGATATGCTTTTTGACTACTTTTATATGTAAATAGTATGAGTAGAACTATAGATCTTATTATTATAATTGAAAACTTGTATGTTAAACTTTTTTTAACATTAATTTTTACAATAAAAGTTCTGTTCAATAAATAATATATAACCTCACAGATTTTATACGTACATATTATTATTGAGAGAACTATGTAGATCTGTGTGGATTTATCGAGTTTTGTACAGTCTAGTACTACCTACTTTGCTTATAAAGGCCGTTATAGCGAATGTGGGCGCCACGATAAGATTTCTACCAGGGAGTCTTTGCGCTAATATTCGTTTTCATATTTTTTTAGATTTGCTAAAACACAATGTAAAGCTAGGACTATAATTGTCTAAAGAAGCCGCCCTTCATGTGATATCTGAGTTGACATACTCCTGGAGCGCGCTCCGCGTTAACCACTTGTTCGAGCGGACGCCGAGTTAACAACTTCTTTTGCTCAGCCGACGATATACGAAAGTTGAGTGTTGATATGATACTTTGTAAATACCAATTATAAAAAGAATAATTAAAAAACAAACTAAAATAGCATTTAGTTACTATCTAATTGAAGAATGTTATCCTATATTGAGATCAGTGTTTAATGTTTCTTTCCAATATTAAAATGAACTTATAAATTACATTGAAAATAGCGATTTAAGAAATAGTCGGGGTATAACGCCCTCCCCTCCCCCCTCCCCTCCCCTTGGGGTATAACGGGCCAGCGTAATTTTACACTCTTGCTGTTAAATTATGGGTACTAAAATATCGTAAGAGATAAGTACAATGTTTGTTTATGCTTAATCAAACACGATATTAGATCGAGATACGTTATAATGACTCACAAATAAAGAGAAAATTTACATTCGCTATGTATTGTAGGGTAAAATTGGTAAGATGACTGGGAAATAAATAAATGATACTTATTTATATTAAAGAAAATAAATAAGTGTATTAATAAATATCAACAAATGGGTCGTGGATTACGATTAAAAAATAGACCATATATTAGTACATGTACTTTACAAATAAACAGAGGAACGTTAACTCACACATACTACGCATACAAATCTTCTTTCTTCTTTTCTTCGACGATGAATATTAGTAGATTAACTTGATATTAATACCCAAAATTTAGGGTGATGTAGACAGCAGATCTGCGTTAACATGAATCCGTCCCTCGGATTCATGCGGTTTTATGAGGCAAAGAAATTATTCAGCTTCTGCGCTGATGAAGTAATTGAAGTGTAGAGGATTGCGAGCGAGCCAACGGCTCGCGCCGCGAGCGAGAAAAACGTACTTAGTCTTCACACTGTGGTGTCTCGCGATCGAGTCGTAGTTTCGGCAATTATTCCTCTCTCATCACATTTCTCCCACTTCTTCACTTTACTTCAAAGGTTTGTCGCTCAATTTTCTTTTTCTCTGAAGCCTCTCATATAATCCATTACAGTATGAAAATTTTTGTCATTTTTACGGCTCTAAATCGGCTTTCGTTTTATATCTGCTACAATTTCAATTCTTCAAATTATGTTTTATTATAAACAAATATATCAGCCTTTTTCTTTTGGAGCTCTTAATGATATGTCTACTCTTCTACAATCAAATACACCGATTTTATGAACTAAAATAACCCAACAAAAGTGGCTCGTTATGCCTCATTTACAATAATTAACGTTTCGTATTATAACTTTTTGTTATCTTAATGAAATAAAAAGTTACAAAATGCAAAATGAAGTTTCAAACATATTCTAAAAAAGTAGCGTTGTCTGATTTTTTAAATCGATCAAAAATATATGCGGTTGGCGGTTTGAAAAGTTTTTGTCGTTTTTCATATAACCTGAATATTTAATGTAAAACTTCACTGCTCTGTAAAAATTTGTTTGCTCGCAGGATTATATCCTTACAAATAAAATTAACACACACTATGACCACTAGTAAATTAAGACGCGGAACAACAAATTTCGTCCCTCTTCAACAGTGAATATTAGCGGCCCGTTATACCCCAGTTTCCCCTATATAAAGGTGCCAGACTGAGTTAAACTTGAAAAAATGAAATTCTTTTCATGAGCTGATAAAAATTTTTCCTCTATAGGTAACTATTCTGAACATTGTTTTACTGTAATATCTGCAAATTTACCGTTCTAAAACCCGAAAATCTTGCTTTTACATCTAACTTCCCGAACTAAAAAACAAGATTATTTGAATTTTTTTCATTTGTCTCAAAATGTGTGTATTTTTATCTCGAGAACTATACAAGATAAAGTACTTTAGTCCGTATATTTTAGAAAGAGAATTTGATGCAGAATATGATAGTATTTTTTGCATCACCAAATTTGATGATTTTGATTGGTACAAATTTCTTACCAGACACCATTGAAAATTTTAAGTTGAGCTCCACTAACAATTTGGTTGAAAAAAATTTGAATGATAGTTTTGGATGTATATTTTAAGATAAAACAAGATTTAGAATGGTACTATAACACAGTTACGAGAAAGAAATATAAGTAATTGGTTTATCTTATCAGAAACAGATTTACATGTTACATCCCATAAGAGCTTGAATTTGGTAATATAAGCCAACTTCTTTTATTTTTTTTTCGTAACTGACAAGGAGAGTCCACGACCTGTAGGAAATGGTTTTCGATAATGTTTTGGGAAGTGGTTTCTGGTACCTAAAAATGATGGGTTTCATCTCATAGGCGCTTGGGGTCAAGATATGACCTTTTGTATTCAAAATTCGAGTTAGTTCAGTAATTAATGGTATCTGTACTTCGAATCATAACTCTGCAAGTTTTTTTGCTAGAGAAATGACGCAATGTGATAAAAAATTTGACTATAAGAGCTTTATTTTATTTTAAGCATTGTTTCATATGAAAATATTATTTTGTTACAAAGTTATGAACAATCAAATATGATGACGAAAAATGCTTGAAAATTGGAGGATTTTTAGCTCTTTAAATTAAGTAGTTTTTCATGTATTTTTCGTCGTAATTTTTGATTGTTCAGGGCTTTGCAACAAAATAATATGTTTATATGAAACAAACCTTAAAGTAATGCCCTTGACCAACTTTTTTATCTTATTGTGTCATTTCTCTAACAAGAAAACTTGCAGAGTTATGATTCGAAGTATAAGTACCATTTTTTACTGAAATAACGCGTATTTTGAATACAAAAGGTAATATCTTAATCCCAAGGGCCTATGAGACGAAACTACGGATGCGAGGCATCATTCTCAGGTACCAGAAACCACTTCCTGAAGCCTCAGCGAAAATCGCTTCCCTCAGGTCGTTGACTCTCCTTGTGAGTTATAGTACCATTTTAAATCTTGTTACTATCATATTCTGCATCAAATTCTCTTTCCAAAATACACGGACTAAAGTTCTTTATCTTTTATAGCTCTCGAGATAAAAATACATACATTTAGAGAAAAATAAAAAATGGAAATAATCATGTTTTTCAATTTGGCATAAATCCTGAACCAATAGTAGTAGAGGTTTGAAAATATAAAAAAACAATATTTAAGAAAGGTATACCACAGATTGAAGAAATGTTGATATGCCACATACCAACACACATACACTACACTTATATACGTACAAACATTTTTGAAGACTAATATAGTCGTGACCCCTACGGCATAAAACATGTTAATACGTTGAAAAATAGTATATTGTTTATCAAGGGCGGAAAGTAGGCGATTACCGCGAGGGCGTTGCAGCCCTAACCGAGGTAACCCGAGCAGCCCGAGGCGAGCCGAGGGATGTTTAGGGCTGCCGAAGCAAGGACTGCAACCAGCACGAGTGTTAATCGTCTGCCGCGCGTGGTGGACACGATACTCTTTGTCCTATCCTGGACTGACAGGATGATTTTTCGCGCTTATGTGAAGCAGGCGTAAAAGTACTGCACTTTCCGCCCGAGGGCGGAAGAGAACGACTTTCCGCACTCTTTATGTGCACGAAATAGCATACTTTCGGTGCAGGTAAGACAAAAAAGAATTTACCGTCACAAAGCTATCTCTTTGAGAAATTAATAAAGTTTCACTCATTTTCACTCACTTAAATGTACCCCCCCCCCCCCCCTCAGAAGAAAAAATAAGATTCATTGTCAAAATATTAAAAAGGTCCATAACTTTTAAAATATTTTTCGTGCATTATGGAATTGATAATATTATGAGTATGAAAACGTCAGTTTTATGTAAACATTGTCGTTATGGATCAGGAAAGCGTGAGTGCGTCTAAAAAAAGGAAAGGAAATAGATCGATTCTTACCTAAAGCGAAATGGAAAAGCTCCTCCGTCACGAGCGCGCGAAGGAGAAGAGAATGAAATAAAGATCAAGGCCGAGGAAATCATGGGCATCGGAATACTACTCGTCACGGTAATCTTTTTTCATAAAGTCCGGTTAAGATTCTCAACCAAAGTACTCCGTGTGTCTGTATTATAAATCGATAAAATTGACATTTGATTCGTTTTTCCTCGCGCGGCAAAGCTATACGTGGCCCTGCTATCGATTCCACAAGTAGTTGCGGTCACATATTGTGTACCTAGCCCAGTTTAATACCTCAGCCATGCCGCCATTTATGTAATGACTAGCCAAATAAGTGATGACTTTTGCATAGCGTTGTTTTTCTTTTTCTAAAGATAATTTGCAAAGCTCTTCAATGAGATTAATTTTTTTTCGTTTGGTTAATTCGTAATCAATATGAACTACTTTAAAGATAAATTTAAGTGCATTGATGAGTTCTACTTGTTTCCTTTTGTTGTGATTATTAATTTAACAACGTCTTTAAAAGTCTCTTTGTTAGTTATTCTATTGAAGGAGCAATAGAATAATTAACTTTGATATGTTTTATAAATTGCAGTATACGTTGACATAAAGTATATGCCAGAAACGTTTTAATTAAAGATTGTTATTTCCTGTTATGTTTTAATTTATCATCATTGTAATTATTTGTCTTCATTGCATATGAAGAAGATTTACAAAATCAATATAAAAATATTGAGCAATAATAAGTATGTGATTGTAGAAGCTACAATGATAATATCAATCCATTTCTTTACAGTACATCCTATAAATTGTAATAAAGTTCTTCCTTTAATACGTAAAGCGCTACACATTCCCTTCAAACAATAACCATAAAACTCTATCTGGTCGTTCTTCAAACGCTCAACCATAAATGCGAACGATCCGTGGATACTAACGACGAAAATCGTATGTGAGAAGGGGAGGGGGGGGGGGATGAAAGGGAAGTCTGGTCGTACGATTAGTCCTGGAGATCGATTGAAATACCATTTGGAATGATATTCGTGATGGCCCCGATAATTGAGCTAACCGGCCTCCCGGCCGATGGGATGGTGATAATAGAGACCTCGTAAAAATCTCATATTTATAGTCTGCCGGGAAAGGTATTTATTATACGAGGCGCTCATTGACGCCCACACACTTATGGCTTTTTATATATATATGTATATGTAAATTAAAATATATAAACGGTCAAGCTGATTGATGCAGCCGAATAATTAGAATACGCTTAACTACTCTAGATACGTGTAGAGTGTATCAAATATTTAACTAAATTGATTCCATTATTTTATTTACAAACTAAATTAATTGTTCCAATATAAAATTCTTTGTTCTAATAAATTAATTTCAAATTGCTATACCTCTTTCTAACTAATAGCTCAAGAAATATGTTCTTTTTTATCATTAATGGTTTGACAAAAGATAATTTTGTACTAAAATTAGAGAACGATAAGTAATAATCCTTACCACAGCAATTTTTGCTCGATACGTAATTCATTAAAATTATTTAAATATTTAAATTAAATGTAATCAGATGTTAGTACGTAGATTAACTGAACTCCTAATTATCTAAAATTATGTTAACGACTTGCCATTATAGATTCCCGAGATATAACCGTTTATATTAAATATGACTTTTTTCGTGTATAATAAAAGAAAGGATTAAAAGAGCCTATCCAAAATTTGCGGTTATAAAATATAGATAATTTTATGCTCTTTTTAATGCAATTCACGGTGGGTCTCGACTAAAATTAACTAAGAAGGGATTGCGGAGTATGTGGGGAGTGAGCACACATTCACCTGCTTGCCAAGCTCACTCCAAGCAGACTAAAATCTTCAAAAAATATGCTTTCATGA
The DNA here is from genome assembly GCA_949152435.1 of Gastracanthus pulcherrimus. Classification (NCBI taxonomy): domain Eukaryota; kingdom Metazoa; phylum Arthropoda; class Insecta; order Hymenoptera; family Pteromalidae; genus Gastracanthus; species Gastracanthus pulcherrimus. The sequence continues at coordinate 36,111,431 of OX424574.1, forward strand.
ACTGGTGATATACGAATTTCACTGTTTTAATCGAGCAGCATTAAATGATTGTGAATACAGCCTGTTTAGAGCAATTTGAATCTGTGCTAAATTCGTCCAAATGCAGAGTTATTTGACCGACAGTCTGCGAGGAGCAAGCAAGTTTCCGCGTTGGTGCGGATCTCACTCCACGCAGTCTTGAACCGTCGCGAAATATGCTGATAAGACTAGAGTTATACAAAAATTCCATTATTCTATAAGGTAATATTAACTATTGTCAAGTACGGCTCCTTTTGAACAAGTTTAAGCGTTTTTAAATATGTGTAAATGTACATTTTCTCCGCCGGCAGTCTCTGGGTATTGAGCACGCAACTGTCTGCTTGCCAAACTCAGACCCCATAGGCTTGAACCGTCATAAAAAATGCTTATAAGACTAGTTATAGACGAATCACACTGTTTTATAAGGTAGTATTAACTGTTGTCAAGTACGACTCGTTTGGAATATGTTCCAGCATTGCTAAGTACATGTAGATCTACATTTTCTCCCGCGGTTAGGGCCTGCGGGGACTGAGCAGGCATCGGTTTGGCTGTGTAGCTTAGTTCCGGCAATGGCGGAAGTTATTTTACAAAAATCTGATAAAAACTAATAAAAAATGATAAAAACTATTAGTATTGATAAAAGCTGATATAAACAGATAAACTGATAAGTTTTTTATCACGTTTCATCACTTTTTATTACTATTTATCAGTATTTGTCAGTTTTTATTAGTTTATATCAGTTATTACAAGACTCATTTAAAAATGTACATCGAAGTGAATAAGATATATACATATTTTTCATTAAAGCAACTCCAAAAAATATTAAAAGATTTACAATATGTTGAAGTAGATGTTATTATCGACATTTCATACAAATTAAAGTTGTTGGTTATTTCATTGTACGTTATGATATGAATTAAAAAAAATCACCTTTGGAAAACGGATTTCGACAAAACTTTGAGAGGTGAGTTGTGGTATCTAAAAATGAATCCTAGCATCCGCAGTTTTATCTAATGGGTTTTTCTTTTTACGATATAACCCAATGTATGTCATATGCGCATTATTTCAGTAAAAAATGGTACTTGTACTTTTGACTACAACTCAGCAAATTTTTATGCCGAAAAACTACCCGAAAGGCAATAAATAATAGCAAAGAGAACTACAATTTAATTCAAATATTAATCTAACCCAAAGTTATTGATAAAGCATGAAACATCAACGCATTTAAAATTGAGTTATATTTTGTTGAATATTCATGCTTTTTCAATTCCTATCTTCAATGGTTAATAACTTGGATCAGATAATTATTCTTATATGAATCAAAGCTTAAATTGAAGCTCTCTTTGCCTTTTATTTGTTCCCTTTTCGGTAGTTCTAGTAGCACAAAAGCTTGTGAAGTTATCGTCACAAGTAGAGGTACCATTTTTTACTGAAATAATCCGCATTTGGGGTACAATATCTTATATCTTCACAACATGGGCCCATTAGATGAAAGTAAGGATGCTAGGCTTCATTTTTAGGTACAAAAAAATACATCCCAATGTTTGATCACAATCCGATTTCCCAACGTCATATACTCACAATGTAAGTAATTTTAATCATTTACTAAATTTTATAGCCAACTTTTTCAGATGGAAATGTTTTAAATAAATACATTTCTTTTATGGAACTTAATTTTCTTTATTGTTAATAATTACATCCTTTGACCATAATTATTATTAGCAACTGTAGGGCTTCTTGCAGTGTTATCTGCGCGGGTTGTTGGTGTGCCGCTTGAACTTGCGGCGTCAATTGGGATGCCAATAGCAACGCCAATTGTGATGACCCTGAAACTTACGGCATCAATTAGGATGTCATCATCATCATCATCATCATCATCGTCGTCGTCGTCGTCGTCGTCGTCGTCGTCGTCGTCGTCGTCCTCATCATCATCATCATCATCATCATACATTGGAGGGCCGAAGCCTCACAAGAGAAAACTCCTAATGAACGTAGCACATTGCATCATGCTGTATGGCGCGGAGATCTGGGCGGATGGGATAGGAAGAGAATGTAGAAGAAAGAGGATGGCAGCGGTGAAACGTAGATGTGCCCTCAGAGTAGCCTGTGCATACCGCACGGTCTCTGAGGCTGCGGTGCTTGTAGTGGCCGGCATCATGCCCATTAAGCTAATGGCATGGAAACGCAAGCGCATATACTAGAGGAAGCATGAGATAGGAAAGAGAGAAGCCATCGATGAGGCGAAGATCTTAGCCATGGAAACCTGGAAAGAAGAATGGAATCGATGCAAGGCTGGAAAATGGACGACCCGGCTAATTAAAGACCTACAGGCATGGGTAGAGCGAAAACATGGGGATGTCAATTACTACCTCACCCAGTTGCTTACGGGATACGGGTTCTTCCTTCAATACCTTCGTAAGATGGGTAAGGTGGAGAATCCAAGTTGCGTATACTGTACGGAAACGCAGGATGACGCTGAGCACACATTCTTCTGCTGTTCCAGATGGCAACAGAAGAAAAATGAGCTGGAAGCTGCAGTCGGAAAAGTCACTCCTGATAACATCATGGGATTAACGCTCCAAAATGAGCAAAACTGGAACGCTGTAGCCAAGTACGTATAGGTCGTTTTACGGCAGAAAAAAGCCGAAGAACATCTAGTGGCCTATCGTTAGATTGCAACTGCCGGAGTAACGGGCAGACAAGTGGACGAAAAAAAAGAAAAGAAGAGAAGCAAAGAAGAAGGTCCTAAGGAAACGGGGCCGGTATTTTTAGGTGGTAGGCACCTGTGGACCTCCAGCCACAGAGTGAATCCATCACTGCCTAGTAGCACGAGTTGCTAGACAGTCTTTCGAAGATTTTTCGCCATTCGCCCTCGTAAAAGATAAAAAAAAATATTATTATTATTATTATTATTATTCCCCCTCTAGGAACTGCAAGACCTTGTCGAAGCGCAGTACCTTTTATCTTACAGGACTGTCGCGGGTGAGGGGGCTTATTCAAACAAAGAAGCAGTTTACCCAAACTCACACTTACACACCAGCACACTACCACGCATAATACTATTCACGCTACCAAGATCTACACTCACCACCACACAGACATTTACTTCTACATTCATTACACTGCACTCATAACACGCACTACACTGGACAACTACCCAAACATTTCCTCTCGGGCGGTACGTTTTGCGTGAGGCTGATGCACAGAAAATCATCCGGACCGATTGTTCTCGCGCTGGGACACGCTGGGAGTACCTGGATCCTTGTCGGTTGTTCCCATCGGCGGCGGCATGGGCGAAGGGCTGATGTGAGCCTAGCTCTGCCGAGGCGGTTAGTCTTAGCGCGAGATCAGAAGCCGGCCGCTTCGGACCCTGATCAGGAAGTGCGTATTGGGCAGGAGGATCGGAACCCCTGTTGCTCCAGGCGAGCCCTGGTCCGTTCGTTTTTCCCGGGACCGGGAAAACGAAGGCTGAGCCTCAGGGATCTGGGGTAGGAGCACATACGCTCTCTGTTTATATACTCAGCATCTAACCTAAAACGCGGGAAAAGTGGTTGTGCAAGCAATGTGGTTCTTTGAAAAACAAAATTATTAACCAAAGTTATAGCCTATTGAAGCCTGAATTCTTATTTATATTTTACAAATTTTATCATAAACGTGGTTTAAATAGAATATAAATTTGGTCAATAATTTTGTTTTTCAAAATCTCATATTAATTACATGTATTTTGAATACAATAAAACTCAAATACTTCGATTTGATCAGCTTGGCTCTCAAAACCTTACGGTAGATGAAGAAACATGAAAGTATGTATTATGGCCGAATAAGAGGGTTTAGATACGAAAAAAAAATAATAAAAAAATTTCTCCGTTTTATTTTGATAAAATTATTAAATTTACTGAAACATAGATAATGTACGATGAATAATTAATTCTCGCCTACAATTGTACAACGAATCTATTAAAAATTTAAGGTGGATAGGCCCAAGTATAACGCTACTTTATTACAGTCACTTTATTCTACCAAGATTATATTTCCGTTGTTTTTCTACTTTCAACCTACGATGATTGTAGGGATTTTGCCTAGATGTTTACATGATGGTTTTCATCCCTATCCATATATGTTTTCCATTTAAAGTGGTCTAGTTTAGTTTTTCTGAAAACCATCGAACTCAAATTTTTCATTTTTTGGTACTTTAAACATAAAGTATCTCTTGAAATAATGGATATTTTATTAAACTCTAACAGCGAATCTACATTGCGTTCTGTATGCCGTATGACGTGTGCCATGTGCCATGGAAAAAAAATGTTCGACATCTATGAACTTCGTTAGTACAGGTTATAATACAACAAACCTTATACTATTTGAAAATTTTAAAATCGTAGCAGCTTGGAAACATCATTGTCGTCTGTAAGGTTATTTTTGATTTGGGGTGCATTACAAAACTTTACTAAATTCAGATTTTTATATTACAAATAGGTTACGCTGTAACTATTATAATTATGGATAAATAAGAGAAAACTAATTTAAGGTTTTTTCAGTATATTTTGAAAATGCAAGCTGTGTTTTGTAGCAAATTAATAGCTTGTGGTGTAGACGCAAAAAATACAATAACATTAATACATAAGAAAAGTGGAATAAGATAAGCTATTAAGCATGAGAAGTGTATCGTGAGTGTTATATCTATTGCAAACGTGGTATTACATCTTAAAATTAGAAGAATTTTACAAATTAATTGGTATGTCCATTAATATATTCGATCGTCTACTCACCTTGCTCAGAAGAAGACTACAAACACACGGCCCACGAAAGTCTCTATCTCTCAGACTCAGACTCCCTGTTGTTCTGAGGTATAATATATATATATATATATATATATATATATATATATATATATATATATATATATATATATATATATATATTCCTATATTATATAGTTGCTACCGTGTTTTTGAATTTTCAGCCCCGCCACCCTTTCCACCCTCACCACCCTTTGCAGCTGCCCCGCTACAGTCCCTCCACTAAATAACTTGAAATTCGATAAAAATTTACGTTATTTTATAATGCATTTGCCCCCCCCCCCCCCCACCCCTCCGCGCCCCACCACCACCCCTCCATCGACCCCTCCACAGCCCCTCCACCATCCCCTCCACCACTTCTCCACTTAATTAACTTAATACTTAATACATATTCTACATTTTCTATTGGTTCCAAGGATAATCATCCTACATACACTGTTTTTAGAAAATAGTCGGCAAATTAGCGCGGCGCATCTTTGAGATATCAATTTTAAAAACCAAGATCATTTTTACGAGTATCGCACGCGCGCCGCTACTCTTTACTATAACTACAATAATTGTAATTATAACGCCAAACGTAAACACAACGATACATGAGTATCTTCAACCGGGTGTTACAGCTAATTTGCGTTACCTGCGTGCAACTTAATTAAAATGTGCCCCTCCAACGTCGTGTGTGCGAAATTTTAATAAATCTCGACGCCTCCTCGGTGTACATTTTTCATAGTCGCGTGCGCTCAGCAAAATTTTCGATGCCGCTTTATAAACTTGTGTAGGCAGTATAACCTAGCGCGTAAATCGTTGTGGTGTCCGAAACGGCAGCAGGCGAATTAATTTAGTTTGAGGAAGCTAAGTGCTAATGAATTGGCAGCAATTTTTAATTTATCTTTCTACTTCATATCTTTCGAGTATTCTGTAACATTCATCAAAACATTTCTAGAATGTAAAATCACTTGAATAATTAGTTTATCTATACGCGTATTCTTTCACTCTCAATAGAATGAAAAAGTCACTTTCAAAATAGGGTGAATAATTCACTCTTTCTAAAAGTGAAAATTCATTTCAAAGCAAGTGACCGTGTTTTCATGAACATTTGGAGTGAGAATTCATTCGAAAACAGTTGAATTTCACTTCAAAGAATTTAGAGAGCACTATTTAAGGTATTGTAAATATAGAACTCGTTCAACGTTACAGTTATATTTAATTAGCGAGCAAACTAATCTCTGCAGAAGATAGAATAAACTCTAAATACTCTCACAGAGTTGATTAACTTTATTCGTACGAATAAAACTTTATACTCTAATATAATTGTTTTCGTTCTTACTATTTGAATAAGGGATACTTATCTTTCAAAGTAAGTTTTTTTTTAAAGTTAATAAGCAATCTAAAAATTTTATAAGAAAATATTAACAATAATTTCATCGATTGATTAATACGTGAACACCAATCAAATAAATCTGTTATTTAGAACAAACCGCTCACAAAATTTTCGCAAGTGAAATTTACGTTTTCTGAACGAATCTCGTACATGTATAAATAAAGTTGGACACGGTCGATGGCTGATTAACGCGGCCGAATAATTGGAATACGCGACCTCATTTACCATATTGTACCCTCGCGTATTTTACTCGTGAAAAAAGACAGATGACAGAGAGATGAAGGAACAGAAACAGACATAGAGAGACAGAGAACGAGAGCGAGAGAGAGAGAGAAGAGAGAGAGAGAGAGAGAGAGAGAGAGAGAGAGAGATAGAGAGAGATAGACACAGGATTCAGGAGATGAAAAGAGTGCGACTTGCGTCCATGCACATTGGCGGGAGAGCTGCTGCTGCTTTCGCGCTAAAATTTTCAAAAGCCAGGAGGCAAAGGCGAAGCGAAGTGAAATGGATATTGGCTTCCTCTTTTTTCTATCCGTGCATTTGCAGCACCCCCTCCCTCTCTCACTATCTCTCTCTCTCTCGTTCGTGCGCACTACACCGCGGCAATCTCGACTTATCTCGACATCGATCCCTCGACTCGCAGTATGCAGGAAAACCTCTCTCTCTCCCTTTCTCTCTCTCTCTCTCTTTCTCTCTCTCTCTCTCTCTCTCTCTCTTTCTTTCTCTCTCTCTCTCTCTCTCTGCCTGTCACTCTCTCCCTCTCTCTCTCTCTCACTCTGCCGGCATTGGTTCATTCGTTATTCGAGCACTCTAGCGAGTGCATCTCCCGGTGGCATCGACTAATGCTCTCTCTCGCGCTCTTCCCTCCTTTTCGCCAAGAAGAAGTCACTCTCCCTTACTTGTCTTTTTATTTTTCTTGTTTTCCCACTGAACTCGTACTACCCAGCTGGTATTATCGCGCGACACGGCTTCTCCTCGGAGTTGTCTCGTCACATTCATTATTCGTCGGTGATTTACTTAATTTTCCGCCGATGGCTTGCTCTCCACGCTCGCGGACATCCTATTAATTTTTCAAAGCGCTGACATGGAGGAGCCCTTCTTCTCCCGTATACTTTTGATTTTGAGGTTTTATGGACGGTCTTTCTTCGGGCTTGCTCATTATGTTTCGAAGGGTGCCTGGATAAAAGTGGCAACTGCAATATTCAGAGTTCGAAGGGGTCTCGTGGGAAAATCCCATCGAATGAGAGCAGATTGCTATTTAAATCTAAAAGACTAGAATACAAATTATAGAAATTTTTGTTTATCAATTTATAAAGCAATGGCTATATTCCTCTAATCTTATTAAATGTTACAATAAAATAAAATATTTCTATTTAATTTCATATTAAAAGTGACAACGACAAGTCCATGTTTTTAAATGTCGAGATACATAAATTTTAATTTTTAAATTACCATTCAAACCTATGCAAAAGTATAGCATAGATGATGCAAAAATACTTAAATTATATAAAAACTTAATCATTTTTTGCATATAAGTTACATTTTGCGTCCTCATAGAAGAAGCTTTGAGACCGTAAAAAAAAGTTTTGCTAAAAACATGTTAGGAACAAAATACACTATCTTTAGAAAAAGTCTGTATAGATGTGAGTGTGAGTGTGTGTGTGTGTCTGTGTGTGTGTGTGTGCGTGTGCGTGTGTTTTTGAGTGTGTGTGTTTGTGTGTGTCTGTGTGTGTGTCTGTGTATGTGTGGTTGTGGGTCTGCGTGCGCGTGTGCATGTGCATGTGCGTGTTCGTGTTCGTGTACGTGTGCGCGTGCGTGTGAGTGAGTTTGTGCGCGTGTGTGTGTATGTGTGTGTGAGTGTGTATGAGTGTGTGTCTGTGCGTATGTGGACGCATATGGATCAAGATTATTCTGAACTTTAGTGGTCAAAATCAATGTTTCAGGGCTCCAATATTTTGTTTTTTTGAAAGAATGGGACTGTGAAAAAATATTTGTTGTTTTTTATGCTTTTTTCTGATTCCTTAGCGGTTTGTCGATCTTTGTGTTTTAGTTTTTCGGGTTTCTTAGTATGCTTGAAATAATATCATCGATTATTTTGTATGCATTTGAAAGAGGAAAAATTACTTATCTTTTGCGATGTGAAATTTTAAATAAGGTACATTTTTAAAACGCCTCTCGCCCATGGTGTACACCGTATTTTTTGTGACACATGTATTGATTTTTGCGGATTTACGTGTCTAGTCAAGCGGACCCAGATATGGTCGTTTTTCGACACGGTGCAACTATTGTCCTGTTATATTAAGAAATGAAATATGTATACATAATAATTCAATGTATGGATCTCAAATACTGGTGTACTAACGTTTTCAATGTCGATTTAGATTATAAATATAAAAATAGTGCCAGTCAAGCTGATAATAGCAATAATTGTTATGATAATTGCAAGAGATCTATTGTTGAGAAATATGTATACAATCACCATTTAATGAAACATTTTCTTCTGATAGTAACAGTAATCATGATAACAAAAACGTTATAAAGCTCCATGCAGTAAAAGATAACAATGATGAGCTTTTAGATAAAAGTGTTATTCCATTATTAATAATAGCGTAATTTCTCCGAGTTGTACTCATATTGACGATACGCATGTAGCAGATATTAGCAAATTATCTACAGTAAATAACACAATTAAAAAGAAAACAAAGAAAGTATATGTTAGAAACAGGTCAGAAAGGGTAGAAGGGCCATTTTTTGTGGTGTCAGTTGAATTTTGGAAAGCATTTACTCCAGAATATAATAAAATTAGATTAAAGCAAGGGTGGAGAGACGATTATAATGATTGTTTCGAAAAAACGTATCCTTATTGCGTACTGTCATTTGAAGATATTAGAATCTATTTTGAGAAAAAGATAAATGATAATTATTTTGAAGCGATTACGAAGTACAAGTATTCTTCTTATACCAGATTTAAATTAATTATTAACGTATCTATTGGCAATACGTTTTGTGATTTAAGTATTAAAACTACCTTAGAAAGAGAAATTAATCATACCGCAGGTGAGAAACATCAAAGGTTTATTAAAGGGTAAAAAAGGGCTGCACTTAGCTGGGGAGCTTGAAAAGCATACAGCAGCATACATCAAATGGACAAGTGCAAGCAAAGCTAATAAAGATGTACAGGCACAGGGTAATTTGAATTCTGTAGCCAGCAATATGCTTTTGCAAAAAATCGATAGTAACAATAGAGCTAACGATTATTTGGACAAAGATTATTACAAATATATGGAAAAGTTACAAAAAATGTATAGAGAAAACTAAGGTTGAAGGATACATACAGTATCACTCTTGTATTCCTCTAATTATTCTTATTGACAGAAGCACAGATTACGTATCTGGCGTCATATATGAACATATGCCTACACATATATGCTACTGACAGTATAGCTGCTCAGCCAAAATACAGTAATAACGAAATGACTGTTTACTATTACGGTATTTTCTTATATGGTGGGAATGAATTTAGTCTACTGGAAATAGCGGAATTGACAATGTCGATCCACACAGAAACAGCAATAACATTTTTTAAAAATTTTTTCTTGATCATTTTCATCTCATTAGTTCGAAGTAAGTAAAAAAGATGGAAACTGATTTTACTACCGTACTCTTAAAATCATCTTGTTCTTCTTTTAATTCTATAACTCTCTATGATTACATGAATATGGTTTATGAGGTTGCTGAATTAAACAAACCTTTCGAAAAAAGTGTAACAATTTTGCACGTTTGTTCATTACACATGATAAAATCAGTAAGGAGAAGAATTGTACAAATTTTCAAGACAAGATAAAACAAAAAGATGAAAGATACATTGGGAGTACGTTAATGAGTGGGCTGATACATAGAAAAAATTTTTAAAGCTAAAATTTATTTTGAAAAAGTAATTCAAATTTATGGGTGAAAATATTATAATGCAGAATTGCAACTTCTGATTGATGGAATAGAAACAAAAGATGCTGAATCCGATGCAGAAAAAATTGATGAGTTGTGTAGTGAGATATGCAATGTCAATAATGACGAATTAGAAATTCCATTAACCAAGATGAAATCATCTTTGTATTATCAAAAATTTTTAAAATTAAAAGATGAAATTTTAGATAATACTTAAATGAGTACGGTTTAAAATAAATTTTATAATGAGAAGCTAATTAAGTACCCCGTAGATTATTTAATGGTTTATTTTTCCATTTGATCCGCCGCTGCCATTGCGATTCTATTAGGAATATTGAGAGACAGTAATGTCACAGCAAAAAATGCTTCCAAAATTTTAAAAGACCAAGTATTTGAGAAAGAAGAAAAAATTCTAATTCCACGCTGGATTCAACAAAATGAACCAATTACACAAGGAATATTGGTAGAAAGACTACTCATTAACAACAACAAGCCAACAACAATATAAAAGAAACAGGCAAAGAATTATTGATGAAATGGAAGACATTGAAAGACCTGAATATTCTGAAAAACCTACAAAAACAGAAGTTTAGATGTGGAAAGACCAAAATAAAATATTCTGTGGACCGAACTTATACTTTACAAGAAGTAAGTTTTTTCACGAAACAAAAAGTGATGAACAGGCTAATGAAATATTGGAGGCTATAAAGAACACTCTCAAGAAAATAGCAGAAGAAAAAAGGAAATTAAAGAAAAAAATTTAAAGAAAAAAACAGAACAAAAGATTACATCAAAGAAAGAGATAATATAGATTATGTAGTAAAAGGTTAGTCAAATAACGGTAGAAGAAGAGATCGATAATAATCGCATGTATATACAATTATCAGATACCAGTATACTCTTCCTACCAGATATAACATATCCCGTGGTTTCCCAAACTTATACAATGTCATAAACGGTTGTATAGTTAATTAAACAAGTTGTGAAACCTTGATGCCTTATAATAATATTAATCTGTACCTCGATGATAGCGGTAAAAAAGGATTTTTCAGTTTGTTACCAGATATTGTTGAGAAATCAGGACTGAAATTAGTGTGCTTTGATACTTTATTTTACGATAAAATATTACGAGACGGCTGCATTAGCGAAGAATTTAAAAAGTAGGCAAAAATACAATGTGTACTAAGTAAGGATGTTTGGTTTATACCAGTTAATTATATATCTCCGCAGCATTAGACCTTATTAGTTATTATTCTACATCAAAAGACTATGGTATTCTTTGATTCACTTCACGGATCTCCTATCAAACAGGTAGTTGATAGTATGTGTCAATTCATAGAAAATGAAATGAAACAAAGCATAATATGGAATGAATGGACAATATATGCGCCCACTGATATTCCATATCAGAGAAATAAATATTGCATAGTAAGTGGAAATTGTGATGTGCACGTGTGATCATGGGTGCTTACAATTGCTACCTGTTCAAACAATATATTTGATGAAGACGATTTGAATACAGCACGTAAAGCGCTGGCACATATCCTGATTAACGCAGAAAGAAAACAAAAAACGTGAAAAAAATAATTATTGAAAGCAGAAAGCCGTTATTTCCTGATTCACGCGATGAAGAAGATACAATGAAAATATCAAACACAGAAAAAAAAAATTTAAATAAGTCGCAAACCGCCAATGAATTTCGATTCCACATTTTAATTTTGTTCAATATTTAAATTAATAGTACCTGATCAATACAAATACAAATCAGATTTTAGAAATACTAGAAATACACAAGTTTAAAGCCAATACCATGTAAAAAGCTTTATAATCCAAATATTTTAAATATTAGGATTGATGTTTTGCATAGAAACAATCAGCTTTGTCGTAGGAAATAGCCACACATATTATTATTCGATCACAAACCTTTTCTGCCACGGATATCAAACATGTTTCGTCTTCTATAGCATCAAAATAATATATTCTAAAAGTTTTTGAAGCTAACTATAACTTTGGAAAAAGTTACACAGAATATTTTGAGCGAGAACGTGAAAATTCTTCAAGTCGGCGAAGTAAACGATTTTTTTACACATACTTCAGTATTTTTAATCAATCATAAACCTTTTCTCCCACGGATTTTAAACATGTTTTGTATTCTATAGCGTTAGGAGAATATATTCTAAAAGTCTTATAAGTCAACTTTAGGGCCTGCGGTGGCTCAGTCGGTAGAGTGTCGGATTCCCACGCCGGTGACCTGGGTTCGAATCCTAGTCTCTGACGATTGATACAAGCACCTCTGTAAAAATTACATGTGCTTTGTTTACAAACACACCGCAGACCCCCGTCGTCGATTAGCACCACATGGGAGCACAAACATGGCGACGTTAATTAAAAAAAGAAAAATAAAAGTCAACTTTAACTTTGGAATAAGTTACAGAGAATATTTCGAGCGAGAGCGGGTAAATTCTCAAAGACGAGGTATTCTATAACATTAGGAGAACGTATTCTGAAAGTTTTAGAAGCAAACTATAACCCCGGAAAAAGTCACAGAGAATATTTCGAGCGAGAGCGCGAGAATTTTCGAAGTCAGCGAAGTCAGCGATTTTTCGCTCTTACTTCCGTATATTTTTTTAATATCAAAAACCTTTTCTGCCACGGGTATTAAACATGTTTAGTGTTTTATAGCATTGGGAGAATATATTCTAAAAGTTTTAGAAGCCAACGATAACTCTGGAAAAAATTACAGAGGTTATTGAGCGAGAGCATTCAAATCAAAAGTGGTTAAATCTACTACATCATTCTAAATATTTTTAATTGCAAATCATCAATTGACATGCATTAAATGATTAAATATACAATTATTTTTTCGGGGACCCCCCGAACGTCTATGCCTATGTCTGGTGGGTAGCGCGTGGCGGGTAGCTTCAGCTTTATATAACCCATCACCCATTATGTACTACCCATTACCTACCATCTATCACCTATAACGCGTCAAGAAATCATCCATCACTTATTGTCCACCACACATCATTCATCATCCAGCACCCATAATCAATTACACACCACCCATTATCCATCACATATGACCCTCCACTCCTGATGAAATACACATGACCCGTCACTCATCATCTACCATCTATTACCGATCATCAATCACCTATGACCCGTCACTTATTATCCATCAGCGATCATCCATTACGCATCATCCACCACGCATTATCCAGTGCCCATAATCCATCACTCCTAATCCGCCATCCATCATTGATCATCCATCGTCCATCATCCACTACCCTCCATACATTACCCATCACCCACAATCCATCATCCATGATTCACCGCTAATCATCCATCACTCATTATCCAGCACCTATCATTCACCATCCATGATTAGCAACCGATCAGCCATCAGCCATTACATATGACCCATCACCCACCATCCATCACCCATGATGCGTCATCTACAATCGATCATCCATGATTCGCCACTCATCAGCTATTGACATATCATATATTACTCATTAAGTATGACTTGTCACCCATCATGTATTACCTATGATGATAGGTGTTCACGAATCGACCGAAAGTTGGGTTCCACTTATTTTTTAAATAGAAAAATGAATCAATATTCAATTTTTTCGATTCATGAATAGAGTGAAATGAATCATGATTCATTTTTCGATTAACCTTTCTGTGAATGTTAAATTTAAACGAGTAGTTTGTAACACCACATTTTGTGTGCGTTACACAATTTAACAGTCGGTCGAACGAGCTGCTCAGTACAGGTCCGATGCTCGACAAAAACTATGTCAAAAAACCTAATCGCACACTACTCTCTCACTACCCTCACTATACACACACACACACTAGTTGCGGTTTCCCCTCGACGACACAGAGCAAGCGATCTCCTCAATACCCTGAAGCAGCTGAAGAAGAGGCACAACTGCCATCCCATAGAGCCTCGCATAAGCTGGAGTCGGCTGGTCTTGGCTGAGGTGCGCTGAGCGTGTCCTGGTGTCTTCTCTCTTTACTCCCTTCCTCTCAAACCAACCTAAAAGCACGTACAGAGGGTATTAATATCCTAGAAAGTAAGCAAAATGGTATTAGAACAATACCCACCTGGTTTTATGTCTTGAAAGGCATGAATGGGTCCACCTTGGACGAAGCGGCTGCTTCTCTGGATACTCCGGAGGTCTGCAGCATACACCCTAGAAAATATAAAACGGAGTTAGTCTATAGCAGATACGGACAATAAACTGGAACTCTCTTACCTGGTTTGGAGGGTTTGTAGAGACAGCGTGGCCTCCCAGATGCAGCATCGTAGCCCAGCTCATGGCCCGCTCCTCCATAACAGCAGCAGCAGTCACCGAAGTACTCGCCAGTCACCTAGAGGCAACCTAGCATTAAGGAGAGTAGACTACAGTGATATATAAAACACTGATCTCATAAGATAGCAGTGGCAGTTGAAGAGAGTAGCGTAAAAAGCTGCTGAGTAAATATAACCTATTCGAGGTTAACCGCGTTCCACCGCTTCGAACGCAGTCCTGGGACTTGCACTCTCGTCTTCGTGCCCCTTCATCAGCACAGTTGCCCAGGTGCATCTCCTACTGGATCCGTCGTCGTACTTCCTCGTCCTGGCCCCGCAAACACCGTCTGTAAGCTGTCGACTGCATGCCATGTAGCGTGACATCACCGCGAGTAGACGCTCCCCTTTCCTCCTCACCAGGCGCATGCACTGTGACCTCAACCGGGCTCGGTCGGCACTAGCGAAATCCGCGTCCAGCGCCGCGGGTACGAATCGAGAGCCTCGCTCACTTCATACTGAGCCGCGCTCGTAGACACCTCGTGATTTTGACTGCTCCGTTGCAAAAACGTATATACTAGCTTGTTCCGATTTGCGAACTAGTAGCAGTTTCCATACCTCGATATTATCGTCGATCTTCTCGTACCGCGTGTGCCAACAAATTTGTATTTTCGAAGAAGGCCACACCGGATTTTGAAAAGAGTAAGTTGCACAGAGTATTATTGCGCTTATCGAGTATATCTATATATATTGAAAATATAGCGTCGCGTGCGTTTGTCGAGCATCGTGCCGCGTGTCTTCTATTTACACTCGTATTTCACCACCGAATATTCTGTAGAATTCGTGTCTCCGAGTATTAACTTCTTTCCCTCACAAATATATACCGTTTCCCACCATACCACCGTGCTCGCCATAGTTAGTTTAAGTTTATAAATAATTCTATGTGACGTTAGAACACTTGAAAAATCGTGCTGCGAGTTCGCGCAGCTGGCGTTCAACACATTGTAATATATATTGAATAAACCTCAAGTGTTCATACTTTTATCCTACATTCATGTGTCGTACTTTATTTAAAGAATCGAATAAACCTAGTATTAAAGCCTGCATGTGCGGCGCAATAATCTTGGCTTATATAGCTAAAAATATTGTCACAAGTTATTGAAGTTTAAAAACGCTTTTTTCAAAAATGAATAGAGCTCTACCTTTGCATAAATGTAATAAAAGTAATCATGATTCATCGCGCTCGATTCACGTGAATTGGAAAAATAAATCATGATTCTCTTTGCTCGATTCACAATTCGAACGAATAAATCGGCAATTCATCTTGTTTGATTCTTTTTTTTTTAAATAAATACTCTTTTCTGCACTTTCGATGATTTTGGGTACCACAAACAGAAAATCGTCTTGGACTCCAACGCGTTGGGTATAATTAAAGTTATAATGTGATAATACGTAGTAGCTAATAGTACAATTTGTAATAAGGAGGAATGAGCTAGTTCTGATGATGAGGTTTCCAATACAAGTTGTAGTTGTAGTTGTAGTGTAAAGCGTAGAAATGCCCTCCGATAGTATTACACACCTTCACGAACACGCATACAAAGTAACACATATTCATTCATGTGAATAAATACATCCGCAAGGGCATATATATAGGACATTCTACGTCAAGTCAGTCGATCAAAAATTTGTTATCAGTGATCAAACGGTGAAATTATCGCAAGTTAATAAAAAGAAAAACAAAAAAAAAATTTAAGATTCTAAGCTTAAATAGTATGTTATACGCCTAGGGAATAAAGTGAGTCAATAAATGCCTGCGTGTAGAACGTGCCTGAATTTTGTCAATACTTAAAATGGCGAATTCTGATTAATGTGAAAAAATAGGAGATATTTAATTTTTCAGGTTTCAGGTTTATTTTTCTTTTTCAGGTCTCAAAATATTCATTTTTTCATGACCTTTAATATGTATTATGCAGTAAGATGGGACAAAGTCTATAATAATAATTATTTACAATTAGTTAAGTTTAAGACACTTTTAAGACATGCATACGGTGTAATAAGTGTCATAACTATCTTTTTAGGCTTTGTCCCATCTTTCTGCATGATACATATTAAAGTTTATGAAAAAATGAAAAGTTTATGACCTGAAAAAGAAAAATTAACCTAGTCGTACTTTATTAGATTTTAATAAATAGGTCCTATTTCTTCACACTAATCATGAATCGCCATTTTAAGATATCAGAATATCCAGGTTACAAATTTTTTGCTAAACCCCAAGAATTTCAATTAAAAATTAAATAAAAGTTTGAAATTATGAAAAAAATTAAACAATTTAATTTTTAGTAACCACAAAAGTTTTTATACTTTTAAGCTTCGGGTCTGAAAATTTTGTTCTATATTTTCTTAACGATTTGCAAAAATTTTACCGTTTTGATAGACTGACTTAACATGGAATGTCCCATATTAATATGTGCTTGGATGCGTGCGTGCGTGTGTATTTATGTGTGTATATATGTATCTATGACCGATTATGCTGATGTGTTTATTGGCACGAATGAATGTGTGTCACTTTGTATGCGTGTTCGTGAAGATGTGTAATACTATCGGAAGGCATTTTTAAGCTTGAGTGATGTATTCAGTACTCGTCTTCATCTCGGGTGCCTCCAGCATTTTCGACTACAACTCGTATTGGAAACCTCATCATCAGAACTAGCCCATTAGAAAATGTACTATTATCTCATTATCACCTTGATTATACCTAACGTGTTGGAATCCAAGACGATTTTCTGTCTGTGGTACCCAAAATCACCGATAGTGCAGAAATAGTATATTACGATACAAGTGACCTAAGTGGTCTATAATTGCACGGCGCGTAGTTAGCGCCCGAGCGTAGCGAGGGCGATACCGTCGCGCCGTGCAATTATGGCTACTTAGGTCACGAGTATCGTATACTATTTTGTAGCACGAGTGACATAAACCCGCCACCGACAGGGAGAGAGTAGGGTATGGGGGTAGGGCGGATGGGCGAACGGGGGGGTTTGGGGGGGGGGGGGGCGGAGCCCCCCCGCATAAAAAAATAAAAATATAATGCAAAAAACATAAAAAATAAATTAAGGAAATTACAAATTGTATAAACAAATTATTATTTAACCAAAATTCATTAGTTAATTAATAATCAATGTCAACATTTATAATTCACATGTTTATACTTAGACATTGTTTGAATTTGTTCGCCATGAAATGTCGCATATCAGTAGATGTACTTTCAATGATACGCATATGTATTTTCAAGTTTTCTTCCACCATGAACATCATACGCAAGCTTTTTGAGTCTAGCGCCATCTTGTATTTGTTCTCACAACTAGAGTGTGCGTCAGTTCCCCGACAGTTAGAGAAGACCAATTTTAAGTTTCGAATAATTGATATCGCATTAAAAGTGTTAAATATTATGTTAATTATTGTATTATTATAGTTTGTGTTTTTGTTATATTCGTGTTATTTTCTAGTTAAATTTTTAGGTTATTTTTTCATTTATTTATGTATTTACTAGATTAGTTTTTTAGTTTTATTGAAGCTTTTATTTGTTCACTATTCTTAAGTAAATTCAATTTTAAGTTCGTTTTTAGTTCTTAATTTGTTCAGTTATTAATTTTTGTATGCAATTTATGCATTAGTTTGTATTTCACTATACATTACTTAATAGTATTTTTAGTTATTTTAATATTATTATTGCGACTTCAATATGGATTCAGACAGTTGGCTAAGTGATGAAAACAATAGTGATATTGTTTCTGAAGAAATTAGAGAAGCTGCAAAAGATGTATCATTGGATTTGTTACCTAAGAAGTCCAAGATGCTTTATACGTCAGCATATAATTCATTTAAAAAGTGGCGAAAAGATCATGGAACCAACTCTTTTTGTGAAGATGTTTTACTTCGCTGATCAATCCAAGAAACTTTCACCAACAAGTTTGTGGCCAGTCTTTGCAATGTTAAAGACTACGATCAATGCCTACAATGACATCAACATTGGAAGTTATATGAAATTAACAGGATATCTGAAGAAATTAAACAAAGGATATCAGTCGAAGAAATCTGAAGTATTTAGCAAAGATAATATTTCACAATTTCTCAATCAAGCACCCGATGAAGTTCATTTATGTGAGAAGGTAAGTAAAACTGGTTCGTACTCTTTTTATATTTAAATTCAGTCTTAATGATCTATTTCATTTATTTCACAGGTAGCACTTATCTTTGGAATAACTGGAGCACTACGCAGAGTAGAATTTACAAAGATATGTATGCAGGATGTGTGCAAATTTGAAAATGAAGAAACTCTACTTGTAAAGATTAAGGATACAAAGAATGATGTCCCTAGATCCTTCACAATCACCGGTGCATTATTTAGTATATGCAAGACGTATATGGACCTTAGACCGGTACCCTGTCCACTGGATAGATTCTTTCTGAGGTATGCGAATGGAAAGTGTAGCGTACAACCTGTTGGAATTAATAAGTTTGCTTCGATGCCAAAAGACATTGCCACTTATTTGAATTTGCCAAATGCAAAAAGTTACACAGGTCACAGCTTCCGCAGAACATCTGCAACTCTTTTAGTTGATGCCGGAGCTGACCTTGTCACATTGCAAAGACACGGAGGCTGGAAGTCAAGCACTGTTGCTATGGGATATGTTGCTGATTCCATTAACAATAAGAAAAAGATATGCAATCAAATCACTAGTGGACTCAACATTCCATCAACCTCCAAAAGTGATGCAGCATCTTCAAAAACACCACCCAAACCAAGTATTCGAACAGATGAATCTCAACAATACAAATCAAGACCTTCTACACCTCAACAATCAATTTTTATAGCACCTCAACAATCACCTAAGCTACATACATCAAAACCTCCAACTTCAACAGTAAATATAGTATCTAGACAATCACCTCAGCCACCCGCACCAAGAAATGTACCTGTAAATGTAGGAGATCTTTTCTCAGTATATTATCATCCGGATTTGGGTTTATGTATTGAAGATTCTAACGAATATAAACTCAAAACATTCACCTTTCATAATTGTTGTGTTACAATAAACTATATGCAAGACTCTACCAATCTAAATTGTAAGCGTACAAGAGAAAAAAAGTGTTCAAACTGATAATCTGGACCAAATATGAATAGCTGTATATTAGAATAATGTATTTAAATAAGATATTTTGTTTCTTGAAAAAATAATAAATGTTTAAATTTGTTTAAAACTGTTTAAAAGTGTTCAAACTGGTGATCTGGACCAAATGTGAATAGCCGTATACTAATATAGAACCTTATATAAATAAGATATTTTGTTTTGTTAAAAAACAATAAATGTTTATTGTTAACAGTTAATTTGAATATATTTATTTACCCTATCTTGAAATTTTATAAATTAAATTTGAATAAATTAATAATATTGATTATGAAAAAAAAATTAATACTGAATTTTAAATTGAATTCCAGATTGGATATTCAAAAAACGCGCCAAATTGTTATATACAATCAGTTGAACTAACCTCTAAATTTGAAGCTTTATTTTAATGATTTATAATTATTCTCTGATACTTGGCATGCGATTTACCAGGTTTACTACTTTTTCTTTCTATTATTATGAACGAAAACGTTTATTTTGAGTGTGTTTAGTCTTTATTATAGGATACTACGGATCTGTGGCCTATGTGCATTCATTATTACACTGTGTAATAAAGCGCCACTTAGGTCACGGATAAGCGTGACCTAAGTGCGGGTTTAGGTCACACAGTGCTATAAAGAGTATTTATTTTAAAAAAATAAAAAAATCAAACAAGATGAATCACTGATTTATTTCACTCGAATTCTGAATATATATACTTGGCCCATTCTCTGCGCTGTATTTCTTGTGAGATGTTCGTGACTCGCGGCTGTCAGATGGCCACACTTGGTCCATTCTCTGCGCTGTATTTCTTGTGAGATATATATATTGTAACGAGTCACGAACATTTCACAAGAAATACAGCGCGAAGAATGGACCAAGTGTCGCCATCTGACAGCCGCGCGCTTCAACAGGTAGGCAAGAGAGAGAGAGAGAGAGAGAGAGAGAGAGAGAGAGAGAGCAGGCGTGCACCACGCTTTCGGACTGCTCGCCGCCATCTTGGCGATTTTCCCACTCCGCAACTGCACGTGTTCGCGCTTGGGCTGTACACGATGATTCTACCGTGCGTGGGTGCAAAAACGACTGGTGGAGGCGAACGCTCGATCCCCACCATCATCAACAGAAGGAGAGTTCGCACGCGAGGCAGCAAGTGTCGAGGCGACAGCGGGAGGGAAAGTGAGAGAGCTAGCGACCAGCAACCAGAAATGAGAGATAGATAGATAGATATACTTTTTATTCGTCACTATGACAAAAATTTACAGCTGTATGTACATTTGGTTAAAATTAGTTATCGCACTATCAGTCATTACAGTTTAAAAGTTTGGATCGCTATCACAGGTCGTCAATTTATAGTCTAACATATCATAATGTAGTCCGTGCTATCACATATTGTTTCGTCAACTTAAAAATATATAAATAAATAGATATCAAATAATATATACACATACACATTTATATTGCACATGTATCTATCGCGTCGAATATAAAACACCTTTCATTCTTCCTTCGTTCTTACAATCATTCACGCTAATAATTGCACTCACACTTCTCACTTAACACTTAAAATAAATTAAGACTACACAGAAATGAATGAAATACAATCACAAGCAGTTTGACGTGAGCCGCAGGCCTATGACTAATGATTTATGTAGTCTAGTCGCCGTGTAATTCTTTAAGGTGCCCACCCCCGTTTTAAACTTACATAGTCATGGCAGACACCTTACACTGCAGGGGGACAAGCTCCAGAGGCATGCACCTTGAGCCCTAAAAGAATATAGGCCCTTATCAGTGCGCGACCCAGGAACTGAGAGCTCTTTCATACACCCCTACTTGAAGTCCTTGCCTAATTTTTTTCGAAAAGAGCAGTATGATACGTTGGCTACCGCATAACAACCACGGTTTCCACGTAAGTCCTCCGACCATTACCACACCGAGGTTAGTGACTGCGTCAACAAAGGGTACAAATACGCCGTCCTGCACCTCAATGCCTTGCAAGTGAAGGATCTGAATCTGCTTGATGTCATGATCAGAACCAAAGATGATTGCCTGTGTCCTGCTGACATTGAGCCGCAGATCAGCTGCCGAGGCCCATTTCGACACTGCCCGCGCTACTGTCGACATGCAATTGATACCCTCACGAAGATTCCGCAAGGTCACCTGCGTGTAGGTTTGCAGGTCGTCAGCGTAGAGTATATGTTCGACATTGTGTACGTTAAGTGCGTTTTTTAAGTCGTTAATGAATAAGCTGAAGAGCAAGGGCCCCAGGACCGAGCTCTGTGGCACGCGGAGATTTATATTAGTAATGATTTTTTGTCTACGACCTGTAATATATGACTTAAGCCACATGAGAACGCTCCTGAAGAAACCCATGCGCAATAGCTTACGCAGCAGCTTTGAATGTGAAATAGTGTCAAACGCTTTGTTGAAATCAAATAATAATGAAATAGTCAACAATTTCTTTTTGCTATTAATTCCTGTTCTGATGTCTTCGGTGAGATTCAGTAGTGCTGTCTGAGTACTGTGATGTTGTCGAAAACCTGTTTGAATCGGGTCATGAATATTTTTTGTCCTCAAAAAGTCGGTAATTTGGTCATGGACAATTTTTTCCAAGACCTTGGAAAGGAAGCTTAACAGCGCAATGGGGCGGAAATTAGAAACCGAGGATGGAACTAGTTTCTTCTTCAAAGGCACAAGGTAAGCTCTCGTCCAAGTCCCCGGGAAAATGCCATTTGAGAGGAAGGAATTACAGGTCTTAGGGGGGGAAGAGAGAGAGAGAGAGATAGATAGATAGAGAGAGAGACAGAGAGACAGAGAGAGAGAGAGAGAGAAAGAGAGAGAGAGAGAAAGAGAGAGAGAGAGAGAGATACTGTTTATTCTTCAAAGACGAAATTCTTACAATTGCATGTACATGTATAGTTATAATAATTAAAATATCAGTCAGTATTATATATTTGTTATCTTACATTTAACATTCACTTATTGCATTTCTTATGTATTAAATACCATTATTCGCTGTAACAGTTCATCAGTTTATAAAATCTAAATATAATGAACTAGTCATAGTCAGATGACATATCACAGAACACGCTTCGTCAAAATACATAGAATAAAATAAATAAAATAGAGATAACATATTACGATAAAAATAAAAAGAATACATACACATACTTTACTAAATTTTTACGTATAACTATCACGTCGAAAATTTAAAAACACACTCATTCATATGACACTTTTACAATTCACGCTAATAAATACATTCTCACTTAACACTTAACATATTTAATAAATAAATAAATTAATAAATAACTAAGTCAAATAAATAAATAAGTTCGATAAATAATTAAATTAAATAAATAAATTAAAATAAATAAATAAATTAAATAAATAAATTA
Organism: Gastracanthus pulcherrimus; assembly: GCA_949152435.1. Taxonomy (NCBI): domain Eukaryota; kingdom Metazoa; phylum Arthropoda; class Insecta; order Hymenoptera; family Pteromalidae; genus Gastracanthus; species Gastracanthus pulcherrimus. The sequence goes on from OX424574.1 coordinate 36,134,428, forward strand.
AAATAAATAAATAAATTAAATAAATAAATTAAAATAAATAAATAAATTAAATAAATAAATTAAAATAAATAAATAAATTAAATAAGTAAATAATTCAAATAAATAAATATCCGAGTCAGATTGGGAATACACAGAGATGAACAAAATAAAGTATAAACCGATTCTCGAAAAGTTCACCTCTATGTATTCCCGTCACCATGTAATTGTTTAAGGTGCCTGCTAAACGCCGTTTTAAATTTACAAAAAGATGGCAAGCATCTCACACTGCTTGGGAGCGAATTCCAGAGGTGCGCGCCTTGAACTCTAAACCAGAATAGGCCCTTATCGGCGCGCGACCCCGGAACCGAGAGCTCTTTCGTACCACCCTTACTTGAAGTCCTGGCCTGGTTTTTTTCAAAGAGGGCAGTAAGATATGGTGGCTGCCGCATGACAACCGCTCTGTAATACAGCAGCCCCATAAAATACTCCCTCCTTACCTTCAGATCTAACCAGTCCAGTTTTTCCCTGTAGGCGGTGATATGCTCATCACGCCTAACACCACATATGTATCTCACACATGAATTCTGTAAACGTTGTAGTCGTGTCTGAAGATCCCCTAACACGTCAAGAAGAACCACTGAGCAATAGTCTAAGTGAGGTAGTACCAGTGCACATGCCAGCTGCTTCCTCAGTATCTCTGTGGTGCTTGAACGGAATAATTTTAAGCTAAGAGAGAGATTTTAAGCTAATTTTAAGAGAGAGAGAGAGAGAGAGAGAGAGAGAGAGAGAGAGAGAGAGAGAGAGAGAGAGAGAAGCTTTGATTGCAGCACCGTCAACTTCGACACTGCACACTAGCGAACAGCGGTAAGGCCCATAAACCCCATAATAATCGTAAACGTTATAAGAATCATAAATCCCACAAAGATCATAAACTTCATAATAATGATAAACCTCATAAAAATCATAAACCTCATAAAAATCATAAACTTCATAAAAATCATAAACCTCATAAAAATCATAAACCTCATAAAAATCATAAACCTCATAAAAATCATAAACCTCATAAAAATCATAAACCTCATAAAAATCATAAACCTCATAAAAATCATAAACCTCATAAAAATCATAAACCTCATAAAAATCATAAACCTCATAAAAACCATATACGAGTACCATATAAAAATCATAAACCCCATTAAAAGTCATAAACTCCATTCAAAATCATAAAAACCATTAAAAATCATAAACCCCATTTTTTTTTTTTTTTTTAAATGGCATTTCGAACTCGAAAGTTCATCGCCTCATCTACGCAAGCCTTCCATGTTTCCCTATTTTGTGCCAACCCCATCCATTTCGCGCCTTCCCGCCCAATTTCAGTTATGTCTGATTTTACGTTATCCTCCCATCTGCGTCTAGGTCTACCAAGAGGTCGAGTTGCTTTCGGTTTTCCTTTCATTATGCGCGCTGCTGTACGATCATCGCCCATTCTTGCCACGTGCCCTGCCCATCTTAGTCTCCGTGATTTTATTATTCTGTTAATATTTGGTGACGCGTACAAATTATGTAGCTCGTCATTGTGCAGTTTCCTCCACTCCCCAGTTTCCTCATCTTTCTTTGGCCCGTATATTTTCCGCAGAACCTTATTTTCAAATACCCTAAAACGATTTTCTTCCGCTTTAGTGAGCGCCCAGGTTTCGCACCCATACAAGATTACCGGCATTATTATAGTCCTATATATCCTTATTTTGACATTTTTCGACAGTAGCTTTGACTTAAGTAATCTGTTCACAGCGTAGAAGCAGGCATTACCCGAATGAAGTCTCTTATTAATCTCGGCTTTAATTTCGTTTCGATCATTTATAGTTGTACCTAAATATCTGAATTCGCTAACCTTTTCAAAAGTGAAATTTCCGACTCTGAGATCCCCCTCTGCTTCGCGAATGCCCAGTTTCTCCATGATCATATATTTCGTTTTCGATTCGCTCACTTCTAACCCCGTGTTTTTAGCCGCATTTATAAGGATTTCCGCATTTCTCGCCACCGTTTCACCATTATCTCCCACTATATCCAAGTCATCCGCATAGCCTAAAATTTGCGTTGTTCCGTTGAGTGTTGCGCCTAGCTCGCTAGCCTGCATTTTTCTAACAACATGCTCTAGCGTCAGGTTAAAGAGTACCGTTGAAAGCCCGTCACCTTGCTTCAAACCGTCGCGTATCATGAACGATTCGGATACATTACCGCCTACTCGGACCTTTCCAGTGCTTCCGTTCAGACATATTTGAATTAATTTTACGAGTTTTTTTGGTACGCCAAGGAGCACTAGGATTTCATACATTTTGCTTCGTTTGACAGAGTCGTACGCTTTCTTAAAGTCCACAAATAGCTGGTGTATAGTTTCGCAATATTCCCACTTTTTCTCTAATAATTGTCTTATGGTAAACATTTGATCGCTCGTTGACCTGTTGCGCCGGAATCCACACTGATAATCTCCTATTATATCTTCCGCGAATGGTGTGAGTCTGGCCTGTATTACGTTTGACAGAACTTTGTAGCAGGTAGCTAAAAGTGAGATTCCCCGGTAGTTATTGCAGTCTGTTTTATCTCCCGTTTTGAAGATCGGTATGATGATGGATTCTTTCCAATTTTCTGGTATTGTTTCATTTCTCCAAATAGCACATACTAGATAAAAAATTTTAGATGTAAGCGCGGTGCCTCCATATTTAAGTAGTTCAGCTGGTATAGAATCGTTTCCTGCGGCCTTATTGTTTTTTAGCTTTTTGATCGCGGCCTCTACTTCTTTGTAGGTCGTTTCGTCCATATGGAGTTCAGCAGTGTGGATTTCGTCTCCCATTTCCTCGGAGTTTTCATGCACGTTTAATAACTTATCGAAATAATCTTTCCATAATTTCAATAGTTCATTTTCGCTTGTCACGAGGTTCCCGTCCTTATCCTTCATTAACTGCGATCTACTCTGAAAACCCTTCCTAATAGCGTTTATTCCTTTGTACATCTCGCGCGGGTTATTTTCCCTACTATTAGTTTCTATTTTTCTAATTTCATTTTTCTGATACTCGCGCTTCTTGTTTCTGTAAATCACACGTACTTGCTTTCTTATTTCATGGTATTCTTCTACGGCCCTATCGCTTTCATTGTGTACACTATCTAATTTAGCCTTCTTGCGCCTTTCAAACCAGAGTTCGCACTCTTCGTCAAACCATGGTTTGCTCTTCGGCCTTTTTTTCTTACCCAGTACTTTATTCGCGGCCCCTTTTATAGTTTTTTCGATAGTCCCCCACAACCTGTTCGGATCGTCATCTACTCCCGTCTGTTCATCCGTTTCCTCGAGCGCCTGAAATCGGTTGCTAACTTCTACTTGGTACTTGATTCGCTCTATCCCGCTTCGTAGTTTTCCAATATCAAAGGTTTCTACTTTGTTCGCTCGCTTACTATTTTGACCGGCTACTAATCTGGCTCTTAATTTGGCCACTACGAGATAATGATCTGAGTCGCAATCCGCCCCCCTATAGGTCCTTACGTCGAGTACATTCGTGTGGCGCCTCTTATCAATAAGAAAATGATCGATTTGATTGTGCGTGGCCCCATCCGGCGATGTCCACGTTGCCTTGTGTATATCCTTGTGCTTGAAGCACGTGGTCTTGACTATAAGATCTTTTGCGGCTGCGAAATTTATGACCATAATACCGTTATCATTGCTGGTTTCGTGCAGACTTTCTTTGCCTATGGTGGGCCTAAACATTTCCTCTCTCCCTATTTTAGCATTGAAATCCCCCACTACTATTTTGGTGTCGTAAGACGCGAATTGGTCGATTAATTGCTCTAAAGTTTCATAATAAAGATTTTTGACTTGTTCCTCTTTGTCCTCCGTGGGACAGTGGACGTTAATAACCACGTAATTATACCACGCTCCGTCGATGATGATATACGAGAGTCGGTCATTCACGAAATTGCAACTTTTAACGGAATGTATGATGCTTTTGTTAACAAGAAATCCGGTGCCTAGAGAATGCCCGCTCGCGCCCCCATATAAAAAGGTGAAGTTACCGGATCCTAGCATCGCGTTATCTTTCCATCGGGTTTCTTGTATTGCTACCAAATCTAAATTGTACCTCTCAGTTTCATTTATGATTTCCCGGAACGCGCCTGCTCTGTGTAGACTGCGTACATTCCAGGTTCCCACCCTCAAGTTTCTTTTCGTTTTGGTTTGGTTTTGTTTTCTTTGAGCCATGATAGTAAGTTAAACCCGCGCGTTTTGGATCCTGTTCCGATCGCAGGTGAGTCCATCCGTCTAGGGGTGATAACCCTCATACCTCCCTAGAACTAAGTATGAGAGCTTTCTGACTTTGGCGAGGACACAGTCAACTCGTCGTCAGACACACTCGGTTTCATTCTCATATCCTAACGCCCCCCTGCAAGGCAGCGCGCCTTCGCTGGCTTCGTTGCCATGTAAAACCAGGTGGCGAATCATTCTACACATCCCCTCTCAGGGCAGTTGTCATCGCTCCCGCATCCTCCACGACAGCAGGATTTTTGGCCCATTTTTTGTTTGAAATGTGTGGTAAAAGAGATAGATTACAGAGTAAGGTAGAAGAAGAAAGTAAGATAGAAGATTTTGTATAGTGTTTGTAGTTGTTGCGGTGCTTGCGTAGTGTTTCTAGATGAATGCGTTCGCCAGTGCGGGCTCATCACACCCACGCCTGGGCCTATCGGCTGTCCGCGACTGCTTATTCGCTTTATTCGCAGCTAACCTCTTTCTCAGGGGTCGTTCCTCTATCCGCAACCTGAGGACGCGCTGTATAGTGGTGATAGGCACCCACCCGTCCGCTCTGGACGACTACGCCCAGGACCCGCTTAGGGTAACGGCGTTGCAACAGTCATAAACCCCATTAAAAATCATAAATTTCTTTTCATTTACAACCCGACTTCAACCTCTATTTAAGGGTTCTGCGAACCTTGAGATGGGTTCGCTATTGCAAAATCTCACGTGAGATCTCACCTTAGATCTCATGCCAAAATCTCATCTGACCAAGTTCGCAAATTAACTAAGTCCCGTAGCCGTCAAAAATTCTAAGTACCATGAAAAATAAATTATTGGTAGGATTATGTTTTTTACGCATCTTAAACGATCTCGAGTCGATCTAGATAATCGCGAAATGTACGTTTAAAAATTTTTTTTTTTCAAAAATATTTACAAAAATCGGTTAATTCCCGCAGCCGTAGGAATTCTGTTTTTCCAAATATTAATTGTTTTTGGAGCCATATTTTTGCGCATTTTAAACAATTTTGAGGCGTTCCATATGGTCGCAAAATGAATGTATTTGTATTGTCTTTTTTAAAAATATGTACTAGAATTGATTAAATCCCGTGGCCGTAAAAATTCGAAGTTCCATCGACACTGAATTGTTTTTAGGATCGTACTTTTTACGCATTTTATACGATTTTGATTTGACCTAGATGGTTGCAAGAAGTTTGTTTCTGTTATCTTTTTGTACAATATTTACAAGTAATTGCTAATTCTCGCGGTCCTGTGTCTGCGTTTGTGCGTGTTTGCGCGTGTGCTGTGCGTGCGTGCGTGCGCGTGTGTGTGCGTGTGGGTGTGTGTCCGAAAATCTCAGCTTTTACTGAGTGGTCTTAACCTACCACGTCTCATTTTTTACGTTTTGTCGGATGTGAAGTCGTAATTCTTATTTTTTTCCATGCTTTTATGTCTTAGTTTTTCAATTTTGTATATTAATTTTTTAACAGTTTTGTCCATGATAGATTTTATAAAATTAATGCAGTGAAATCGTACCGGAAAAAATCGAAATACCTACCTTTTGTAGGTGAAAATTCAGAATTGCATTCGTCGTCATTTTCCTACATCGAATTGTATTTTATTAAGAAATTTATAACTCGTTAACCAATCTTACTAACCTTAGGAAAATTACTATTCGTAAGTAGTAATAAGAACTATTTACTATAAAAATTTAAGTCATTTCATGCATTACATATTGAGAAAGAATTTGAATACTGAAAAAAATCTTTTTTTGTGGGACACAATAACTGGATAAAAAGGACATGCATAAAGTTGGAACATTAGAATCAGGTAAGTATTTGAGCATAAAAATAATTTTAATAAAATTATTAATATTTTTTAAACACATTACGTTTCTAAAGCTTTTCGTCTGGTATCTCTAATTTGTACGCTTAAGCGTCGAATACTGTCTTTTATCATATACGTCTTATTTTCAATATCCAGATTTTGATATCTGTCATCCTGATTGAGGTAATCACTTATCAAACCTGTAACAAAATTCAAATTGTTAAAACTATTTTTGAGGAATAAGGCTTAAAGGATTTTATTTCTTAAGTTTGAGCTATAGCTAATTTCTAAACTTGTTTACTTCACTTCATTTGATTTAACATACAGAATAACAAACGATTCGGATTTTCATCGAATTTTGCTATAGGTTCACCTATATTATATAATTCTAATTTTTTTGGGTTGACCAGTTTTACGGGGCTCTTGATTGGGATACTGTTTTTAACTTTGTTACGCTCTAAACGCGTATTACATAACTTATTTTTCCATAATACCGTGGCCGTCTCCCTACAAAACTTTAAGATACCCTTCTTTTTCATTAATTGCCAACTTCGTTGGCCAACTTCGTTGGCCAACTTTGCTTCCTAATCCTAAATGTATCTAAATAAAAGTTATTTAAAAGTCTGTTTTAAATAAAATTTAAACTTTCTGAATGAATGAATATATACCTTATTTTCGATAATGTCATAACGATTGTATCGTTCAGGAACCACTGAAACCTAAATAGTATATATTAATAATAGTATATTACCATGGGAGTAAAGTGGGCTTTTTTCGACAGAGGATGAAAGTTTTCACGTTTACATTTCTGCACTTTTCGTTTAATACATATGCATATACGCATTTTTATTAACTTGCAAAATGCGGGAAAAATTTTTCTTTTTCAGGACGGTTAAAAACGGTCACTTTTGGGGGCTCTATTTAGGTATAAAGAACGCCGACAACCGAATGTGTTACAAAATAAATATTTTATTGCATATCAAGAGCGAAAAAGGTCCGATATGAATATAGTTTTAAAACCATACTTTTATTACGAAGCATATAACAAATATTTGCCTGGAGGTACGAGAAGATTAAGTTTTCTATACTGTTTGTACAATCTCGGCTTATATCTTCGCAACACATTAAAGTGCTCATCCCTTGCGTCCTCATCAATCTCTGAGCCTTCAGGAACACATTATTTTGTTTTTAATATATATTTAAATGAATACATACAAAATAAAAATATTTTACCACTCGAATATCCAACTTCTTCAATAGGAGGCTGTACTCTTCTACGTTGAGGTGATACCGTGACTTTGACCGTGATGTAGACCGCGACTTCGACCTAGACTTAGACCGTGATATAGACCTTGACTTAGTCCGTGAATTAGACCGTGATATTGACCATGACTTAAACCTCGATATAGACCTAGACTTAGACCGTGATATGGACCTTGACTTAGACCATCATGTAGATCGTGACTTAGACCTAGACTTAGACCTAGACTTAGACCTAGACTTAGACCTAGACTTAGACCTAGACTTAGACCTAGACTTAGACCTAAACTTAGACCTAGACTTAGACCTAGACTTAGACCTAGACTTAGACCTAGACTTAGACCTAGACTTAGACCTAGACTTAGACCTGGACTTCGACCTAGGCTTAGACCTAGACTTAGACCTGGATTTCGACCTGGATTTCGACCTAGACTTAGACCTAGACTTAGACTTAGATCTAGACTTAGACCTAGACTTAGACCTGGACTTCGACCTAGACTTAGACCTAGACTTAGACCTGGATTTCGACCTAGACTTAAACCTAGACTTAGATCGTGACTTATACCTTGACTTAGTCCGTGAATTAGACCGTGATATTGATAATGACTTAGACCTCGATTTAGACCTAGACTTAGACCTAGGCTTAGACCTAGACTTAGACCTGGATTTCGACCTAGACTTAGACCTAGACTTAGACTTAGACTTAGACCTAGACTTAGACCTGGACTTCGACCTAGACTTAGACCTAGACTTAGACCTGGATTTCGACCTAGACTTAAACCTAGACTTAGATCGTGACTTAGACCTTGACTTAGTCCGTGAATTAGACCGTGATATTGACAATGACTTAGACCTCGATTTAGACCTAGACTTAGACCGTGATATGGACCATGACTTAGACCTTGACTTAGACCATCATGTAGATCGTGACATAGACCTAGACTTAAACCTACACTTAAACCGTGATTCGGACCGTGATTTTGGCGGTGATTTTGATCGAGACTTTGATCATGACTTTGGCCGTGACTTGGACTGCGATATCGGCCATGACTGTGACCATGACTTCAACAGTGATTTTAATCGTGACTTGGACGGGGACTTTGAACGTAACTTAGACCTAGATTTTAACTGTAACTGTGACGTAGACTTTGACTTAGAATTTGACCGTGATGTAAGTATTTTTTGAGACGTAGATCGTGATAGTCCTTCACTTAAATGGAACTCAGTTCGAGAAATTAACGTAGCATCTTTTTAGCGTGCATAATCTTTCGCGCACACATACGTAAAGTATGTAAAATGATTACTTTACGCACTCGTAAGTGCGCGTAAATTAAATAACACCATAGTACGAGAAACGAGTCACTTTACTCATGCTAAAGAAACAGCAAACGTAAAATTTGACGCACTTCATTTCAAATAATATAAAACGCAACACGTGCGCTCGGGCAAGAAACTACACCCGTGCGAGAAACACGTACTTTACGCACTAGTTCCATAATCTACTATTTACGCACGAAAAGTCGTGTGTAATATCAAATTTTACGTACGCCGTTACAAAAAAATTATAGTTTTTAATTACTATCGAAGCTTAACATATGGAGATTTTAACTTATTTTATGTACAATTATTGATGATGTAAAAATAATTAAGGAGCACCTCTACACCGATTATTAGTCCAAAAATCATTACATTGCGTGCTTTTTTCACCAAAAATTTTCAGCAGATTAGTTGCAAATACATAACACCAAATACCAACAAAATATTTTTACTATTTTTTTGTTCGTTAAATCACGATTCTACTCATTTTGATTTTTGAAAGAAAGTGCGCTATTTGAAAGTTCTGCAAAAAATTATATTTAGGTTGAGCCCATATTCTAACAAGTCTAAAATTAAAGCAAATATGAAAAACTAAATTTTAAGATTTCTTATTTTAAAAAAAATTGTAACGATTTTCTAGAATCTTAATATCACAATATATCACAATGTATGAGATCACAAAATATCACAATAGAGTGTAATATTTTTTTTATATTTTTCACCTTATTTTACCAAAAAATGTTCTTACACTTTTTTCTTAAAAGTCCCTCGTTTTTGAGTTAAAAATCAAACAATGTTAGCAAAATCTTAAAATATTTAACAAAACGAATTTATCAATCTTTAATTGCCCTTGACATATAACCTGAGCATAAGAATTTTTCTTTACATATTCTATATACACCTTAGCAACATTTTTGTAGAATTTCAGATACTTTTATTTTTCGACTTGCTCATTTGACATGCAACCACCCATATATATATATATATATATATATATATATATATATATATATATATATATATATATATGAGTGGTTTGGATGGTGCTTTCTGGTACCTAAAAGTGAAGCCTAGCACTCTTAATTTGTTCTAATGGACTCTTGTATTCGAGATATGAGGTATTTTATTCCGAATATGCGTTATTTTAATAAAAAAGGTACCTTTTCTAGTGATTATAAATATGCATGCATTGACACGAGAAAAATGGATTAAAATACACTAAAAGTAGGCACAATGGGCTTTAATTTGAGACCTATAACGTGAAAAAATATATAGATCTGAGCCAAAATTATTAACAAATGATGATGGTGACTAAAAATGTATACAAAATTCACGAAATCAAAACAGTTTAATTGCTACAAATATTCATGCATTTTTAGTCATAATCTTCAATTGTTAATAACTTTGGCTCCGAATAATATTTTTTAACGTTACAGGTCTCAAATTGTAGCGCTTTCTACCTGCTTTAACTATTCTTGAAGCAATTTTTTCTATTATCAATACATGTATATCTATTATATTCATTATATTCATTAGATTATATTCATTATATGTATTATATCAATACATGCATATTTATTATATTCATTATATTCATTAGATTATATTCATTATATGTATTATATCAATACATGCATATTTATTATATTCATTATATTTATTAGATTATATTCAATACATTATATTCATTAGAAGAGGTACCTTTTTTTATTAAAATAACGCATATTCAGAGTGAAATAGCTTATATTTCGAATACAAGAGCCCATTAGAACAAACTAAGAGTGCTAGGCTTCATTTTTAGTTACCAGAAAGCACCATCCAAAGTCTCATTGAAATCTGAGTTCGGCAGGGTTGGTGTTCTTCTAAGTACTGTATTGTTATATAGTAATTTGTTTTCATTATAGAAAGGTTGATAAATGTATTTTAGTTTTATAATTGTATTTTATATAATTTCGTAAATCAAAACTTGAAAAGTTTTCAGATTTTTATGTTACAATAATGTTTATTGATTTAGTAAAATTTGTATAGGTAGAAATGAAAAATAGCAACAGAAATATTGATTAGCTTATGTTTAAAAAAAAGTTTATGAATATAAATAATTGTTAATTGTTAAGAATTATTATATAGAATAAAAAGAATTGTTAATTGTTAAGAATTATTATATAGAATAAAAAGAATTGTTAATTGTTAAGAATTGTTATATAGAATAAAAAGAATTGTTATTTTTCGTCAACTTTGTTAAGAATTGTTATATAGAATATAAAGAATTGTTAAGTGTTAAGAACTGTTATTTATCGTTAACTTTGTAGAGATTAGTTTAAGGAAAAATTAGTCCCGAAAGATTAAAATTCGTTAAGAAATAGAAAAAAAGTAAGGGATTAACTAAATATTTTTTAAATGGGCAGTATTTATACTTGCGACGTCACGATTTTTTTGGAACAATTTTTTTTCATGTAGTTTTCGACTATTAATAAGTACATATCATTAGTTTATATAAATAAACTTGTAGTTAGTATATGTGTTATAAACATTAATTGTAAACATTAGTTTATATAAATAAACATGTACATATCATTAGTTTATATAAATAAAAATGTTTTTTTTTTCATGTAGTTTTGGATTATTATTAAGTACATATCATAAGTTTATATTACTATTTATGTAAGCAAATTTTTAATAATTGAAATAGTATAGTGTAATTATATTCACGTAGTAACGTTCACTCAATATTTTGTTTTCATTTGAAAACAGATATTTCAACATTCCAGCGGCGTCATGACAACGTTTCTCTAACCTTGATTAGTAACTTTACACAACCAATATTCCTTGCTCCCAAAACGTACCGTCAACCCTCACACCAATTCATAATTAATTGTAAAAAGTAGGATTAAACATAGCAGTAAAATTAATAATAATTGTTTTCTTATGCTTCATCGTAATATCTACTACTAAAATTAAATTGATAACTGAAAAAATCTCAATTATAAATTAAATTTTAATTTTTAATTTCAAAATTTTCAATTAGAAATTATAATTTAATTTTAATTTAAATAGTTTAAATTAAAAATTAAAATTTAATTTTAATTTGAATAGTTTCAGTTAGAAATTAAAATTTAATTTTAATTTAAATAGTTTAAATAAAAAATTAAAATTTAATGTTAATTTGAATAATTTAAATTAATAATGTCTAATTAAATTACAAGTTTAGTAACTACACTCACTTTAACTAAAATAAACTTTGTAGGTTTCAATCCGATGTTCTAGTGAATCGTACTGTGGGAGTACAAACATTATAAATCCTGTGATTGCCAAAAGTGCAACAGCTTACACTGCAAAAAATAAATACAATTTTTTTTATTTATGTATGTTGGTACATAATAAAAACATATACTTTTGGCACATAACAATTTGGGACTGGTCATTTTAAATATCTATTAAAAAATACTATTTATATTTGTTAAAGCCATTAATAGAAGTACCATGCGGATAATAACACTAAAATAGGTTAGGTGGCTATGTTTATTGTTGTTATTTTACTGTTAAAAGTTAATATTATTTTAATGTTGAATAACAGATAACATAGCCATATAATCTTTTTTTGGTGTTATTATTCGCATTATTCTTCCATTAATGTCCACAACAAATAGAAATAGTATTATTTAATACATTTAAAATAACCAATTCTTTTTTTTTTTTTTTTTTTTTAACGTCGCCATGTTTGTGCTTCCATGTGGTGCTAATCGACGACGGAGGTCTGCGGTGTGTTTGTAAACAAAGCACATGTAATTTTTACAGTGGTGCTTGTATCAAACGGCAGAGACTAGGATTCGAACCCGGGTCACCGGCGTGGGAATCCGACACTCTACCGACTGAGCCGCCAATAACCAGTTCTAAAATGTTACATGCCAAAGTAAAAGTTTTTAATACGTACCAAAGATACATACAAAAAATATGAATTTTTTTTCAATAACCGGGTATGAATTCCATAGTATTTTCATACAATTTTTATGCGAGTCAATCCAAATCACAATTTATATTAAAATAAATAATAGAACTTAGTTTTAGAAATTATAGTTCTTGTTTCACCCATCCGGTTACCTATCTATATGATTTATTTTAGGAATAAAAGGTTGTTAAACTCTTTATTGTAAGCGGTTAAAAGATATTTTAATTTGATTTTAATATAAGTTAATCAAACATTTAAATGCTTGCACCATCAAGCGACATATGCAGGTACTTCTATAGCATAAAAAAGTATACATTTATAAAAAAATAGCTTCTCAGTTTAAAATATATCCATGAAATTTAATATAAAATTGTACATGAAGGTTCCGGATGTATTGATGTAAAATTTTACACGTATCATAAAGGTTTTAATCTTAAGGTGCCTAATGCGTGGATACAAATACTGTGGAATGTAATAAAACTTATACAGGTTATTTATGAACTCGAAATATACCCCCTTCAAAAATTTTAGACCAGGTTGCCGAATAAAGTTTTGATAAAAAATTACTTGAAAATTAGTATTTTAACCCACTGTCTTATGTGAGCCGTAAAACTCTGAGCAATAATATTACGATTTCTTTTTGCAAACACTGGTGGTCATAATGAAAAACTATGATATGAAAGTATAAATTTCGTACTTTCTAATGATCCAAAGAAAAGTAGGGGAAGCCGAACTTATTAAAAAGATATTCATTATAGAAAGTACAAAAGTGCTACTTTTCTAACGTAAAGAGTGACTTTGTGAGTCAAAAAACCTTCTAAACATAATTTTTATGGCGAAAAGAATATAATTGTTTGTATTACAACAATGGTTAATTATCTTAAAATTCATAAACTTATTAAATAACATTTACAAGCATTGAACAAGATTTCCATAAACTTTTTTTGCGCGCACTCAATTGACTTCTACAATATACAATACATATTTCCAAAATTAAGAAACATAATAAATTATTCTCGATTCTGGATTATACAGAAAACCACCGACATATACATGTATTTTAGATATAATAAATACAAATAATACGAGTATAATGATAAATACTTACAGACAATTTTTCTTCCACTTCGACCGTACTTTCATTAGATTCACTAGTATACAATTTTCTTTTGGATCGAAACCTTTTCTCTCTTTTCTTAGCTGCTTTTAGTACATCTTCTTCAGATTCTGCAAGAAAATAAGTATATAAAAATGATTGTAATGGAATAGAATAGGATAGATGAATATTACAATTTATTGAAATATACTAACTTCCAATGCTGATTATGTTAGCACTATAAAACGAACAACATTTGTCCTCAACTTTGCAGTTGCTTTTGCATGACCTCCAATAGACATGATAGGTTTGATTTTCATCAAAATCTTGTACGTTTGATAGAGAAATATGCTGTTTGTCCTTTTGATACCTGTAAATTACATCGACTGGTTTGCAGTATCTTTTCTTAGGATCATCTTTTGTGATAATACACGCGTATCTTATTTCAGCCATCACTAAGATTTATTATTATGATTTTGAAAATATTACAGCATAATATTCACATGGGTGTCCAAATGAAAGTTACTTGAGATCAATTCAACTTTAAATATTGTTTCACGAATATAGAAGAAATGTGTATGAAAAAAATTAGATCTTTATACATGTTACTTTTCAAATGAGAGCGAAATCAATATTCAAAAAGCACACATCGTATTGTGAATTTCTTCTATACAACTCTTGAAAATGAACATTTTTATGAATGCATTGAGAAAAGAGACAAAGTAATAAGGAGTACCAGATCCTCTGTAACCGTACTTCTGAAAAATATCAGTCGCCGAATGTAAAAATGTGTGCTGACCTCTATATTTCTAAAAAATTTAATAAATATTTGCACTAAAATTTATATATCTTATTCCACTACAATGCAGATGGCATCATAATAACAGACTTTGCTTGCGCTGGCTACTTAGACTGGCTCTGGTACTGAACTAACAATATTCATAAAATACACTTCTTAGACCTCGTCGTCGGCGACCTTGAACACGTAGGTACTACATGCTTATAATATTTACTTCTAAATAACAATTATTGAACAACAAAAATCTGAACTTTTTCGAAAAAATTTAAAAGTTATGTTTGAATCAGTGTTTAGCTTCTGATATTTACTTAAAATTATTAAGATAACACAAACATTGGATTATTTTTCTACCAGGGTAGTAGTCGATCAGACTGTAATGATTGACACTAAAAGTATTCTCTTAAAACTTTCGTATTGAAAAGGATGCGTGATTTATCACGCGATAATCACGTGATATTATGAAACAAAAAATCACGTATTTAAATGACAGAGAATTAATTTCTGAAACTTTTTGAGATCTCATATGAAATATCACATGAATGTCACGTATACATCACGTGAAAATTTCAAGTGAATATGACATAATTTTTTACATAACATTTATGTGATATTTCATATGATATCTCAAATGGATATGGAATTTATTTCTCTTCCTCTTCAACACGTGATATTTTGTTTAATTATATCACGTGATAAACCACCTGATCCTTTTTAGTAGGGTTTAAATACTTTTGCGTGCAACCCCATCTTAATTCGATCAAAATGCACTTATATGTATCTATGGTGCACATGAGAGTTAAACACATTAATTTATACTACACTTACTATTTAATTAAATTTCTTAATTAAAATTATCACGCGAATATGGACGTGATTTGCCTAATATTACGCAATTAACTAACATTAAAAATGGATCTTTAACATTACGCGATTAATCACGTAATTATTCGCGTAATGAATAACGTTATTATTTCATTAAGGCGGGTGCTTTTTCAGTTTTTTAGCCCGCATCTTTCATTTTTTTTAGCCCACTTCATAAAACGCGGGCATTTGCCACTTTTTTCCCACTGTCTGCGGACATCTACTATTTTTATTCCATACTCGACCGATATGGCCACTTTTCGTCCTTCAAAATCAAGGCGAAAGCAGCATATATTTCCCGAAAATCCCATTTGCGGAGTGAAAGTAAAATTTGCTGAGCGAAAGTAAAATTCACGGAGCGAAAGTAAAATTTGCAGGGCAAAAGTAAAATACTTTCGCCCCGTAAATGCGGGATTACGGGAAAAAGTGACCATGGCCGAGAGTGGAATAAAATACTGTATGCAACACGGGACGAAAGAAGATTTGTCGCTCGGCACGGTGAGGCTGAACCACATTTAAATGACACTGATCTGTACTCTGAAAAAAGTTTGACATTACTATTTTATAGGCAATCTAGAGTCAGAAACAAGTGGAAAAAGAAAAATCCGCTTAGCCCTTTTTTAATCGCTAAAAAACCATATTTCGTCCGAAATTAGAATAAAAGATAAATAAAGGAATAAAAATAAAGTTTCCTTTACGTACTTGACGAATGTTAAAATTATTTTTGCAAATCTTTGAATGGCATTCATCTTTGTGGTAAGTTTCGTATTCCAGTACGTCATGCTCCAAAATATATTTTTAGTAATTCAATAAACAAATATATACGTTTTTTTAATTTTAAATGCCTATGTACTGGTGGAATATTGACGAGTTGGACCGGTCAGTTTAGTAACTATTACCTAGTTCAACCTAGGCAATAGCTCGCTACGAACTCGTTATTTCACAGTAGAAGCAAACGACGAAGACCGAGCAAGACGGACTAAACTGACATATAAGGAATTCCTAAAAAAATGGGCTAAGCGGATTATTCTTTTTCCACTTGTTTCTGGCTTTATATTGACTATAAAATAGTAATGTGAAACTTTTTTCAGAGTAGCGATCAGTGTCATTTAAATGTGGTTCAGCCTCGCCGTGTCGGGTGACTACTACCCTCGCGAGAATATTTTTCCCTCGGGTGATTACTGCCCTTGCGAGAAGATTTTTCCCTAGGGTGATTACTGCCCTCGCGAGAAGATTTTTCCCTAAGTTGCGTTTACTCCACGAGCGAAGTGAGGGCAGTAAACGCACCCTCGAGAAAAATCTTCTCGCGAGTGCAGTAAATCCACCCGCGGGAAAAATCTGCTACTTTCGCCCCTTGTTGCATAATGTACTATTTTATCCGCTTTTTGCTGTCTGCGGTTTTTTTTCTCTGCAATAAATAAATATTTCTAAGTTCTGTTGGCCAACAAACTTTACCATATATTACACAGTCTTTACTACACAATTACAAAAATATAGGATTGATTTAAAGTTTGTCAGTATTTGTTTTAATTTGCATCTGAAATTTTTATAATGCTGTTTGCTATATGGTTACTTTATTACTAAAATATTAATAAATAATATTCTTTAGGATCTTAATTATAATCTAGAAGATGAAACGTACAACCCAACTGAATTGAATTGGATAAGCGAATTGTCTAAAATAATGCTGAACAATGACCTAAATAACATATACAGCAAGACCAAAAATCTCAAGGAATTTATAGAAAATAAAGATTTTTTTGAAACAATTACAACACCAGTGGACAAAAATAGAGGAGAATTTTTTTTGATGATTTTAAAATTTAGTATTTTGAATGAATGAACTTTCAGTGGCTTAACAAATTTTATTTAAGCTCATAAATAGTATGTTTAAGACCCCAGCTCTGCCAGATTCGCACCGTATTATTGATAAACTTCTTAATCCGAAAGATGGTGTAGAATATCATGCTGTTTGACAGGGTTGTTCGGTATATTTAGGAAAATTTGGAGATATACCATCCAGTAGTATTTGTAACGTCTGCAATGTTCAAATCAATCTAAATAATACTAGCGATTCAACCTTTTTACGTTAATAGATCCGTCACAACAAATTGCTGATCTATTAAGTAATCATGAGGATTATTTTGATTTTGCGACGAATACAAGAATACGTAGGCGAGGGTATATTAGTGATGAATATGATGGTAAACAATACACTGAATTTGTTAAATCGTTACCAAATGAAGACAAATGTAATTACTTTAGTTCAGTATTTAATACAGACGGGGCCCCAAAATTTAAATGCTCTCAATATTCTATTTGGCCACTGTATTTAATGATCAACGAATTGCCACAAAAAATTAGAACAAGTAAACTAGTAGTATGTGGATCAATGTTTACGAAAAAGAAACCAAGTATGACAGTATTATTGGATAAATTTGTAGATCTTGTTAATAAATGCCGAGTTCCTATTAAAATTAAAAATGAACAGCGACTTCTTAAGCGTTATATATTATCATGTCGTGTTGATGTCGTAGCCCGAGCTCCCGTTTAAGGACACAATGAGAGTACAATGGTAAATTTGGATGTAATTGGTGCTTGCATCCCGGAGAATATCATGGAATTATGAAATATCCATTAACGAATGTGGAAATACAACTTCAAAATCACAATGATACTGTTGCCCTGATATTAAAAGCGGATCCGGACAATCCTGTTTTTGGAATAAAATACTCGTCACCTCTTATTAATTTATAGAAATTTGATATCATTGAAGGTTTTACTCCTGATTATATGCATATGGCATTAGAAGGTGTTGCAAAACAATTCGCTTCTTATCATATGGATGTTTTAAAGGACGATGTTATTAAGGCACTTGATACCAAAATGAATAGGATAGCTGTTCCATAGCAAGCTGCTCGTTATTGTAGAAAATTAAGTTGTCGAAATGATTGGAAGGCTCGGGAATGGGAAAATTTCATCTTATATTATAGTATTGTTATTTTTCCATCCATCTTAAGCAGAAAAGCTATACAGCATTGGTTACTATTTGTTGAAGCTTTATATATATATATATATATATATATATATATATATATATATATATATATATATATATATATATATATATATATATTGTTGAAAGATAATATTCATATCGACGAATTAAATAAAGCGGACGAAATGTTACATCAATTTGCAGCTGAAGTCCAGGAGATATACAAGGTGAAAGTCATGACATATAATGTACATCTTTTGCTATATGTCAGCAGAAGTGTTTTGAATTGGGGACCTTTATGGACGAATTCCACATTTAGTTTTGAATCGGCTAATCAGTACCTATTAAACGCTATAAAATGTGCCAAGGGTATGACACAGCAAATTGTGAGGTTCATAAACATCTGTCACAGTTGCTCAGTACTAGAAGAGAAAGTGATTCATCAAGCTAATGATGACGTTGTAAGATATTGTAATGATATTCTATTAAGACAAGTCCAAACTGTTCATTTATCTAGTAGTAACATATTGTATTTCAATCAATCTGAAGTTGATACTGAAATATTACATTCATTAGAATTATCAACATATTCCACGGAATTCTTCTATAAAATGGTAAAGAATCATTATCCGCATGAATCACACTTGATATCGAAAACTCGTTCGAACAATTCATTTGCTTTGATAAAAGACGGGAAATTCATACGCATTATTGCTTTTATAGATGGTATCAATGGTGGTATTGAAATGACATTATGCAATTATGTACAAACCAAAAACTGATTTGCAACGTCATACAAAGTATGTCAAGTAGTAGAAAGAATTCGCGTGGAAACTGTAGCAGTACCGACAGACAGCATCGAAAAAATCTGTGTATATATGAATGTAGATAAGATGTACATATGCCCCATGCCCAATTTATTACATTACTGAATAAATGTGTGATATTGTAACTATTTTTTATACTGCTACGTATATTTTTATAAATAAAGATTTTATTAAAATAAATCATCCAAATATAACAAGAATTGTAAATCAGTTATGATATTAT
This sequence comes from Gastracanthus pulcherrimus, assembly GCA_949152435.1. Taxonomy (NCBI): domain Eukaryota; kingdom Metazoa; phylum Arthropoda; class Insecta; order Hymenoptera; family Pteromalidae; genus Gastracanthus; species Gastracanthus pulcherrimus. The sequence goes on from OX424574.1 coordinate 36,153,834, forward strand.
TATGTAAGGCACCCAAATATAACAAGAATTGTAAATCAGTTATTATATTATTATGTAAGGAATTTTTACATTTTTGAAAAAGAAAATTTCGAAAAGTACATTTCGCGATCATCTAGATCGGCTCAAAATCGTTTAAAATGCGTAAAAAACATGGTCCTACAAATAATTTATTTTTCATGGAACTTAGAATTTTTTTACGGCTGCGGGACTTAGTTAATTTGCGAACTTGGTCAGATGAGATTTTAGCATGAGATCTCAGGTGAGATCTCATGTGAGATTTTGCAATAGGGGTCTGCTAAGTTTGAAGTCGAAATCATCATGCAGTGGAAAGTTATAAGAAAGAATCTGCAAAAAATGTTTTTATATGTTAGAGTATTTTTTTTAAATTCTGCTTTGTTGATAGAACTTCTATATTACTCCTTTTTAGAAATTATCGGGTCAAACCCTTTTATAATGTCTCTATAATACATATCCATTCTGCCCCAGGTCACCCGATAGCTGAGGGGTGAGGTATCTCTAATTATTACATTATAGTAAAAGAACACTTTCCTTTGCGGAGTGCAGTCGGGTAAAAATATACTCAAGGGAGTCGATTTAGTAATATGGACAGGTATCAAATTTACTAGCTGCTTTACCTCTATGCACTACTTGTACTTTAGCATTCCATAAGTTTCTTTCTATAAATGGTCAGTATTTCTAATTATAGTAAATAATGGTGCTTTACCCTAAAAAATATTAAAGAAAGATAGGGGAAAAGTAGAATACTAAAAGCTATTAAATATTATAAAAAAATTTTTTTTACAGAATGATATATTTAAATTGTTAAACAATTTTGATACATTTCCGTCTCATTTTTAAATTTTAAGAAAAATTCAAATCATGAAATAAAACTTTTAACCGAGACTTTCAATTAAGTATGGGTGATTGTCTATAAAGGTACTTTTAGTGTTTCCGATGCACTGAATAGAAAGGAAATTTTTTTATGGTCTTATAAAAAATATATACTTTAAAAATATAAACTTTAGAAGTTTTTGAAAATGATGTATTTGAAATTTTTAAACACAAAAATAAGATAAATATGCTATATTTTTCAAAAGATAATTCAAAAGATTTTTAGGTCGGTCGGATAAATATAAATAAAAAGTAACGTACTTCTAAACAATCACTCTTATATGTTACTACATTTAATAGAATAGTCTAGTTACACTTTTATTTATAAAGTGTAATAAAAAAGTTTATACTTAATTAGTGTACAATATTAAAATCAATTAAAATAAACTATTAAAATTATAGCATACCTATCCAATATATTAATAACTTATTAAAAAAAATCTCTTGAATTAAAATAGATTCATTGATATATAAATAAATACTCAGCATTATCAATGCATCCTACCATGCTCCAACTATCACCAGCAAATCAATTGTTATTTATGGTTTCTTATGTTTGAAAGATTTTGGATTCAGTTAGAGACATATGACTTCTTCATGAATATTCAATGTAACTACTTACTACTTAGAAAACTATTTCTTTGTATATTATTCATAGATTTTAAATCAATATAAAAACTTTCAAGATATTTTCACTGATTAATCTGTATGGTTTAATAATAGTAACTTCAATACTATTGATCTTTATATGATAAAATTATATAAAAGGATTCATAGTGAAAACTTATATTTACACTTACACTCATATAATAAGGGAGAGCGGGTTTAACTCATACATGGGCTAAGTTGTAAACGTTGATTTCAACCATCCTGAAGGTTTATATACCCATACTGAGTATAATGTAAGACTTAGTACTAATTCTGCCAAAGACAGATTCTAGATTAGAATTGAAGAAAGAGCATACGTCGATACCTAACCTTACAAATTTGAGGTTTAATTATTTTGTGATTAAGTGAGTGTAAGCGTTGAGATAATGTATAAGTGAAAACGCAAGTTAAAGACTCAGCTATGAATTCAGATCTTATATTTTTATTTAGTTAAAGAATTAAATTACCTTACAACCTTATCCTTATCTAGACAAGAAATATATCAATTTTAAAAAATATATAATAATAATATAAAATAAATCTATATGTACATAGTAAATGATGTAAACAATGAGACTTATCTTTGTAGATATAGTGTAATATAGAAACCGCAAGCATTAATGTAAGTTTTTATTTTTCTTCCAAATAATTTAATTAATTAGTTCTATCCTTGTAATTTAATCAGTCTTTTATATTGTGTTTATTCCAGCAAACCAACGAAATTCCAACGAAATTGGTTTAATTTATATGAATATGTTGACAACGTTTCGGGTGTCTCTTACACCCTTCTTCAGGTCAAAGAATAATTAATTCTATAATAACCTTAAATCTAGGTAGCTTATCTAGACTGCTCGCTGCATCCCATACATCGCGGTTGAAAATTCCGTTGGACGTATTCAGCCATCGAGTGTCGGTGAACGATCAGCTTGATTTTTTCCCACTCACAATGAGGCACTAACATTGTATAAAATAGCATGCTTTTATATTACCCTTATTCACTATTGCTTAAAAACATGCTATTAGATGCTGAGAAATGATATTAGCTTAACTCTATATTTGATTACATCGTTACTGATAATTTGAGTATAAGTAGGAAAATAGGGTGTTATAGAAAACTATTAAGTATACGGATTTTAAGGAATGTGGCTTGGGAATCTACTAAGATATTGTTTTCTAAAGGTATTCTGCGTTAACTTGTAGACGTTCACTGAGATCTCTCTTTTGTTGTAGTTACAAATTCAGAATGGCAGAGCTCAGTTAAGAAAGAAGCTAAGATTTGAAAGTGAGAAGAAAATTCGTTTTGATGTGACGAAATTTGTGTGTGTGAGTGTGTGTATACAAGGTGGGGACGAAAAACCGTCCGTTTAAAGACCGCCTTTGTTTTGCTCTTGGAGTCCTATTACAAACTCGGGATTTTATATTAATGAAAAGTCAGGGTCCGACTCGTGTACGGAGCTAGTGTTTACTATCTTGACATGGATAAGTTTATATTGCTGTTGCTATGTTTCATTTAACACCTAAAATAGTGTGCCTTAATATTTATAATTGTTTAAAAATAGAAATCCAATCAATTCTTTAAAAGGAAAATTTTAAAATGGGGTTTACACTGATGCATATAGTGTCTAAAAATGGAAAAAAATATATATGAAAATTTCAAAAAGTGTAAAAAAAGGGGGGAAAGGGGCATAAAGGATATATCTGGTGCTTTAAACCTATTAGACTAAAATCTTTACACTAATACATATAATAGCCTACTAGACATATCCAGTTGAAAAGACATATTTTGTTGTATTTTGACATATTTTATAAAATGTACAGTAACGTATGAAGTTGAAATAATACGAATTAATGCAATTTCTAATCTTTACAATAACGTATATGGTAACTAAAATGGAAAAATGCACATGTCTAGTAGGCTTCAAAGCGCTAGATAATAATGACTACATTCAACACTAACCAGCAGCTCAACAGAATTCGAAATAGTAGTTTAAAATACTATAAAATATGGCATAATACAATTAAATATGTAATTTTAAATACATGTGTCTAGTAGGCTTGAAAGCGCTAGATCTATATAGTATAAAATTCATGTTTCCATTTTTTCTTACTTTATGCAATATTGTAAAGATTAAAAATTGCTATAATTCGTATTATTTCAACGATACATGTTACTGCACATATCTAGTAGGCTTCAAAGCGCTAGATCAACAGTAATCAGCAGCTCAGCTGAATTCAGGATATTAGTTAAAATACTATAAAATATGTACAAAATACAATAAAACATGTCTAGTAAACTTCAAAGTGCTACATCTCTAGAGTGTTAAATTTCATTTTAGTTACTATATGCATTGGTGTAAAGATGAAGAACATAATACAAATTAATTGCAAGAAGTAATAATAATTACCGTCAACACTAATCTGCAGCTCGGCTGAATTAAGGATATCTGTTTAAAATACTAAAAAAAAAAAATTTATAATAGTATAAACTATGTCAAAATAAGTTTAAAATACTATAAAAGATATCAATAATAAGTTTAAAATTCTATAAAATATGTCAAAATACAATAAAATATGTCTTTTCAACTACACATGTCTAGTAGGCTATTATATGTATTAGTGTAAAGATTTTAGTCTAGTAGGTTTAAAGCACCAGATATATCCTTTATGCGCCTTTCCCCATTTTTTTACTTACTATATGCATTAATGTAAAACCCTTTTTGAAATTTTCATATATACTTTTTCTATTTTTAGATACTATATGCATCAGTGTAAACTCCTTTTGAAAATTTTGCTTTTAAAGAATTAATTGTATTTCTATTTTTAAATAATTATAAATATTAAAGCACATTATTTTAGGAGTTTAAATGAAACATAGCAACAGCAATATAAACTTATCCATGTCTTGATAGTAAACGCTTGCTCCGTACACGAGACGGACCCTGACTTTTAAGTAATATAAAATCCTGAGTTGTTAATAGGACTCCAAGAGCAAAACAAAGGGGGTCTTTAAACGGACGGTTTCTCGTCCCCACTTTGTATACAAACACATACTCCCACACACAAATTTCGTCATATCAATACGAATTTTCTTCTCATTTTCAAATCTTAGTTTCTTTCTTAACTGAGCTCTGCCATTCTGTATTTGTAACTACACCAAGAGAGATCTCAGCGACCATCTACAAGTTAACGCAGAATACCTTTACAAAACAATATCTTAGTAGATTCCCAAGCCATATTCCTTAAAATCCGTATACTCAATAGTTTTTTATAAAACCCTATTTTTCTACTCATTCTCAAATTAACAGTAAGGACGTAATCAAATATAGAGTTAAACTAACATCATTTCTCAGCATCTAATAGCATGTTTTTAAGCAATAGTGAATAAGTGTAATATAAAAGCATGCTATTTTATAAAGTGTTAGTGCCTCATTGTGAGTGGGAAAAAATCAACTTTATCGTTCACCGACACTCGATGGCTGAATACGTCCAACGGAATTTTCGACCGCATTGTGTGGGATACAGCGAGCAGTCTAGATAAGTTACCTAGATTTAAGGTTATTATAGAATTAATTATTCTTTGACCTGAAGAAGGGTGTAAGAGACACCTGAAATGTTGTCAACATATTCATATAAATTAAAAGAATTTCTTCTACAATTTGCTGTTAGAAGCAATCATTTAAAACTTAAAAACTTAGTTACGACTGCCGCGAGGAGGCACTGGTAATTTATCCGCTAGCTGCATTGTAGTACACCTGCATATCGCCATTGTATGTATAGAACAGGAATAGATACAAGGAACACGCGACTTGCTTATTCCTTGTATCTGTTTTTTACTCAAATTTCTAGTCGTGCTATTAAGTCCATCAGCTGAGTCACAACTATAAATTTGGATTTATATTCCTATATTACTCTATACGTCTCTTTTCTTTGTTCATGAGGGGATATCCTCTAAGCATGTAACTCAATGAGATAGCCGATATTCTCTTTAAATTGGTCAAGAGCACATTTTGCACGTATTTCATGCGGTCCTATAGTTAGAGAATAAAGCCTCTCTGTGATTTGAGACACGACACATTTTAGTATGTAGACCTCAGCGAGCTTTAATATTTTAGCTGATATATTATTTTAAGTTGAGTAAATGATCATTTTATAATCCAAAATATATATTTATTTGAAAGTTTGAACATACAGATGGCAAAACCTAAATTTGCCTGCTTAAAGTATCAGGATGATTTAAGAAAACACTATATACAAGCGATTGAGACCATTAAGAAGGTGTGAAAGTGAACTAAAAATCCCTACCTTACCGGTATCACATTTATATTTTTTTCTCTGCAATAAATAAATATTTTTTAAAAACCTCCATACTATGCCCTCCGCAGTCTTACCAGGAACCATCAATTAAATTTTCAAAAGCTTTCATTATTAACTCTCGGAGAAAAATGAAATTTTTCGAAAATTTAATTGAAGATTTCTGGTAAGAATACGGAGGACATAGTATGACGTGTTCTTAGAAATATTTATTAATTGCAGAGATAGAAAATATAAATGTGATGCCGGTAAGGTAGGGATTATTTATTAGTTCACTTCAAATGATTTTGATTGTAAACATAAATATAACCCCCGCTGGTGCGTATGCCGAATTCAAGCTTGTACCGATGTTGAAAATGAAAGATGCTTATATTACTCAATATTTGTTTGTTTGCCTTGGAGGTAAAACCTTTGCTTTATATAATATTTATTTTATTTTATATTATTTATACATGCTGATATTAATCTTTCCTTCTGATCTTATCCTAGTGTTGCTTGGAGAATTTATGCGATATTTTTCTCATTCCACCTATCGTCTGTTCCTTGACAGACTTCCGTTTATATTTGTAGTTTTATTAGAACCTTTACACGTTATATATCAAATCTTTCCCATTTGTTTTATTTATTGGTTCTGGTTTTATCTCAACCTTATCGCCAGTTTCGGAAACAAAGTGACCAGTTTGGAAATTTAGCCAATTTAAATTATTATTATTACTCACATCTATTATATAAATTAACATTTTTTTACTTTAAAATACATTCTTTATAATATTTAAAATTACATTAATTGACCATATATAATTTTAAAAAATGTTTCACTACTTTGTTTAAAACCTTATAAATTCCAAATTTCAATTTTCATGTAAGTTTTGAATATTGTAAAAACATTTGGAATTTGGGTGTCGGATGTGTACAGAAACATGTTACCGTTTTATCATGGTATATTATCTTTGAGTTATACCCTATTTTCAATAATAATTTTAACTTTTTAAGTGGAAAACTAATACAAGAGTTAAGATACTACATAATAAATTCTTGTCACTTATATATGTGAATAAAATAGAATGTCTTTATAGCGGCATAGTGCGTTTCTTACACCTAAGAATTATACACGTAATTATTGTACACAATTTAGCATTGGTCAAATTATATGTAGATATATTTGACCAATGCTAAATTGTGCACAATAATTACGTGTATAATTCTTGTATGTAAGAAACACACTATGCCTTTATAGCAACTTACTACAAACCACATTATTATATATTAGTTTACCCTTGTAGGTTACATTATCAGTATTGTAACAATAAATGGAAAATAAATAAGCACTATCATATAGAGCCTTAATGATAGTGTTACGTTTTTATATTTGACTAATAAAATTATAGAAAGGCGGTCAAATTTCCCTGCGATGAGATTTGTACTGAAGCTTGTTTTTGATTTTCTTTAGCATGCTAACCACTGTGCTATGGATTCGTTATAGAGGGATTAATACCGTTACCGTTAATACATAAAAGTTAATACGCTTGGAACATCTGGCTAATTTTTTATTTTATTTCTTTCATGTCATTAATGTCTAGATGATTTGTACTAAATTATCCTTTTTTTAAATAAAAGACTAAATAATGCCACTATTTTTTTCTAAAGCTATTATACTTGTTTCCTTTTTGATCATTTTGGATATAGAATAAGGTTCTAATTAATCACTGAAGTATAATAGTTCCACCAAAAATATGTTGAATGGTATTTGAGGAGATTACTCTGAGAAAAATATTTATATTAATGGAGCCTCGTTATATTATCATGCAATATGTAAAGATTGTTGTCAATTAACTTTCAATTGAATTATAATCTGCGATATTTGGCAATATAACAGGGCTCTACTTTACCATTGAGCTAAGATATTTAATGAGTTAATTTTTTAACTAAAAAGAAGCTTCATTATTAGATTTTAAAACGTTGCAAAAGAAAAATGTAAGAATAGCTTTGTTTTGCAAATCATACATTATACTTTTAAGGGGTTATTCTACGATCTCAGCAATAATTTCTAATAATTTTTTTTCCATAGAAAAATTTATTTAAAATATTCAAATTTACACATAAAAGAAGAGGATTCGCACTTATAAAATATATTTTTTATTTTTGTTTTTTATGTAAAATCTGGCTGGTCCGGCTGTCTGAAGTTGACCCTATTACAATCTGGGTAACGTGATATCTCCACTGTGATGAGCCTGAAAGCAAAAAAGTGGATGGGCTATTAAAAAATAAGCTTTACGCTATAGTCGGTAACTCACTAACAAAATTTGATGAAAAATAACAAAATGGCAATTGCAAAAAAAGGTCGAAAATTTCAAATGTCCGCCATTTTGTTATTTTTCATCAAATTTTGTTTATTGAGCTACCGGCTATAGCGAAAAGCTTATTTTTTTAATAACCCGTCATCCAGATTGTAGTAGGGTCAATTTCAGGCAGCCGGACCAGCCAGATTTTACATACAAAACAAAAATAAAAAATATATTTTATAAGTGCGAATCCTCTTCTTTTATGTGTAAAAAGTTTGAATATTTTAAATAAATTTTTCTATGGAAAAAAAATTATTAGAAATTATTGCTGAGATTGTAGAGTGACCCTTAAGGTGATGCTAAAACCATCACCTGTCACCGACAAATAGGAGGATCCACTTTTCTCATTTCATTTTCAATTTTGAGTAAATATCTCTATGGAAAGTTTGTTCCAATCAAAAAGAACAACTTTCCATAGAGATATTTTCTTAAAATTAAAAAATGACTGAAAAAAGTGGTTCCCCGTATTTACCAGTAACACAGGGTTTAACATCACCTTAAGAAGTTTTCAGATCTTTATTTCAACTATATTTATTGGTTAACAAAAGTACGACACCAATTTGTGCAAATATAAGAATAGTCGACGATTATATTATACCTTTTAACAAGTAGGCTTTGGATAACGTTTTAAACAATTAACTTTGTAAAACAGTTGTAAAAATTTATAAGGCACCATAATAAAGCATAAACCCATAATATTATGGATTTGTAGACTTTAAACGTAGGAGAGAGCCATCCAGTATAGGACACTTTGGATTTTGGGTGAATAAAATCTCAGTTTGTTAAGTAAATAAAATTGGGTTTAAAATGCGAGAATAGCGAAAAAAAACTTGACTAACACCGGTATTTAAACAGATTTTTATGCCCATCTCAACGAAAAAGGCCAATTTTTGCCCTGAAAAGCGAGACCAAAATTACACTTTTTGCACGCAAATCACTTTTTTCCCGCAAATGCGGGTAAAATTGACTTCATTATAAATTAGTCACAATTCCTTTATTTAATCAAGTTCTACCAATAATCCTGATTTTCGATTGTTATTTAACAATATTGTCTTTTAACAGTCCAGTAGTCCCGTTTTCCAAGTCAAAAAGTGGCCACAGTTGAAATGGGCATAAAGTACTATATGTAACTCGAGAACGATTTTTCCATCGGGAGATACTGCCCTCGCTTGGCTTCGCTCGCTCGGGCAGTAATAGAGTTATAACATAGTAACCTCATCCGCGGGAAAAATATTCGACTTTTTGCCTTTGTTACATAATGTACTATTAAGTTTCATGTTTTATGCCATCATGCTTTATCTGATATTTAAAATTTAGTACAAAGTAAATTGTTCGAATGTAGGTCAATATTTTGAATTTTCTACAAAATCGACAGTCAAGGATTATATATCTAAAAATATTATAATAATAGTTTCTTATAATTCTCAATAGCCTAGAATTTTTAGGCTCAAAGATATTACTACTGTTTTTTTTTATTTAAAAATTTAATAAAGGTATTCTAGTGGGAGACACTAAAGGTGTACATATTCTTATGATTAACGATTTGAAGATTCTTTTATAATTAAAAAAATAGAATATTTGTATTTTTTTTATAATGTAATTTTTAAATTCATATGTAAAAGAAAGAGCTTACTTGTTTAAGGGTATCACTAATAAGAAAATCATTACTGGCTAGTAATCATATCCAACTCGAAAAATGCTACCGACCTACATGTTAGTACTAACTAAAACTGTATCACCATAACTTAATTTGAGATATTACACATTAAGTTTATAAAATATATGTTGTTAGAATAACTTTTATCTCAAAATCTTCTGATCGTTCTGATAATTATATTCTTAATGTATAGCTATAATATTAAAGTAAAGTTTAGGAATGTTTGTGCCTTTTACGCAATAACGGGCTTAATACTATACGATATTTCACACAAAAGCTAATGTTGATGTCTATTTTAGGTTTATATTAGGACTATCTTAAAGATTTGTCGCCAGAAATTACTGACGAACAATTAGAAATAATGGTGGCTCGTGGAACTGGTGTATTAAGCGCACTTATCCGTGATATAAGACATAAATATTTACAGAATATAAAAATAACGGATAATCAGCATTAAATACTGTTTTTAATGTTTCTAGACGTTCAAAAAATTTAAGTTTATTATCGTCAGTTTATTATCAGTTTATTGTATTATCAGTATTATCAGTTTATTGTATTATCAGTATTATCAGTTTATTGTGTTATTATGATAATGTACACATGAAAGGTTTATTTGTTTTGTTAAAATAAAGTTATAATAAATGATACAAGTTTCATAATCATACATTATTGAACGAGTAAGAGTGAGTTAGAAAGTTTTATTTTACTTTATGAATAATATAATTATTTAGGTTGAGAAATTATTCTATTAAGTTAATATTTAATATAAGAATTATTATTGTATCAACTAATCACCCATACACTCATTCATCTACTACCTACCATCTATACGAATTCAACTATTGACATACACACTCAATCACCCATCCACGTACTTATCCAACGACGTACACGTCAATCCACCCATCAACCATATATACAATAGAAAAACAGCCCAAAAATAAATTAAAAACAGTGTAATAAAGCTTTAATTCAAGATTTCTTTTATTTAAAAATATTAGTCTGATCCAAAGTTATTAATAATTAAAGATAGTGACTAAATACGAGGGTCGTTCAATAAGTCCTTAGGAAATCCATGAGATAGCGCTCGTGGTATAGAAAATGAATTTTGTTTAGTGAGCAACACTGCTAACTACACAACTGTTAAAGTTTCAGCTCTATCCAGCACAAAGTTTCATTTTTATTGTCGATTGAAGTAAACAATTTTCGTTTATTCATAACAATGGAAAAAAGTGAGTTTTGAGCGGTGATTAAACATCTATATTTAATTGGCTTAACACGGAAAAAATCAAAGCTGAGTTGGATAACGTTTATGGCATATCTGCTTCTGTGTTTGTAACTGTTTACAATTGGGTGAATGAGTTTAAACGTGGCCGTACATCCACAAAAGATGAACATCGTTCGAGACGCCCAGTGGAAGTAATTATCCTCGAAATGATTGACAAAATCCACGATATGATTTTAAGTGATCGACGAATGAAAGTGCGCGAAATAGTTGAGGTCACAGGCATATCACAAGGAACAGTCGCTTCATGGAAAATAAACGCAATCGTGTGGTCGACTCTGAGGCTGTTTTGGCGCTTTACCGTCGCAATACTGAGGAGTTTCTGCGTCGATACATAACTGTGGATGAAACATGGATACACTACTACACTCCAGAGACAAAGGAATAGTCAAAACAGTGGATTTTTGAAGGTGAACGGGCTCCGATGAAGGCGAAGACGGTGAAATCGGCCGGCAAGGTGATGGTCACGGTCTTTCAGAATGCACGCGGCATCATCTACATCGATTACTTGGAAAAAGGAAAGACGATAACAGGAGAATATTATGCGTCGTCATTGCACCGGTTGAGCGAAGAAATTAAGGAAAAACGTCCTCATTTCAAAAGAAAAAGATCCTCTTTCATCAAGACAATGCACGGGTGCACACCTGCGCAGTTTCGATGGCCAAAATTATGGAATTAAAGTTCGAATTATTATAACATCCACCGTATTCACCATATTTGGCCCCCAGTGACTTTTTTTATTTCCAAACTTGAAAAAATGGCATGGCGGACGACGGTTTACGTCGAACGAGGAGGTCATCGCCCAAATAAATGCCTATTTTGAGGAGTTTCCGAAATCCTACTTTTTGGACAGCTTAAAAAATTTGGAAAAATGCTTGGAATAATGTATAGATCTAAAAGGAGATTATGTTAAAAAAAAAAAAATTACCCAAAAAATTTTTTTTTCTATTTCTTTCAAAGGACTCATTGAACAAGCCTCGTATTATGAAAAATAAACAAAGGCTGTGGCCGGGTAAGCATAAGAAAAATGTCCTGTTCTAAATACCATTCGAAAGATCATCTAAAAATATGTTCCCATGCAGATTTTGCAGCTGATGCCGCAGCGAAAAATGTGTCTTTTTCGTATTCGATTTTTATCTCGGCTATATAGGCATAGAAAGGTTTGAAAAATATCAAGGTAACGTATTTTTTCACGAAACAAAAGAAAATACTTTTTTTTAAACCCTAACCTCCATAGCCAAACCGTAAAAAATAATTCAATTTTTCAAATCGATCCCACGGTGAAAATAAGTGAGGGGGCACCAATTTTTAAAAAAATTGCAACCTGCACAAAAAAAGCCGCAACAAGAAGAACAAAATTATTATAGCCTAATAGGCCATTTATTTCATGTATTTCTACAAAAAATGCTCCCAACTGATTCGACGAATTGTTTTAATTTAATTTAGTTACAATTTGGAAGTATTTACGTCTTTTTGGACCGTTGTTATATCATATAAATACATTACACACGTGAATAAACTAATAAACTGTACACAAATACGTATTTTAGAGGTTATTAGTAACCAGACTCTTATCTTAACCTCAAACTCGCATTCAGCGCCTTCAAAAACCCCTAGACATATCCATTGTTTTGAAAATTGTTAAAATCTACAAGATTTCTGTTACATTATTGGTTCTACGGACTTGTGCTAAAAACTGCAAATATATGCAATATTTTTTTTGTATTATCGGCTTTATGGCCAACTTGCTCATATTAAACCTAGACTCTAACCTCAAAATTAGCAATCAGCGCCCTCGAAAACCCGTAGATATATCTTTTGTACTAAAAACTGTTAAAATCTGTAAGATTTCTGATGCATTATTGGTTATACGACCAACTTGCTTCTATTTACCTAGATTCTAACCACAAAATCGCAATCAGCGCCTTCAAAAATCCATAGCTATCTCCATTGTTCTAAAAATACTAAAAATGGATAAGGATTTGATAGTTAACGACCTCTAAAATACTTCAAAATTTTAATATTATTTTATACAAAAATTTTGACATATTGCTTGGAATCATTTTTTTCTAGAAATACAGGGAAAAAAGCTTCTTGGGATGTATTATTCTTTTCACAATTTGTTGCGACTTTTATTGTACAGATTTCTAAATTTCTTTAATAAAAGGTAACCAAAAGACCTTATATTTTTTGTGTTAGTAAAAAGCTGTATACATATAAACTTGTTTCGAAATGCTTCATGTTATTCTTATTATGTCTTTCGCTGCATTGTATGAGTAAATAAATACAACTACTTTGATAAAATAATAAGAAAAAGGCTATCAGGTGATTTTTAATAACATATTATTTTCCTCGACTGCGCAAGTGTATCTCCTTTATTTTGGAATTGTAGTTAATTATAAATATCAATATTTCGCGCATTCTCATTTCAAAGCTCGTTTGCTTGTATTACTCGTTGCATACTACGCAGGTATGCGGGCATGCACGCGGGATAAAACGGGTAAATAGCTGCTGCTCTCCTTCCGCTCTGATTATGCAGAATCTTTCGATAACACAGTGTTACTACTTCGTTGGCACGTGGCTGCGTGTGCTCTTTGCAACTTTCGCTTGTGTCGACGTGTCGCGCCTGCACTCATCGATAAATAATGGTTTGTTGACGCCCTCGAGAGAGTTTGTTTACAGCATCATTTTCGTGAATATACGATAGTAAGTGTATTTCAACACTCGTTAATTACGTTTCAGGACAAGGTTATTTTACTCAACTTGATTATATACGAAAATTATAGCATTTAAAAACAATGATATTCGTATCAAATTATTTAGTATGATTATGTTATGTCCTGAACTCCCAAAAATATGAGAATTCAGAACATGTAGGAATGAATCTAGTGGCAGGCTTTACCATGAAATCTGGTTCTCTCACAACCAGATACGTGCTTATATATTTATAGATTTTTGATAATGTTCTTACCTTGGTATACTGCTGGATCTGTGAACTGCTTCCTGGTGGGTAGTTAAATTGAAGGTTGATTGAATAAATAATCTTTATGAATTCTCGTATCCACAAATTCTTAACTAGCACAATTTATTATAGCTTGTAATAATGGAGTCGCGCAGTAATTGATTTATAGTGTACTTAAGAATTTGCTAATATACGTTTGTCGGTTTGTAAAATTGATTGTTTGTATTTTTATTGGAAATGGATGTTCTATAAGTTTTATAAAGATTTATGCTTTTAGCTGTGTATTTAATCCAGCCGCGAGACGGCCTACTGTGGGCCTTACCAACGAACTGCCTATGCTAATACATACTGTATTCGAACTGATTCTTGAGACGTTCAGTCTGAATATGTACGCTTGCCAAATTTCATAAATTTTATAATATTTACCAAATTCTTATAAATATAACTTTTTTAAACGAATTTAACAACGTAATTGTGTCAGTTACAAAATCTTATAAAATGCTTTCGGGAACATTTTTAATTCATTCGATTAATAACTGATGCGTAGGTTTTCGTAAGTGCATTCTTTGCTGCCGCAGTGGGACTCGAATTTGTATATTTCTTACGTGTACAATCAAAAGATACATCACGTGATTACGCGCCGTAACACCTGGGCGGCCAGATATTGCTATCCGTAGGATAGCAATTGAATTGCAATAGTTACTAAACATTACAATAAATAATGAAACTTTAACAATTAAAAATGAATTGCAAATAAAGAAAAGTAATCCATGACAATTTTAAACTAAAATAGATCTTATGCTAGTTGTGTTTACATACAATGTCGTTAATTATTTAAAAAGGTTACATTCACGTTATCAAACTCATAGAATATTTATAATACTTATAATGTTAATTATATTTTCATAAAATTATTTAAAAATACAATTATTTTTACGTTATCAAACCCATAGAATAATTATTGTAAAAATTATAATTCGTATATAAAGTATATATATATAATTCATAAAAACTCTTACACATATATGTGAATATCTTAAATTTGAATAACTATATATTTAACAATTCGTTCAGTACCTTAAACAAATGGAATATCGAAATATCTTCATTAAAAAAAACAAAAAATGAGCCCTAGTTTGCAAAAAATGACCGCGTTGTTCTCGAGAAATAAGCGATAAAAAGAATTTAAAAAAAACATAACCTCAAATAACTCGAAATGTAAAGGTCGTTATAATTTCGGCTTCTAGCAGTCTCAAGAGATAGCAAAAAAATTACCTTTTTGGAAATTTTCAGAAGGAATAATGATATTTTACTCAAGTTATCCTTCGACAAAAAAAGACGATTTTGTAAAAATTTTATTTTTTGTAACACATGTACGATTTTTGCGCTTTTTCACAAGAAGCGGCCGTTTACCAACCGGTCACAAAAATGTTCTTTACCGCCCGCTCGAGCCCTGGGGCGGTAAAAACTTTTGAGCTCACTACAGCGTGCGTGTTATAGCGTACGGGAAAGACTTTTAATTATTAAATTAAGATTAATTAAATTATCTTTTCTTTCATTTATCTGAAAAACTTTAATGTACGATAATAATTATTTCATATGTATATCTCTATGTGTGTATATGTGCGTGCGTGCGTGCGTGCGTGTGTGTGTGAATAAAATAATGTATGTGTAAATCATTATATCAGTTTTTTGTGGAATCATTCCGTTTTGTAAAACTGTCTTATTTGTATGAAAATCATCATAACTACTATATGCGTATCGCAAAAATCATAACTACCAGAAATAGTTGCAATATCAGGTTGAACGCCATTAATATGAAGATTAATATTATCAGTAACAACTTCTTGTGAAGTAACTTCATTTTGTGCAGCTGCTTTATTAATATGTGAATCAATGACAATCTCATTGCATTCGGCATAAACCCCGTAGCTATAATTGCGGCTTTTATTATTGTCAGCAAAACTCCCTTTAGAAATATCGCCACTATTTAAAACAATGCATTCTGCATTATTCACTTTTACATTGTTTATAACCATTTATTTGCTATGCTTTAGGTGGTACTGAAATGTTAAGGGGGCACACCACCTTTAAAATGTGAAACAAAAAAATTGATTAGGAATTTTTATTTTGATATTTATTTTAATAAGGGTTTTTTTTTCCTGAAAGTATACATAAAAATCTACCAATTTGTATATTTTTTACCTTTGTTGGACCTTCTATGCCTCCATGGCAAACCAGACTGTTTTCGAAGACTTTAAGCACTGTCCGTAAGATTCCAAGTCTACGCATGGATGGATTGGGCTAAAAATTTATGAATATACTCATTATAGTAGTACTTTTAGTATGAACGTAGGGATTTTGATTTGAACGTGTACAAAATTTTTTACTTCTATAAAAGTGATAAAATTATTAAAAAATAAGTGTTATATTGACAATGTTCATATTAAAAATACTTCTACGGGCTCAAATCAAAATCCCTACGTTCATACTAAAAGTACTACTATAATGAGTATCTCCATAAATTTTTAGCCCAATCCATCCATGCGTAGACTTGGAATCTTACGGACAGTGCTTAAAGTCTTCAAAAACAGTCTGCTTGCCACGGAGGCATAGAAGGTCCAAAGAAGGTAAAAAATATACAAATTGGTATGTTTTTATGTATACTTTCAGGAAAAAAAACCCTTATTAAAATAAATATCAAAATAAAAATTCCTAATCAATTTTTTTGTTTCACATTTTAAAGGTGTGTGCCCCCTTAAGCAGCATTGTTTGCGGTACATTTTAATCGTTGTTTCTTGGTAATGTTCAGGAAGAATTTTGTTGCATACTTTGAACCAAGCGTTTCTACGGTAAGTTTATTTTTCGATAAAATTAAAGAAATCATCAACATTTTGAAAGTACCTGCGAAAAATTTGCAGTATTGCACTTACGATTTCCTCTTTGGTAATCGTTTTTATTTTAACCATAATGATAAAGGTTTATAAACATTAGACGAGATAACTAAAAACTGAACAGGCAGGTTAAACTCGAAATGCAAGTTCTAGGATTACAATTTATGTAACTACAGGATAAGGAAAATAAAAAATATTGGACAATTAATACTCTTTACATAATACAAGGCACAAATATAAATTGATAAAAATCTTGATTTATTTTGAAACCTGAAAAGTCGTACAAAAATAAGATGAATCTGTAAAAAGAGATAAACCTGAACAATATAAGACAAACCTGAAAAAAAAGTAAAACTTGAAAAAAAAACTAAACCTAAAAAAAGATATACATGCAGAAATATTAATCTTCAATTGAGAACAATAATGCACTCGGCGAGTATTCAGTTCAAAGAAGCATAAAAATAAATTTGACTACAATTCCATCCGATGTACAGATTGTACACGAGGAATTCATATGCAGAATCAAAGACATAGGCAGCTATAACAGAATTCCTATCTATTATTATATATTCCTATCTAGGTGACCAACCTCGAAGAGAAAATTGTATTTAAAAGTTAAAATAAATACTAAACTAGACGGGAAGACTCACAAATAGCAGACGTAGACCACTTGTCAAATATGCTGCTTTTTCTAATACGACAGAAAACGGACTGAATCTCCAAAATCTCCTCTAACTTATACATTTAGGTCGAGGACTTCTGTTGCAGATAAAAAGATACAGGTAGCCACCTAGCGGTAAAAATCTGAAGATACCATAAAGCTAAAAAGTTGCATTATCATAAACGGAAAACATGCGTTTTGTTATCCTTAACTCTCTATTTCTAATTAATCAAAAGCATTTCGTGCCACGATTTATGAAAGTAGTATGTATTCTGTACTACTACACAAATGGACTTAAAAAGTTTCAGAAATCATCAATAAATTTGGAGACAGTTACAGAGGATATTTCCAGCTTGAGTACGTGAATTCATGACACTGAATTTTTGAATGTCCGAACCTGATAGAAAGGGTAAAAAAAAGTTTAATACGTGTAAAATGTAAAGTAGAATAATCATAAAATAGTTCACAACCCTTAAATATGCTGGAGACCCTGTAGAAAGGGGCTTGAATAGGGTAAAAATAAGAAAGAGAATTCTAACTAGGCCTCATAAAGCCCTCTGAGTCTGAAGTTTGGAACCTTTCTCGAGAACAAAAACAAAAAAATTTATTTTTCAATTTAACATTTCATATGGATATAAGAAGTGAGATATCCCTAGAAAAGACAAACAAACTATTTTGAGCCCCTTATGTCATCCCCAAAAAGTCAACACTTGTTAATACGGGTTGATAGGGGGTTGGTCAGGATTTAATTTTCTCTCTAAAATTTTTTGCCCGATATATTTCTTGCCCTTAAGGGGGGTCCGTACCATTTTTACTAAAATTGCCCCTTGCTTATAAATTTTTTGATAAAATTTCATATATGTTTACACAACCGAAAATGATAGTTTTTTGAAAAATTCTGCATATTTTACCGTATATAGATCGATATACAACAAAAGATTTATGATTTTTTTTTGTCAAAATGAGGTAGATTCCCAACATTTCCGGTGATATAGAAATTTTTATATAGTTTACAAAACTTCCTACTTATTTTGTATACCACTTTGAAAATATTTGTGCATTCTCATCAAAATTGAATACAAATAACGTTTTTTTCATAAATAATTATTTTTTATTTGTTCTAGATCAATACACAGCACCTTGGCGATGCACAAATTTCTTCATCATGATAAAATGAATATGTCAAATTAATTTCAAAAAGTTTCGACAAAAGCACCAGGAATGTTTTGAATAATGAAAAACAAAAACTGCAGAAAAAGCTCATTTTGTTAAGAAAAGTACATTTACCTTAATGTATAATCGTACTTTAAAAAGTCATTTTCAAACTGAAAATTTGGAGGTTTGAGAAAAAAGCTTCTCACGAGATTCGCTGTGTAGCCGCCATTGTGTATATATTTTGAAACAAATAATATATTTTTGTACCTCAATATATGTATAGTAAACACTCAAAAAAGAAATTTTATCCCTTCTTTCCTACTCTTGTAAAAAATCGTACAAATTAGGCATTTTTTCGGGCCGCTAGAGTGGTGTTAACCCTTAAACCATTTCTTTCCAAGTGGCCATTTTATAGTAGATTGTTTTTTTGCCTAAAACCGCCATTTTTAAATTTTCCAACGAAAATTTCAAAATTATGACTTCAGAATCGGAAAGAGCGAACAATTTTACTTCAAAAAAGTGCTATTGGTTATTATTATTTTTTTTCGACAATTTTTTAGGCAATAAACCAATCGACTATAAAATGGCCGCTTGTGAAGAAATGGGTTAAAGGAAATTAAAGGTTCAAAAATGCGTTTTTGTTTTAAAATTTTGAGATTTTGCCATCATTGTTTGATTTTTAGCTAAAAAATTAGTGACTTTTGAGAAAAAAGTGTAAAAATATTTTTTGATCAAAATGAGGTAAAGAATCTAAAAAAAATATTATTAGACCTAATTGTGATACTTTGTGAACTCATATATTGTGATATATTGTGATATTAAGATTCTAGAAAATCGCCGTCAATATTTTCAAAATAAAAAATCTTAAAATTAAGTTTTTCTTACATCCTTTAATTCTAGACTTGTTAGAAAATGGTATCAAGCTGAGTATAATTTTTGCAGAATTTTTAAATACCGGACTTTTCTTCGGTATTTCTTCTTTATAAACCCATGCATTAAGATGCAATGTAATATTCAGATTGTAGTAGATCACTATCGCCTTTTTCAAAGAAAAAAATCTTAAAATTTAGTATTACATGTCAGCTTTCATTCTAGGCCTTGTGCAAAATGATCTCAAGCTAAATATAATTATGCAAAATTTTTAAATGGTGAATTTTTATTACAGTCGCACAATAGAAATACCGAAAAATAGTTCGCTGTTTAAAAATTCTGCAAAAATTATATTCATCTTCAGACCATTTTCTAATAAGTCTATAATTAAAGGAAATATGAAAAACTTAATTTTAAGATTTTTTATTTTGAAAAAACTTATGGCGATTTTCTAGAACCTTAATATCACAATATATCACAATGCATGGGTTCACAAAATATCACAATAGTGTCTAATAAATTCTTTTAAGTTTCCTTACCTCATTTTGAACAAAAAATGTTCTTACACTTTTTTCTCAAAAATCCGTAGTTTTTTATTTAAAAATCAAGCAATGTTGGGAAAATCTCATAATATTAATATAAACGCATTTTTAAACCTTTAATTGCCCATGACATATAACATCTTGGGGTCTAAAATTTTTCTTACATATTCTGGGTACACATACCAACATATTTTCAGAGTTTTAGACATTTTTATTTTTGGAAATGCTCACTTGACATGGAACCACCCATATATAATAGGACATGTCCTGACTGACTGACTGACTGACTGATTGACTCATCAACGCCGAGCCAAAACCATTAAACCTAGCAACTTGAAATTTGGATGGTATATTGTTTTTACATTATAGGCAACGAATAAGACGAGATTTTACGTAATTCTAACTTTAAGGGGGTAAAATTATTCATATTTTAAACCTAAATTGGTAAAAAAATAGCAAAATGGAATTTTATGAATTCATTAAAAATCTTGAAAGCCAAATGGGATAGCTACTTATTATCGTTTAGAATGCTTACTAACGCTAATTTCTAAAAAGTAATTTCACAGTTTTTCCCTAAACAACAGCTAAGTAGGTTAATTGTCCGTAATTCAACCCCTATCTTCTATATATATAAAAGATGTGTCCTGATTGTCCGTCTGATTGACTGAGTAACTGACTGATATATTGTTTTTATATTATAGACAACGAATAAGAAGGGATTTTACAAGACTCTAACTCTAAGAGGGTAAATTTTACAAATTTCAATGTTTAAGGGATTGGGTAAAAAGCTGTAAAGTGTGCTTTCACGGAATCATGTCAAATTTGGAAGGCCTGAATAGATATCTGCTTTTTTATCATTAAAAAGGGGTTTTAGTACGACTTTCTAGAAAGTATTTTCTGGAATTTTCCCTAACCAATCGATGAGTGGGTAAATTTTTTAAAAATCGAATTCAAAATTTCAACCCTATCGAATTGTGGTCGAGATTTTCCAACACGCGGAAAAATCCCGATATTTGTTTTTATAGGAAAAAGGGGAAAAGGGAGAGGGTAAAATAAAGGACTCGAATTTTGAGCCACAAAAAGATGAATTTATTAGGCTCTGAGAGGGGAAAGCCTTGCGGCATAAAACCCGTCTCGTTGTCGATATACAAGCTGTGAGAAATTGAGGTATGGATCCTTGTATGTGTGTGTATGTGTGTGTGTATGTATTTGCGTGCACGCGTGTATAACAAGGAGTGCGCACCTCATGCGGATCTTTCGATCGCGTTTTGTGGCGAGGGCCACACGAATTCACCTGGTGAATTGCGTTGGTTGTGACAGGGCCACACGGATCCGCACTAGTCACGGATCGCGTCGATGGTGTTCAGAACACCTATTTTATAAACGACCGAGCGCTGCTACGAGGGTAGTTCAATAAGTCTTTAGAATGACCAACAGATGGCGCGCGAATCGCTCCAAATCATCTGTTTTCAGTCAGCACCACTCCCGACTAGATATATGGTGCAGTCACAGTCCACATCTTCTGAGTTTACGTGTTTTTATAACCAATTGAAAAAAAAAATTGCTTGTTAAGAAAAATGGAAAAAAACGAGTTCAGAGCGGTAATTAAACATTTTCATTTAAAGGGTTTAACTCCATATGAGATAAAAAATGAATTGGACTCAGTTCATGGCACATCTGCCCCTGCCTTAGCAACGGTTTATAACTGGGTAAATGAATTTAAGCGTGGTCGTACATCAATAAGTGACGAACCACGTTCAGGAAGGCCCGTAGAAGCAACTACTCCCGAAATCATCAATAAAATCCACGATATGGTGTTGAAGGATAGAAGATTAAAAGTGCGTGAGTTAGCTGAGGCCACAAGGATATCTATAGGTGCAGTTGTTTCAATTCTACATGAAAAATTAGGCATGAAAAAGCTATCGGCAAGATGGGTGCCGCGTTTGCTCTCAGCTGAGAATAAACGCAATAGAGTGGTCGCCTCTGAGGCTCTTTTGGCGCGCATAAGTCGGAATCCTGAGGAATTTTTTCGTCGATTTGTGACTGTGGATGAAACATGGATACACCACTACACTCCTGAGACAAAGGAACAATCCAAACAGTGGATTTCCACAGGCGAACCAGCTCCAAAGAAGGCAAAGACCGTAAAGTCAGCTGGTAAGGTTATGGCTACAGTTTTTTGGGATGCACGTGGAATTATACTTATTGACTACTTGGAAAAGGGTAAAACAATTACTGGTGAGTATTATGCATCATTATTAGAGCAACTGAAAGAAGAAATTAAAAAAAAACGACCACATTTGGCGAGAAAAAAAATTCTCTTTCATCACGACAACGCCCGAGTTCACACATGCTTCGTTTCAATGGCTAACATTGAAGAACTAAAATTCGAATTGGTCGAACACCCACCGTATTCACCAGATTTAGCCCCCAGTAACCTTTTCTTATTTCCAAACTTGAAAAAATGGCTCGGTGGACAGAGATTTACGGACAACGAAGACGTCATTGCCTCTGTAAGTGCTTATTTTGAGGAACTTCCGAAAACGCACTTTTCTGAAGGATTAAAAAAACTTAAAAAGCGATTGACCAAGTGTATAGAGCTCCAAGGAGATTATGTTGAAAAATAAAAAAAATTTACCCAAAAAAAATTGTTTTTATACTTTATTCTAAAGACTTATTGAACTACCCTCGTATTACACTTACCGTGTACCGGACAAACGCGACCCAATGATTTTGTTTCCCATTAACCGAATAATAGAAAAAAACGATGCACACCCGACAAGATGCTGAAGTTATAATACGACGGACGGACGAGAATATCTTACACTTTATATGGGCAAAGAGAAAGAAGGATGCCGGACTCTTGCACAAAAGCACGTAGTTGCTTGATTGCTCAAGAGTGACTGACTCGAATTCGCGCCTGTCATTCGCGCTCTCGCGAACCCCCACCGCGCTCGCTTCTATCGGTCGCCGAAAACGTGGCTCGCTGTTTGCGCCGCTCGCATCGCGTCTGCGAGAAAAGGTGGCACCACGTCCCACTGACGTCTGCGACAGAACATACTCCTCCGTTTCGAGAGAATGGAGCAAGAGATTTGTTTGTGTTGTATGTGTATAAATATTGTTTTGCATATACCAAAAAGAACAACTTTTCATAGAGATATTTTCTTAAAATTGAAAAATGAATCAAAAAAGTGGTTCCCCGTATTTACCAGTAACACGGGGTTTAACATCACCGGAAGGGGCACAGCTGCGTGATGTTGCGTTTGAGCTGGCCTCGCGATGTTTTCAGAGTTGCGACTCTGGATATCCCATCGCCACCAGGATGTACTTCTACGATGACTCCCAGCTGCCACTGCGTGCAAGGTTGATTTTTGTCGATGATGATGACGACCATCCCTGGAGTTAACTCGCCGGTTGAGTGATGCCATTTCTGGCGCATTTCCAGCTCGTTAAAATATTCTAAGTGCCATCGTTTCCAGAAATCCTGGCGAGCCTTGGAGATGAATCTCCACACCAATAGACGATTGGCTGAAACAGGTGTTAAATCAGTCTCGGGTAACATTGTAAGAGGCCGACCTACTAAAATGTGCGCGGGTGTCAACGCGATTGGGTCATTCGGATCAGTAGAGATAGAACAGAGGGGTCGAGAGTTTAGTATCGCTTCAATTTCGATGGCGAGTGTGTTGATTTTCTCAAAGGTAAGAAGTTGACCGCGCGTGACGCGTAAGAAATGATGCTTGACAGATTTGACTGCGGCCTCCCAGATACCGCCGAAATGAGGTGATAGGGGAGGGTTGAATCAACCTTGTCTTTGAATTCGTCCGAATTAAACAACGCGTATAGTTCGCGAAGTTGATTGTTCGCACCAACGAAGTTTGTACCGTTTTCCGAATAGACGTGTGCAGGAACTCCCCGTCGCCCCATGAAACGTTAGAAAGCCGCGAGAAAACTTTCGGTGGTAAGATCGCTAACTATCTCGAGATGAACGGCCTTCGTGACCATGCAAACGAAAACGCATCCGTATGATTTTAATGTAGTCCGATTGCGATGCTTCTTTTCTTTCGTTAAAATCGACCCGAAATAATCAACTCCGACGTGTAAAAACACGGTAGCCTCCGTAACGTGCGCGTGAGGCAGATCTCCCATACGACTATGCGGCAGCGCTGGTTTGTGTCTTATACAAGTGACACACTTACGTATGATTTTACGTACTTGGTTTTTCCCATCCAACAACCAAAAACGCTGTCGCAAAGTGTAGAGAGTCATTTGAAGCCCGGCGTGGTGATTTGACGCGTGTAACTCTCGAATTATGAGATCCGTGACGTGATGACCCGATGGTAGCAAAACCGGATGCTTTTGTAAAAAAGAGATATTCGCGCCATTTAATCGACCGCCGACTCGAAGAATACCGTCTTCGTCCAAAAAGAGATTAAACGCGGCGAGTCTCGATTCTCTCACCTCTC
The DNA here is from genome assembly GCA_949152435.1 of Gastracanthus pulcherrimus. Taxonomy (NCBI): domain Eukaryota; kingdom Metazoa; phylum Arthropoda; class Insecta; order Hymenoptera; family Pteromalidae; genus Gastracanthus; species Gastracanthus pulcherrimus. The sequence goes on from OX424574.1 coordinate 36,178,515, forward strand.
TGTTCTTAGAAAGCTCGCTTTCCGCTTCCGTTTTCTCCGGCACGCTGATGCGTTTTTCCTGGAAATTATTCAAGGGACGCCAACGCAAACAAAACGCGACGCTGTGAAGTAACGTACGGTAGGAAGAGAATCGCAATAGATCTTCGTCGTTCACGGATTTTATGAGAAGACAAGTTTCTCCCTTTAAACCAGGTACATCGGATATCGAAGGCACGGCGCTCTCGGGCCAAATGTCCTCGGATTGCTGCAACTTTTTGGGATCGTGAAACCAGGTTTCGTTTTTTAGAAATTCCGACGGAAGTTGGCCGCGAGACAACACATCAGCCGGGTTGTGTTTCATAGAGACGTGACGCCATTCCACTTCCTCTCCTACGGATTGAATTTCACGGACTCGATTTGATTCAAACGTCTTTAAGTCCTGTGGTGGTTTCTTCAGCCAGTGCAAGACGATTGTAGAATCGCTCCAGAAAACGACGTGATCAAAGTGAAAATCAAAAGCGGGACGAGATTCTATAAATAATCGAGAAAGGGTCAAAGCTCCGCACAATTCCAATCGGGGAATTGTTTGTTGTTTCAACGGGGCCACTCGTGATTTCGCACACGCTAGCCGAACAGTGATACCGTGATTTTGACCAATCGACCTGATATACACGCACGCGCCGTAACCTCTCTGGCTAGCGTCGCAGAACGTGAATCTCTACACGCAACGGTGATTTTACAAGGAGATGACGCTCGACCGATACGTTGCAAAGAAGTTGTAATTGCCGCGCGAATGTAACCCAAAGCGTATGCAGTGATTGTGGTGCAGATTCATCCCAGGCCACTTGTGCTTTCCAGCACTTTTGCATAATCGTCTTTGCGTGTAAAATGACCGGTCCTAAGAGTCCCAAAGGATCGAAGATTTTCGCGATTTCGGAGAGGATGATCCGTTTCGTAACCTTGTCTGGAATCTGAATCGGTTTAACTGAATAGACAAATTCGTCGCGTTGCAATGCCCAAGCGACACTGAGCGTTTTAAAAATTGAATCCTCCTCTGTTGTGTTCACATTCAAGACCTTTTCATCAAAGATATCAAGCGCGTGATCGTGATTTGATGCCCATTGTCGGATATGAAATCCACCCCGTTTAAGGAGCACGATTACGTTGTCGCGAATGCGCGAGATCTCTTGAAGGGAGTTGGCTCCCGTTAAAAGATCATCGACGTATAGATCACATTTCAAAATCATGGCCGCTTGCGGATGAAGCGCCTCTTCGTCTTCTGCGAGTTGATGAATTGTACGTATCGCGAGATAGGGAGCAGAAGATACGCCGAAAGTTACGGTATTCAACTCAAAAACTCTCAGCGCCTCCCCGTGATACCAAAAAAACGCGCTGATATCGTCGATCTTCCGAATGAACGAGAATTTGTCGATACATCTTCTCGATATCAGCCGTTAATACGTATGTATGGGTGCGAAATTTAACCAGATGGGCGAACAACTTATCCTGGATTGTTGGTCCTACGAGCAAGACGTCGTTGAGGGATACGCCTTTATCCGATTTAGCAGACGCATCAAAGACCACACGAACCTTTGTGGTAGTGCTGCTGGATTTGATCACCGCGTGATGAGGGAGATAATACCCATCCGCTTGCTCGTCGGGTGCCAGAGTCATGTGTCCCAACTCGACATACTCCTGAATGACCCGGGAGTACTCTAACCTCAATTCAGGCTCTCTCACAAATTTCCTTTCGAGGCTACGAAAACGTCGCAACGCCTGCGCTCGCGATTCACCTAGATTGACCTCGCTGTCGCGAAACGGTAGCCGCACTATGTATCGCCCCTCTGGAGTACGTTCGGTATTATCTCGATAATACGTGTCGCAAGCTAATTCTACGCTCGATTTGTCGGATATGCCCGCCGCGTCTTCTATAACCCAGAACTTCGCTAGTTGCGCTACCAACTCGGTTAAATGACATGAAGCCGCCGAAATCTTACCCTCTTTTGCACCGCCCACAACGACCCAACCGAGTTGAGTTTTCTGTAGATATAGATCGCAATTGTCTCGAGAGATGTTAATCTGTCCGATCGACAGTAACGACAAAGTCGCGCCTGAACCTATGAGCATATCGACCGGTCTAGGAAGATGAAACTGTGGATCTGCTGATCGTAGGTTACGCGGGATAGGAGCCAAATAGCGAGGAAAGACTTCGTCGGGCGTTGCATCGGCGATTTTCGGAATAGTGAGGAACGTCAAGCGTTTCTCGAATTCAGAATACAGAGAATGAAAAGAAATGTCGACGCTGTTCTTGGAAACTGTCCTCATTTCGTTAATGGCGCCGACCGGAATTGAATAAGCGCGCAAAGGTAAACGGAGTTTCCGCGCGAACTCAGTCGTAATAAAATGCGCCGTCGCGCATGTATCCAAAAGTACGCGTGCTTCGACGAACAGCCCGTCGACATCCCTCACTCGCACGACTGCGCTCATTAGCAGCTGAGATTGCAGTGATCGCGATGATGTACTAAAAACCCCTACGCCTAGTCAATCATTATTTCTCGACGGGTTTGAAGTCCCTCCGGGCTTGCCAGAAGCACTCGTGTAGGAAGCCGATGTCGGCGATCGCGACGTGTGCAAGAGAGAGTGATGGAAGCGGTCACATTGCTTGCATTTCAACGCCTTGCACTCGCCGGGGTGTTTACGTAAGCAATTCCGACAAAGTTTCCTTGCCTTGACCGCGTCCCATCTCTGTTGAGTGGTCATCTTCTCAAACACTGGGCAACGACAGACAGCATGACTACCCTGACATTGGAAATAGGAGATTGTAGACGTTGTGACTAAAGCGCGCGCGTCTGACTCGGTTCTCCTAACCTTCGTACCCTGAGCAACGCGATCTTCTTGACGTTTTCCTCCTCGCGTGATTTTATCCTTTGTGGCTCCATCGTTTGCAGTCTTGATGCCACTCCTCCGATGAATTTGTAAAAGTCCTGGAGAGTGGGAAGTGCGTCTACTGACAATGATTCTTCCCATTTTATCCGGATGTCGCTCGGCAATACTTACTCGAGCGTGCGCACGATGGTGAACTCCTGCGGATGAAAATCGAGCAACGCGAACAAGGCAAGGTGTTGCCGCACCGTATCGACCATTTTTGATAGATCCTTTGACGTCGCGTCTATAAAACGAGGAAATTCGAGGATGGCATCGTGGTGTTTTGATACAAGGATTCGTTTTCTCTCGTATGCGTCCGTTAACAGCGCCCAGGCGTCTTTGTAGTTCGCTTCGCTCACGTCGTACATGGCGATTTTGCTCACGGCCTCGCCGATAAGGCAGTTCTTCAAATACATGAGTTTGACAAAATTGTTGATATCAGACCGTGACTCTACCATCACCTTGAAGGTGTTCTTGAAAGAAAGCCATTGGTCGATATCCCCGTCGAATTTTGGCAACTCTGCAACCGGGAGTTTGAGCTGACGCTGCTTCTCGATGAATGTCGAGTTGCCCATGGTAACGCCAGGCGCTGCAACGTTTGCGTTTGAACGATCGGCCTTGTTGGCGGATTCGATTTTCGTGGCGACGTCGTAGAACGCGTTGTTTATTTCGTCCATTTGCCTAACGCCGTCCTCATCGACTTCCAAAAGCGCCAGCTCGTCGTGTATGTCTTCGTACGCGTGAAACAATGTACGGACGCGATCCAGGCGTAAACCTGCCTTCATGAGATCGTAGTCACCCTGCTCGATCGAGGTTGTCAGCGTTTCGAGCTGTTTGCATAACGCATTGCGCTTTTGCGTGATGACTGTGATTCGATTCGCCATCGCTTCGCCTAACTTCGACGCGTGATGCTAACCGCCAAAAGGAAATTATAAATTTACTACGCGCGAGAAATCGTAAATATATTAAGCGCGAGAAATAGTGACACGGCCGCGCGTGTACGTTGCTGCTACGCGTATGCGCGCTTCTACGAATCCAGCGGCGGCTCTAACAATTGAGCGGCGGTGCTAAGAATCGAGCGGCGGCGCGCCGCGATGTGCTAATCCCTGACGCGTGAACAAAGATATCCTTTTCGCTTGATTTCTTACACGCAAATCCTCAAAAAACTGAACACTTAGCTTTCGAGGTGGAGACGTTCCAACGATGCAAGTGGCAGCTGAGAGTAAGTCGTCCTGGTATGCGGCGATGTTCTCTCAACTGTTCGTCTTTGGACTGCAAGTTCGTCGGCGATGAAATCGGTGGGCTCTTGCACGGTCCTTTGCACACGAGTATTAACCTCGAGATCCACACCTCACAGGAGGCACCATGAATTGTGGTCGAGATTTTCCAACACGCGGAAAAATCCCGATATTTGTTTTTATAGGAAAAAGGGGAAAAGGGAGAGGGTAAAATAAAGGACTCGAATTTTGAGCCACAAAAAGATGAATTTATTAGGCTCTGAGAGGGGAAAGCCTTGCGGCATAAAACCCGTCTCGTTGTCGATATACAAGCTGTGAGAAATTGAGGTATGGATCCTTGTATGTGTGTGTATGTGTGTGTGTGTGTGTGTATTTGCGTGCACGCGTATATAACAAGGAGTGCGCACCTCCTGCGGATCTTTCGATCGCGATTTGTGGCCAGGGCCACACGAATTCACCTGATGAATTGCGTCGGTAGTGGCAGGGCCACACGGATCCGCACTAGTCACGGATTGCGTCGATGGTGTTCAGAACACCTATTTTATAAACGACAGCGCGCTGCTATTACGCTTACTGTGTACCGGACAAACGCGACCCAATGATTTTGTTTCCCATTAACCGAATAATAGATAAAAACGATGCTCACCCGACAAGATGCTGAAGTTATAATACAACGGATGGACGAGAATATCTTACACTTTATATGGACAAAGTGAAAGAAGGATGCCGGACTCTTGCACAAAAGCACGTAGTGGCTTGATTGCTCACGAGTGACTGACTCGAATTCGCGCCTGTCATTCGCGCTCTCGCGAACCCCCACCGCGCTCGCTTCTATCGGTCGCCGAAAACGTGGCTCGCTGTTTGCGCCGCTCGCATCGCGTCTGCGAGAAAAGGTGGCGCCACATACCACTGACGTCTGCGACGGAACACCTATCTTCTATCTATATATATCTGATGTCATCGTTTACACTTGAATAAATTATTCTTAAATATATAAGGGATTTAATGAAAAGTATGACTTTATGTGGTAATCCTAATTCTGCGAGTATATTTAATAAAATTTTGCAATTTACACTATCGAAAGCTGCAATATAGCGTAAACTTCTTTGTTGTTTTTAAAGGCTTGCAGAATGTACAGGAAAAGGTTTGAAAGGTTGTCTATGCAGGACTGATCCTTGAGGAATCCACATTGTGTATTAGGTAAAATGTTATTTGATTCAAGCCACCATTCGAGTCTGTTTTTAATCATTGATTCTAGAAGTTTGCAGAGAGCTGAGGTTAGAGCGATAGGCCGATAGTTTATGCCGTCAGCTGTCTTTATAAGATGTATATAGGTGTTTTTCCATTCATCTGGGAAGTTGCCTGTCCTGTACATTTCGTTATATATATCTACGAGCAGTAGTTTATATTTAATAGACAGTTTATTTATTACAAAATAGTCGATGCCGTCTAGTCCCGGTGAAGAATTTACTTTTCGCGATTTAAGGGCTAAATTAAACTCTGTGAGATTAAATTCTGAATCTAGGAATTCGTTAGGTTGACAGTCGGGCATCCATTCTGAGTCTGTAGGTACCCAGGGTAGACAGATTTTGTTTAGAGCAGACAATTGTTTATCAATTTGCAAATTTTCAGTTTGACAACTATTGACGTTAACCCACTTATTTTTTAGGATTTTTATTGTGTTCCATACATACTGAGCGCTGGTGTTTATATTAATAGATGATGTAAATTCGCGATATTTTTGTCACTTTTTATGTTTAAACGTTCTTTTTGTGTCAGTTAAATTTAGCGTATTTTGCCAGCACTTAAAGACAGATTTTCTTTGTCGTTTTATGTCATTACATTCTTCGTCCCACCAATAAACCGGGTTTTTGTGTAATTTTTTATTGACTATTCTTTTTTTAGGGGTGTTTACTACCGATAGCTTCTGTGATAAGATCTACAAAAGAATTATATTTTTGTCTTGGAGTAAGCTGTTCGTATTCTAGAGTATAGAAGCGTGAAAATGAGTTTACGAGGTGGAGTCCAACCAAATTCCAGTCAGTTTTTTTGGAATAAATTTTAAAGGATTTTTTATTATAATACGATTTTTCGCTATCGATATGTATATAAATCGGGTAATGATCGGATCCCCATGTATCTTCGTTGATTTTTATATTGATTTTATCAGATATATTTACAGTAGAAAGAATAAGGTCTATATTTGATTTAGAATATGTGTCTATATGTGAAAAGGAATCTATGTTATGAATGATTAAATTGTGTTTTTAAATGCAGTCGAAAAGGTGGGATCCATTTAAGTCAGTTTTTTTACAATTCCAATTTACGTTATGGGAATTAAAATCGCCTACTATGACGTTATTTTGTTGAATGTTAATGTTTGAAAATATAGATTCCCATTGCTTTAAATTAAGAGTTGGGCATCGATATTTACATTATTACAAAACTTGGCTAAATGTCCTTCTTCCTTACACAGGAAGCAAGAAAGTTTCTCTGTCGAGAAGTAGATCCAATATGAAATATCGTCGTAATCGAGTTGACATGATTGAGGAATTTTGTTTACATCATTAGGATCTATGTATACTTGTCTTCTGTGGCTTAGTAAGTGTGTGTAGCCAGCGTCTTGAAGTCCTGTTCTTAATCGTGTAATATTTGATTTTAAAGCCACGTTATACTTATTGAAGAGTTTTTCAATTTCCTCATTTGGAATAGATGTATGTACGTTAGATATTAATATACGTTTGGTTTTAGCGTTTAGCGCTCTAATTTCTAGTTTATTTGCACCAATTATAACACTCTTATGTTTATTTATCAGTAGGTCTGTTTGTTGATCTGAATTTAAGTAAATGCATATTCTATTGTGTGATATTCTGGAGATTGAGATCATGTTTGCAGGACCGACAATTCCACCAATTGCGAGGGCATAGTCACAAATGGTTAGCCCTTCCACAGAATCTAGGATGACAGCTTGATCTCTTGGGGGGCATACTTCTTTTTGAACAGCTTTGGAGTATGATTGTTTGCTTTCGGTTGTTGGAAAAGCAGTGGTTTTTTTGAGAACTGTTTACTTGAGTGTTCCTATTAATAGGAACACTCATGCTGGATTTTTAATTTAGGGGATTGCTCCCCTTTTATAAAGTGTCACTAATTCACTCGCGCAATAGAAATTATCACTGTACAAGAAACACGCGGAGAAACCGCTCGCGAGAGCCAATAGGTGCTCAGGTTCGTATTTATCAACACGTCTGATCGCTACGACGGTTCAAACGAGACTCGGGAAACAGCTTATAAAAAATTTCGGGTCGGAAAAGATAGATATATTTAAGCTCATTCAAATGAATTATCACTAAATCGATAAAAACCGAAAAACTAAAATTAAATATCGAAAAACCGTTAAAAAAAATAAAAAACATCAAAAAAAAATATTATTAAAGAGCCTTCCTTAAAAAAAAAAATTAGCTCTGAAACATTAAATTTACACACACACACACACATACACACACACACACACGCGCGTGCGCGCACATGCACATGCACAAGCTAGCACATACGTGTAAGTACAAGCACACGCACACGCACACGCACACATAGTATATTTTGATTCCTAATAGTCCAAAACTTTGTTTTCTACCATGTTCTTAAGAAAACTTTTTTTTACTATTACAAAGCTTCCTCTAGGAGGAAGTAAAGAATGGTCATCGAAGAGTCTGGAAGATTATAAAACCGAAAAAGTGCTGTGCGTGGTTAACAGCGACTTGCGGTATACACAGCTATACAACGACCGTTCTACGTTGCGAGGTAGTCACTTGTTTACCAAATTGCTGTAAGAGCCTCGCCCCCCCCCCTCGTCTCTCGCAGCATTCGCCTCTCGCTGACGTTTACTGTACTTAAGACTGGTTGTCCAGATTATTTGAAGTCTAACTTCATACTCACGGCAGATAGTGATGTGCGTAGATCAACTCGACTCCGCACTGAACCCCTCCTCATCCGTAACTTCAAAACTTCCTTATATGCCAATTCCTTCGTAATAGCCGCCTCATATTTTTGGAACAGCCTACCAGAACACATTACCTCCCGGCCTCCCAAAACTACCTCTCTCCAAACCATCAAATCCTTATTACTAAGTTACCTCAACAGTTGTGATGTTCAGTCTGATCTCGCACACAAGTAAACTCAAAAATTCTAAATACAAAAGGTTCCTAGTAGCTTTAATACTACGTACATATTACTGCTTTAATTTTAATTTTAATTTTAGCCTTAATTTAACTTACATATCTCTATATTTTTATATTGTTATTGCGTCATATTTTGCGGCCAAAGAGCCGTTCAGATCAGATTACTTTATGTCTTATTTTATTTATATTTTTTATTTATATTTTATTTTTTACAGCGAATATTGTTCGAACCTGTATATACTATTGTTAAACACTATTATTGCGAGCGTACAGATCACGTTACATATTATATTATTATATTACTACATATTGTATATTCCTAATGTATATATTGTTCCTTATGCCCTATGGGACAATTTCAGTCCCAGGGTGGAAATAAACAAATAAATCTAAATCTCGCAGCTCTGCGCCTACAATGAGAGTAGCATGGTTACACTTCTTTCTTTATTCCGTATATGCGTACTTTTATTGTATTTTTATTGTACATACAGAAAGCGCTAAAAAACATTTCGTCCCAAGTCTCTATTTCTCAGTTTGCAGACGATACTGCATTTTATTCAACTAATGTTACATCTCTCCAAAAATCTATCGACATAGTGGAAAAAAACTTAACAGATATCGGACTTGACCTTGCCCCGCAAAAGTCAGTCTTTATCAATTTTAACAATAAAAGTGTATTACCAGGCGAAACACAAATCACTATTAAAAATCACTCTATCAAATCCTCCGAACATATCAAATTCCTAGGTATAATCTTCGATTATAGACTTACATTTACCTCTCAAATAAACAAATTACAAAATAATTGTTCTCGAACCATGAACGTTCTCAAATACCTTCAAGGTATATGGTGGGGCTCAGACTTATACATGCTATTAGTCCTGTATAAAAGCCTTGTGAGAAGTAGAATAGAATATGGGTGTTTTATTTACTATCCTACCCGTGAAAAAGTCAAAAACAAATTAGAATAAATTCAATATTATGCAATCAGGCTCGCCCTATGATTTCGCTAAACTACCCCGACGAATGTACTCCTCGCAGAATCCAAACTCCCATCAATTTATGAAAGAGCCAAATTTCTTTGTCAATCATACTTAATGAAAGTAATCTCCAATAAAAGCCTTGCCAGCAATAAAATGATCACTAAATACCTTAAAAATCCTAAAATGAAAAAACGCAAAAAGAAACAAAAGATTACTGGAGTACTGCATTTACGAAACAAAAGGTTTTTCATCGCATATTTACCAAAATGAAAAATTTAATATATTTTCATGTGACTACGATATACTTACATTATCTATTCCTGTTAATTTAATTACAGGTAGGATTGTTAAAAATTCATCACCCCCCCCCCTATCTAGATTTAATAAAGAATTCCCGGATAATGACGAAATTAAAATCTTTACCGACGGTAGCAAAAGCCTTGAATATCCTTCAGTAGGTACATCGGCCATTTGCCCAAAACTCAATTTATCTACTTCTAGATCACTGAGCAAACAAAGTTCAATTTACACAGCCGAAAGTATAGCGATAAGCGACGCACTTGACATCGCGTTGAAACACACTGACTCAAAAAATTTTTTTTTTTCAGACTCCCAAAGTGTCGTACAAACTCTTCAGAATCCTAAAATTACTGTTCAAACTAATCCCTACATCATAGAAATAAAAAAGAAATATGTTGAGTTTCAAAAAAATAAAACAATTAATGGTAACCTACTACTTTATTGGATCCCTTCTCACTGCGGTATTCAAGGCAATGATCAATCAGATCACTTGGCTAAAATGGCCAGTCAGGAAAACCATACAGTTTCTATACGAATTCCATTTACAGACTTTCAAGAGATGCATAAAAAATCAATGAATGCAAATTTAAATAAAAGCATTGAACAAGCAGGACTTATCATAGGTACTACTTACATTAAAAATTTTGATAAAAAAAGTGCTAAGCCCTGGTTTTTCAATAAAAGTTTAAAAAGAGATCTTATTGTAAGAGTTAAACGCTGCAATCTAACCATTACAATCTCTCAGCTTCCCTCGCTCGCTGCAACCTAATCAGCGATCCAAATTGTAAATGTGGTAATTCTGCACAAGACATTGACCATGTACTATGGCAGTGCCCTCTCTATAGCATAGAAAGAAAAAAATTAATGTCAAATTTATGTAAAGTCAATATTTACTTTCCGTTAAATACCGCCGTACTACTAGTTGAACCGAATATAAAAGCGTGCGAATATATATTATCTTTTCTACACTCATGTAACCTCAGTGTGTAATTTGTACCTGCGACCACTGTATAGCGAATAAACCTATGTAAGGTATAAAGCGTGCGAACATATCTTATCTTTACGACACTCATGTAACCTTACTGTATAATCTGTACCTACCTCCAATATATAGCGAATAAATCTATGTAAGATTTCCAAGCTCTCAATAAAAAAAAAGCTGTTTACTTTTCTGTTGTACACGGAAACGTAATTTTTTTTAAACAGTTATATCTCGGAAATATATTATGGAAATATATTGAAAAAAAATTATTAGTGGCATCGAGTACAATATTCAGTAACATTTATGAGCCATTTTATTTTATTTGTTTCGAGAAAAAAATCATTTTGTAAGAAAAATCGATTTTCTATGTCGAACGATAACTTGAGTATAGTGGCATTATTCTTTTCGAAAATTTTCAGAAAAGTAGGTTTTAACTATCTCTTGGCTAAGTTATTTGCCCAGATCAAGAGGACTTTTATTTTTCAAGATATTTGAGGTTATGCTTTTCTTCAAACTTTTTTTTGATCGTTTATATTTCCAGAATGACGCTGTCATTCTTTGCCAACAGCGGCTCATTTTTTTCATTTCTCATATATTTTAAGATTCATCAACTTGTTTTTGTTTTACAACGATTTTTCTATGTTACGTTATTATGAAATCAATTAGGTAAATTAATTTAGTACAATATGATTGCTTCAGTGTAAATGCATAAGAAAATAAAATTATCTATCTTCCCCGTCACATTTTTTATAAGTTATTGTTCTTGTGTTGTTATATGCGAAAACGTAATTTTATTTCCACGGCGATATTTTGGAAACTTGATGGAAAATCTTTATAAATAAATTAAGATGGAAAAGGTTTCCACTATATCTTGATAGCCTTGGCTGACATCTTTGACCAGCATATGAAATCTTTTATTTTTCAAGATATTTGAGGTTATATTTTGTATTAATTTTTAATTGCCTATTTCTTGGGTATTACACGGTAATTTTTTACGCATTGATCATTTTTTTGTTTCTTGATGGAATTAAATATTTTGGTTAGATTCATCCACTTGTTTTTGTTTTATAATGATTCTTAATTTTTATGTTTTTTTTTTAATTCGGTCGTTTATTTTTAGGGCATTACGCGGTAATTTTTTACTATTCAAAGCTCATTTTTTTTGTTTTTTATAGATTCAAAATTAAAATGACTTTTAATTTCGTCAATTTGTATTTGTTTCATAACGATTTTTATAATCCATACTTTTTCTGTGGTGATATGATAAATTAACTTTCCAAAAACTTAAATGTTTTACTAATTATAATAATTTGTCGAATTTGTATCTTTTTTTATGAACATGCGAAATCGATATAAAATTCCTCTATTCGTTTTTGTTTTATAACGTTTTTTCTATTTACGATATTTTGAAATCGGTAATGCAACTATGATCATAAGCTCATAATTTTTTGTAATTTATCTTTTGACAACAATCAATGATAAAAAACACATCTTTTTGATGTATTAATAAGAAAGAAATAGAGCAATTAAAAGAATGTATTGGAATAAAGAAATTCATATAGGAACAATTTATTTAATTTAAGCTGTTATATATCTAAAAGATATAGCAATTTAAAATTAACTTATTAGAACAACCAATTCCATATTGGAATAATTAATTTAGTTTGAGGAAGCTAAGTGCCAACGAATTGGCAGCGGCTTTTTTTATTATGAAGGTTGGGATTTCATGTGTTTGGTTTTCTATTTAGGATCATATGGTGATCATTTAATTATGTAATCCACTCGCGGTAAAGCGAAAGAAGGGACGAAATCCTGTGATAGGTATTTAAGTATATCTATATATATATTAATTGGTCTAGTTTACACAGGGTCTAGTGTCTACATAAAACCGTCTACTCACTGTGAGTGTTGGGCTAAGACTGTATAACTTTATTATTTTGTAAAATGAGTGTTTAAATGTCTTTTTGACATATTATTATCACGGTGCCACTGGAGATATGCATACATCGAAAAAGGTTAAAATACAAAGAACATGAATTGATCTTTAGAACATTATTATATTAGTAATTAGAAAATTTATTTACATTTAAATACACTTATGTTGTAAAATATTACTTCAATGTTTCCAGAGATCTTTTATTACTTGTGAAACACAGGATTCCTGAAAACAATCAATAAACAAATATTAATTAAATTTGATTGAAAGAAAGCGGAGTAAACTAAATTTTTTATAAAAATGTCCGTTTTCTTTATTCAATTAATTTTAAACGTAATTGTATTCTCATTTTTTATAATGTAGAACACAAATAAAAATATTTTGTGCTTTTACTTTTATAAAAAGTCATAATTTATTTTATAAAATATCTGAAATGATATCCATTGACTAAACATAAATGTTGACTCCAACATTTTACTTACATTCAAGATCTAATCCTTGAGCCTTGCAGTTCTTAATGCAGATGGCCTTTATATTTCCAGTGCGGACTGTAAATTAAATTTTTATAAATGTTTGTATTCATAAATTAAAAACACACTAAGTTAACGAATGTAGAATGTTATCGCAAAAATTTTATATCATCATTAATTATAGCTTTCAATAAATCTATTTATGTTTGAAAGATTAAAAAAAGTGATTTTAACATAAATACATTTTCTAAATAGAAATACATTGTCATAGTAAAATATGTTTCAGATAGCAACGTAGTTTGAGTATATAGAAATAGATACAAATTAAACTTTAAGTCAATTATTTGACTATATAGTTTGTATATCGACGGTCCTAAGAAAAAAGACATCTCGGCATTATGACTAAGAAGTACGTATTTCATGGTGAATTTAAAAGAACATATATCACTACAGCTGATTGAACGTAGAGACCAAAACTTTAAATGACTCCTACAATCGCATGATGTTATATTGAAATGCAAATTTTTATATAAATTGTATAATATATGTTATAATTCACTATTATTTTATAAAACATATGATGTATAATACAATATTCACTCTATGTAATATGATAAATAACTAAAAATATTAATTAATTTTTGTCTATCCCTGGTAGAAATCTTATCGTGGCGCCTACATTCGCTATAACGGCCTTTGTAGGCAAACTAGATAGTACTAGACTGTACAAAACTCGCTAAATCCACACAGATCTACATAGTTTTCTCAATAATAATATGTACGTATACAATCTCTGAGGTTATATATTATTTATTGAACAGAACTTTTATTGTAAAAATTAATGTTAAAAAAAGTTTAACATGCAAGTTTTCAATTATAATAATAAGATCTATAGTTCTATTCATACTATTTATCTTATCATATCTAACCTAAGAAATGAAAATTTAGAAATCATCCATTCCTTGCATATGAAAAACAGTGATCACAAAATAATGTTATTGATTGATGTAGTTGTTTCTTGAAAAGTAATATATAAATAATAATAATATCATATGTACAAATATGTACTTTATGACATGCTTCATTTAAAAACTAGAATTTTAATTTCAGAATTGCAAATAAATTTGTATCCATATGTGAGTTCTTATAATGCATACACTGCTCATCCGTGACAACATTTTCAAAGACAAACACAATAGTCGAACACATGTAGACGATAATTTTCTTTATAAGTAACAAATTTCTATGTTTTAACTGGCCATAGATGTCAAATTAAAGTGTTTGATTATAAATTAATCACAGTAGGAAATACAAAAATAGAACATACATATAATAACTCAAATACATTATTTTTTTTTTAAAATAGAAAATTAATCAGTTGATAATAATTTAGGATGGAACATAATCAAATGTAAGGAAACAAATTTTACATAAATAAAATAAATATATGCACTAATACTTCATATAGTTATTTGGATATTCAGATTATTTTCTTATTTTGATTGTTTAATGTATATGTGTAACACAATATTATTATTGAGTTCTTAAATACAAAAACTCGATGCATCTAAAATTTGATAACCTTACACTTTAGAGGTTATTTACATTTACTTACATTGGTTATAGGTGAACAATAGCATGTAAATACCATTAAATCAAAATAATGCATAATAATCATAATAGATTACGCTTATGTTTCTTAAAACATAACCTTGAAGTGGCTGTTATTGTCATAATTTTGGTTATCTAGTTTTATCGGGGCTAATAATATGGGAAACTAGAAGGGACGACCGTTACACGCCTTTGTAGTATCTATCTAGTTTGCCTACATAGATCTACACAGCGCGAGATTATTCTACATAGATCTATAAAGTGGACGGGATAAATTTCTACCAGGGATCATAAATAAATAAATCAGTAATCAGTTTGTTTGTACATCTTTTAAATTACGTTTACTTTTCCTATTTAACTTTTTTTTTTTATTAAACGCTTTTATTTAACTTGTCAAACAGTGTTGTCTGTCTGTTTGTACGTCCTTGAATTTTAAAGTTGTTAATTTAAACACTATCTGAAGAGATACAATTGAAATTTTTATTTTCTTATTACTTTGAAACACAAAATAATTTTGATAACCATGACTAATGCGAAAATAATAGTATTTCAATTTTGAGTAAAGTTTTATAACTTATATTGATGCAATAATTTTCATCGTCTCATCAATTAAAGAGAGACTTGACAAATTAGTGGATAATTTATTTGTTGTGCGATTTGAATGTTGAAGGTTTCATATTGCTCCTTGAATAATTTCAGCGGAACTTACCGATATAAAAATTGGAAATTTATTAAAACCTGCAAAGTCACATCTGATTATTTGTAAAACACATAATTTTTATAATTTTTCAATTTTTATATCGGTAAATCCCCCTGAAATTATTCAAGGAGTTATATCAAACCTTCAAAATTTATATTTCCTATTTAGTATGTTTTCCTATTTATTTATTCCAGAGTTACATATAACATTTGATAAAATTCGATACAGAGTAGAAATTATTTACACTATAACGCCGCAAATCCTGCAGAGGGAATTGGTATTCCCTGTTCCCAGGTCCGGATTAACAACAAAAACAAAAAAGTGCTGGTTAGTTTTACTGTATTCTTTACAGCAAAAACCTCCAACCATACTAATCCGTACAATGCAAGTACCATTCATTCATAAGGATAGAATGTATCCACGTCGGACTTCCAGATATGAATCATTCCATTCTTCACCATTCATTCATACATACTTTGGTTCGGTTATGAAAGTCTTCTGATCTTCATCCCAACTCTATATGACATTATTTATAATTTATTAAAAATTTAACAGTGATATATAATCTCTCTTTAACATTTCCATATAAATCCTTATTAATTAATATTATCATTATAAATTGTGTTAGAGATTCTATATTTTTATATAGTTAGTAATAATGTGACGGCGGCATTATATTAATTTGCGTTAATTAAGATTACATTACACATGTTTAAGAGTCTATATTTTTGTACATTTTTCTTCGATATTATAAATATTTTTATCCTTATAATTTAATTATTGTGACCTAGCACTATAATATCATAACAAATAAAAAACCGCTGCCAATTAGGATGTTGCATACAAATAAAAAGTTGATTTTTTACATGAAATAGGTACCTAGAATAATAATTAGTTTGTATTTTTTCTTTTATCATAAAAATGAAAAATTTGAAAGTCACAGACGTTTAAAGTTTTCAAATTTTCGATATATATATATATATATACTCTTATGCTACGTGACGTCATGAAAGTATAACATCGTGACGCCACAAATGGCTGTAAATACTTAAATTTTTGTTAAATTGCAAAAATAAAAAACACAACATAATTATTTTAGCATAAATTATTTGAACATGGAATAAAAATCATGCAACAACCGAAATTATTGGCACTTAGCTTCATCAAACTAAATAAATTGTTCCAATATGAATTTCTTTATTATAATACATTTTTTTAAATTTCTCTATTTCATTCTTATTAATATCTCAAAAAAATTTTTTTTATCATTGATGAGAAATCATTATAAAACAAAAACAAGTCGATGAATCTAAAAATAAATATATTTCATTTCATCAAGAAACAAAAAAAATGAGCGATTCATAAAAAATTATCGTGTAATACCCAATAAATATGCAATAAAAAATTAATAAAATAATATAACCTCAAATACTTGAAAAGTAAAATGTTTCATATTCTGGTCAAAGAGCTCAGCAAAGGCTGCCAAGAGATACTGGAAATATTTTCCAACTTAATTTGTTTATAACGATTTTCGATTATATGTTTCCAAAATATCGCCGTTTAAAAAAATGACGTTTTCGTATATAACAAAGAAGGAAAATAGCTTATACAAAAATTCGTGTGGAGGAAGATAGATAATTTTATTCTTATTCAAATGCATTTATACTGAAGTGACCGTATTATTTCAACATACCAAATTAATTTACCTAATTGATTTCAGAATAAAGTAAAACAGATAATTCGTTGTAAAAAAAACGAGTAGATGAATCTTAAGATTTATTTTTAATTCCGAATCTTCATTAAAAAACAAAAAAAACTAGGTGCAGTTGGCAAAAAATGACTTCGCCATTCTCGAGATATAAGCGATCAAAAAAAGTTTAAAAAAAACATAACCCCAAATATCTTAAAAAATAAGTGATCTCATGATCTGGACAATGAGGTAAAAATATTTAAAAGTGTTGTTTCTTATCGGGGGTGCTTTTTTTATCGGATGCTTTAAAGTGGAAATATCATGTCGGTAAGAAACAAGGAGGGCTCACTTCAGGCGGCCAGATCACAGATTTGTCCAATAGAACCCTACTGACCCCTTAAATAAATGATTACATCAATATAATATAAAACTTTACACAAACTGAAATACTCATGTTATTTTTGCATTAGTCATGTAATCAAAATTATTTTGAACCTTAAGAAAAGTAAAAATAAAAATAAAAAGAAGGAGTTAAATGACAAAAGTGCTTTCACAAACCATATTCACTGTTGTAATATAAAATTATTCATTCTATTTAATTCGGTGGTGAAAAGTCAAAACGATAAGTCCAATTTTGTAACGATGATATTTTGAAAAAGATAAAGCTTTGTAACGATGATATTTTTGAAGTCTGAGATTACGATGTATTTCAATGTTTTTGAGGTCGCTGAATCGAAATATATAAGTTTTAAAAAACGTCTGTGTATGTGCGTGTATGTATGTATGTGGTCAAATTTTGTGGTCACCATAACTTTTGAAGGCCACCGTATTTCGGGCTGAAATTTTGAGGCCAATTTGTAGAAAATTATTGATTATTTAAAGAAAATGAAGAGGTTGAAAAAATTTTTAAAAATGAAAAAATTATTGTTTATAGCTTTATGAGCTTGATATGTCAAAAATATGTATATATTCGTTTAATAGGCACAGTTTCCTTTCGCTTGGTGTATCTTAGAAATACTTTATTGTTTCCTCCTAGAGGAAGCTTTGTAGTAGTAAAAAAAAATGTTAGTAATACATGTTTTGGACCATTGACAATCAAAATACACTATTTTTAGAAAATCTGTGTATGGATGAGTGTGCGTATGTGCGTGTGCGCGTGTTTGTGCGTGTGTGTGTGCGTGTTCGTGTGCGCGTGCGTGTACATGTGCGTGTGTGTGTATATGTATGTGTGTTCAAAAATAGGCTTACATTCGTAAAGTAGACATAATTTCCTTTCAATTAGTGTATCTTACAATATCTTTCAATTTTATGTTTAATAAAAAATTGGAATGTTAAATGTTTTCAATTTGTGAAAATTGGAAAAAATTAGTTTTTTATATGAATATGTATATATTCGCAAAGTTCATGTAATTTTCTTTCTATTGGCCTATTTTATAATTATTTCAAAGTTTGTTTCAGTTAAACAATTACAATTTTTAATTTTTAAAATTTGTAAAAAAAGTAAGAAATATTTTTGTTCTTTTATATATTTGGTATATCAAAAGTATGCATACATCCGTAAAGCTCACGAAATTGCCTTTTGATTGGTGTATCTTACAGTTACTTCAATGTTGTTTTCGTTAAAATAAAGGAAATTTTGAACTTTAAAAAATTTACAATTTATATATATAACAAATACTTTAAATTATTTTTGTGAACAAAATACGATTTTAAATATTGAATATGCATTTCATGTGATCACATTTTGCGGTTACCATCACTTTTGAATGCAGTTTTATTTTTGAATAAATTTTGTAGTTTGATTAGAAATAACTCCGCATTCAACTAATTAATTTTCTGACCCAATAATACACCATTATAATCTAGCTCAACACCGTAGTCTATAATACTGTCTATAGCATTGTCGATTGATCATAAAGTTACTTGTATCAATGTAAATATTCAATAAATGATTGTGCATTAAATTTCTTTGAGAAAGCATTGCGCTAAAGTACTTAGCAGCAGTTTTATAAATGTCGAGATATATGTAGATTTAAATTTTTAAATTGCCATTTAAACCTATACAAAATTATAGGTATAGCATACCTAGATTATGAAAAAATATTTAAATTGTATAAAAACTTAAAAAGTTTTTGCGTATCAAGAAATTTTTTTTCCAATTGACAATAATAAATTTTGCAATACTATAATTGTTGAATAAATTTTTTTATGTATATAAAAAATGCCTACTAATTTTACAAATAATTTTGTTCGAGTTTATGAACAACGAATTTGCTTTTGAAAGGAAGAATTTTCATGGACTCGTACAAATAAGTTTTATTTTTTGGTTCAAAGGTCTGTAATAATGGGAAGCGTGAGACCTCCCTTACCCGCCCATGAAATATACTTTTTAGGATCGCTTTACTTACGAAAAATACATAGCGTATTATTATATATTATCAATTAGAATGGAAAATTAGCATAATCTCATTTCGATTCTGATAATAAATCGAGTGTTCTGCTAAATATTTTGTCACACACACACATTCGCACGCACATACAGATACGTACATATGTATACATATACACACAGACACACGCAAGCATATCCGCACGCTTTAATCCGAAAATTATCATCGCTACAAACTTATCTCTTTGAGATAGCAAAGCTGTTGTTTTATATAAATTCCAGTGTTACCCTAAGCTAGCTTATAGAGCATATTTTAAGGTTTTGTATTTTAAATTAACATTTTTATAGTTTTCTGATTGCCGTTTTGTCAATTATCATAAAGCATTAGCTTTTCAATAGAAGAAAATATATAATTTAAAATTGTTGAAAATAAGTTAATTAATTTAAGCATGTTAATGTTTAAAGTCATTAATCATTTGTATTAAAACATTTGAAGTTGTACTTTTCGAAAAAGAGTATAATTATCAACTTACGATAACACCAGCTCTCGCATGATCGACCTATATAGAATATAAAATAATAAATTAATAAACCCTTTTATATTTTTATTTATATAGTCTGAATTTGTTTCATACCTTCGGCTATCACGGTTAAGTATGCAATAACTAACATGAGAAAAATTAAAAATTTCATTTTCTAATGTTTTATTATAATTAAAGAAACCGAAAGAAATAGTCCTTATAGTTGCGAATGCTTTAGTTGACTGCTTTGATGTTTTTTGATTTACACCTTTTATACTGAAAATTTATTCAATCTAAATGAATATAAAACATGTGTCAACCTGACGTTCTTTATTCTTGAGCTTATCAATGTCTGTTTTCGAAATTATTGGTATTGGAGTTGTGCTTCGTCTTCACTGGCAGTTTAACAGAGTCTCACTTTAAATTTTGATATCGAATAACATTTATGTGGTTTAGAAATGCAAAACTTTTGTGTGAAAAAATAGAAGAAACAAATCTCTACACAATAGAACTCTTTAAAATTTACTAGCAATTATCACTAAGGTTATTTAATATTAAAAGTTAAAGCGAGACGCTATTAAAGTGCTAGTGAAGACGATGCATTACCGAAGACATGAGTCAGATATAACTCATGAATTGCCGCAAATTTCATTCCTTTTCGTGCCATTGTAAAAGTTTAAAATGAATAAAACAATTTATGTAACCGAGTTTGTTATTCTTTGCAATCGTAAAATGATGTATACGTTTCAAATTTTTATTAAATGTTCGAAATTTAAATTAATTTTGAAAAAGATTGCGAAAATCGGCTGATATATTCGCCGGCTCGAACCTGTTATCGCTCATAATTATCATTAACTCATTTTCTTATTCTTTTCGTGTTTTTTCTTACATCAAATTACTTTCTTGTGCACATTCTGAACAAATTGAAAATGATTTAGTTTTTTTTTTTTTTTTTTTTATTATTAACGTCGCCATGTTTTGTGCTTCCATGTGGTGCTAATCGAGGACGGGGGTCTGCGGTGTGTTTGTAAACAAAGCACATGTAATTTTTACAGAGGTGCTTGTATCAATCGGCAGAGACTAGGATTCGAACCCGGGTCACCGGCGTGGGAATCCGACACTCTACCGACTGAGCCGCCGCAGGCCCCATTTAGTTTGATACATCATTTGTAACTCAAAAACATGATTGTTTAAGAGATTAACGTTATTTTCGTTTACTGCTCCTCTATGCGCAGTAACAATGCATGGATAAGGCTGATGTGGCAGTACAAGTACACACTATAGTATACTTAATCAAATATCGGGACACACGTGACAAGCAGATCATGAAATTTTCACAAAAATTTACTTCTTGCTTGTAATTTTAACATAAATGAAATTTCGAAAGAAGTGTTTCTTGAAAGAAAGAGAAACGATGAAAGATATTCAGAATTTAAAAACGATAAAAATATGATAACAAAAAATTTAATTAATATAAATCTTTTAATCAGGGAAACTTTATTTACAATACCATTTTAAGGGAACCTTTCGGTCAAATCATGCTAAAATAAGGCAAACTTTATGATTTTTTCTCAACACAACGCTACAATGTAAGTGTTTTGAGATAAACGTATTTAAAGTTTGTTTCTCCCCGCAACATGAAGTTTGTTCTGAAAATGTTTCTGGTCATTGTTGAGATGTTGTACAATGATAATATGCAAGAAAGAAATTTGATTTTTAAAAATTTTTGACCGATAGGTCCCCTTTAGACCTGTAAAATGATAAAATATAGTATTACTGACTTTCTTTGTAATATTATTATTATTTAAAAAATAATTAAGTAGCAACTGTAGTCTTTGAAAAAATACTCAAAAAATGTTGTGTTTCCTAAATTTTTTCAAAGAAAATATCAGTATGGAGGAATAAATCAAGAAAATAAATAGAGAATAACAGTTATAAGAGTGTGAAAAGGGGAAAGAGTGAGAAAGCCACGAGAAAAGCTTGAGAGAATAGGCGAAGTGTGGCGCGAGAAGAAAAAGAAGAGTACTGGAGCGAGGGAGAGAAAAAGAGAGAACAGCCCATTACCGAAGGACAATATTACCGACCCTCTGCTCCGTTATTCCAAGAATATAGCGCGCACCAGAAGAGCTTTTTCTTTCTTCCGTTCCACTCAGCCCTCATGCCGGCTCTTGCGGTGGTCTCGCCCTGAAGGCGCATAAAAATATATATAGGTACGTATAGCGGGTACCTTACCTGATCGCCAGACGTGAAATCTGCCGGCCCGTTATGTATTTCGCCGCTTTTACCTTTTTTCTCTCTTCTTTTCTTTCCTGTAAAAGCTTTGTTTCGCGAGGGTGAAAAGAAATGATCAGTGGCTCGGAACGAGTAATTGTTTTCGCGAGAGAAGATTTTTCAATTAAGCGAGAGTGGGAGTGAAGGATTATTATAGGGCACAATGAAACACATTTTAATACGGGGAGATAACGAAGAGTGTAAATGGATGGGGTCGATGATTTAATTGTCGCAGTTTTAAAGATTGTTATGTGGTTTTAAATTATATAATTTATTCTCTTATTGTTTAATTTTAGAAAATTGTACTTAACATTCTTAACTAAATTGACGTGGTTAAAATTCAAAATCTCACGTTATTGAATACTATCTTCTATTATATTAAGAAGCGTGATAGTCGGTCTATGCGTTCACTTCCTTTTTAAAATGTTAACCTGAATAAGCCATAATCTGTAATGAACATGATGCGACCGTATCATAAGCGAATCGGAAGTAAACCGTAAGTGAACAGGAAGTAAACTGGAAGTGAACCGGAAGTGAATTGGAATTAAATCGGAAGTGAATAGGAAATTAAACAAAAGTCACCTGGGAGTCATTTGGTTAATTGAATTTTGGGCTTTATAATTTTTTGGGGCTGACATTTTTTGGGACTTAAATTGTGTGGGCTTTACATATTTGGGCCTTCAATTTTTTGAGTTTTAAATTTTTTGGGCCTTATATTTCTTAGGGCTTTTTATTATTTTGGACATTTTACTATATTGGGTCTTAAAATTTGACCGATTTTATCAATTTTAGACCTCATAGTTCTTTAGAATTTGTAATTTTTTTAGCGCATTTTTTGGGCCTTACATTTTTTGGGCATCAAATTTTTTGGCTCTTACATTTTTTGGGCCTTATATTTTTTGGGCATTCTATTATTTTGGTCATTATATTATATTGGGTTTTCAAATTTAGCTGTTTTTATAATTTTTGGGCTTCATAGTTCTTTGGGTATTATAATTTTTTGGACCTGGAATTTTTTGGGCTTTACATTTTTTTAGTGTTAAATTTATTGGGCCTTCTATTATTATGGGCATTCTTTTATTTTGGGCATATTACTATATTGGGTCTTAAAACTTTGTTATTTTTATAATTTTTGGGCTTCATAGTTCTTTCGGCCTAATATTTTTTAAAATTTTAAATTAATATAAGCTATTTAATTTTTACTAAGTTTAGTATAATCTATTCATCTCCAAGACCTAAACAATTATAAGTTTACACACGCACACGCATACGCACACGTATACAGATATTTAAGAAAATGATTTTTCTAACCCATGAACCGCGAAATCATCTAAATTTATCAAAATAAATCGTTGGAAACAGAAAAATAAAAACTCTAAATTTTTTCGAAATCTTTCATAAAATTTTGTTATCGTTATAAAGCTTTTTCTTTGAGAAATCAAAAATATTGTGGTCAGATACATGCCGATGTCTGCTTTGTATAAAATAATTTCAATCAATGCCTTCCAATGTATGCCGTTTCTTTGACGTACGATGGAAACGTTGCCCGACTCTCACGACGTGGACGTGTTGATAAGGATTTTTAGAGAGTCATTTGAAATTTCTGCGCATTTTATTTTTGCTGCCGTTACAATTTTTAAATTACAGTACATTTTACTCTTGTTGCCGCTATATTTCTTATCATTATAGCGCAATTTTTTCTCGATGCCGCTATATTGGTTATCATTACAGCACATTTTGTTCTTGCAGCCGCTATATTGTTTATCATTATAACACTTATTATTTCTTGTGACTTCTACTAATTTTTTAAATCTCTTTTTGATCTACTTTCATCTTACTCTAACTTTCTGTCACAAAATTTCGTTATATACAATGTTTTGTGTATGATTTTTCAGACCTTTTTTTGTTTTTTTGATATTTTATTAATGAATACTCTGAAAGTAAAATTTTAGTAAAAGTTATATTTTGACATTACTCTTAAAAGAGCATCATATAACTACCCATAACTAAAAATAGAAGATGGAATATAAACACTAACTTTTTGGAAAGTTTGGCTTTGAGATTTACTAATTGTCATAGTAAATCCTAATCTAACTGAAAACTGTCGCCTTGTCATATTAAAAGGAATCTCTTCTTTAGATCGAGATAAATCAATACGTGCACGGTAAAAAGGAAAATTTAAAATTCATCAGCTGAGTTCTGGAAATAAAGCGACCCCTGCTGGGAAGATGATTTTTACATTACTCAGTAATGTAATTTTCAATGCTCGTGTATAATTTCACATTCCCGATTTTCAGCTTCAGATTTTGAGGCTAAAATAATTAAATCTAGAGCTCGTAAGCATTCGTTTTATTTTCTATTATACTTTAAACTTAATTTATTGGTAAACCTCTAATTAATTAAGTGCAATAATATCCAAATAACGAACTTTTGCATGAGTTTCAGAAATTTTCCAGGTCTTCCAATTTCTAGTATAATTCATGTCGAAGCTGTAATTTTACATAAAAAAAGTTGAATTGTGCTACACTGAAAGCTGTACTTTTACACAATCTGGGAATGTAAAAATCACTAACTCCGCAGGGGTCGCTTTGTTCCAGCACTTAGCAGTGGCAATTTACATTTTTCTGTTGAATTATCAATTGAGTGCCATATCTTAAACAATAGACAGTTATGGGTTATGTACAATTACACTATGCATTGCAAATGACATTACTGGATTAATAATTTTTTACATATCCAGTAATGTATATTTTTTACACGATTTGTGTCATTTTACATTGCCACTTGATTTTTACATTTGCTTTTTTACAGTGTGATAACAAAACAATGTTCCCCGATTTATTACCAGTTATTATTTCTGCACAAATAGTATATTGCAACATTTGTTTTACTATTAATGTTGTCACATTACAAATACCTTTATTCAAATTAATATTTCTTAATAGTATATAGCACCCACTTTTAATTCCAATCCATGTGGTCGAATGCCATTTGGAGTAAGTGAATTTATAAATTCTATTGGTAAACCAGCATCTAAATTTGGCATTATTATCATCTTGTGCTGAATCTACACTAATATAATCTTTAACATCTCCTTCTACTTTTTCTAAAATATTATTGTTAATATTTAATAAAGCTATATTTGTTGGTGCTAAAATGACTTTATCTTGAATTTCGTTTTCATTTTTATTGATAGTACTGCCGTAAATTTCCGTAATAATATTATTAGAAGATAATATTTCGTTAGGTAATTCAATTACATCATTGTTATTTTCAAAATTACTTAAATAAATTCTATATCCAATATTTAAGGAGGTTTTATAGTAAAGTCAAAATGATAAGATGTTTCTGAGAATTTAATGTAATTCTTCTATGAAGTTTTCGATAGCATGTGACATTTGAAAGCATTAGCCATTACCGTTTTAAAGATAATTGACTTCAAAGTTTGACTCTTATTCAAGGGTTCTATGGGAGCAACTTGTAAACTGACAATAAACTTAGAGTGCAATTGTTTAAAAATGTTAAGAAAAAATAAAAAACAATGCAAAATATTGGAAAAGTATTAAAGACCATGTGCGTGATATTTTAGAATGAATGATAACACAGATTCGAGTACTAGGCGAAAGTGTAAATAAAATCACTAGCTTGTTGGCAGCGCGGGAAGGTGCGAGGTTGAGAGGAGAGCCGATGCGCGGTGCGGGTGGACTCTTCTATCCTCACCCCGCGCGGGATATCTATCTAACCTCTTTAACAGCCATTGTTTAAATGACTGTACATTTTTATCTACTCTTCAATTATCTTTTAAGGTCATCTGCTGGATTTTTTTCCATAAATTACTATTCTTAACACAATTATCAATAGTTTCAATTTCATTGCCATGTTTAACAACTGGCAAAGTTTGTCTAAAATATGAAATAACCTATTAAGTGCATCCGAAGCATATTTAAGAGTCATAGATATTTCACACCAAATAACAACTTTAACCTTTTGAAGCTTTCGATAAAAAACATTTATTATTATTATTATAATTATCAAAGTTATTAATACATATTTATTATAGTATTCAAAATTTCACGAATGAATGTGTGTGTATGCGTGTGTGTGTGTGTGTGTGTGTGCATGTGTGTGTGTGTATGTGTACGTTTGTGTATGTATGTGTGGATCAACACGGTGAAAATTAATGTTTCGGGGATCATTTTTTTGTTACTTTCAAACAGGCGATCCAATTTTTTTTTTGTTTTTTGATGCGTTTCTATTTTTCAGTGGTTTTTCGATTTTTGAGTTTTTTGGGTTTTTTTATACCATACAAATAATATCATCAATTGAGTGATAATGCATTTGAAATAGCAGAAAATTACCTATCTTTTCCGACCCGATATTTTGAATAAAATATTTCTCTTTTTTTATTATTCACAAAATCGTATTTTTATTCAAACGGTTATACCCGTGAAATATAAAAAGGAAAATTTTTTTAAAAATTGAGAGGATTAGAAATATGGTTAAGAATATTCCGTACATCTTTTTCGGTTTTATCTTCTTCTTCTAAAGAGAAAAATTTTTGTTTTTTAAGAAAATATTGATTTTAATTCAGCTGCGAATACTGGAGTAAATCGGCAGCAATTGATTTGAAACATTCCAAAACGGTAGCTTTTTACTATCTCTTGAGCAAGTTGTTTGCTCTGATCACAATGACCTTTATATTTTGAGATATTCGAGGTTATGTATTTTTAGAAATTGTTTTTTATTACTTATATCTCGAGAATGGCATCATCATTTTTTACCAATCAGGGCTCATTTGTTTTGCTTTTTAATGAAGATTGGTAATTAAAAAGTAATTGAAAGATTTGTCGACACGTTTTTTTTAAAACTTTTTTTATTTTACGATTTTTTTAAATCGATAAGGTAAATTATTTTTGTATGTTATACATCCACTTGGCATAGAAAGTGTTCCATAGTTATTTTTTCGTACCTTTATATTATTCTACCTAATCATATCCCGCATTTGTCCAGGATTATGCCTGGGGAGTGCGGAAAACTTGTATCAGGATGAAATCCGCTTTGGGATGGTTGAGGTATTTGTATTAGAACAATTCTTACCTTTGCCAATCGCCCGAGGTGTAGCTCTGCCACTCTACTATAGTGTCGGTCAGTGGTTTTAAATGTGGCAACCATCTACACTACTAAAATACCAAAAAACTGCTAAAAAAGGATTTAAAAAAATTTATTTTAATTCATTTTTAATTAATTTGTCACTACTTTTTTCACAAAATTGACATATCCCATTAATAATTAATTACACTGTTTAAAATATTTGTAATTATGTATAAATTTGTGTATCGGCTCTTCCCAAAAGTATTTTCTGAAATCTTTCATATTAATTACTATTCTTATATTAATAATTAATATTTAATGATTAATAATGTTTAAAGAAATCTGTAAAGATTATTACCTATAGTTTTGTAATTTTACATATAGTTTTGTAAAAGATATAGTAATTTTAAATTAATTTATTAGATCAAATAATTTCATATTGGAACAATTTATAAATTTTGGGGAAGCTAAGTGCCAATGAAATGGCAGCGGATTTTTTATTTCTCTTTATATTCTATTTTATTACCATCGTTCCTTCGTTGATATATCGGATATCCAGTTGTATTATAATTAGTTACGTCATTAAATGGCTTCGGAAAATGTTTTGAATATTTTTTTGTATCAATATCCCTATATGGCGATTTGTTAATTAGGATGTTAAAAATTTCAAAAAACTACTTCTTTTAAATTATGAAATAATAGGGCTTAACTTTTATTTAAAGGGATACGAAAGTCAATTAAGAATTTAAATTTCCCGCTTTAATTTTTACCGACCGAGTAGAGAATAATTATTTATAATTACAAAAATACTTATATTTAGACAAAACCCAAACTCGCTTGCCCTTCATTAAGTAGTAATACACCTCTTTACGAAGTATACGACGTCAAAATTAACGGTACCTTACAAAAATTATTGAAATGAATTGTTAACAAAATTTTATTTTAATTATTTTTTGGGGACCGTTATTTTTAACGTCTAAATGTATGTATCGATCTGAGCGACGTTAGGAACGAGGATTATTTCGCTAGTTATGTATTACAAAGTTTAATATTTAGAGAAAAAATAGTAATGTATTATTTTTTGTATATTTTATTTGTTTCTTTGATAAATCTTCATATCCGCATACACTTTTCCAATTAAATCCATTATTTCAATTATTTTGAAAAATCCGTTAGAGAATTTTCCAGCTTTATAAAATTAAATATTAAATGAACGTGTAATTCTATAATACTATATTAAAATAAAACAATGATAAAAAAATTTAACATACTATGTATCAACAGAATAATATTAAATATATGTATTATATGATTTTATATCAATAGTGTAATTTCTAAAAATATTTTACTGTTTATTAATTTTGCATAACGTAGCCATTTTTAGCTATTAAAACATTTTTAGAAAGAGAGTGGTTTTTTAATGGCAGTGTAAACAAATATACGATAAAAAATGCATAGATTATGTCGAAGAGTCAAATTGTTAAGGAGTTTAATAATGTTTCAACGATGATGGAAATGACTAATAATTCGTTTGATTGTTTAGTTGTTTATTTTATTGTAACTACAGAAATATCTTTTACGTACAGGTTTTTCTTATTTTCTTTTCATACGCTATAATTATACATACAACGTTCTTGTAACATTTATTATAATATTTATACGTATAACCTAACAACATTTAACGTATTACGCTGAATTCATCTTGTACGTATACGTACAATTAATCATAGAGGTGTATGCACATACCCAATTGTACGTAAGGTAATAATAACCTACCACCTATATATTTATAATGCGCACATTGTCGCCATGTATTTCTTCTTTGAATTGCATTCGCGCCTATCTTTTTTGTTACATCATTATGCTTTCACACACTTCCTGTTCACAAATCACAATCGTATCTTTTTGTTTGCGTCTGACACTTTATATCCCTCCTTTCTCTGGTTACCCCGTTTTGTAATAGTATTGTAAGCACGCCACTCACGCAGATCTGCACATCTTTACATCAAGAACGAATAAATCTCCTTAATATTATTTATTTAGTTAATTATTTCATTAATTTATATTTAAAATCTCTCGCTCATACGCTCGCTATTATAATTAATCTCTTCGAGTTTCTTTTATTCAGCGCCCTTTTCTCACACATCTACTTATACACTATTATAAATCACTTGCTCGTTGAAGAAAGCAAAGCTTAAACCGTTCGCCGCAAGCACAGAAGTAGCGACGCGTACATAATTATCATTATATGTATGTATATATCGATAAAACAATCGTGCCGACGGGAACTTCGAAGCGGTGTATTTTTGGTACACGTAATTTCTTTTATTTGTTGTTTGTTTTTGGTGTATCGTCTGCCTTATGCAACATACACATACTCCTCTTTTCTTCTGTATTTTTTCTCTTTCTTAATTTTGCAATTTCTTTCTCTCTAATCACAACGCGTTCTATGCGCACACGACACTCGTAGAAAGGCAAACTCGATCGACGATTAATTAATTGTCAATTTACTCCGATAATACGAACCGTCCTCCTTTTGTTCCTCTGTGCTCTTTTGTTTGCTTTTGTATTCATTCATTTCTTTTTTCTATAAAACTGTCAATCGACGATTGTCCCGGCGTGATTTTTCCCTCTCGGAATCTATATTTACTTTTCACTTTATCGTCTACTCGTTCGCGTTTCTCGATCGTCGCGGCTCTTTCCTTTTAACCTATGGCTTTAGCACTGGAGCGTGCGATATCGGCATTAAAAAAAAACAGTTTCCTCATTAGTAGTGTAAATATCAAAATAATTTATCTCACGGATTTATTTATCACTTTCTTGGAAAAAATATGTATTATGTCATAAATGTTACCGAAAGAAAACAATCTCATATAGAAATTACTTGTATTCTTCTGCTTTCTTTTTTTTATTATCAAATTAGGTTATGCCTTTAACAGTTGTCGATATCACACTTGATTCAATTTCTACAGAGACATACTCGTTATGAGCACGCGTATCCCGAAGGACAGAGTCGTTAAAAGTGCTCCGGTGTGATTGAATGCTGTCTAATACTGTTTGTTGTTGTTCTGTTTTGTTTCATTATCTGATATTTTTGTTTATACCTCATTGGTATATCTCGAAAAAGACCGCGATCGATTCATACGTTAATAATTCATTAATATAATTGACTACAAGTATTGTACCGTGGCATACGTGACGCGAAGTGGTCCCGACCGGTGGAAATTCGTGAGAACAGAGTCAGTACTCCATTTTAATATTGTTTCATTTTTTGTTCTTTGGTTATCGTCATTTGTATCGTCGGAGGGGGTTGTCGTGAGGAAACAAGGTGTGCGCGCGAGTTTTCATTATGGGGTGCTTCGACTTGAAAGCCTAAAATTTTTGGAGTGGAGAAATCGAGATTATAAGAACGTATCTCGGCTTAACTAAGTCAATGTGTTAACAGCTACTGTATCTCACTTGCTTTTAGAAAAATATCTTTAATATCAATGTAACTCTTAAGCAATATATAGTTCTAAGTTTTTTTTGTATTCGTTTAATAACGTGCATTACTAGGACTTTACGAATGCACCGTAAATATGCTATTTAAACAATTTCTACGAGATTCTAAATGTATAGCTTATTTTTTTTCAAAATAAGAATTAGAATACAGCATTGCAAGGTTCGGTAACCGAACATTGGACATAATTTTTTTGTCGCATTTAATGAATTTTTCTTTCAAAACTTATAATCTAAACGAATTTATTAGTGAAATTAACGTTTGCAGCTCTGTAATATAAAACTCACCCCAAAAACCTTAGCAGGACGTAAAAGGGAGAGGTATATCAATAAAAAGGAAGGATTTAAGTGAACGCAAAGTTTAATTACAGGCCGATAGGATGAAGATTATTCTTTCGAAAAAGTTTATACACACACAGTGGCGCCTCGCCCCGTGATTAATTCATCCGTAAAAGAGTATTCAAGTACTACTCGAAATTGTATAATAAAATCGTTATGTATAATTGTAAAGTTTCTTTATCAAAGCTCCTTTTTTTAGCATTTAATACATCTCGCCTCTTCTTTATTATACGTGTGTTGACCCTTCGGTGCATCTTTTCTCTTCCTTCTTTGAATTTCGTTTTCGTTTCAGAATCGTGCGAGAGAGAAAGAATGTGAAACGAGCGGTATACAAAGGGAAAACGAAGGGGTCGCAAGAAGTGAACGCGCGAGGCCAGAAAAACATGCATCTTTTATAGGAAAAATTTTGTCATCTACTGAGATGTGTTTTTCATTCGGCCTCAGCGTTTTATTTGAAAAATTTATCATTATCATAATCATCGTCGTCATCTTCATCATCATCAGTATAATCATCTTCATCATCATCATCATCATAATCATCATCATCATCATTATCATCATCATCATCAGGATTGTCACGTTTGAATTGCACCAGGTTTTAAACGTTCCTTGCCGAATCAGACCTTGTATATTTGGGAAAAAATGCTGTATACTACGGTTTCTCGCTTCTAAATGGTACAAACGATTTTGCATATATTATGTACAGACTGCGCGCGCATTTCTTATATTTTTTTTGTTTATATATATATATATATATATATATATATGGCTCGCGATCCTAAGATCTATACGTAGCGTGTGTTAATATCGTTCAATTACTTTTTCTATTCTAAACTTCTAAGCATTCGTACAAATAAAATAACTTGTTATAATGATATAAAAGTTTCTCTATAAGTTAATATGAATGATAAGAATAAAAATATAATAAAAGTCGTATATTTTACATTTTTTTTTGCAACAGGCAAATCCAAGAATGTGAATTTAATAACATTTATTTTCTTTATAGCAGTACTCATAATTGAGATCAAGATTCTAAGCCAAATTTTAATTCTTTTCGAATTTTCTAAAAATATATATTTTGAGAAAGTTAGCTAAAGTTTTTATCTGATGATGTAAGACCACAGATAGCTTTTGCATTTGTTATAATTCTTTAAGTTTTATTTTTCTTTGATTTTACTAACTACTACAAAGAACATTTAAAAAAGTTACAAATAAAATAGGTTGTGATCTATCAGAATATACTATTACGTAAAAGTCATATTGAAACCGAATCCCCTAATACGTATCCGATTAAATTAATATTTAAACTATATTCAATTAAAAATTTGTATGAATATTATACAATAACTTTTATAATTTGAACTCTTCCCTCTAACACTCTTGCTCTCCGAGAACGTCATTAACATGCTCGCAACGCACACACATGAAGTCGCGTCCTGAACGCGCGCGCGTGTCATTTCTCCATGTAAACCCATGATACACATATCGATATATATATATATATATATATATATATATATTTACGCGCAACGCGCCAAGTCCTACGCGCGCCTCGTCCTCGCTCCGCTCGCGAGTATATTTTCTTTCCTTCCCCGCTCGCGTATATATAAGGCTTCATTTCGCCCGAGAAATTGAGGAGGAATCGGGGATATATCTAAGGTGGTGCACGGGTGGGGAAGGGCGAAGCTCCTCGTTGTTGTCTCACGTATCCTCGATTGCGCGCGTGCACAAGGAAAACACGGGGACTTAATTCGTTAATTCTGCTGGATCCTCGAGATAGAGGAGAGAGACAGAGAGAGAGAGAGAGAGAGAGAGAGAGAGAGAGAGAGAGAGAGAGAGAGAGAGAGAGAGAGAGAGAAAGAGAGAGAGAGGGGGGTCAATCGACACGATGGATGTTGTTTGCGTATCCTCGCGTGGGATTCTTCGTGCGCGCGATTCGCTGCTGTTGCAGAATAGGGTAGGGCGGGGAGGAGGGGATGGTGGGGGGGGGGGGGGGCAGTTGAAAGCAAAGTACGCGTGGTGGGGCCGCCGAGGCTGCCGAGAAAAAGCTCTCTAAATTTTGTCGGAATGAGATTTCACTTTGAACGAGCGGCGCATTTCCCTCTTAACGAGGAGCGAAAATTGTGCCGTTTCCAATTTAAAGTGAAATGTTCTGTGGGAAGTATCTTCGGAATGGTTTAATCATCATTATTATTGTACAGAACGTTGCTGCAATTTCAATTCAATAATGCTTATTTATGTACGAAAATATTTTTAAAACGTTTAATTAAGATTCTTTGTTATGTTTTGTTCTGTATGAAACGAATGAAGAAATTATTAATCACTGAGTGCTAATGAAAAGATAATATGTGTTTTGAACATTTTCTTTTGCTATCGTTTCTATTGATTATGAAACACAATCACGTAATTTCAGTTATAACTGTTCAATACGAATGACAAATTTATCCCGATAAATTCAGAGAATTTTTCCCTTTCTGCGTTTATCATTATTATTGACTACATTGACGAGGTACATTGCAATGAGCGAATGATTGGGAAAGTGCAATTATAAATCGCCGCTTTATTTTTGCTCCACATCGACGCGTGAACATTGTATGCGTAATTAATACATATAGTAATAATGATAATGACAATTCACAATATCGAACATTAGCGCGAGTGGCGAGTGGCGAGCGAGCGCGCGTCGCTTTTTTGTCTCTTACAATTTGTTCATTTTTTTCTCATCATTCCTCGGAAATGAATTGCCTTATTATCGCAACCATTTAATGCATCCTTTGTTGAGCGCTCAAAATTTGGCGTAAGAGGAGTGTGATTCATACATTGAGAGAAAAACAATCGGCAATTCCGTCGCAGTGTTTTTTTTTAATTTTATAATTCTCTACTCGCTTCTTTCGCGTAGCAATCAATTGCTTTGATTATCCAACAGAAATTGTGTCTATTAATTGTTAATAGTCTACCTATCATATCCTTTGGCATTACCTAGTCTTTTTCTGTCAGCATATTTTTAATAAAGTTATAATGTACAGATCTGTTTAATGCAAAAACGTTGCTAGCACGTAAAAAAACAATAAATGATGTGAATTATTAGGGTATCGAGTAGAGTGAAATATTGAGCTTACAAGCAGACATTTTTATTGGCATCTCTTATATTGTTTTCTAATTTTCTAATTCATGAACATCGTATCATAAGCCAATAACTGTACTTGTTACCCTATAAATCGTTGCTTACCTATTTGAATAAATTACAATACCTGCTTTTACATTAAATTTACAAAAAGTATTTATAAGAAAAAACCCTAACAATATAATTGTAATTAGAATCCTGTGCTGATGCTAGTGTCGCCGCAGTTCACTCTAAAAACGTTCACAAAAAAAACATCTCAATCCACGTTAAATCGTGATTCGAAATTTCACTCGTGGAGGTCCGCCTCGGGCAGAACGTCAATAGTCACACGGAAAAGCAAACGAATGAAATATCATTTTACACGCTTGGACTAATTTGAAAGCTAAAAGCTCTTTTCAATTTCAAAGTTACAAGACAGCATGGTTAGCTTGAATTCGCCCGGTAACCTTCGTAAAATTTCCATTACCAATTTCCCATATACCATCCAATCATTTTCAAATGTTTACTTATTATACGTTGACTCGCGGGATTCAAACAAAAAATTGATTTTCTTTTCCATACACACCGTACGGCAACAAAAAAAATTGTATCACATCGCAAACATTTAATTTCGATAAAAACAATTTACGTAATTAAAATGCGACATGCTTCGCTTTTTCCTTTATACAAATACCTAAAGGTATCCTTCGCGCACACAAACACACACACACGCATATGTACACATAAACTCCCAAGAGATCGAATAAAAATCGCTTCGTTTATTTGCGCGTAAAAAACAATAGCAGAGAGCGCGTGTAATAATTCTCGCGCGCAGAAAAACCGAATATTCGCTACATGCGCGTCGCGACGCGCAAAACAAACTCCCGCCCGGTCAACCGATAAAATTTCTAAATAAATATGCGCGAGACCGCCTCTTCCGTATTGTCTAGCCCCAGAAACTCCAGAACTACGGTGACCGTTTCAATATGATATCAATGAATCGTTGTTATACGCGACCGCTCGCGGTATCGAGCATTCCATTATTTATCATCCTTCTTGCGCCGAGCGATCAAACATACGAGCTGCTAGGGTTTGTCGAGTCTCGCGGGCGCGCCCATCGGCGCGCGCGTTTATCCTACTTTACCCCTTTTATCCTGCTTCTTTTTTTGTTGCTTCCTTCTTTCTTCCGCCCGAAGTTTGCCGACGTGTATGCGCTCGCGACTGGCCATTATCGGCGGATTTCCGAGACGACGCCGCGTTCAGTCGACGCACCGTCCATACGTTTTTCTTTGTTGGTGTATGTGTACCGAAGCTTTGTTTCCGTTTCTTTTACTGCGGCTTTTTGTATCTAGGAGGTGTGAAATTGAAGATAAGATTACATCGGTTGAGTTTATTGTCTTGTCAAAAAAGTTCTTGTTCTGGTTATAAATTGTCTCCTTCATTACAGGCGATCAAAGAACTAAGCAAATTGTATTCGTCATCTAAAAGCATTCCTAGGTAAAAGCAATAACTAAAGTTCAACCGTATTATTCTTTCATAATGAGTTTTATTTAATTTCTTATTCAAACATCAATAACAATTTAAAGCAGACAGACTTACAACTTATTTAGATTAATTTAAGAATTTTTAGTAAGTACATTGCTAACGATCAGTGTTTAGATAAGCTGGCAAAAGTTCTTTTAGCAAACACAATCGTAGCTTCGTACAATTTAACTAAGGAAAAGCTTCAAATTATTTAAAATTGTTATGCATACTAAGAAAACAATATTTGAGATTAACGTAATTTACTAACAACAATTACAGCTTTTTTAACATAAATGTGAATATGAAAAGAAACAACAATCATATCTACATTATAAAGTAAACTATGTTTAAGTATTATTTAACATGTTTTGTTTCCGATCAGAAGAAAAACTTATAACTTATAACACCTTCATTTAACATTCCAAAAGTTTTAAGCTAAGCTTCTTAATAACTTCATGATTTTAATTAAAGCTTATTCTCTCTTCATAAAGAAAATAATTTATTTTATTAACTTTCTTTATTATACTGATCAATATTATAATAATTTATAAAATTTTCCATATACCAATGTCTCATACAATTATAATTAATATCGCGTCTAGCCGTTTCTCTATTCTTTCTATGTATTATTTCCATTGCTTGGCTTTCTTATCTCCACCTTCAATTTCAAGGTGAAAACTATTAGAAAAATACCCTGTCAATTAGAAACGCGATATCTTTCGATTCAAAGACTATTATGATCGCTTATCAACAATATGAGGAGTGTATATATTGAAGTGACAATTCATTTAGGTTGTCAGATAAAAAAATAAATCAGTCATTGACTTTTAATTTGTTTATCAATGTCTTTATTTTTTTACCGAATTTTATAAATGAATGAATTCTGCAAACGTTAGATCACTACTGTACGACTATTAATAATATTTTAGATTCTCTAACTTAGTTATTATCAGTTGATGCAATTTAATGAACTTATAATTAAATTATTATTCTTCAATAAAATTATCTTTTTATAAAATCATATACATCAGAAAGTTATCATAAAAATTATTTTTCATGTTTCTTGTAAAATATTATGTATTATTGAAAGGTATGTACGCATTTATAAAGTAAGAAAGAATAGAGAAAATAATACCATTTTCACTGATTGTCATTTCACAGTTTAGCTTACACTTAAAATGTATTTCATATTAATTTAATGTTGTGTTAGGACTGTGATAAAAATATATATTCCCATGGAAACCTGAGACACATAGTGTGTTAAATGTTATTTTGCTATTAAGTACATGAAGAGGCATAAATATCGCGTCATTTTCAATGTTGTACTTTACTCAGATTTCCGAATTTGAGTCATACACTTGCATAATATTACATTAGGGCTATTTAATGCACATAATAGGATTTTTCTAACTTAATTAATTTTATACAAGCTTACGCTCCATATTCTGAAAAGTTATTGAAAAACGAGATTGAAGAAGACGTAATATTTGTTCCGTTGAATGTACGTTGAAAAAAATATAATTATTCAAGAAAATTATGCTATACTTTTTTTGTATTTATTTTATAAGAGTTGGATCACTACGTCGATTCAATTTAAATAGCATGCAGACATTTTAAACTCAACGAATATTTCTTCAGGCTTAAAATACTGTTAAAACTTCTTGTAGTAAAAAACTATTGTATAGTACAGGTCGTTACGGCGATATATAGGGTAGTGTTTTACTCCAAGTTTGAGTAGACAGCTTGAAACTATTAAATTCTTTGTTGAAAGTTTATTTACCCCAATAAATGACACTTTGATCTGCTTCTTTGTCATATAAAATGTAACAGGCATGCTCATTATTTATGAGAGAAAGAAACTGAAGACACCATAAATATATTCTTTCTATATTCCGTGAAGTCAAATGTGAATCAAAATGGAATAAAAATACTCATACATGAGAAATAACTTTTACTTCAATTGATTAATATTTACTTTTTATTCTGGATAAACCAAGTTACAGTCTTTCCATGTGAAACTCTTAATGCTTGAAATTGAGACCAGAAGTGTCTATCAAAGAAGAACAAACCCTCTGACGGCGATCTAAAGTACGCACGACTTCAATGTTGCCATATCACTTTATAGGATGTGTAAGCGCGACCCGCTCAGTTTTCGTGTTATCTTACACCAGAGATGCAGCTAATAACTTTCTAAGAAAAACTTTAAAATCAAACGTGTTTGATTTGTTCTGAAGTATTTATGAACAGTTGCATCAATTACAATTAATTACATTTTCTATATACAGAAATTGAATTTATTCTTTAAGACAATTAAAAGAAATACGGATTCATAGAAAGCATCACCCTGGCAATAGTCCCTTAAAGGGCTCGTGCGCTTCAAGATCGTTTTTCTTGTCGTGCGTGTATTTTCTTAGGCCTCGCGAAAGAGCGCGCCGCGTGTATGCAGAGTAAGTACACGGCGCGGAGATGACGTCAGCGGCTGTGAGAGGACGTCGACAACGGCGAGCTGCTGGATGAGTTTGCTTTCATTGATTTTTTTTTCGCTATACCTCGCTCACCGGCCACTGGACCAGCCTTGTCTTTTCTCGTGTAAACGTTGTGCTCTTGTATTCTGTGTAACTTTAGGTCTCCTGTAATTTTTTCCTCTCGTTTTTATTCTTTGTGTCTCAAGTTTTCACTCCTACAACGAAGATAAAAACCTAATTTCTTATTTAGCTTTATGAAAAAAAAACAATGATTCTGATTAGCTTTTGCGTATTATATTTTTGGCCTTAATTTATTTGGTTCGGTTCTAAATTTTCACTTGATTCGTGCAAATAATTTTGCAGATTTAGCAAATATGATTTTATGCAATTTTGTTTACAAAAATTAGCTGCCACAGCACAAATATTTGTTAATTCTAATCAGCAAACCCTTATCGTCGTTTACAGCAAAAGGAGGATACCCATGTCGGCCCTCTTAAGGGAACTTATAAGATCAACACCATCGTTTAAAGCTCATTTATTATGAATTAAGAAAAATCGACCACTTTAAAGGGAAAGATAAAGAAAATAATATCTATGGATTTATCACATTTACATCAATGTATAAAGTCTAACCATACTCGGGAATATCTACTTATATTTCCAATTTTTTTTAACTGCGTTTTTCCAAATATTCATCGAACATTTTTGTATTCATATTCTAGTGAGTCTAAACAATGGTATTGGTTTTATACATTCCCCGTCAACTTATAAAATGCTATAAGTCGATGGGCATCCTCCTTTTGAGCTGTTTCAGCAAATAATTTCTACGTGTGAACAGAAACAAATAAAAACCTGGACTATTACAAAATATCAGTTTCCCGTTATCAATTTGTACGATTTTTCAAGAACCAATCTACGCAGCTAATTGAGTGTTTTCCTATCAATTTCACGAGAAACCTCATAGCTATCCAACTACCTCGTGCCACTTCAAACCGAGTAGCCGTGTTATTCACACCGCTTCCTTCAGTCGAAATTCCGACAGAAACAGCACGCTTTTCAAAACTATCGCCAACGTTCGATCTCCATTGCCCTTTTACTCTCTCACTCGAAATCTCGGTTCAACGCGCAGACTTGCGCTCGCGGGGTTTTGCATTTCAAGCGCGAATATATGAAAATCGACGCCCGGGCCGCCGACGCGCGAAGCGCAAAACCGTCGAAGCGTGATTTCACGCGTCGCCGGGTAGTTTAATTAGAGAGAAGCAAGCGCTCGAGAGATAGAGACAGATAGAGTGAGAGAGGGCTTCGTGGTTTGTCTTTCGCGTACCGCAGCTTTTTTTCGGTATTTTTGAGCGCGCGTGACTCGATTCGCATTGGGCTGACGCGAGATTCTCTTCTCGGATGCGCGTTGCTTTTTAATCGATTTTACTTCATAAACTGGCTGTTTTCCGGATCGCGAAGCCCGTCGTGCGTCGAATCGTTTAAACGGCCACGCGCGCGACTGCTGACTTGGGCGGTGATTGAAAATGAGTGCTATTCGCCAAAAGCGCGGTTGGAAAACTTGGCGAAGGAGGAAATAGTGCGTTTGCGTTTTGTATTTTG
Source organism: Gastracanthus pulcherrimus (assembly GCA_949152435.1). NCBI lineage: Eukaryota > Metazoa > Arthropoda > Insecta > Hymenoptera > Pteromalidae > Gastracanthus > Gastracanthus pulcherrimus. The sequence continues at coordinate 36,218,304 of OX424574.1, forward strand.
AATGATTTATGGCGACAGAATGGAACAGACTTGATTGGAAACTATCAGTAGGACGTCGCATGCAGATTTTTCTAACTTTAAATGAAAGCTTTTCTGAAATGAGAATGTTAAAAATAAAAGAGTTTGTGTTAATCTTTTAATGAGTGAAATTTGTTTTGATTAGACTGGAAAATAAAAGCGTCTATAACGGTATTATCTTCGAACTTTGAGAGTGGAAAATATCTTTTTATTATCTTTAAGAATTTAACAAGTGCTCGACAATGGAACCCATTCATCCTTTACGCTTGAGAAAACTTGACCAGAAAATGCGGCAAAACTTAAGAAAAGAATGCGGAAATTCTCCGTGTTGCCCTTTTCTGTCGCTTTACTTACGTGGAAATCTTTGCGTTTTCTTCCCCGCGTCTTATTGTTCCTTATGATTTTCCAACTTTTCGCACACACTTTATCTCTCTACATTGTTGTTCTCAATTTTTCTAGTTTGTTTTGTTTCCTTTGTTTTATATTTAATTACTTTTAGTTAATTATTAAAATAGCGTAAAAATAAAACATTTATTATAATTACCTTGCTTTTAGAATGGTTTCGATTTAGCATTAAAACCGGTTTTTTCAAATGTATACAAAATAATTTAGAATGAAATTTAAAATATACGTGAAGTCAAAAGATATGTGCATTTTAAAATACATAAAATTCATACAAGTGTAGATGATAAAAAGATGCTGATGTATGCAACTGAAAGAAGATCCTTTAACTTACTTTCGCATACTATTTCTTCATATTTAACTTGCTAAACATTTTTACTCCTACTTAGAATGTAAGAAATGTTTAATAATTCTATTCAATTTATATTAATTATAACGTGGAGGCATTCACTTTAAATAATCAAGATGAATATAATAGGTTTCGATTTTAGAATTCATTCATGAGGCAAAAATCAACGCTGTGCAAAAAATTAATGCTGTTTCAGCCAACGCCTTATAAGAAGAAAACTTTGAAAATTTAGCACAAAAATCATGCATCGCTAAGATCTCGTTTCTTTCACACAAATTTCATAAGATATTCCACTTACACAAACGTCCTTTTCTCCTCCCTTGCATTTATCATACTTCCATTCTTCCGTAATTCTCGACAAAATCGCGTTTTCATCTCCGACGTTCTTCGCGCGCTTTTTCATCTTTTTCTCCGTGCGCGCGGGCTGTGACGAAACTTTCTTCACGCGCAACTACTACGTCTCTCTTTTCCCTCCTGTAGCACAAAGCAAAGTTGCCCGAGCCGAACCTCCGCGAGGATCTTTCGCCCTCGTTAATTTTGTCTCACGTGCAGCTCCTTTTCAGTTCTCTTCCTCCTTTTACTAGTACTTGTACTACTACTGCTGCTACAGCACAGCACAGTACCACGCGTACACGCACAGCTTCCTTATTATTCTGTTTTTTTAGCTAACTGCCTTTTTCCTTAATAATATTCATCAATACTTCATATTTTTTTGTGTTCTCTTTTTCTTTGTTCAATGTGTCAAGGTGTCTAAACCACTAGCGATTTCTCGTAGAAAATAATTTCCGCTCGTGCAGCTTGATGAAAATACCGAGTATATTTATATTTATATATTTATTTATTGTATGATTTGTATAACACGTAGGACGAGAGATTCAAGTGCCCCAAGGCGTATCTACTTCTTTATCTCACTGCGTTATAATGTATAGAAACGTTGCGCGACAATTCTCGGGTATTGTTTCTTTAGAGTGGTTCTTGATAATTAGCAAAAAACCTTTGCGCAAAGCTCTAACTAACGCTTTGAGGAAGTTAATTCTCACGTCCGTCATATATATATATATATATATATATATATATATATATATATATATATATATATATATATATATATATATATATATATATATATATATATATATATATATGTATATATATGTATATATATATCCATATTTGTTTATTTATATATCTATAATTTATACTTGTATAATGTATAATCGTATGTATATTGTGTACAGCTTATCGTGCGATTGCGCTTCGCGCGATCCATATTTTTCACATACATAATAGCGTTCACAGTTCGCAGCTCGTCGGACGCACGTGCTCGTATTTTTTTCCATTTTTGTTTTCACCAGATTTGGACACGTGTATTTTACGTTAATTTTAAATATTGCATTCTATTTTTTAATTCATCTATCATTTTTCATTAAATTTTTATAAAAATGACCAATAAAAAATGCATTGTAATTAGTTTTCATAATAATAAAATCAGGAATAAAAGGAATGTTTAACAAACTAATAATGTATTTATACCTGAGTCCATTTTATAAAACTCGATCAAAAGATTGTCAAAAAATGTTTTCAACAGACGCCCAAATCTGGTATATCCTTCTTTCATTTTAAAATTCGCTCACTTAATAATTTATTGAGCCTCCAGACGGCTCGCACACCGCGCATTGTCCTCTCTTCGTTCCAGCTTCCTTATCCCACAGCCCGTGTTAACTCGCACGTAACGTGTTCTTCCTCCTCAGTATAATAGACATCGTTTAACTTATGCCCCGTTTTTATTACCGTTGCGAGTATTTTTATTTTTGTTCGTCCGCTTATCTTCGTTTATATTTCACCGCACCTCAACCACCTTTGCTTGCTCCTCTTAGCCTCATATATACCTATATTTATAACATATTCACTTATTATCCATAATTATGTATATATATATATATATATATATATATATATATATATATATATATATATATATATATATATATATATATATATATATATATATATATTTATTTGTTTTTGTTTTTTTGTTAATTCTGCTTTAAATCTACGGGTGATATGTACCAAATGGAAGATTCGTGCCACTCGAAAACCGAATTGATCTCTCGCGTGCCGGGACACGAGCGGTTCACGCGAGTGAGCCACTGAGCAATCTCTCTATTAGCTCTGTCTCCGCGTATGCGTATGTTTACTATATTTCATGTACGCGCGAGCCTGTTTATTTTTTATTTGTCTCACTTTTTTTATACACAATAGTAAAAGTGTTTGTTTGAATTTAACGGTTGAGTATTTCTCCATCGTTCCCGTATTATTTAGTTATCAATTTGAAACATTATATTTGAACGTATCGTAATGTTTAGTACAGTTTACTAGAAATATTCTTGAATATCGATAATCGGTGTGAAATTATCAATGTCGATAAAATTACGTATTTCATTTACTTTTACATGACAAATGTCTACCTTAGAACGCTGAAAATACAAAATCATGAAATTCAAACAATCGCGTTTTCATATAATATATTTTATTATTTCTCACGCTCTCATATTTTTATTTTAGTTGTCGGCTCGGCGAGGGTCGCATAAACGAGCTCGTCTCGAGCCACACACACACACACATACACACGCGCGCGCACACACACACACACACACACACACAGACACACACACAAACACACACATATATATATATAGTATATTATATATATCGCATCGCCTTGGGCGATTGATTACATTTAGGCTTCGATCGGTGTACGTGTACGTATGTATGCGTCTGTTCATGCGTATGTGTACGTGTGTAAGTGTTGATTTTTGTCTTTTGGGGGGCTCGAACGTCGTTTGACGAGTTGTTCGCGCACACATTGTCGTCTGCACATTGTGTCCGTCGTCTGCTGTTGATTACCGTACACCCTCGCTCTCTGTTTTCCCTGCGCGCTCGCCATACGTAAGTAACACAAAGAGGAAAATAAACGCGAATAGAAGGCAGAAAACAGAAAAATAAAATGCGGACCTCGATTCCACAGGTACTCGTTACTGCGTTTCGTTTCGCCTTCGTCTTTTGCCTTCTCGCGCTCCTTCGCCTATTCGCGGGAATAGAGCGTAACGACGTTCCGTTACATGGGCCCGGGTATACACGTGCAAGTCCGTATATACGTTGGTATGCTTGGCCCTTCAGCGAGAGACGGAGAACTCGACGGAGTTGCTCGTTAAACTGACGTCGAAGGACGTGAAACGTGAGTGAAAAAAACATAGAGGAAAGAATGGCGTAGAAAAAAAAGGAAAAACGGAGTCCCTGCTGCAATTGCTGCTGCTGCTCTCTTGAGTTCACGAGTTCGCTCTTATTCTTGCTTCTTCAATTTTTATATTCTTTTTCGAGGTACGAAGTACAAAATTAGAATCTCTGCGCAGTGTGCGCATTATTTATAGATTTTTTTTTATTTCAGCCGTTGAGCTTAGCAGTATTTTAGCAGTTAGTTGGTTGTGGAAATTTCTCGTATTGATTAACATCAGTAGTTTCGATCCTCGTTATTCTTCGATCATGATTTTTTTCTTTTCCTTTGGTTCTTTAAAAACAAGAAGAAATTTTTTCTTTTATAGGAAAAATATTTACTAAATAAAGCTATTCGATAAAATAAATGCACTCTTCATTGATTTAAAAATACACTTATTATTTTCATTTCCAATGTCAAAACCATCGATTATAAAAAATATTTTTATTAAATCAAAAGCTGTTGGTTTGATTATTTGATTGAGATTTTTCGAGTTTATCGAACAATTATTCTACGATTAATGACGAGTGTACATGCGTGATTAATTACCTCTAGTAATCAATCACAATATATGCGTTCAATTACTCATCATCAATCAATTTTCGAAAGCTAATGCAAAAGTTACTGCGAACTCTGTACGCTGTATCGATCCGAGGCCTTTGCTTTATAAAACGTAACGATCCTCAGTTCGAACGAGTTAAATTTACAATTACGAAAGCTTACAGCTCTTCACACAATTGATAATAAACTTTAACATATCAACATCAATTTTAAGTAATGATTTGTTTTCTCGCCAAATTTCCGTAATAACAACAAATCAAGCATCGAATAAAATAATTTATATCAAATTCTGTGATATCACAAGAAAAAACCTCTACTTATATACGAAACAACGCTCTTCTACACATACTCAACGACTTTTTTTTAGTAAACTCTATGATAGAAACCCTCACGCTACGGTGCAACCAAAAATAAAAGAAACGAGCAATACATCTCTCACTCTGTGCGTCTTATCCCCCAGCGCGACCGAGGTCGCAATTTCCGTGCATCCCTTGTTATCCTTCGCGCAGGGTAAGATGCACTATTACTGCTGCACGTCGCACTCGCGAGCCTGTCTCTCCACTCGATCAGCTGTACAACACTAGCAGCCGCTTTTCTCTATCTGTACATATCCTACCTACGTCTCTTCTCCCTATAATACCCACATTTTTAGCTGTACATAGGTGTGCATCATTGGCCGGTACGGTCATCATTGCCCGGTTTTCGTTTTCATTTTTTGTTTTCTTTGTGGCATATTAGTCGCGCGCTCTTCCATCGCGAGCCAGCGCGATGAAGCTCCCTCTCCGCTCTGCCGCAGCGCCCTCTATCGTGCCTTCAGTCGCCCGACCACGAGATCAGGATTGGGACGCCGTCGTCGTGTGTGGTGGTGGTCGTGGTTGTTCAGTCGGCTGCCTGCCTAGATGATTCGGGCGTGGCCCAGCTGCTGCTGGCTCCGCAGCAGGAGGAGCAGCGAGCCCAGGGCGAGCACCAGCCAGGCCGACATGAGTGGGCCGCTGGCGTGTCCCCAGGCGCCCGCCGAGACGTTCGACGTCACTGCACCGCTGCAGACCTCCGGCGATGGATCTGGAACGTGGAGAACATGATGGGTGTATTGATTGTATTTACGAATTGAAAGATGCTGTTTTGTAAGGATGGTATTAAGAGTTTACTGGGAGTGTCTGATCGCCTCCGTGTCAATGAATTGGCTGAGCCTTTGTGAAAGGTTTTTCAGCAGATTCATTTCATTACATTTAGCAACATTGGTTGTATTGATCTAATGTTTTAGTTGCTCTGGGCTGTTTGCTTCCTCATAGCGGAAGCTTTGTGATCGTAAAAAAATTAGGCTAAAATCATTATAGATACATGTTTTGAGACCTTAGGAATCAAAATACACTATTTTTATAAAATGTCTGTATGTGTATCTGTGCGTGTGCGTGTGTGAGTGCGAGTGTGTGTGTGTGTATGTGTGCGTGTGTTGGTGTTGTGTGTGTATATATTATGTGTGTATGTGGGTGTGTATATGTGTAGGTGTGTTTGTGTGTGTATATGTGTGCGTGTGTGTGCGTGTGCGTGTGTGTGCGTGTAGGTGTGTGCAGATGGATGTGGATGAGTACAACTCTAAATAGGCCCATTTTTTTTTTCGTTAAGGAAAGGGGCTCAAAAATATTTTTTTTGTTTTTCGATATGTTTTTGTTTTTTTAGCGATTTTTCGAATTTCGAATTTAGTTTCTCAATTTTTTTTGGTTCGTTTGAAATAATATCATCGATTCAATGTAAACGCATTTGAAAAAGCATAAAATTACCTATCTTTTCCGACCCGAAATTTTAAATTAATTATTTCCTTTTTTTGTTATGCATGAAAACGTTGTTTTCTTTTTAATCGGTGATATCTGGGAAACATGAGATAGAAAATTGTTGAAAAAATTTCAGGAAATTAAGAATATGGAGAAGAATATTCTGTAAAATTTTCAAGTATTTATCGTTTTTTTTTCGAGAAAGAAATCATTTTGTAAAAAGAATCGATTTTTAGGTCGTTCTATAACTTGAGTAAATCGGCACCATTTCATCTGAAAAGTTTCAGTAAGGTAGCTTTTCACTATCTCTTATATCCTTGCCCAGTTTATAACTACCATTATATTTCAAGTTATTCGAGGTTATGTTTTTTTTATTTTCTATTTGGTCGTTTATATCTCAAGGACGGCGCGGTCCTTTTTTGCCAACTGGGGCTCATGTTATTCATTTTTTAATGAAGATGTAGAATTAAAAAGAAACTTTGAGATTCATCAACCCGTTTTTGTTTTTCTATGATTTCTCTATTTTATGGTAATCTCAAATCGATAAGGTTAATTATTGTGGTATTTTAGAAATAATGTGATCGTTTCAGTATTAATGTATTTGCAAGAGCATAAAATGAACTATTGTCCTCCACGCGAAATTTTCTATAAGCTACGAGCTCTCTTTTTTGTTATACACGAAAACGTCATTTTTTATTTAAATCGCGATATCTCAGAAACATATGATGGAAAATCTTTAAACAAATTGATCTAATTATTCATGGAGCTTAGAACGAGGAAAACGAACGATCATTGTTATTTGTCAAATTTTCTGTCAGACGAAAGATTGTTTGATGTTGGTTCTGGAAGTCGTTGTAGGCGGCGGTATAATCGGCAAAGACTCGAAAAGACGATGATGCGCATGACATCATGGCATCGAATGTTGTTTGGTTATGAAAGTTATTTTAAAAGTTAATTGGCGAATTTAATTAAATTTTTTGTAGGTAGTCAAAATGCTGATCGGATGAAAAAGAAACATTTTGAAGTATACGTAAATTATTATTATTGCTACTATAGTACCATGCTTATGTGTATAAAAATAAAAATATTTATGATATTTATTTTAAGTCAAAACTTATTAGACATTATTTATTTTAATCTTTCATTCAAATAAAAAATATTATAATAAATAAATATGTAAATATTATTTTAAAATATTGTTCAAATTTGTATACACATTTTGATTCGCAAAGAATATTTTATATTGTAACACTCTTAAAATTGAGTGATAACGTCAATGCCATCATTACAAACCAGCGGCCTAGCCACTCTTAGTACGCAAAGCAACCTCGTCGCACCAGTAGTGCGGCGTTGGCTTAGTGGTAAAACGCGTGCCTCGGGATCCTGGGGTCGAGGTTCAAATCCCCGCGTCCCCTTTATTTTTCGTTTTTGAAAAACTCGTACTACACGAGCTAGCCGTTATAATATATATTTTATAACTCGTTAACACGAATAGGTAATGATAAAATATTCAGAAGATAATCAATAGCAAATTTAAAATTAGTAATGGTAATAATTTATCAACAAATTAAATAGGAAGCCATTAAATCCGAAAATGAATTATTCTTGATAGACTTTAGCGAAACTAGCGCCACCAGTGATGCTCAGCACTATTACTTTCAGAAGTCGAATTGACGGACGCCTAAGATCAACAATTACGTTTGGTCTCCTGGTTCTAAGCTTCATGTAATTATTATTTTTTTTCCTGATGAACATACGAAATCTATTTTACGATATTTTTAAATCGATAATGCAATTATTTACGATCACAAGCTTACAATTTTTTGTAAGTTATTTGTTGTCAACAATCGATGATAAATAAACCCACCTTTTGTGAGCTATTAATAAGAAAGAAGTATAGTAATTTCTTTAAATTGGCTTGCTTTTCAGTTACAAGATAGAGTAATATTATTTAGAACCCCTTTCTTATCGATTAACCCACTAATTGTATCATTATGTTCCAGAGTTGGAAAAAATAATTTTTTTGGTCGAATTTTATCAAAACTCGTTACCAAATGAGGAAATATTAACTTGCAGGAAGTTTGGGTACGATTAAATAACAAAACTTTATTGTCCAATATATTGGACAACTGCAAATTATGGTAAAAAACGTAACAATTCTTACAGAAAATATTAATTTTGATTTGCTAGCATGATAATCTTAAAAGCAATTTATTTAGGATGTATACAAAGGTTTATTTTACTGCAAAGCATTATTTAAGCCCATCATAACCCATAATAATGCTTGATTCCATTTTATACTAGCAAAAAAGAATTATTTAATGATTCATAGAAAAATAAAAAGCATTAGTATGTTTTTTTCTCTTATAAAGCTTCTCAGTTCGTCGAATCATTAAATATTAATCACATTTTGCTTGTAAATTTTGTAATCACACAAACTGTAATTGTAAGTTTAACAATGTGTTAAAAATGATATGAAAGATATGAAATAAATGTTTTTTACTTTGTAAAATATGAAACTAAACTCATATAACTACAAATTTCATAAAAACATGTAAGAATTTTTCTTTTTACAAACATCAGCTGGAAAGAATAAGCTCACACGAAGTTTGTATGTTAATCTAAGCCACATTTACGTTGCGTTTCGTTTGTTTATAACATCATTCAAATGATTCATGTGATTACAATCAATAAAATAAGCATGTATTATTATTTAAACACTAATAATGTCAGGGGGTGAACGAAATTATATGCGAGTTTGAAGAGGATGGATTATTGACTATTTTATTTTTCTTTATGATACTGACACCTTTAAATGGTAATATGAATTAATACATATTTAATATGTGTCAGGTGATGAGTGTGTAAATGGGTATGTATCTGTTTCACTGTTGTTATTACATGATTAAAAAAAATAGAATAAATTTGAATAAATTATGCTTGAACATCCTTTCTTTAATTTTCATTGCTTATATTCCGAGAATGTCGAAGTTTTTTTTATTAAATAAACAACTTTTTATTTGTGTTTGATGAAGATACGAGATGAAAAAAAAATTAAAGATAATACATCGATTCGTATTGAATTTATAACGATTTTTGTTATTTTCTGATATCATATGGGATGGGTTAATTGTGAATTTTGAATTATTGACATCAGATTCGTAATCAGCGATCCGAGAAACCCCCGGATATCGATTTTCACTAGAAAACCGTACTCTTTAACCTTTTCGCTGCCATATTGAATCGGCTATTTTGAATTTAGAAATTCTGACGCCGTATTCGTAATCGGCGACTCGAAAAACCCCCAGATACCGATTTACACTAAAGAACCGTCATTTTTGAATTTTTTGTCCCCATGTTGGATCGGTCATTTTGAATTTTGAATTTCTGACATCGGATTCGTAATCAGCTACCCGAATAACTATTGCGGGGTGCGAGAATTTAGGAATACTTGCTGGAATATACACCTTTAGTCAACCTTTTTCTTCAAACTGTAAATTGGTCAGTTTTTTCAAATTTTAGCTGAAAATTTAACATCATCATCTTATTTGACACTTCAATCCAATTTACCCTTAAAGTATAACCAAAAACGCCCAACAAAATAGGATTTAAAAAAATACACTTCTTCCAAAAAAGTTTTGACAGATCCGACATTTTAAATATTGTCTTTTGTTTTTACATAATTTAAGCAGCAAAATCTTAAAAAGGGACCCCAAGAACCCTTATATACATAGTTTTAAATAAATTGATCAAAAATAAGTTATTAATTAACAATAAGATTAAAAATACTAACGAAAATAAAGAGGTGATTTTGGACGCTTTGGCATTAATGGGTATCTTATATTCTATATAAATATTGTCAGATATTCTAAATGTATAAACTTGTATACACTTCCTGTATCGAAGTATTATCGCTCTAAAAAAGTTAATTTGGCACGTGTATGTATTTCAGAGATAACATTATTTCGCAACGCTTTATTTGCACTATATAAAAGAGGAGGTTTTTCCCAATTCATAATAATACCAAACTTATTATGCAAGACGTGTGAAGTATTATACTAATACTAAAGTCAAATAACGTACAAACATACTTATAGATTCCGTTTTGAAAAAATGATTAAAGGTTGAATAGTACAATTTTACTTATTCAAATGCAACCTTTAGCTACATATTTCTGATAACTGTACCCATACTTTTTGAGAAGATATATTAAAAGCGTATTCGTTGCTCAAGTAAAGAAAATATTTATAACAAATATATTTTTGAAAAGTTAGAAATTAATTAAAACGGTCCATTTAAATTCTCAAAAATTAATAGATTTTTGAACGATTAATTACAGGCTAAATTTTGTTTATAACGACATTTTCGTAAAAAATGGTTACCGAAAAATAGTTGCTATGCTGATCTTGAGCCCAAGGGTACAACACACTAACGTAAACATTACGTGTATGTTTTTAATGACAAGTTTATTGAATATTCAATATTTTGATACTGATTTTTTTTAACTAATAAATACTAAAGTATAGGGTTTTCATTTTATTATATAACATTTTATGAAATAAAAATAATAATAATGAAGAACAAATTCTAAAATATTTAAACGCTTTAATACCGTGAAATTTCTTTTACTAAAACTCTCTACGATACAAGTACCAGTTAAAGTTTGTTTAGTAAAACTCTCTAGGAACAAGTATTTCTAAAAATAATAATATTAAATTATTAAGAGTTTTTATGCGAGTTTATCAGCGTATTAATTAATTGTAGTTAAAGCATTTGTTAATCACATCTATCAATGTAAGTGAAACATACTTTTATAAAGACTCGAGGGTCTTGAATTACAAACAAGGTTAAAAAAGTTCATAGACAACCAAATGAATTAATTCGAATTTATTTAATAATCTTTTGAAACGTCGAACAAAGAATCGAAAAGTGATCAGCGAAAGTTATATATGAATTAGGCCAGGCAAAATGGACAAATCGGTGTGCACCTAGTTCTCCGTTTTCTCTGCCGATTTATTACATAAAAGTACCTATCAAAAAAAGCTCTCAAAACAAGTTCCAGCCCTTTAGGTCCCACGTGTGATCTACTAGAATGCTTTGAATTTTCGAAAATGGGAGAAAAATGACCTGAATATAAACCCGAAATTTTGTATTTTTTTGGTTATGTTTGATCGTATGTTATTTTATCAAATCAACATGAATTTAGGTCTAGCATATCCTAAATTATTTGTCTTAAAAAGACTTATAATTTAGTTTTTGGTACATACAAATCCGTTACGTATAACCAAAAATACAGCCTGTTCAATAAAGATACTTTTTCGACAATCATCAGGTTGGCACCCCTGAATCTTGTGTCTATATAAACCATTTTAAGTCTAACTTTCAGAATATATAGTTCGAAAATTCTAGAAAATAAAGTACTTTGTTTGGTTTTGTGTATTGTACGTATAGCACAACTAAATTTTCTAGCCTATTTTTTCTACCTAAAGTAGACGACATACTATTAAAGTCTGACGTAACTTACGTAAGGTACACCTAATATATATATATATATATATACCTAATATATATATATATATATATATATATATATATATATATATATATATATATATATATATATATATATATATATATATATATATATATATATATATATATATATATATATATATATATATATATATATATATATATATATATATATATATATATATATATATATATATATATATATATATATATATATATATATAAGCAAACCCTCAAAATCTGCGTTCCTCAAACATACATATTTTGATGATATTTAAACCAATCGTACTAGATTACTTGTAACGCCTCATACTTGTCATTGACAGGAGTTCTATTTTATTCCGATATCTAACAGTGTCCAGTAAAAATGTAAGCCGAAGTAGATACGGGCACTTTTTAATTTTCTATCAATATTAAAATCTATCATACTTTTAACGACACACATTTGTTCTTTTGACATCTCACAATAACCATAAAAAATTGAAGCCAAACTGATTGCGCGCATTGATTTCAACTCCAAATGATAGCCATGGCCTTTAAATTTTATAATTCGAGGAATGATAATTTTCCTTGTTTTCTTTATACTACCTTATAATTTGTAAACATAATTACTATTAGAGAATCATCTTGTAAGAAATTTATTTTAATAAAATATAATTTAAAATATATCACTGATTTTTCAGTTTTTCCAATAGCCATGGCTTTCATGGGTAAAGTTTACAAACAATATAGCATAAGACAAACATATGTGGCTTTCAGGCTTAACTAATTAAGTTCATTTATTTAAATATCGAGATTTTGAGGTATACATTTTTCAATTGCCATGTAAGCCTACGCAAAATAAAAGCATAGATTATGAAGAAACGAAAGTAAAAAATGAACTATTGCAACTATCGACTTTTTATACAGAAGTATACCATGCATAGATATCAAAATCACTAAAAACTATATTTTTAACAAAAAAAGTGGACTTAAGTAGTTTATTCCAAAAAGCCACAGTTATTTGAAATAAAATAAACTTTTGCTCATCTTTAACAAGAAAATATAATATGAATCAAATATATTATGAATACCAATTTTAATTATATTATGTTCAAATTAATTTAATTTTCAATTGTGACTAAATAAAAAACGACGAGTTTACATATATTACATACATTTTTATGCGCGTTTCCAGTAAGGAAAGAGAAAGTCTACTGGCTCATTATACGCAATGTCCAAAATATATATGATAACTAAGCTTGAGCTGCAACCGCAGATACATGAGAAATTCCTCCGTCCGTCCAAAACAAGCTCTACTAATTATATAAAGTCGACCTCGGAAAGACCCTTATAATCCACATTCATATCCACATCAAAGAAAAGGGATTTGATGAAAAGTTACACTATTTCTTTCAAATGAATTTAAGTATATTTTACATAATTATATTAATTTACATGAGAGTTACACATTTTAAATTATGTAAAAACAAAAGACAATATTTAAAATGTCAGATCTGTCAAAACTTTTTTGGAAGAAGTGTATTTTTTTAAATCCTATTTTGTTGGGCGTTTTTGGTTATACTTTAAGGGTAAATTGGATTGAAGTGTCAAACAAGATGATGATATTAAATTTTCAGTTAAAATTTGAAAAAACTGACCACTTTACAGTTTGAAGGAAAAGGTTAACCAAATGTGTATATTCCAGCAAGTATTCCTAAAATCTCGCACCCCGTAATAGTTATTCGGGTAGTTGATTACGAATCCGATGTTAGAAATTCAAAATTCAAAATGACCGATCCAATATGGGGCCAAAAATTCAAAAATTGCGGTTCTTTAGTGTAAATCGGTATATGGGGGTTTTTCGAGTCGCCGATTACGAATACGGCGTCAGAATTTCTAAATTCAAAATGGCCGATTTATTATGGCAGCGAAAAGGTAAAATATCATCAAAATTGGTACGTTTGAGTATCGCAGATTTTGAGGATTTATATATATACCTAATATATATGAAAAAATCCTCAAAATCTGCGTTACATATATATATGTTCACTTGATGACATATAGCGAACACTGCGAGAATGCGTTCAAATTTACCATGACTTATGTATATAAAATAGTTTCGCGTATTTTTTCTCCAAAATTGTATCTTGATCTAATAAATTACAATTTACGATTACAGCTTTTTATCACGTGTACTTTATTAATTAAACTAAAATACTTTTTAGTTGCGTGTTTAGTAGGTCGAACGTTAATTCGATAGCTTAGCATGTGAACAATTTTGGGGTTATTTTTTAGTTATTTAAAATGATTGCACATATTTTATTTTATTGAAAATAAGACATGGTAAATTTGAACACAAAAATATATCATAAGGAAACCGGATCTTCTTTATTCAATTCTACGATTCGTGCAACTATAACCGAATGAAATGTACGAATGAATATGCAAAATAAGTAATTCAATAAAGCAACTATACTGGATAAGCGACACTCTCGCAAAAAAACTCTATATGCATAATCCTCTCCTCTCGATCGGAGCATAATAAATTTCCCGACTTATCAACCAAAGACCTCTTCGATCTTCTCCCTCTCGCTTCCTCCTTCCCTATAGCGATTAATACGGCGTTGCCTAATAGCAGTCAAAGCGCGCTATAAATCAGGTGCGCGCGATAAGATCTCGAACGCAGTCGCAGCAGCTGCGAGAGAAAAAAGCGCAGATACGAGGCGATTTGAACGATCGGCCTGATGGTTCTGCTCCTTTTTTTCTCGCTCACGGGCTGTGCGCTCCTGCGAGCCGACGATTTATATATATACGGCCGCGCAGCAGCTATGCAGTCTGTGCTAGATTTTGCAATTTGCCGGGACAGTGGCAGTGCAGTGCAGCATGGGGGCTGAGATCTATCGGCAATTAGCCGGAGACAAGCACGGACGAAAATATCGATAGCGAGAGCCTCCTTTAGGCGATAGCTGCAGCAATAGTCTCTTGATTGGGATGCGATCGGACGAAGGGGGAGAAGAAGCATGTGCGTTGCTTTTAAGGTTTTTCGTATTGTATGAGAAATAAAAATGTTCTTGAGATCGAGCTGGCTTTAAGACACGATAGTAATATGGATATATCATCGCTATTTTTGGATTCTCTTGTGTTACGTCAGATCCTATTTGTTTCTTGGAAAATAGGTTTTTTAATTTTCGTTGTATTGTAAAAGCAAAATAATTAATTCAATGTATTTAAAAAACGCTGCCAACTTCTTTGGCGCTATGCTTTTTCAAAGAGAATTTAATTAAAATTATTATATAAATAAGGAAGAACTGCGCAGTATCCGCTCATCATGGTTATTTTTCTGTCTAACTATTTTCATTTAGTGATTTTTCTATAAACATATTATCGTATATATCGTATATCAGGGTGTCTGGTCAGCGATGTGATTGATTCTAAAATATATTTTTATCTATTAACTGAAATAAAATCTATACCTATAAAAGATTGAATTATCTTTGTCTTCTTTCATTGCAAAAAAAATGCATAAGATACAAAAACGCATCATTTTTTTAAATTACTCATTTAAAAATTTTACTACTATTTAACATGTACTATTTTACAAATTCCAGCATTAAAATAGTATACAAATTATATTTTTTCTATGCTCTATTATAGATAGACACAGATTCAATATTGTAAAAATAAATTATGTCATTTATTAAATCATTTTTAATAAATCACAAAATAATAATATTTTTAATATAACATTATCCTTCCAGTTTTCGGATTTTTTCGTGCGATAAACAATAAATGGATAAGCATTAACAATGATCATTGATTTGTAAGTAATACAATTTATAAGAATATCAGAATAAATCAATAAATGCTTGTACATGATTTATAATAATAATATTACTGTAAATCAATTAAAAGATTAATGCTTGCATATAATTTCTAAGAATATAAGAGTAAAGCAATTAATACATGTATGTATTTTCTAAAATCAGGCGATCATTGATATATATGTATATATATATATATATATATATATATATATATATATATATATATATATATATATACAATTATTAATTGCTTTACTTTATAGCTTTACTATATATATCAGGCTAAAGGGATAACGAAATACAACACATTGTGAATATGAATTTACTGTTAGACTTTTGGCTTTGTTTTCAAAAAGATAACGTACTTTAAGATCCTTTTGAGAAGGACCAAAACTAGGTGTGGAAAAAATGAAATAACGTGAACTAGGTTTGTATTTGTTGTTTATGTCACCAATTGTCATTTTGATATTATATCAATGATCGCCTGATTTTATATCTTAATAATTCATATTGGTTGTTGAATTGTGTATTCATAGTGTAGTAATTGAATAAATGGGCTCTATTGATCTCCATGAACCATTTATTTATTAACTTTTCGACGTTTCGGGAGTATTTTTACCTCCCCTCTTCATGGCTACAATTTATAATATATACATTAAGATTATAAACATTATAAAAATTACTTTTAATATCTAACAACATTATTCGCACAGATTACAAAATATATAAAACAATACCTTATAACAAATATACAATTGCTTAGGGCACATCGCAAAGTAGTCTATTAACATCATAATACACTAGTAAACCCTCAAGAAACTTTACTAATTGACTTATACGTATGTCAGTTGCGTATTCGAGGGGCTAGTATCGACATCATGTGTACGAAGAAAAAGATTGACGCTTGTTGACCTTCCGATCGAGGGGATACCGACAAAAAGGACTTATTCAGTGTAAGTGCGATCTCAAAAAAACAATTGTATTGTATTTAGTTTATTAGTTAAATTAATTAGTAAAGTTTCTTAAGGGTTTACTAGTGTATTATGATGTCAACGGACTACGTTGCGATCTGCCGTAGGCAATTGTTTATTTGTTATAAGGTATTATTTTATATATGTTATAATCTGTGTGAATAACGTTGTTAGATATTAATAGCAAATTTATAATGTTTATAATCTTAATGTTTATGCTATAAATTGTAGTCATGAAGAGGGGAGTTAAAAATCCTCCCGAAACATCGGCAAGTTAATAAACAAATGGTTCGTGGAGATCAATAGAGTCAATTTATTCAAATCTTAATGATTCAATAAATATTTCTAAAAAATCGTAAAAAAATTGTTTTTGGTAATTGAGCCTAACGCATATATATATATATATATATATATATATATATATATATATATATATATATATATATATATATATATATATATATATATATATATATATATAAATATATGCACCTGCTCTTTTTGTTATGCTGGGCTGTCTTTCATCCGTTATGCATCTCAAGAAGGGATGTTCGTTTTTGCTGACAAAAGTCAACAGGCATCCCTGATCGAACGCAACTCTTGCTCTTTTTCTGAATTTCAAACAATTTTTTTTTTCATTTAAATTCAATTTTGTTTCATAGTTTTTTACTACTTCTCCTTTTACAGGATTTTTGTTTGTATACTCATTTAGCAAAGTAAAAACTGGAACACATATAATCGACCTTACTGGAGAAATGAAGTAAAATATTTACATAGGTCGAGATAATTAGATTCACATTTATATCAATTCAAATTAATCTTAATAACATTATTATGAATTTCATATGTTCACGATCATCGATTGTTTAAATTATTTAAATGAATGAATGTTATATGAAAAGATATAGCAGTTTAATTTAATATACGTATTAGATTAATTTCATGATTGAAGAATTAATTAAGTAAGTGGAATATACCCGTCAATGAATTAGCATCGATTTTTTTTAAATGCATTATACTAAGAATTAATTTCTAAAAAAACAGGTATAAACTTTACTCGAAATTGAATTTTCCTTATCGTCAAAAGTACCCGGACCAACCTTTTGCACTAAGTCAATGATAGCTGCCTTCATCGACGTCTTCTTACTCTCCCAATAAACTTACAACAAAAGGCTCACCGCATTACGCCCCTCTCGCGTTTCACACGATAAATACACAGCTGGACCGAAGCACAGGTGGCCGCGACCCCTGCGTCCGTATCATATCGATTGCTCCCTCGCAGGCGGCGTATGTATTTCAATTATTTATCGTTTCCCGAGCGGCGCCGCGGGATTTAAACGCACGCGGGCAACGAGGTCAAGAGTTGAAACGCTATCGCGCGGGGCGCCGCGCCGTCGAAAAACGATACGACGTGCCTCTAGAAATAAGTTTAAAACTAGAGGGAGAGAGCGAGTGCCGTCGCGCGAGGATTGACTGTCGCTTCTCGCGTCTTCTGCAAGCTCCATCAATGATTTAGCGACGATTTCCACGACATGCGACACGAAAGCCTCGGCGGAACGCGCCTCTTGAAGGATTTAGATTTGAAGAGGGTGGAAACGAGGGCGCGAGGGTCCGGCGGTACGCCCTGAAAATTTTAAATATCGATTACATTTTTAGAATTGTTTTCTAAATTTAAAATCGCGCAGGCCGAATTAATTTTTTGTCGGCTATGGGGATCCGTATTATGAATAATTTTATTTCATACGTGAGTGAAGTAAATTTTTTGTTTGACTTCAGGAAGATTGATGTATTTCAAGGAGTTTAAAGGAGAATTCCAGTCTGGCGGACCAATATTTTTTGGTACATCACGCGAAAAACTACAAAGTTTTTTTTTAAATGGTATTATTGATTCGCATCTATTAACGTTTTAACAATATACAAACATTTGTTTAGCCATTGATACTCATAATAATTAGAGATATATGACATTACATAAAGCGTGAAAATAAACTTATCATCTCTTAGTGAACAAAAAACGAGCCTTTTCGTTGATTAAAAGAAAAATAAAGATTCTTAATCAGTATGTGTGTGGCCATAATATATCCGATTGTTGATTGATAAAAAAAAGGAAATTCACAAAATAACAGCACTATAAGTTGAACTTTCTTTTGTTCCGTTTTTGCCTTTAAATGACCAACATTTAACAAAATGATTTTGCTATATTCTGACCTTTAAGAAAATCATGCTTAAAGGGTATTAATAGTCATTTCGTGCACTTACGTTCAAATTTATATATCAGAAAATACGAAAGAACCAGCGCGCCACATGCGGCCGAAGGGCGCATGTGACTTGCCTGCTCTGGACCTTCGGAGCGAGCGCAAGGCGCTCGCTCAAGCTTTTTCGCGCCTTGCATCGCGAAGCTACGCGTTTTGCATTAGATACACGACCGAACTCAGCTCGTACGAAGCACTAAACTAAAGCTTACATTTAACGCTGACACTATTAAGATCTGTTTGTATTTAGTAAAAAAAAGATACTATCGTGTTTATGGTTGGGCGTGCTGCACCGCAATTGTTATTAAATGATGTGTATGCAAAATCGTTTATTAGACTGTTTCTTGTGTAAAAGCATGTTTAAAAAATATTTGCTACCATAAAAGTTGTGTTTTTTTGAGATCTACAACTTTTTCATGAATTTTTTCTACGTAAAACGCATATCTGCAAAGTTTTAAAGTAAAAAACTGCATTTTTCGATGTCAAAAATCGTTTAAGAACTATTACAAATTTACGGTATTGACTCTATTTACACGATTAGAAAATTAAAAGAAGCTATAGAACCTACATTTAAAGAAGTAAAATTAGAAAGAATTATGAAAAAGGATAATAAAAAACTTATTCCCATAAATTCTATCAAAATCTACTTTCAATCTAATCAATTACCGGGAAAAACAACATTTTTCGGAGTATCTGTGAAGGTCTTTCCCTATATTTTTAACGTCCTACAGTGTTAAAAATGCTTGAGTTTTGGACATGCTGCAATCAATTACAGTAGAAACCCCATCAGCTCCGAATGTTTCTCCGAACATGAAACGGCAACAAATCAAATATGCTCTTTTTCCAAGAGATGTATACATTGCAAGGGAAAACACTCCACTTTAAACAAAACGTGCATAAAATGTTTATAGTAAAAGGAAATAAAATACGCTGTGGCCACTAAAAATATTTCCCTGAGCCACGCGAAGAATTTATTCCACTCAGACTGTCTTAACCATTACACAACCCAGCAACGGAAAGTCCTTATGGATATAGCTAAATAACAATCGCAGACACGCAAAATTCGAACGCTATAGTTTACAAACAAACATAGTACCGAGTCAGAAAAAAAAGAAAAGAAAATCCTCCGATGATAGAATTTGACGATGAAGACGTAATAGCCGACAAAAACAGAATTAAACTTGTAAATACAAACGGTGTGATCTACAGAAATAATCCTCAAGCTGACATCCATGCCAAAATATACGGGCTTATAAATTCGATTAAAATATTAGTATACTAAAAAGTGAAAATGAAAAATGCGGTTTTTATGCTAATAGAAGTTATAACCAAAGAAAAAATACGCGAGAAACTAGGCTACGATCCACAAAAATGTATTCAAGATTAGTGAATAAGGAAATAAAATACAAACTACCTAGTAACGTATCTAACAAACCCCGCATTCTTATCCCCTTTAAAAATAAAGACCAAAATGTAACTAAAAAATATTTTATAAAAAATCAAGTAATAAGTAAATATAATTTTAGCTTTAAAGTTTACATAAACTGTGATAATAATAGGTCCAATTTTAAAAGGAAACAATATTGTAAATTAATTGTATTAACAATTAAGTCTGAAAAAAAACGGTTATTTTTAATGTAAATTTAATTACAAAAAGAGACTGTAAACTTAAAACAATAATAGTTTCATACAATCGAATCAACCAAAATTTAAAATATTCGAGTTCTGCATCTACTATAGTCCATACTAATAATATCCAGGCTGAAAATAATTTTACAAGAAACTCACACACAGGAAAAATCATGGAACGACTAAATACAGCAATACCTAAAAATGAATGTCAATAACTAATTCAAAATTTTGCGGTGGAATTGTCGTAGCTTGAGAGACAAGAAAACTGAACTTGAGATAGTATTAAAAGATTATAACATTGCTTGTTTACAAGAAACGTGGTTAAACGACTCAGATATCATGAGATTTAAAAAATTTTAATATAACAACAATCGACCGAGAAATGGATACGTGCGGTGGCGGATTAATAACCGCGATAATAAGTACCTTAAGTTACTCAAACATACCTTCTAATAAAACATTTAACGGCTTTGAAATTCTCGCCACAAAAATTAAATCGCAAAAAGAAAGGATAAATGCTTTCAATATTTGATATATTTGAACGTACTACTCTATATGGAGTACATGGAAAAAGGAAAACATAGATAGATGGCTCGTATCTGAAACAATCAATTCAGAGCTTATTGTCATAAATGACCCCTCTCAAGCTACGTTAATTCCAAAATTGCACCGCAAACCATCTCCCGATATAACTTTGATATCTATAAACCTAATACATAAAACTGACTGACTATTATTGAAAGATGGGTATGGTATTGCCCATCTTCCAATAGACATATCCATTTCAAACACGATACCAGAATTAAAAACAAACCGAGAAAAACTTAACACCAACAAAGTAAATTGGCCTAAATTTCAATCAGACCTAAAAACCCAAAACTATGATTTTTCATCCTTAGACACCTTAGAAGCTTACGATAAAATAATAAACCTTATAACTGTATCTATAAAAGATGCAGGGACTAAGATCTCCACAGGAGATAGAAGTATAAAAAACCCTAAACCAGCCTGGTGGTCACAAGAACTTGACAAAGCAGCAGAAATCGTAAAAAATAAACTATTAAATATCGTAAACAAAGAAATTCTGAAAATTACTTAAGCTATGTCGGTCCGATAAAACGTTTAAGAACTTGCTTCAAAATCCAAAAAATGCTTTTCGCAAAACTACATGCAATCTTTAGGTGTCAACACCCCCTCAAACTCAATATGGAAAATGATTAACGGATTGAAAGTATATATAGACTCACTAAAAAATTTAGAAAAATTTGATTATGAAGACTCGAAACAAAAGAAACCATTAATAAACTATGCTCTGACATACGACGGGATCCAATAAACATACCACACGATCACTCAAACTACTATTTAGACCCCCTATTATCTCACGAGATTTCTATACAACTATAAGCAGCCTAAAAGATCGGTCATCCCCAGATAACATCTCAAATAAAATAATTAAAAAAAAAACTGATAACACAAAAGAAAAAATTAAAGAAATCTTCAACCAAATCTTGGAATAATAATTTTACCTGAACAGTAGTATGAATATACCACCATCTTAATACACAAACCTAATAATAAAGTTTAAAAGATTGCTTCTAACAGCAAATTGTAGACGAAATTGTTTTCATTTATATGAAAATTTAATATAACAAAATAACAAATAATATTCAATCTTTACATAAGAAATATAGTTCAAAAAATTGGCAGATGTAGAAACCTCTAGTTCGCTGATAACTGTGCCATAACATCTTCCCACGCAGATCCACTAACATCAACTAAGAAAATTGAAGAAGGAGCAAATATTCTTAAAATGTGGCTCAAAAAGAGAGGATAGAACATATACTACAAAAATACAATTTTGTAATTTTTTATAACAGAAGAAAAGAAATAAATAATATCAGCATCAATATTAATAATACTATTTTCAAACCACAAAATCAAGTAAAGTTTCTAGGAGTTACATTTGATGCCAAGTTAAATTGGACCTCCCACATTAAAAATATTAAATCAAAAGCTTCAAACACACTCAATATAATAAAAGCATTCTCTAATAAAACATGGAGTGTGCAGCTAAACATTCTCATCAATAATGACAAAGCTTTGACAGGATCTATCCTTGAGTGGAGCTATACCTGTTATTCAACTGCATCTGAAACCCACTTAAAAAAACTTGAACCAATACACAATACAGGGCTAAAAATCTGTATAGGTCTCCCAAAATTCTCAGCTAACGTAACAGCACTAAATATTATTCAAGAAACAACACTCGCACATCGTAGAAGCATTATTATAGATAAATGTCTATACAAGGCAGCAAGTCTTAAAAATCACCCACTAATACCCGCACTAAAACTTTTATCTGAAAATATAAAAAATAACAAAAACTCCAAATCAAAATATATAATGAAAACAGTCATACGTAGATTCAATACCATAGAAAATAACTTCACAAATCTATACCAAACAGATCTGCTTTTATCTTATGAATTCCCTCTCCAATGCCAGCAAGTAGACATTATTCTGGAAGAACTCAATAGGGATCCACAAGATAATCCCGAGCTGAGCCTCGACCGGATTATCTTGCTGAAATTTCCCAACAGTAAGAAAATCTACACTGATGCATCTACCTATAATCAAAATAATACATTCCATGGAACAGCTTTTTACGACGAAAACAGAAACCTAAAAATAAAACAAAAAATATAAAATCTCTCACCTAGCACAGAAACTGAAATGTACGCAATTTTGATGGCAATAAGATATGTAAAAACCAATAATTTTAACAACACAGTAATATTTTCTGACTCTAAAGAATCCCTAGCCTTAATAAAAAAGCAATATAAATGCTAAAATGCCTGTAACTGCTTTAAAACGTAAATTAAATTTACTATTCATAAAAAAAATATAAATATAAAATTTATATGTGGGTGCCCAGCCACAAAAATATATCAGGCAATGAAATTGCAAATAAAGAAGCCAACAATACTATAAAATTAGAAAAAATAGTACAAGTCAAATTACATTGGCATCAAATCTTCCAAAAACAACTAAAAAGGTTTTAAAAAGACAGGCACACTAAACACTCCAATGACCTAAACAAAAAAAGCCATCAATTCTTTGGTAAAATATCATTCCTATATCAAAAAACCTTAAAAATATATTCAACCATCTCAAAAAATACCAACTGATACTCTACCATAGAATACTAACAGGTTCTAATTGCATTCCAGAAAAATTGTTCGACAGAAAACGTATAGAATCTATGATGTGCGTGTGTGGCAATGATTAATGCGATATTCAACATATCACTTATGAGTGCAATCAGCACATAGTTCTTAGAAATGAATTAATAAAAAATTTATAGACTATGGCATTACAGAATTCGACTTTTCATCTATCCTCTCAACTATGAACCCTCATGTGATAGAAATACTCCGTGACTTCTTCATCACAGCGGGTATGAGGATATAAAAACAATACGCAAATTAACCTCACTTTCTCACATGCTCGTAATTTTAAAGAGCCCGCTTTTATGTGATGGAGGTGAGAAGCTTTAAGCAAAATGCACCTCCCTAACCAACCTGAAAAGAAGGAACCTCGAACATCCACCATTCATATCATCAACAAAGCGAAGAAAAAAAAATATATATATAAATAATAATAATAAAATAATATACATTTGAAGAACCACTACATAAAGAAATCCTCAAAATAATCACTCACGGACAACAGGGTGATTTCCCTGTCTAAAAAAAATTGACTTTTGGACCTCATCTAGCCAAGTATATAAAAATTAATTAGAAAGCAGGAGGATTACATATGTATAATTGTTTTTTGTATTTTGTATATTATCATACAACATATAAATACCCTTTTTACCAAAAAATTACCTTAGCACAAGCATCGGTTAATTTTAATAATACAAAAACTTGATTACTAAAAGTAGTAATTCCCAATTCTGTAACTTGCCTAAAAATAGCATTAAAGTAAAGGTATACAGAACATACTCACGAGCAACGAAAAATAAAGAACAACATCGAGATAGAAAAAGAAATGGACGATAAGAAGAGCAGCGCGAGTACCTACACGTATACGGAAGGACATACTCGTGTCTAGTGATTCGCCGGTCAGGACGAGACAACGCGCCGGCGAGAGGATAGGAGAAAGCAAATAAAGAGAAAATAGGAAAGTCGAGAGGGCGGAAAGAGGTGGACTTAGATAAGACTGCAGACTCTACGGTGGTGTAGAGAGTGTGTACGAGGTATGTGTATATGGTATACCTGGTACGCCTTTCAGCCGTGGTAGGAACTCGTTCCAAAACGCGCAGGCGGTCGTCCGTGGACCCTTTCCCATGCCATTCTTCTCAGCGTTGAAAATATAATAGTTAGGCTGGTCCCTCGTGTACGGCGGCCACTCGCTCTCATCCCGCATTGGCTTTCTGCAAGCAAAAAAGAGGAAGGTTTACGAAGATTTTCTTGCTTGGCTGATGTCGATATTTTTTTCTTCTTTTTTTTATGTTGAAATGTTTGATGTATGGGGAATGCCATTGTTTATGGCATACAAAAAAAGAAAATGATATAGATTTGGATTATTTATTTTAATTTTTATTTGTTTTTTCTACAAAACATTATACCAAACGCATGCGAGAGGCTGTTCAAAATTATCTAAGAAACATGTAAAAAAGATTTTAACAAAAAATATTAAATTCTGAAGGAGAAGATAGATTTTTAGTGTATGATTTATTTGTATTTAAAACATTCTTTGAACACTTATCTTCTCCTATAGATTTTAATATTTTATGTTGAAACCTTTTTACATATTTCTTTAGATAATTTTAAACAATTTCTCGCGTGCGTTTGGCATAATGTTTTGTAGATCTAAAGATAAAAAGTAAAAGCTGCCAAAACACTAATTTTCAGTAGTCCCCCCTTAAAGAAAATTGAAAATAAATATCGGAATTTAACTAGTATTTATGGAACTGCTGCTGAATAACATATTTACTTAAATTAATAAATTATTAGTTTCAAGTAGGTATGATTGTACTTTAATTTAAGTAAATATTTAATAAAATAAGTATTATTAGATTAAAATGAACGTTTATAGCATTATTATAAATGACGTTCATTTGAATAAATTCAATTATTTTCAATATTCATACCAAGAAAACTTTATATTTGTTTTTAAAAGACAACGAAATTCACTAGACATAAGAATATTTTATTTATTATATTGATCGCGTATTTTTAAAGTCCAAATTTTGATGAATATTTAATGCTATCATCTGTAAAAGCATCATATTTTATATGCTGAGTTCGGATATTAAAGTTTGACGGGTATAAAAAAACGGAAGTATTAAAAAATTCATTGATTTATGCGACTCATGAAAAATGTTATCTACTTGACGTTGCCACCAAAGTATTTCCGACCTCAATGTAGTTTTTATTGCAGTAATAATTTTACTTACATCCTACGCATTTATGAATAAAAATGGGCAAACTCTACCAAATTTAAATAGTTCGCTATAACTCCTACTTGTATTATAAGAATTACTACGTCTTGTCAGATATTATGACTCTTTCAATTTATAATGTTTAATAATCATTACAAATATAATTTTTATAGAGAGAAATAAATTCGGACGTATGAGACAAACTTAGTTATAATTGTATTATAATTTTTGATTCAGGATCCAAACGTGTGCATACAATATTTATGTAATATTACAGATTTAAATAATTTATAAGTCTGAGTGAGCTTAGTTTTATAAAGAGGACACAAGATTTCATAAAACGTTCTGACAGTTTTAAAATTATTTCATTTATCGATCAATTTTCAATACATTATATAATGCATTGTGCATTAATGGGAGAAAATGGGCTATTTATAGCGAGAGTGAGGTGTACAGAACCAGTCGAAGTCGATTCGTATTGAAAAAAAAACGAAACTTTTTTTATAAATTATTGGTAGATAAAGTAGGTCTGATAAATCCCCTTGAATAAAAAATAGTTAAACCATTAAAGTAAAAGGATAGTACAGTAACTAATCCCTTCCGACAAAAATGATCAATTAGCGCCGTCCATTCAGAGCTGAAAGTAAATTAATGGAATAATGGAGAATACATCCGCAGTTCATTTTCGTTCTGGCCCAGTGCGCGCGACGACGACTGCAAAACTCAGCCGCAGGGAATACGACGCAACTTCGCCGCGATTAATTTTCTGAGCAAACACTCGTATATATAAACCAGCTGGCGCTAGCCCGACAGCAACGCGAGCGAGCGAGCGCCTGTGTACGTATATATATATATATATATATATATATATATATATATATATATATATATATATATAGGTGGTACTTTGGAGCTTTCGAGGAAGAGGGAGAGCGAGAGAATGAGACTTTGGCCAAAAGGACCGAAAAAGGTATATATTCTCCACTTGCGCATTTATCACGAAATTCAGGAATACCGGGTAGAGAGTAACTTTTGCGCTTTAGTCTCCTCTTCTATCGAGAAGTAATCATTGGTGAACAATAAGTATTAATCATCAGTTTTCATAAGAGAAGATAGACAGTAAAGTGCAGTCGAATTAACTGATAAATCAAGTCACGAGGAAAGATATAAAATATTTTCTGCATTAGTACTTGGCCACAAATGATACACTTTTTATACTGTCTTTAGTGAATTAAAAAATAGTTACAATTTTCTTCGCATCGAGAGTGTTATTTAATTTGAAATATTCTAAATTGTGCAATTGTATTTTCGTTTATCTATTTTCAGTCTAAAAAGAACTAAAAAATTTCTAATACTTTTCAGTGAATTAGAGTAACTAAATTAATCTATTAAAGTACACATGACCCTAAACTTCTTTCTTGAAATTGCAGCCCGAGATTTAAAAGCTTTCTCGTTAACGAAATTAACTAGAAACCAATAAATTGAAAACACTAAAAGCTACACGGAAAAGCATGAGTAAATCTAAGATTTATAATCAGTTACATGTATTCGGATTAGAAAAATTAAATTACGGAGAACTTATTTAACTATATTAAAAATTTAAATAAATATAATTTAGTACACATATAAATGAAATAATAAATAAACCTAATTAATTTTTTAACATAATTATAATTTTCTTTTCTTTTATTTCTATGCAACTTGTTGTATATATATACCTTTATGTTTTATATCATTGCATAAACAAAACGTTCTTAAATAATTTTCTCAGATAATTTTTACATTATTTACTTTAAATTATAAGTTATACATTATCCGCCGCGAAAGTGTTCATATATTAGAAAAAATAATTTCAATTAAATTTGAGGAAGCTAAGTGTAGCTACGAATTGGCAGCTGCTTTTTTATTATTTATATAAGGTGGGTGCAGGTATATAATGTGGCCACCTACATGAGATCTCGCTGTATGCGATATTCTGGGGCGCCATAAGTCCTAACAGTATATGTATCGTGACAATAAATGTTGAGAGGCGTAGTGACCACGCTGCTACCGCCTTCTAATTATAAGATAGTGTCATGTTTATGCGCGAAAGCATAAAAACTCTGATTTTTAACAGCACAAGCATGTAAAGAAACCAATTTTGTTAGCGTGATATGAACGAAAAAATAAATCATACGGTACATAAAATTGTTGCTTATACACTTTAAGATGCGTGTGCCAGTTTTTGCCGTAGAGTTTAGTTTTGATGCAAAAATTGCAACTTCTGTTGGCGTTTATAGGTTGGTAAAGTGGCCATACAATTGCATTGCAAGGCAAAAGGCAATCGATGCCGATAAAAACGGCGGTTGCTTCTTCAAAATTCCTAGGCCTACTAATCCCAAATTATCGACACCAAGGCGTACGCTACAGCACCATGCTGTTAAATAACAGACAAAGGAAGTGTCTGCTAGGCTAGTCGTGACTTTTTGAAGCACTTACTATATGACTTTCTCGTAAGAACTAATAGATGGCCCCTTTATCCACACAGTTTTTAACTACTTAGAATTTCTTTACTTAAAATTCAGAGAGTAAATTTTTTTGCAAAAAAACTTATAAGGTATTAGAGTTAAAGGTTCAAATAATATGTCTCAATGGTTTCCGAAGTCCCAATATCCGATATATATCTTCTGGGAATCGAAAGTTCCTTAAGGTGGCCACATTACACGCACCCCCTTATATAAAAAATAATTTGCAAAAGACAGAATCTTTTTGGACGTAATTTGTTGTTTTCTTGGTTTATACATTTTTTTAGTATTCAATTTCTTCTAAATTCCTTATAAAACTAAATACCAGCAAAAAGTTGATGCATGTAATTTTTTTTTAAATATTAGTAAAATAATGTTACGATCCGGTAAATATAATAAAAGACAGGTTAATATAATACTCCTTTCCTCGACTAAAAAATAAACTGATATTCGTTAAAATTTATCACGTAAAGCGCACTTTCATCCATGACTTATACACATACCAGGCATAAATAACAGAAACTCGTGCATTATAACGATTCGCGCAGCGCTGGCGCAGGTATGCGCGAGTATCTCGAAGATTCATATAGCACCCCTCTCGACGACGCCGACGACATTGCGATTCGCGTGCCTGAATAATATTATAACCGGGGTTTCGCGCAGTGATTATTGTGCGAGAGGGGCGCGATAAGCACAGCGGAGAGCTTTATAAGATCGGAGGCGGGATTCCGTATGCGGAATTATCGATAAACCGACAGGTTGCGGCCAACCGGCTGCTTAACTGCCTTGATCGATGGCACCGTAACACGGAACGACATTGGACGAATGTCCGTTGGAACGAGGCTGGGCTGTTAGAAGACGAAGAAGAAAAAAGCGGTGACATTATATGACCGGATTATGTGCGTCTCGGGTTTTATTTGCCAAAGCGACGTATAAACGAGCTGAAGTACACAGTTACGTGAATAGAGATACGACGGTACTTGATGTAGTTTTGTTTAACATTGCACAGGTTACACATACTGATTGTAATGTACGAATTATATTATTTTAAAGAGAAAATTCTCGTATTTAAATTAATATTATATTTTAATATTCATAAGGCTTTAAAGTTTACTATGTTTTTGTAATCATCATATTTTGTTATATAAAGTAGATACTAGGATTTCCTTATTATTATTTAATGTTGTTACTTTGCAGACGTTGATAAAATTACTGAAAAAAAGTTTTAAATAAGATAAACTTTGAAAGCTAAGGATTAATTTGAAACTTTAATATTCTACCAAAGTTCTCTACAAATGCATGATTTTTTCATTTTAAATAAAGATAAATGCGTTTTCTT
This sequence comes from Gastracanthus pulcherrimus, assembly GCA_949152435.1. NCBI lineage: Eukaryota > Metazoa > Arthropoda > Insecta > Hymenoptera > Pteromalidae > Gastracanthus > Gastracanthus pulcherrimus. Next base: position 36,248,168 of record OX424574.1, read on the forward strand.
TATATTAAACGATCTAAAAGGGCAAACTTTAAAATTAAATATATTTTCGAAATGCCAGGTAATCTATTCTGAAAAATAGATTTGGGTCTTAAAATTCAAAATTACTTTTCGCTCATACCTCCTCAAATCTATAAACATATATTTTGAGAAGATCAATAAAATTTGGTTAAAAAAATTTACTACCTTAAAGATCAATTAATCTTTAAAAATAGTCATGATATGTTTTATAATGTAGGGTACATGTTGTTGATCTAACTTAAAATTGACAAAATTTGTAAGCTATTTTAAAAATATGTATTTCAAATTCGTCAATGTATTCAGTATTAATTTTCTCTATACATACTATAATATGTACAAATTTTATTTTGTGTATGTTTGTGTGCCAGATCTTTTATTAACAGAGTTGACAAGATATTGCAGCTCGTATTAGCTAATAGAGTATTTATATTGAAACTCGCTAAATTAAGATGCTAAATATACTTTTTATGTACGTACATCTATTTTATGTTATATTTCAAACATATTTTTAATCCTCCGATGTTTATTTATAGTAATTTTATTAGTATTCCGGTCTAATGAAATTTATCTGAATCTTATTTTAAATGGCGTTGTATATTAAAAAAAGCTTTCTGTTTGAGAAAGCTAAATTACTGCTAATTCATTGGCTTTCAAATATGAAATTATTTATTATTATACATAGATTAATTATAGCGACTGTAGCTCTTTTAATAACTCCATTATTATGTGTATTTATGATAAGTTAATTACATATTATATTTTTAATTCATAAAAACCTTATGAATGATAGTCCGTGGCACATCAGAAATCGGTATTTTATTACAAAATAATGTTTTTCTATAAAATCAAATATATGTACTAAAAAAATCTACTAAATATTGCCTTTAAAGTGATTAATTACGATTATTTTTAAAAAGGGTTTCTTATTTAAATTTCATGCTATTATCTTCTATTTAAAAAATGAAATTTCCGTGTATAACAAAATAACAACGATAGCTCATTTAAAAATTCTTACACTAAAAAATAGTTGCTTTTAGAAAGATTTTTAATTTTTATGTTCATAAATTAAATGATCGATTTCAAAATGTCATAAATTAGAAAATCCGCTATAAAATAAAAATGTATTAACAAATATTCAATTTTTTTTTAAATTTTGAATCTGCATCATATATTACAAAATATAAGCCTTGATTGGTTATTAAAATGACCAATCAATTCTTGGCATATAAACAATCAAAATCATTTTCATAAAATACATAACCTCAAATATCTCGCATAATAAAAGACCTTATGATATGGGTAAAGCACTCAGCCAAGAGATACTAAAAAGCTTTCCTTTTGAAAATTTTCAAAAGGCATACAGCAAATTTACTATAGTTTTCGTGCGACATAAAAAATATATTTTTTTTAACAAAATGATTTTTTTTCTCGGTCACAGAAAAATATATCAGAATTTAAACAACGGTTACGTTTTCGTGTATAACAAAAGAAGAAATTAGTAATATCTAACATTTCGAGACAGAAAAGATAGGTATTTTTACGCTATTTCAAATGCATGTACACTGAATCAATACTGAAAAAAGTGCTAAAAGGTTAATACGAATCGAATAATCAATAAAAACTGTTTTTGTCTTCAAACCGATTAGAAACAATAAAGTAAATAATACCAAAAAATTAGTTTTATTTCCCGAGAAACCAGCGTACCTAGGTATACGCACACTCACACACATATGCACACTCTTCTTTTTCTTCTTCTTTCTTAACTGACTGTGGATCCTTCTATATTAATGGATATCGGATTGGCACAATGCAAATATTACTAGATATTTCTAGACTCGCGTTGTAGGTTATATAAGGTGAATGTTCCAATTTCTACTCATTTAAGGATGGTCGCTCTTATGAAAATGTTAAATGGACTAATTCTGGTATCTGTTAAAATAAAAAAAGGTTAACCTATTAAAAAATGTCTTGAATTATATTTAAGAAATGCCAAAGAGTATTTTCAGAAGACTCAATAATTATAAAAGCTAATAAATGAAAGAATATTGAATGCACCTATTTTTACTCACCCGAAAATGGCTATGTACCTATTTCTACGCACCGGCCTGTAATAATTTGTATATTAAAGATTTACTGTCTTATAATGGATAAATATATTAATGAATAAACAAGCAATAGATTATATGAGCGGTATTTTTTTATATGTTAAAAATATACTACTACTCGTTGTAATTTAATATTTAATTAAGTAAATGATAATATTGTTTTCATTGGTAAGAATATGATAATATGTATATTTATTAACGAAAAACAAATTGTTTTTGTTTTTTCTATTTTTATTTTTATTTTAATATTAAATAAAAAGTTTGCTGTTTTTTTAGAAATTCTATCGTTATTTTAGTATATATGCTATTTGGAGATTTCATGATTTCTGGTACAGATGATGGTAAAGCTGTTTTAGATTTTTGGCTGATTCGTTTCATTTTTATAATGAACGACTTTCTGTGATCATTGTAATTTGGGCATTGACACAGGACATGTTCAATATCTTCTTCAATGTAACCACAACTGCAAGATGAAGAATTAATAATGTTTTTTCTGTGCAGGCTAGCTGAAAGTGAATAGTGATTAGATCTAATTCTGTATAATGTTACTATCTAACACAGGCACACTCACATACACATGCAGACTTACGCACACACATACACATATACGCATATGCATACGCACGCACGCACAAACATTTTTTTTAAATATTGTACTTCGTTTTTTCATTTATCTCAAAGCATCCTGTGCGAGAAAGCAATAGCTAAACTAATTATAAATATCATATAGATGCTACAATAACTGCAAACATATGTAGGAATATATTTAAAATTAATACATACATAAACAATTGTTAGAAATCATTAAAATCTATAAAAAAAATCAAAATTACAAGTTTTTTAATTTTTTTTTGAAATTTTTTTTGCGATAATGTGAAATTGTGAAAATTCGGAGTAAATTATTGTAATCTGTTTATAACTTTATTGAATCTAGCTATTAAATCTAGGATTTGAAAATGAAAATATATCAAATTTGAAAGAATGATGCTCTTAAGTTTAGCTCAAAAGATTTTAAAACTAATTTTGACGATGAAAGCCGATCTTTCGCGAAGATGCACGGGTTTCAATTTCTCGCACCTCGAAATCAAAGTATAAATCTTCAATATCCCGGGATACCCCATCCATCGACGGTGCGCGTCGCGCAGCTGTGCTGAGAAACGGAGAAAGAAAACCGTTTCTTAATTCATTTTAAGGATCAATTCCGCGCCGACAGCCACTTTCTTGCATGAAGATTTTTTCGCTCTTCGTTACGCGTATATATATATGTCATCATCCGCGCAGTGCAGATAGCGCAAATCGGATCGCTCCGAGACAAAAGGCTGAAAAGGTTGAAATTGATTCTTCCTCTTTCTTTCTCCGACTGGCTTCTTCCAACGTAATGGAATTAAATCGCGAAATGGTAGAAAGATGGCATGGGTACACGGACCCCGGGTATACTTGCGTCTCGGACAAATTGTCTCGACTTCTTATGCTTTTTCTTCTATAGCTACACAGTCCGTGTCAAAAGTACGTTGCATGTGAAACATTACTGGTACATTAGGGTGGTCCAACATTTTCAAAGTTCCGATTTTCCTTTTTGTAACCCTTTCGAAAGTTGAAAACTGGTAAAATTCCATTTTAGTGATATGGTAAGTTACTAAATATTTTTAGCCTTAATTTATAAAGTTTTAGTCATTTTTTAACCAAATTTATGAAAAAAATGCATAAATGCACTTAAATAACTTTGAAATTGTAGTAGGAGGTTTAAGTCTTAACGCCCAGTTCCTGCCTTGCAGGAGAGTTATTTTTTCACATTTGTCAACTTTTGAAAGGGTTACAAGAAGGAAAATCAACACTTTGAAAATTTTGGATCACCCTACTGATACCTGGTCAAATATTGTTGAAATTGTAGGTTATTTGGAGTGTATGGTATAGTTTCGACGTTTGTTTCGTAGCTACAAATTATTTTAGTCTTATTTTATGGTCTTATATTGGTGACTGAATACAATGAAACTTGTAGACTTGAAATTGAGTAATTATTCGTAATTTAGTTCGTTTTTATTTTGTTATTACATCATTTTCTTATGAATTTTCGGACAACATATTTTACATTTGATCTTAAGTATTTTTCATCATCACTTAGCCTACACCTACATGACAGCACTTGACATGCTAGATTAGATTCATGCTGTTGTTCATTCATATATCCCTACTGGAATGGTTATTTTGAATTAAGAGCTCAAAAACTTATTATATGAATAAACCATCAAACCGATATTCTCTGTGTCAAGGTTTATAATCTAAATTCTAACGCTAATTAAACACTAATTATATTATCTTATTTAAGTATCATTATTAATTATGTAAACTAAAACACTACTATGAATTGTAGGTGTCATACTGGATGATATCTTTATTTATGTCTAATTTCATTAATGTTTAAGGTTAATTTCATTATTTCACCCAGGCAAGTAAAACTTACAGTCAAAGTAGCTTTGGGGTGATCATACTGCACAACTCTCCCATATAAGGAATATTACTAACTTTACAAATATAACTTTACTTCATAACTAAAATTGCTAATAAAAATATTCGTGATCATATTCTAACAAATATCTTATGAATTACTGACTTTTGTAACACAGTGTATAGCTAGTAGCACGTTCAAAGAAAGAACTGAATGAGGAAAGAAAGAGACAAAGAAAGTAAATGCTCGGAGGCATCTCCCACGGGACTTTGCATTAGCAGCAGCAGTAGTAGTAGTACTGCGACTACTAGTAGTTCTACTACTACTACTAATTGTAGTTCTCGTGCAATCACAAATACTTGGGTCGTGGCACGAATAAGGCGCCAGACGCTCGAACATAATGAGAAAAGTGAAAAAAAAGGTGAAATAGGGAGATGAAAAAAGTAGAACCAGCTGCGTTCTCGGAGCCTCTGGAAGCCTAAGGAGAGAGTCTACGAGTTTCGCAGGAAGGAAAGAGAGAGAGTAAATTTCGTCTCGCTGTATAAACCCTAGCCCGCGCTGGCCTCGGGAAAATTTGTCGCTTCAGAGCTGGTAAGTGACTCGCGACTCGTCGATTTGACAAGTTTTCTGGTTCGTTTGCCGCTGCCGTCGCGGCTGCTGTCGGGTTTTATGCGAAGTCGAGCTCGCGGTGCAACGGTGCGAGGATGATGATGTTTTTCTATTGTGAAGAACGTATAGTTGATGTAGAGAGCAAAATTGTCAAGTAGGCAGATATTTCGAGATGTAATTATTATTTTCTATAGCATTAGTTGGTTTGCATTTGTCAGGTGTGTCTTTTTGTTTTTTATATTTTTTTTTGTTAGCGAAAATAATAGATTGTGCAACTAGTGCGCGATGCAAGAGATTTTCGTTGAGTATGAGTTTTACGACAATCAGACGATTAATAGCTCAAATGTTGCTATATGTATGAGACAAGATGAAAACAAAGTGGCATGCATGCTCATGCGAGAAGCCAAATTCGGTAAAAGTGCGCAAATTGGACACTTCTCGCACGTTATCCAAGGATGAGAAACCGAGCTTCTCACACGGCATTTAAAAAAACTACTTTTATTTCAAAACCATTTTTAATATCAAAATTGATGATAATAACTATCAGGGCTCATAATATTTTCTACGTATAGCGCTTCGTGTTATCTTCATAACCTTGGCGCTAAGTACTAAAAATGGTCCTTAACTACCGGCGCATGTGTAGAAGCATTATTCGTAGCGTTATCAGTATCAACGGTGTGCGTGATAAGCTTACAGAATAAGGATGCTGATATTGAATTTTAAGGATGAAAATGTAAAATTATAATGACTGACACTATTCAATTATTATTAAGAAAGAGATTGTTATATAATAATCTCATGATCATATACTGGAAATAAAGTCATAGAAGACAATGACGTTTAGCAAACATAATTAGTTGTATAATAAACCTCCATTAGAGTTAAAAGATTTACTCGAAAAAAACAGTAATGTAAGTTGAAGTTGAAAAAGTTTAGAGTCAATCAGTTACGTATTTAATATTCATACCGCCTATGACAGTGTACAACATCGTAACCTTTATGATGTTTCGTATGAATGAAATACGAGGCTATGAAATGAAACACGCAATAGTCAAGTTAATTTGTGAACTTTGACATTCCACGGAGTAAAATAAAAACATATTGAGTATCAAATTGTCATATATAATAAAAGATCTTATACATAAGCTATTTTTATTCTCCAAACCCGTATGGCACTGGTCGTATATTCCACTCGCGAAAAATCGCAATTTCTCTGAAGAATAAATCAAAACTGCAAAACTATCTCGCAACAGCCAGAAAAATATTCGCAAATCCGATATATACATATACGAATAGCTGCGATGTAACGGAAAATCTCAATTCACCGCAGCATTTCCAAGCGGATTTCGACAAGTTACTTTTTAAGAAATATTCCCCAAAATCCTCGAAACGATACAACGAATGAAATGCCTTGACGCCAACTGCAACCGTGAAAATTCCCACAGCAAAGCTCACCATCACCAGCGTGATATAGCATGAAACTAAAGCCTTTTAAAAACCAGAGAGCGAGAAAAAAAATCAGCGCTTTTTAAACATTCCTCTCCGATTTATCAGGATTCTCGATCCATCCTTGCTCTCTCTCTCTCTCTCTCTCTTTCTCTCTCTCTCTCTCTTTCTCTCTCTCTGCCTCTCTCTCGCACGAGCTTTCGCGCGCAACCGTCATCGATCTCGCGTAATTGACCCCCGGCGAACGCGTCAAAGCGAAATTAAGAAGGATTCGCTTTCACAGGCAGAGAGGGAGAGAGAGAGAGAGAGGAAGTATCAAGTCACGCAGTCAACAAATAAAAGAAGAAGAGAATGAGAGAAGAGTCTGTGCAAAAAATGGCCACTGCAGGTGCTCGGAGTCACAACGAGTGGATTGGAAACGAGACGAATGACAAAGCTTTGCCCCGCGGCTACTCGACTCCCGACCGACGCACTGCCACACGAGCGAGCGAGAGAACGACAGAGACAGATAGAGAGAAAGAGAAAAGAGAGAGAGAGAGAGAGAGAGAGAGAGAGAGAGAGAGACGAAGCGCAATAGAGAAAGGGGTGAAGGTCGCGGCGCGTGTTGTGGCGAGGGTAACATTATTCTCTCTCTCTCTCTTTCTCTCTCTCTCTCTCTCTCTCTCTCCCTCTCGGCCTGCGAGCTTCACTTTCCGCAGTGGTGCAGACATACAGGCGCACACATGCGTGTATACGTACGTATGTACACGCGCGGTACACACACGTGCATATAGATATACGTTTGAAGCGGAGGACGTGACGTATGAGTCGCGCGCGAGCGAAGAATGAACAATAAACGCCATGTCCCGTGAGTTATGCTTCCGCTGAATAACGAGTACGCGACACGAAATTACCGAGATATTGTCATCGATTGTGTACTTCTGCGGGGGTGGGTGCGCCAAAGAGAGAGAGAGAGAGAGAGAGAGAGAGAGAGAGAGAGGGAGAGAGAGAGAGAGAGTTGCTGCTGCTACATAACGCGTACGCTGCGCCCCCTATTATTCAATTTGAAACCGTCATTATGCTCGCGAGCTTTTAAAGGACTGGTCAGGGAGAGTGGCATCTCGCTGCGTTGTGATGCGACGACGTGAAGTGTCTGCAATCTTTTTTGTAGTTTTTTGTTGTTGAGATTTCGTATGAACAAATGGGTTCATTTTTTAAATGAGATTTAATGTACTTTATAATGAAAAAGATTTGGGAATTATAGTGCCGAAAGGACGATATTCTCTTTTCCTATAATTGACGCCAAAGACAATGCTTGTTTGAGATTTGAGATATTGCATTTAAAATTTTGACGTTATATTTTATGTACAAATTCTGTTTTCATGTAAAATCTAAAGATATTTTGGTAGAAGTATTGGGTATTACAATGCAGATAATTTTTGCAAAGTAATGAGTATTGAAGAGTGACAAAGTTCAATTTAATGAAGAAGTCATTAATAATTCTGAGTCTCAAAGAAAATAAAAATTTTAATGTATATATAACACTACAGGTATTACTGTATTGGGTAGTACAGCGAGGACTTAATTAAAAGGCATTATGTTAAGGCTTTGTCATAATGCCTTTAGCAATTAATTTTAATCTTCTTAGACGCTGGTACCGTACTCTGTAATAAGTTCAGTACTGTACGTAATTGGTTTTGATTGAAGAACAAAGGCGCTAAAAAGATTAAAAAATTACGAAAATGATGTTATTTCGCTCACGTTGTTAAAAATAAAGAACTAATTTATAAATACATTTTCCAAATATAAAAGTTCACTAAAATTTAATGAAACACAGTTTAATACTCAAAAACATTATTGACCTTTTACAGCGAATACAATTTCGTCAACGTATTTACTGTTAGTTTTCCCTGTACAAGTTCTATTTTATGTAGCTTAGCAAGTTTTATAAAAAAAGAGTTGACAAGATAATGAAGTTATGTAGGGTATTTATAAAAGAATGTTGGTAAAGTAGGATGTTAAATATTCTTTTTACGTACGTACAATAATTTTATATTTTAAACTTATTTTTAATTCTTTTGCGTTAGCAGTAATTTTATTTATAATTTCAGTTAAATAAAATTTATGGTAATCTCTAGTATTGTCCCTTTATAAAAGAATGATTTTAATAAGACGCTTTAACCGTCATGCTGTATTGTGGAATGTGATGGATGGGTGCGGTAGCGTAGTAGGACAAAATTAGCATGGGTAGAAAAAGTGGTGGAGGTAACGATGGGCGTGGAGGGGGTATTTTTCAGAAATTAATCATCAAATGAGCATCACGCTAAACCATCACGCTGAAATGCGCGAGTTTACTAAGAGATAGTGCTTGCAGGGTCTTTAATGATGCGATGGATGGGTGCGGGGGCATATTAGGAAAAATTAGGATGGATAAGAAAAGTGGTGGGGGTAATGGTGAACGTGGAGAGGGTATTTTACAGAAAACTATGATCATATGAGCATCACGCTAACATCATCACACTGAAATACGCGAGAGTATACTAAGAGATAGAGCTTGGAGGGTCAATAACGATATGTTGGGTGGGTGCGGGGGTGTATTAGGAAAAATTCAGGAATTGTAAAATTTTAAGGTTATTTGGTACCAAAGTTATTACAACTCTCTCATTATATATAGCGTTTATGGATATATCCAATTTCTCCTATTCTGTTGTATAAAATATTTTTTAATTACAAATGACTTATGCTATGAAAATTTAATTATAATAACAATATTTAAAAAGTAATTAGAACCTCAAGAATTTCTTATCTTTTAAATTTTTTTTATGCTTTTACTTAAATGATTATCATAACAAATTTCAAAGCAAAATGTAAAAAATTACTCAATTTATCGTTGTACAAAAATTTACTTTTCTATTATTTTTTTTTCTTAAGCAATAAATATTTTGAGTAATAAATGACATTAAAAAAAATATTAATCAGGTAGTATAACAAGTAAAGTACGATATACAAACATCACGCCATTACATATATATATATATATATATATATATATATATATATATATATATATATATATATATATATATATATACATATATATATGTATATATATGTATGTGTGTGTGTGCGTGCGTGCGTGCGTGCGTACGTGCGTGCGTGTGTGTGTGTGTTTAAGCATCTGTGTTTGCGTGTGTGTATGTGTCTGTATATATGTGTGTGTTTGTGTGATTGTATGTGAGTGTGTGTTTCAAAATCGGTACAGCAATTCCTACGTAGTTAATCGGTGTAAAAATTGTAGAGAAATTATTGACAAAAATATGTTTGTACAGCTAAGCTTTATTTCATATGACAATATTATTCTGTTACAAAGTTATGAACAATCAGAAATGATGACAAAAATGCATGGAAAATTAGTCAATTTAATGAGATGGAATGCCTCAAATTTTTATAATTTTTATTGTTCATAGCTTTGCAACAGAATAATATTTTTATATGAAACAAAACTTAAATTTAAGCTCTTTTAGTCAACCTTCTTATATTATTACATTATTTCTCTAGCAAAATAACTTGTAGAGTTATGATACGTAGTATTGGTACCACTTTTTACTGAAATAACACGTATTTTAAACACAAGCGGTCATATCTTGTCCCCAATGGCCTATGGGACAAAACTACGGATGCCAGGCTTTATTTTTAGGTACTAGAAAATACCTCCTAAAGTTTCATCAAAATCCGTGACCCAGAGGTGTGACACTGTCCTTCTTAGTTTTACTCTTATCAAAATAGCAGCCTAATGGCGAGATGAGGGCCGAAATCAGCCTCCATCAATACTTTCGTAAAGCTAAGATATTCCATGATTGGGATCACACAGCGCTGTTGCGTATAGATACAGTTTTCTTTCTAAAGCTTCTTTTCCTTACTAGAAAGCTTTTACAAAGCAGCATTAGGAAGTATAAGTATTCTCGTGGTGCATTATTCACAGGATATTTGACTCACATTAAGTATGTTATCGTGATTTACATACTTTGTACCAGATTTTTCTATAATTTTGGAGCTAGTTAATTGTGATCTACATAGCTTTTAGTTCAAAATCTTTGGTTTTAAGAACGAGGAAGAACGTTGGTTGGGTTCTTATAAGCTCTCATCCTTTGGTGTTTCTTTCGTTGACATCGAACTCAATTTCAATACTATTAGAGTTGAAAATTAATTCGCTTATCGAAATTATACCTTATTTAGGTGTTATTTTCGTACGGGTATCTAGAAAAAATTAATTTACATATCCCTAAATCATAAAAAAATATTCATATCATTCTATTTTTTTTCGAAAGTTGCGCAAAATATAAATTAATGACAAAGAATATCTATTCTCACCCCGGTTTATCACACCTACTTCAAGCTTATAAAAAAAACATTTTTTTAAAATTGTTCAGTAAAACATTTAGATCCGTAATTAAATTCATATATGTACACGCAATATTTACATAGACTGCCTTTGCAGATAACAACACATCTAATCGCTAAACGAATATTCCTCCCCCCGAGCATCCCCGCAAAATAAAAGTCAAGACCTCCCTCGACAACTTTAGTCAGCCGATTAGCATGACAAAAGCTGCTACCGCCACGGCTGTGCTACGTACGCGGCCATCAAAGCGAATCGGAGCATACGCGAGTCTGTCGTTGTGTCCACCGTGTGCGACGACCGGCTCGATTGACCGCAAATAGCAAGCATTTCGGTCGTCGTCGTCGCTAGGAACGCCGACTATGCCGCGCGTTTCGTCCCGTCTTTGTCGTTGCACAGCATCTGCGCGGGGGATAATCCGATTTTCGGCAGCGCGTCCGATATCGCTGACTCAGTGGTGTACGTACTGCATGCTTGGGTGCACTGGATCGCGTTTCTTACTATCTTTGTTGGCTGGGTGGTCTGCGACAAGTTCAGGACTATTGCTTGTTTGTTCGGCTTTTGCGAGAGGGCGGGAGATGGAGGTGCAGTGATGGATAAATAAGTGGTTAGTGAAGTACGTTTGTTGAGGTACCCGGGCACACTAAAGCTTTTCCTTTAAAGCTGAGCATTCGAACGCTTTTTTCGGAAATATAAAATGCTTCGAGATTATTTTGCGAGACATCAGACAGATGCCACAATTCAGGCAGATCACAATTCACCGAGTTTGATCTACGAACACATTCCTATTAAGCAATTTGTGCTTAAGGCTCTTATTGAGTCGTGAATAACTTAGCTCCTATGGGTCGAAGTTTTTGTTAAAATAGTACATTAAACTAGACGTTAAGAGCTTTAAATTGAGTTCTGTTGGATACAAAATCATTACTTTCATCCAAAGTTTTATGCATTTGAAGATAGTGATATAAAATGTTAAAAATAACAAAATTGACAAAAATGACGAGAAAATATGACATTTTTAATTTTCACGTATTTTTGACGTTTATCACGATCTTTAAATGCTTATAATTTTGAACGTAAGTAATGATTTATGATCCTACGAGTCTCAAATTAAAGCTCTTACTATCTATAGTTTAATTTTCTATTGAAAAAAATGTTTGTCATAGGAGCTTAGTTATTAACGATTTAGAGCCTTATTAAGCAAAAATTGTTTAATAGTAATGTAACCGTAGATCAAACTTGGTACTATAAACGGTGCGGATATATAATTCACTATTTTTCCCGTTTTAGAACGCCAAAAGTATTGGGAAAAACCTTGGGTTTTTAGTGCACATTTACCAAGGGTATGATCAATGTGCCCTTCAAATTTTTTTTTATTATTTATTCGTCAAGTTGTTACCAATTTTCTGTAAAATTACTCATACGTGTGGTGACGTTCATGCCTGTCACTGTACTCATGCAACTGTTGTGCGTAGAGGAAACCAAATATATTTCCATTTCAGAGATTTTTCCGGCTCTTCAGCCCCAGAAGCGGAAATACAACGCGAGACCACTGTAAAAAATGCAATTTTCGAGATGAAGCACACTTTATGCTTTTTCAAAGTCAAAACGCAATAAGTATGAAAAACAAATGCCACCGTGGAAAAGCTGGCGAAAAAATATATTGAAAATAAATACAAAGTTTTTTCGATAGATATATTTTAATGCCTAAGAATTATATATACGTTCACTTTCATGTTGTACGTGACCAGAAATTGCGGAATGAGCGATTTTGTTATATTGACTAATCGAAGGTTCCAGCGTGATCTTTATAATGATAAATATTTAGATAAAGTTTTAAATTCATATAGGAGTAAATCTTTTCAATTTTATAATTAAAAAAACGCATAAATAGGTTGTTAGTCAACTTCCTGATAATTTTTATAAAAGTTAAATAAGGTTTATTTGGAGAATTTTCAGAGAACTACCAAAGTACAGACTGAAAATAAAGCAAAAATATTATTGTTCTTGTTGAAAAGAAGAGACGCAAGCGGGAGATTTAGAGAAATCGTTTTTTATTCAATAAACTACAACAGAACTGATTACATCCGTTCGCTTTGAATGTTTAAATCAATCTGGCTCAAAAAGACGAAAAAAAGAGCACGTAACTAACCCCCTGTTGACTCACATAGCAACCCGGGCCTTCAACTTTTTCGAATGTTCCTTCGAATGGCCAAACGTCCACGGGTGCGATTCTTCGCGCACCGTGACGTTGTCTCTCCCTCGATCCAGTGATCGGCCGAAAGATAGCTGCGGCATCGTTAGAATGACAATCATCTCCGTGCTCGCGGCCGCCGAACCTAGAGCCTCTTCGCTCCCTATTCGCACGAAGATACATTCGACATTGTTTAATAATAATAAGAATTTTAATAGATATATTTATTTAAACGAATAATATTAGAATATTTAAGCTGGAACAATTATAATGCAACATTTAGACACTTCTAGAAAAAATAACATTAATTTGATCATTGCTTCTTGCGTGAATTTTGAGGTCGCGTTTTAATACTTTATTGAAAATACTCTAAACAATTTTCGTTGTACTATAATCTAAATTCAAGAATTTAGAATACCATGTTAAAATTAATTACTTAAGCCTTGGTTCAATGCTGGGCCTAATCAGAAAGTTGAATAGCAGTGTTACTATATGAACTTTTCTAAAAATTAAAAATTTCAGAGATTCATTATATAAATAATTATATCAGAAATAAATACCTTACCGGAACAACAACAAGTCTCTTATTGACATTGTACCTATATCTACCAGCATAAAAGACTCTAAAAAGATAGCTCTAATAACCATTGCTATCGGTACACGTGTACGTATCTGCTTTAATATCGCTCTCTGCGGAAAATCAATTGCGCTTTTCTTTTGCAATACACTCGCCATTAGCGCCTCGCGGGTGTGAGATCGCTCATCGATCGACGAAATTTCTCGATGGCTGTTGAGACAACTATGCACGTTTTCGGCTAGCGTTCTCGGTTAACGCGGAAGCGCAGTCCTTATCTCTCCCTCTCTCTCTCTCTCTCTCCATCTCTCTCTCGCTCTCTCTCTCTTTCGCGCCACCCTTTCCACTTGAGCCAAACTTGCTGATGCTGTGCGAGAAGTGGCTACGTACCCGTACCCGTACGTATATGTCGGGCCAGCGACGAACTTTTCGAGTGGGCGGGCGATAAAATACGGAAAATAAAAATGCCGTGCACTCGCGAGTTTGCTGAGTTTGTGGAAAACTCATACCGAGAGTTTCTCGTCATTCGAAAAGATTTTCGAAAATATAGTGCACTGATAAGTTAATTAATATTTGAAAATTTAGAGTGTAACACTTATCAATAAATTAGTGATAACTCATGCAAGAATTCCTAGTACTGGAAGTACGGACCATATTGCTGGCTCTGTACTGGTAGATATATAAATAATAGTCATTTAGGCGTCGTTGGTCCAGCAACATGAGTGAACAGTTATATATTTTATTTTTATTTAATATTTTGCAACATATATTAATTAAATCATAATATTTTTCTATATATTTTTGAAGGTATTTTATTACTGACTACTTTTATTACTGATTTATGTCGTGTGAAATAATGAATAATATTTATATAATGTTTGTATACAATTTTGTAATGCGCACGAGACTTCGCATCAAGCATTATTATTGATTTTAATGCAAATATCTGCACATCATGCCTCCATGGAATATTATTATATAGATATAAATATTTATTCAGTGTATTGCGGTGTATTTGTTTACAAATATGTATTTGACGGATTTCAACTAAATTTGTTCACTGTACTTAACAAACACATTATATAAAAAATTTCACGAGAGTGATTTTAAAAAATGTTATATTTTTTATCGATACTAGCTATGCTCGATAGTATTTATAGTATATATTTTTGTTTTACTTTTTTTATAATAAACCACTTCTTGAGTCATACAAGATCTTTAGAATCAATGTAATAGAACCTTTACAATTAACAACGATATACAGAAATACGAACTGTCGAAATCCCGGTAGAAATGAATTTTATTCATAGCTAGTAATTGACCATTAATGTGAGATTAATTTCTTGGGAAGCTTACAAAAAACATAAATGGACTAAAATCATAAAATAAAGGAAATAATTTACATCATTTATAACAAATCGAATCAATGAGGTTTTCTACTTATAAATCAGTAATCAAAAGAAAATTTATATGATATTTTAATAAGTTCAGGCAATAATTCTCAGTATAAAAACCAAATAAGGGTCTTATTATAAAAAAATGGAAGTGAATAATTAACATACCTACCAAAAAATTAATTTCTGCTTTACTTCGTTAAATGAAACCTGCATCCGACACATTAAATACGTAACGTTTTCAAATATCACCCATCCATATTTTTCAAAGTACGCGCGTCAAAAAGTAACACGTCAGCGACAAATTCAATTCTTCGGTTAAATCCATTGCTCCGTAGCAAACTACTTTGACGCTACATTAATAACAAAACGGTCATTTTCGCCACCCGCACCGCACGCGACACGTATCAGTCACAAAGCGCGGGTGCGCGCGCGTTATAAACCAGCTTTGGTCCTTGCTTCGCATTATGCATACACATAAGCTCGCAGCAATGCTGCTGCAGTAATTCGTGAAATTTCAAACGCGGATTGGTTTCAAACCGCAGGGAACATGCCACACCCAAGGGCCACAGTCACTGCCAGGTGTTAACGGGCTGCCGTTGCAGGTATTATACACAGCCCACATCCGCACGCGCCCGTGTCACGCGAACAAACAGTCTCTCTCCCTCTCTCTCTCTCTTTCTGTAGGCCACCCTCTAGCAATCAAGTAAAAGGCGTTCCTATTTAAGCCCTTGCACTGTCGTAATTACAGGAGAAACAGGTTGGATGCTGCGCAGCGGTTCTCTCTCTATGTTCTGCTCCGCTCTCTTTCGTGTCTCTGATGTCTGCTTTGAACTTCTTTTCTCGTGCTGGCGGCGTTCTTTCTTCCAAAAAGTGCAGCGTGCCTATTCGCTTGCGCAGAGATCCATATGGCAAATTGCTCCGCAACTTTCTACTTTATAATACTCGTGTACGTGTGTGCGCGCGAGTGCGGAGATGATCGAGCATGAGATTAATCATTTGCTTGCTGTGCGAGCTCGAGCGCGTGCTTTGCGATTTGCATTTCGTCGAATAAACACGTGATGGTTACGTTTGATACGTCACGGAAGTATTTTCTGCGACGATGCTGATTGCACCGTGCTTGAAGTAAAAGTTGCTTATCGACTTTTTCGTTTCCGGGGGAAATCGGGGAAATCGTAAATAAGATATTGATAAGAAGTTTGAGTGTCATTCGCACGGAATTGAATTTTCATACTTTAGTTAAATTCCGATAGCACGGATGTCTTGTAATATATGTTTAAAATTGTTCGTAAAACGAAGACGGATGAGTATTAAATAAAAAATGCGTCTCGTCTATTTACGATCGGGACATTCTAGATATTTATATATCAAATGAAAAAGAACAATATCCACAAGCCGATTCAGCCGCGACGCGATCGTGCGCTCAAGTACGAAAACATAATAAAAATCATTATTTTTCACTAGCAATAATCGTATACTTTTACGTATAATAAGACTCCCTACCCCTCCTCTCTTCTTTTACAATTCATAAAAAGAGACGCATAAGGACCGCGTAAAACTTATTTATTCCCTTGCAGTCGTCACTCCCACCCTCCCCCATCGCGCGCGTACTATACACATAGTTCTTGTTTTTCGTAAATACTAAACCCGGATAAAACTATATTGTACGGCGACGCGTCTCGGAATTTCGTCAAAGTGCTGCGTGGAAGTCGGTCAAAGTGATTGTGCGTTTAAGCGGGGGTGGGGGGGGGGGGGGGGGGGAGGCTTCGCTACCCGGCTGCGCCTCCATTTCGGAATAAATAAAACATTCGCGCCTGTGTGAGTGTGTGTGTGTGTGTTGTGCAGTGCGGACAGAGAAGCAGACGCGAGAGCCATATGCGAAAGTTATAGCGTCGCTGCCGCCGCCGCTGGCCGTCGACGGAAAAGCGTCTCGGTGCGGTTTCGATATATGTACGTACGTGTGTACGTGCTGGGAAGAACGCGAGGGAGTCTGCAAAAAACATCGCTAAGAGTTGAGATTCTCTCTTTCTTTCTTTCTTTTTTTCTTTCTTTCTTTCTTTCTTTCTTTCGGGGTTCGCTTCGAGGCTGTATACTTTTTTCTTGCTTTCACTTTGTACTGAACTGCAGCATGTGTAGCCTGCTTTTTAGAGTTGAGCTCGATTTCTTTTTTGGGACGCATCTGGGATCTATATTTAAAGGTTTGAATGATTTGAAAAGTAGAAACATGCATTTTATTTATCATTTTTCAATTTATTTTATATGATTGAATATACAGCATCAATACTTCATATAGTATTATTGAATAAGATATACTTTTCACAAATATCATTTCTATTGTTTACCAATTGCGATACGCCGAAAGTAAAATACGGTTTATGCTTCTATTTATATGTTAATAGGTTCGAAACATATAGTGAACTTTCTTGTCAGGAGTGTTTGGTAGAACGTACTAAAGGTTACTCATTCATACGGTATATGTAATGATTCTTATTGTATAAGAGTATTAGATTAATTTAAGTTTTTCACGCACACTAAACGAGTTTATTGTATTCTATAAAATTTTATCTTTTGAAAGAATATTCAGCGTAAATTGAGAAAATAAAAATGAAAAAGAGTAGATGACGTGCTTAAAGTAGAATCGTTACTTTTCATCGTTACGTTTAGCTTCTATAAAAATATTTTATTTATGACGGAAATGTAGCATTAAAAATAATAAAAAAAAATATAAAAAACGTATTATTTATTGGTCTTACAAAAAAAGAACTCTACGTTGCACAAAGTGTCTGCTTTGATTCGCGAAAAGGCAAGAATATATCTTCTGCAAATGTATCCTCTTGCGCGCCCTTTCTCTCTATTCCATGATATACCTATGCGAGTACATATTTCCTCGAGGAGAGAAGCGCAGGTACTCCCAGCGATGCAAGAGAGTTGGAAAAAAATTTCGCGAGCGACGAATGCCGATGCTCTTGGTGCGACGAACCGAACAGCACGCTCGCACTTGAGACTTGCCTCTCTCTCTCTCCCTCTCTCTTTCGCTAAAGGCTCTTCAATGGAATGGATATTTCGTGTTCGTTTTTTCAGCTGCAGGCGCGCTCGCATGCGTGAGATTCTCGCGAGCTAGCTTCGCTTTATCACCGCTTCGCCAGTCGTGTGTACATGAAATATATGTACGATGCGCAGCAGTGGGTATTTATTTCCTCGCTATTTATATGCGAGAAGTAGAGGCTTTTCAAAGAACAATAGTTATTTTTGTGAGAATTTACGCATATGTTTCTGTTGTTATGATGTACTCTGGAGATTACAATCCGCAGTTAGTATTAGGTACTCAGTCGGGTAGTAGAAATTCCTGGGTTTAATTTTGAAAATGAACATAGACGTTTAAAGCCTCATTAAAAATTTTCTTTTGAAGCTAAGCACTCAAATTCTTTCAAACAAAATGAAACAACTTATATGTATTTTAAAATTTAGTGCGATTCATTATTACTATTGCACGATTCTTAATTACTTATCCAAGAGGGATATTAGTCAAAACAAGAACTTACAATTAAATGCAGTTTTATACACAAGTTTATTATAATATACTGTTGGAAAAAGAAAATTAAAAAAGTTTGAATATTCATATCAATATGAAAGTCATATTTACGTTATTATATTACAGCATTAAGTTCAAGTCCTTACAATAATCGACGAACATATGGACTAAAACTTAATATTTTAAATATATTCGTTGATTTTTAATTTTACAAAGGAGGATGCCTATATCGGCCCCTCAAGGGAACGTATTAGACCAACACCAGCATTTAGAGTTCGTTTAGAAATGAAGTTTATAAACAAAATTAATACCCTCAAGTGCGGGGAAAGCTTAAAAAAAAATACCTATGGATTTGTCCCATATAAAGCAATGTAAAAGTCTAACCATACTCGGGAATTTCTACTTGCTTTTACGAATTTCTACCACGATTTCCTCAACTCCCCGCACACTTAATCCTTGATTTTTAAATTCATATTTAATAAGCTCTAAACAATGGTATTAGTTTTATACGTTCCCATTTAAAGGCCCAAATATTATAAATCCGTGGGCATCCTCCTTTCTAAAAGTTGCTCCAATTCTTTGTTCTATATAGAATTAGGAACAACTTTTTTGTTGCCATAATTTATTTCCATCCAACGATAATATTATCGTTAAGGTAACTAATGCTGCGATTAACTCGAAAGGAAAAGTTGGAGCAAAGTTGAAAGAAAAACTTTGACAAGCAGTCGGGGCAAGAGAGAGAGAGAGAGAGAGAGAAGATACGAGGGGGGAAATTCTGTGCATTCGTTATTCTGCGCGTCGAGTCGTCGTGGCTTCTTCGACGCGCCTCGGAGAAACTGCGGAAATCTACAGGTCACGTATGGGTCGAATTTTCCCGCTTTCTCTCTCTCTCTCTCTCTCTCTCTCTCTTTCACTCTCTTCTTGCCTCTTCTGTCCTTTCTCTCTATCTCCCGGGGTGTCTCTGTCTCTCTCGAGCGCGCGTGACTGTATATAGGGAAACGTAACAACGCATTTTCTCATAACGAACCTCCTTTATACCCCGCAAAGCCTTCGTTTTGGCAGTAACGACCTTACGGATTACAATAGGGACGAGCGATAAGATTAGGACCGGTAAAAGTGAAGAAGGAGATGGGTGAGAGAGATAGACATAAAGAAGAAGCTGCCTCTCGTCTGCAGCTCACTTACTTCAATTTTATCTCTTTTTATGGCTTTCCGACTTTTCTCCCTCATATTTTCTTTCTTATGAGAGCTTCAAGATATTTTTGAGTTTTTGACGAAATTCTCTGATGTTTGATTTTATGAAAATTCTTTAGTTGAAAATTATTCTTGATTCCTGCATTTGTAATTAAAATTGTTAATATTATTATTATGTTGTAGAATAAGTTTAAGAAATTGATATTAATAGGTAAGAATTTTTAATATTTTAAACTAACAAATTGCTTTTTAGTAATTATAGCATAAAACTATAAATCTTATAATCATATTATTCATTTGTTTTGAAAGCTTCGTCATAGTTTACATATAGTTCATCATACTGAAATTTCTTTTTAACCCTTTAGTGTCGACCACGACCAAACTGTGCTCTCACATATTAATAGTACATTATGTAACAAGGGCAAAAAGTCGAATATTTTACCCGCGGGTGAGTTTACTGCCCGAGCGATCGAAGCAAAGCGAGTGTAGTATCACCCGAGAGAAAAATCGACTCTGTTCTCGAGTTACATATAGTACTTGATGCCCATCTCAACTGTGGCCACTTTTTGGCTTGAAAAGCGAGACTAATGGCCTGTTAAAAGACGATATTGTTAAAAAACAATCGAAAATCAGGGTTATTGGTCGAACTTTATGAAATAAAGGAATTTGGAGTAGTTTCTAGTGAAGTTACTTTTTTGCGTGATTTGCGGGAAAAAAGTTACTTCTTTTCCGCAAATGCGAGAAAAAAGTAATTTTTTTCCCGCTAATCATTTTTGCAGGCAAAAAGTGTAATTATTGTCTCGCTTTTCGGGGAATAAAATAACCATTTTCATTCAGATGTGCATAAAGGGTATTTACAAATCCTCTGTGAAATCTAACTAAACCAATAAGATATAGCATTCATATTAGTAAACTAAAAAAATATATGGGTGGTTAAATGGCAAGTGAGTATGTCCAAAAAATGAAAATGTCTGCAACTCTGAAAAAATGTTGGTATGTGTACCCAGAATATGTAGAAAAAATTTCAGACCCAAAGATGTTAACTGTCAAAGGCAATAAAAGGTTGAAAAATGCATTTCTTTTAATATTTTGAGATTTTTCCAACATTGTTTGATTTTTAACTCAAAAACTAGGGACTTTTGAGAGAAAAATGTAATAACTTTCTTTATTCAAAATGAGGTAAGGCATCTAGAAAAATTTTCATTAGGCCCTATTATGATACTTTGTAAATCCATGCATTATGATATATTGTGAAATTAAAATTCTAAAAATCGCCATAGCTTTTTGAAAATAAAAAATCTTAAAATTAAGTTTTTCATATTTCCACTAATTCTAGAATTGGTAGAAAATGGTGTCAAGCTAAATATAATCTTTGCAGAATTTTTAAATAGCGAATTTTCTTTCGGTATTTCCATTGCGTGACTGTAATAAAAATTCACAATTTAAAAGTTCCGTAGGAATTATATTTAGCTTGAAACCATGTTTCACGAGGTCAAGAATGAAAGCTGACATGAGATACTAAATTTTAAGATTTTCTGCTTTGAAAAAGGTGACGGCGACCTGCTAGAATCTGAATATTACAATACGTCATAATGCAGGGTATATAAAATTATATTCAGCTTGAGACCATTTTCTACTCAGTCTAGAATTAAAGCAAATATGAAAAACTTAATTTTAAGATTTTTTATTTTGAAAAAGCTGATGGTGATTTTTTAGAATTTTAATATCACAATATATCACAATGCATGGGTTTACAAAGTATCACAATAGGGCCTAATGAAAATCTTTTTAAATTTCTTACCTCATTTTGAACAAAAAATGTTGTTACATTTTTTTCTCAAAAGTACCTAGATTTTGAGATAAAAATTAAACAATGTTGGGAAAATCTCAAAATATTAAAAAAAATGCATTTTTCAACCTTTAATTGCCCTTGTTATTTAACACCTTGGGGTCTAAAATTTTTTCTACATATTCTGGGTACACATACCAACATTTTTTCAGAGTTGTAGACATTTTCATTTTTTGGACATGCTCACTTGCCATGGAACCACGTATATGTATGTAGGTATTTTCAAGGTATCTCAACTACATTATTATTTATTTATTTTCTTTTTTTTAGTGGCATTTCGAACTCGAAAGTTTATCGCCTCATCTACGCAAACCTTCCACGTTTCCCTGTTTTGTGCCAACCCCATCCATATCGCGTCCTTCCGCCCAATTTCAGTTACGTCTGCTTTTACGTTATCCTCCCATCTGCGTCTAGGTCTACCTAGAGATCGCGTTGCTTTCGGTTTTCCTTTCATTATGCGCGCTGCCGTACGATCATCGCCCATGCTTGCCACGTGCCCTGCCCATCGTAGTCTCCGTGATTTTATTATTCTGTTAATATTTGGCGACGCGTACAAATTATGTAGCTCGTCATTGTGCAGTTTCCTCCACTCCCCAGTTTCCTCATCTTTCTTTGGTCCGCTTTAGTGAGCGCCCAGGTTTCGCAGCCGTACAAGATTACCGGCATTATTATAGTCCTATATATCCTTATTTTGACATTTTTCGACAGTAGCTGTGACTTAAGTAATCTATTCAGAACGTAGAAGCAGGCATTGCCCGAATGAAGTCTCATTAATCTCGGCTTTAATTTCGTTTCGATCATTTATAGTTGTACATAAATATCTGAATTCGCTAACCTTTTCAAAAGTGAAATTTCCGACTCTGAGATCCCCCTCTCCTTTGCGAATGCACAGTTTCTCCATGATCATATATTTCGTTTTCGATTCACTCACTTCTAACCCCGCGTCTTTAGCCGCATTTATAAGGATTTCCACGTTTCTCGCCACCGTTTCACCATTATCTCCCACTATATCCAAGTCATCCGCATAGCCAAAAATCTGCGTTGTTCCGTTGGGTGTTGCGCCTAGCTCGCTAGCCTGCATTTTTCTAACAACATACTCTAGCGTCAAGTTAAAGAGTATCGTTGAAAGCCCGTCACCTTGCTTCAAACCGTCGCGTATCATGAACGATTCGGATACATTACCGCCTACTTGGACCTTTCCAGTGCTTCCGTTCAGACATATTTGAATTAATTTTACGAGTTTTTTTGGTACGCCAAGGAGCACTAGGATTTGATACATTTTGCTTCGTTTGACAGAGTTGTACGCTTTCTTAAAGTCCACAAATAGCTGGTGTATAGTTTCGCAATATTCCCACTTTTTCTCTAATAATTGTCTTATGGTAAACATTTGATCGCTCGTCGACCTGTTGCGCCGGAATCCACACTGATAATCTCCTATTATATCTTCCGCGAATGGTGTGAGTCTGGCCTGTATTACGTTTGATAGAACTTTGTAACAGGTAGCTAAAAGTGAGATTCCCCGGTAGTTATTGCAGTCTGTTTTATCTCCCTTTTTTAAGATCGGTATGATGATGGATTCTTTCCAATTTTCTGGTATTGTTTCATTTCTCGGAATAGCACATACTAGATAAAAAATTTTAGATGTAAGCGCGGTGCCCCCATATTTAAGTCGTTCAGCTGGTATAGAATCGTCTCCTGCGGCCTTATTGTTTTTTAGCTTTTTGATCGCGGCCTCTACTTCTTTGTAGGTCGGTTCGTCCATATGGAGTTCAGCCGTGTGGATTTCGTCTCCCATTTCCTCGGAGTTTTCATGCACGTTTAATAACTTATCAAAATAGTCTTTCCATAATGTCAATAGTTCATTTTCGCTTGTCACGAGGTTCCTGTCCTTATCTTTCATTAACTGCGATCTACTCTGAAAACCCTTCCTAATAGCGTTTATTCCTTTGTACACCTCGCGTGGATTATTTTCCTTACTATTAGGTTCTATTTTTCTAATTTCATTTTTCTGATACTCGCGCTTCTTGTTTCTGTAAATCACACCCACTTGCTTTCTTATTTCATGGTATTCTTCTACGGCCCTACCGCTTTCATTGTGTACGCTATCTAATTTAGCCTTCTTGCGCCTTTCAAACCAGAGTTCGCACTCTTCGTCAAACCATGGTTTGCTCTTCGGCCTTTTTTCTTACCCAGTACTTTGTTCGCGGCCCCTTTTATAGTTTTTTCGATAGCCCCCCATATCCTGTTCGGATCGTCATCTACTCCCGTCTGTGCATCCGTTTCCTCGAGCACCTGAAATCGGTTGCTAACTTCTACTTGGTACTTGATTCGCTCTACCCCGCTTCGTAGATTTCCAATATCAAAGGTTTCTACGTTGTTCGCTCGCTTACTATTTTGACCGGCTACTAATCTGGCTCTTAATTTGGCCACTACTAGATAATGATCCGAGTCGCAATCCGCCCCCCTATAGGTCCTTACGACGAGTACTTTGGTGTGGCGCCTCTTAGCAATAAGAAAATGATGTATTTGATTGTGCGTGGCCCCGTCCGGCGATGTCCACGTTGCCTTGTGTATATCCTTGTGCTTGAAGCACGTGGTCTTGACTATAAGATCTTTTGCGGCTGCGAAATTTATGACCATAATACCGTTATCATTGCTGGTTTCGTGCAGACTTTCTTTGCCTATGGTGGGCCTAAACATTTCCTCTCTCCCTATTTTAGCATTGAAATCCCCCACTACTATTTTGGTGTCGTAAGACGCGAATTGGTCGATTAATTGCTCTAAAGTTTCATAATAAAGATTTTTGACTTCTTCCTCTTTGTCCTCCGTAGGACAGTGGACGTTAATAACCACGTAATTATACCACGCTCCTTCGATGATGATATACGAGAGTCGGTCATTCACGAAATTGCAACTTTTAACGGAATGTATGATGTTTTTGTTAACAAGAAATCCGGTGCCTAGAGAATGCCCGCTCGCGCCCCCATATAAAAAGGTGAAGTTACCGGATCCTAGCATCGTGTTATCTTTCCATCGGGTTTCTTGTATTGCTACCAAATCTAAATTGTACCTATTAGTTTCATTTATGATTTCCCGGAACGCGCCCGCTCTGTGTAGACTGCGTACATTCCAGGTTCCCACCCTTAAGTTTCTTTTGGTTTTGGTTTGGTTTTGTTTTCTTTGAACCATGATAGTAAGTTAAAACCGCGCGTTTTGGATCCTGTTCCGATCGCAGGTGAGTCCATCCGTCTAGGGGTGATAACCCTCATACCTCCTTAGAACTAAGTATGAGAGCTTTCCGACTTTGGCGAGGACATAGTCAACTTGTCGTCAGACACACTCGGTTTCATTCTCATATCCTAACGCCCCCCTGCAAGGCAGCGCGCCTTCGCTGGCTTCGTTGCCGTGTAAGACCAGGTGGCGAATCATTCTACACATCCCCTCTCAGGGCAGTTGTCATCGCTCCCGCATCCTCCATGACAGCAGGATTTTTGGCCCATTTTTTGTTTGAAATGTGTGGTAAAAGAGATAGATTACAGAGTAAGGTAGAAGAAGAAAGTAAGATAGGAGATTTTGTATAGTGATTGTAGTTGTTGTGGTGCTTGCGTAGTGTTTCTAGATGAATGCGTTCGCCAGTGCGGGCTCATCACACCCACGCCTGGGCCTATCGGCTGTCCGCGAATACTTATTCAATTTATTCGCAGCTAACCTCTTTTTCAGGGGTTGTTCCTCTATCAGCAACCTGAGGACGCGCTGTGTAGTGGTGATAGGTATCCACCCGTCCGCTCTGGACGACTACGCCCAGGACCCGCTTAGGGTAACGGCGATTATTATTTATAGACCGTTTAATTTTTTTATTTCAACATTTTCTAATACGACTTCTTATGACTTTTTTACTTATAATTGAGGAATAATTTTTAATACCTAGTGGAACAAAATTATCAGTTGTAAAGTTATTGTTAGCACTACTTTTTATGATACAAGTCAAAGTTAGTTGAGGACCGCTTGAGTCTTATGGGAACAGACAGTGTAGGAACTTGTATTGAGAATGATGTAATCTGTTATTAAATTATTCATATATACATACCCGTGCATATATACACATACTCGGAAACACACATGCGCAAACGCATACGCATATGCAGATGAGAACGAAATGTGTCTTTCGGAAACAGGGAAACTATAGTAACTTTGTAAAGACATATTCGCGTTGTTTAATTTACTGTTTCTTGTTGATAGTTACGTTTGTTAATAATTCCAAAAAACATTTCAATGTCTTTTGATATTAATAAATAGATTATGTTAAAAAAAAGAAATATATTGTGTTACTTAAATATTACATGTTAATTATTCCATACCCCCTGTTTCCATAATAACCATACGGTTCACCAAAACATATTTCGTTATCGCTATATTATATTTATTGTGGTATTTTAAGGTTTTTTTTATACTATTAGCAATATTTTAATGTCGTATTTACCGAAAAATTTATTTTTATCGAACCATTAATTTGGCATCAAAGAGTTAATAATCAATGCTTTAAATATTTTAATGTATCTATCTCAATTCTTATTTTAATTATATACAGAAAGAAATTCCCTTCTGTTGACCGTACTGAAAGAGTAATTTTCTCTCCTCATACATCAATCTCATGACAAATTTGGGTTAAACAAGTTGTTTTTTATTCTTTTCTTAATAGAATGGGTAAAAGAACAGAAACACGACCCTTTAATAAAATAACAGCCTACTGAACTTTTATTTATAATCAGTTCTGATCAATACTTCTGGCTGATGCGCTTTATGTATAACACTAAGTTTAAACTACGTGTTTTTAGTGCGAAAGTATAACTAATAATGCTATGTACACTATCCGTGTTCATTTAAATTATCATCATGAAGCTTAATTTAATGAAAACATTGATGTACTGAAAATATAAATAATTTCGCTTACATTGAGGACAAATACTACGATCTCCCCTAACATTTGTCGTTATTTAACTTAGAATTTTATTGTACATATAAAAAAATTAAATTAAGCTTTCTCTTTGAATTTGTATGAGAAATTTGAAAACCATTTTTTATTTTTTCGCCACAACGTTATTGTATAAAAGCCGATGCTTTGAATCCTCGAGTTTGTTTTTTATTTCTTCTACTCGTACGTCCCAAAAGCTTGTAAAATGATAAAAAAACGGAAAAATAAAAAATTCAAAGTTGCGGTCCACTCAACTCGAACCACAGAGAATTACACACTGGAGCGTGGCGAAATGCACACTGACTCTACTTCTCTTTCTCTCGCGTGAATAGTGCGCGAAAAGCAAACCCCATGAAAAATGAGAAAAGAAAGGTATATATACAGAAAAAGCGAGAAATAAAGACGAGAAAGTGACAGAGGAGGAGTTCTGAATTCCTCGAGAGAGCGCAGCAGCAGCAGTAGCAGCAGTAGTAGCTTGTCTCCCTCGAGACACGCACCCGGGTGAAAAAAAGAGGTATACGAGCGACATAGAGGGAAGCAAAAAGGAAGGAAGGAGCAAAGAATTCGCGTATCTATATATATATATAAAGAGAGAGCAAAGAGAAAGACAGTGCTACACAGAGAATAAAACTTACCCGTGCAGAGCGAAACTGGAGTAGGCCAATATCATCTTCTCGGCGAGCTCGCGCTCGCGTTCCGTGTAGCGCAGGCTCACGTTCAGCGGGTGCCCGAACACGTACTCGATCTCGTCGCCGTGCATCACCCCCATCCAGTCGCCCCACAGGTTGGTGCTCGACTTCTGCAACATATACACACGCCAGGCGGAGGCCTGCCTTGAGACTCTCTGATCAATTTGCCCACGCCTCGAGCTTATAATGTATGAATTGTGTGTGTGTGTGTGTGTGTGTGTGTGTGTGTGTGTGTGTGTGTGTGAGTATATACATATAGGTATGGCTAGGTAAATGTCCGGGGAGCTTCGATTGCGATGTATGTGTGTGAGAGAGAGAGAGAGAGAGAGAGATAGAGAGAGAGAGAGAGAGAGAGAGAGAGGGAGAGAGAGAGAGAGGGGGAGAAGGAGAGAGAGAGAGAGAGAGAAGGAGAGAGAGAGAGAAGGAGAGAGAAGGAGAGAGAGAGAGAGAAGGAGAGAGAGAGAGAGAGAGAGAGAGAGAGAGAGAAGGAGAGAGAGAGAGAGAGAGGGGGCTTTATTAATGGGTTGGTGTACTGTTATAGTGGAGCGCGAAGTTCGCTCGATCGGTGTATTGCGGCCGGTCGTAAGCGAGTTTCGGCAAGTTCGCTCTTATTGACTTATCAATAAACAATTTGGGTCCTCCCTAATCAATAAATTTTTTAATGAAATTATGTTCATTTGCAACTGCTAAAAGTACTTATGATCTAAATTACTACTGAGCCATATTTACAGACACTGACCTCTGCTGTGAAACCAAGTGGAGTATTTGCTCTGAAAATGCGCTACTCTATGGATTTTCGGGCGTGCTCTTTCGATTCCTTAGCCTAGTTTTTATGTTCAGCCTTCCAAAGTTGTAGTATGGTAACAGTAAATACAGAGTGTATTAAAAACTTGTTTTATTGAAAGCAGTCGCAGTTTTATTGAAAATAATTTATATTGCTCAAATTTTTATATATTTATTATATTTTTTAGGCTATTCTCAGGTGCAGCAGTACGTTTATTTCTTATACAATCCGCTTTAAGGGTAGAAAATAAAGGTTAAAGCTTCCTTTTTTAGATTTCAGTGTCCATAAAAGTATTATGTTTCAACGGTAATGATTTATAATAAAGAATTAGTTTCAATATATGCTCTTTAGTAGTATTGTTTTTTAAATAAAAATACTTTCTAAGGACAGTATCAGGGGTTTGGGTCACAGATCTTGTTGAAACTTTGGGATATGTTTTCTTGTCTCTCAAAATAAAGACTTTGCATGGTAAGAGCATCTAGTGCTGTCCGAATCATGAGATATAGATGCGAACATTAGTATGTCCCATATTCAAAATGTTATAAATCATACATATAGACATACCCTCAATATTAACGTATGTAATACTTGTATCTGATAATCGGTGAAACGTTAGACTTATTTAACATGCAAAGACTTTATTTTGAGGTCAAGAAAACATATCCTAAAGTTTTAGCAATATCCGTGACTGAAGTCTCTGATAATCTCCTTGTTAGTTATATATCAAAAGAATCTGATCGATACGAGTAAAAATTTGGAAAATGATTCTTAGTTTTATCTTTTACCTTTCTCGGTTAGCATAACGATTAACACAAATATAAAATTAAAGACCAAGATTAAACAAAAAAAGTTTAGAAAATGATTTTAAAAACTTTTTATTTAAAATTCTTGCTGTGAAAGTGAGAGAGTTAGACATATGCATAATTCGAATTAAGTTGTTTTTGCACCCACCTACATATTTATATTCTACTACCCTAAAT
Organism: Gastracanthus pulcherrimus; assembly: GCA_949152435.1. Lineage (NCBI taxonomy): Eukaryota > Metazoa > Arthropoda > Insecta > Hymenoptera > Pteromalidae > Gastracanthus > Gastracanthus pulcherrimus. Next base: position 36,277,329 of record OX424574.1, read on the forward strand.
TTAGTAAAATATGAGGTTAAAAAAGTTTTTTTAGAATATTTATATGCTGTTCTCTCTCCAAGAAATCTTGTTCGACATCGTATTCTATTAAATTTAGGGTATAGTACTAGAATACAAATTTGTAGATGGCTGCAAAAACAACTTAATTCGAATTAATTTGTTATTGCACCCAATGCCTCAAATATTCTCTCTTTTAAACAATCAGTATACACACAGAATCGGGACTTTCTAGCTTTATTATTTTCGTGTATGCTACGTCTAATTTTTTAAAAAATTATTTTTTATAACACGTGAATAAAAAAGACCATTTTCGGCGCCTATAAAGTGCAGCGAAAATAGAGTCTTCCGAGCGTCAAATAAAGGGTACCGAAAATACTTTATTTATTTTTGCTCCATCTCCTTAATAAAATGGACGACTCGAGAAACTCTATTCTCAATCCACTTTGTAGATGACAAAGAATGGCCTTTTTATGCACTTGTTATAAAAAATACGGTACGAAACTTGGGGCAAAAAGGTATTCCCAGACTCGGATGATGATCATCATCCTCGCTTGGAAATACCAATTTTCGCCCCTAGTTGCGTAATATACTATTAGCATAGTTCCACTGACGCGTGAACAATGCAGATTTAAACGTAACTAATAACAGTACAATATAGCCATTAACCGAACAATAAAATATTTAATATTTAAGTACGATGTTTAAAGCAGCAACAACCTTGAAACGTAGCATCCACGCCCTGAAAACTATAAATCCAACCACGAATCATCATCCATCTCCGTAAAAGCAAGCGAGCGCCAACCCGAGGATAAATAAACGCCGCTTGCGCATTCAGCAATTATTAATTCACATGCGCAACGCTCGCGCACGTATACGCTCGCGACTACGTTACACAAACTACTCCCGTATCGTGAATCTCAATTAACCCTACCGCTCACGCCCGCGTGCGAAATCTCCCCCCGCTCCCCATATTCCGAAGTTCCTAATGCTCATTTGCTGTCTCGCGCTCGGCGATAAGCGTACGCCTCTTCTACAACACACACATGCTCAAGAAAGACCTTGCTCGCCACGCTGTCTCCTTAACGGCAGTTGGCGATGCCTATCGGCCGATACGTTATTGTCCGCGCGCGCGCGCGCGAGCTGTGCGCTACTGGGAGAAGAGAGCCCAAGAGGCGGGCGGACAAGGACGAGATAACTCGCGACGGGGGTCGCGAACATTAAGAAGAGGGAGCTAGGCGCGCGAGCGCGCGGAGGGTCTACACTATAGATCCCGGTGACGCTATTCAGCACCGTCGTCGACAGGATTACGACCTGTGTGTGTGTGTGTGTGTGTGGGGGTGTGTGTGTGGTGTGTGTGTGTGTGGGTGTGTGTGTGTGTGTGTGTGTGTGTGTGAGCGTGTGTGTGTAGTATAGAGCCGCGATCTGATGTATGGATGTGTGTAGAACGGATGTAAGCGAGCATGTATACTTGCGCCGGAGGAGTGTCTATCGTGCTGTTGCGATCAGCGGTGAATCTGAAAGGAGCATACAGCATATACAGCCATTATGTAGTGCGGAGGACGTGTCGTAGAGATGAGGTGAGTTAGGGAGGCCGACTGATGATGCCCGTGCAAGGAGTCAACGACTTGTACTTTTGCCTTTATGGTTGGATAAGGGATTATGTTCGAGATACATTGTGCGCGCGACTGAATGCAGAGGGAGATGCGTTGATTAATATTACGCAAAGATAGGGCCTTCATTTCCTGCAGAGGGATTCACTCTATCAGATAGAAATTTTATTGGTGGGTTCTCGAAGAAATTGGGTTGTTTCATAATTTTTTTTCTTTGGCGGTATCGGTGATTTCGATAGAGAACTTAAGACGATTCCCCAATCTGTTTGAATTTTGCAAAATGAAGGAGATTTACAAGAGTTACAGTTATCGAAACTTTCTTTATGACGTCACAATTCATACAATTTCAAAGGCGCCGCGTATAAATTATGACGTCACGAGGATTTTCGAAGCGTTGCATCGTCTTCAATGTTGGTCGTATTGCAAAAATTCGAAAAGTTTATAAAGGAAGCATGCTCTATCAGAATATGATATAAAAATAATCATGAAACAACCCAATTCTTTGGATAAAATGGTTTATAAATTAATAGTTTATTTTTAGTTTTTAATTGAACAAAAAACTATCGATTAAAAAGTTGTGTAGTTATTATTACTTTTCAGTTTCTTTTTAATACTTATATTATACAAGTTTACACACTTGCAATAATTTACGCAATTATAAATTGATTATCATAATTAAATAATCTAAAAATTTTGATATACTAAAATATTTATACTAAAATTAGACAACCTAACTATAAATGAGCATATAAAATATTTTATATTATGAAAATTAATTTTCGTAGTATTAACTTTACTGGAAAAACTTTAACTTTAAATATTTAATAATTTATCGTCCAATTAGATAACAATTTTTCATACACCATGGACTACTCCAATGACCAGCAGCAAAAAAATTCCCGCAGATTTAAAGCTTCCGCTTTGTGAAAGCAATAGCAAAACTAACTAAAAATTTTCACAGCTGCACTTTTTCACTCTCTTTCACTCCCAGACGAAGCTCAAACAAAAGTCTGCCCCGCGTAGTAAAACTTTTTCAGCGCAATTTGCTCAAACGCCTCCTCTACAAAAGGTGTCATTTAGTAAAAGCCAAATGTACGCCAAAGACTGCCGCGGGCTGGTTATTAAAAAAAAAAAAGAAACAAAGAAAGAACGATTAACGCAAAAAGAAAAAATTCCAAGCCGAGCCGAAGGATGAAGACGCTATCGTGGATAATTAGCGCACCCATATTCCAAGCCTCCGCCGTCCGATTCTCGAGTATCGCGCGTGTGTGCGCGTCTTATCTCCTTTCGCACCTGCAGCGCGCCTTTACGTACCGAGAAAGAAACAGAGGAAACGGCTCATAGACAGCTACCGCATACACGCGAGAGAAAGGCAAAGCTCGCGGAAAAAGCTATATATAGGAATTCTCGCGCTACTTTTCCGAGGGGAGTAACGAGTATGCAAATGAAAGACTAATGGCTGGGCACGAGCGCGCGCGTCGTTCGAGTTCGAGAGACTATAAACGAGGGGATCGCTCTTTCACTTTCGCGCGCGCTCTATTTGTGCCTCCTCTTCATCGTTTTGCCTTTTTTCTGCGTGTGCAGTGTTTATCGCTCTGCTCTCTGCAGCCTGCGCTTTATCTCAAATTTCGCGCTCCTTCACCGACGCCGTACACGAATAGTTCCCCAAGCCTCGTAAATTCCATAATGGCACGATGCGCGAAACTACTTGAGCCATTAACGCGCTGCTGCGCGACTGACGTGTATGCGTTTTTCTGTGTACTTCTTTTTGTTACTGTTGTTGTTGTTGTTGATGTTGTTTTTGTTGGTGTTGCTAAAGCTGGCGCGGACGGCTAAGAGAAGAGGGATGGAGAATTGAATTTTATATGCCGCAGACGCGGTGGGATATCTGGATGCCGGCGGTGATCGCGCGCTTCCCCTGTGTAGTGGCTTTATCTCCGTTTTTTCGAAGGAGGAAAAAGTTTGGAGCGCACGGCGAAACGTTTGGGGCTCTGCTTCACCTTTTTCTTTTCTTGTCTTTTTTCTATTATTCTATTTCTTTTGTTACTTTTTTTAGGCAGACTTTAGCTACTGCTTCGTCTGTAAATTAAATAAATAAAAGAAAGTTATTTATTTTTATTTTATTAGTTTTAGTAAGTCATGTTCATGGCTCGATTTCGTCCATCTTTATTTAATATCTTGACTATAAAATATAGAATTAATACACAAATAAATATTCGAAGATAAAATTTTATAGTCCATATTGTGTAATTACTACACTATAGTATTATATTATTTATAAAAAGTAAAACTATATAATAATTAAAAGCTTAGATAAATAAAAAGTATTTATCTTGAAAAGAAAACTTAAAGGAGATGAACTGCGCCAATAACGCTTTACTTTTGTTGCGTTACATCACGAGCCATAAAACATAGCTCGCGTTTTTTCTCTGTTTCACTCTTTTATTAGCCAATACATTGCCCTTTACTAGCTTCAGTTTTCAATAACGGTAGCTCCGTTAAAGTTACGCTAACCATTACTCGTTTTACCGGTCATTCCATTAACTTTACTAGCTCCACTAGACTACTCCTACGCGCAGCTCTCAGCAAGCGATAAACATAATTTTTTTTGTCCCGCTCTCTTCCGAACTCGTGCAACGCCGTTTAAAATTTCCCTTTTTCCAATTCTCTCGCAAGCGACCGACGTGACTATCCAATTGCCCGAATTTTCATCAAATCCTACAACGTCTCTCTGAATCCTCGGGGATCGTTTCCACCGTGTATATGGGCAAATCCACGAGTTTTAACGTTTAGCGTTTACTGATAAAATTTTAAATAATTATTTTCAATAAATCTTTTTTATTATTTTATTTCTACGCTACATTAGCAATATAATTGAACAATGTGGACTTATCTAATACATGATATTTATAACACTTTTGCTGTTGCATGAGTCAACGGTAATTTAAACGATTTTTAGACATATATATGTTTTAAATATAAATACTTTTACAAGTAAAGATGATCACAATATAATTATTTGTGATTCTAAACAATTATATAAATATAAACGTATAATACATTGTCAGAGCTATTATAGATATTTATACATTTTTTATTATTAACACAAATAATCATTAAATCTTAAAACATGTCTGAAATGCAATTTTTTTTAACACTTGATAACTTGATAATTTCTCCAGTGTAATCTGATACATTCTTCTAATTTCAAATGTTTAAGTCAGTTAAATGTAATATAATTTATGACTGTGCGCCCTCAATTATATACTACATTTCAAATAAAAAATGTGATACTTTGAAGACACGTATGTTTATTTTGACAAATGTTTTATTTATATAAATTTGTTTATATAATGATTAACGACATAACGATTAGCAGACAGATCTAATTTAATGTCAACATCAAAACGAAGATTTTAAGACGTGACCCACATACTTCTTATACTGTAACACTAGAAACGTTGTTGATTCTCAAAAATATCAGTATTCAATTTTAATAAGACACAATTGAAACGTTTTTCAGTTTGGGTCTACTATGTTTGTACCTATATGTTTGTATGATGCATTAGTGCATAATAATGGTAGCATTCATTTTAATTTTTACAAAACAATACTATTCTTCTGGGAAAAATGTGCTATCAAAAAGAAGAATGAGTTAGCATGAGTAATATACTATTATTCGTGAGAAATATATGTACTGAAAACAAAATCGGTGCAGGGGCAGCTCTGCCGGGTGGAGCATGCACATCTTTGTCCATTATAGTTCTATGTAGTATATATATTTAAACGTACCCTCAATGAACGTGAGCCTAATTGAAAGTGTGTTTTATTTTACAAATTTGAATCACGGTTTTTTCAAAATTTGTGGAACGCTAATTTTAATTTGCTTTAACTACATTACAAGCTTCATAACATACTTTCAAAGAAATCTTTTTTGAATTATAGTATTTTTTTAACGTCGCCATATTTGTGCTCCCATATGATGCTAATCGACGATGGGGGTTTGCGGTGTGTTTGTAAACAAAGCACATGCAATTTTTACAGAGGGGCTTGTATCAGTCGCAGAGACCGGGAATCGAACCCGGGTCACCGGCGAGGAAATCCGACACTCAACCAACTGAGCCACCGTATGATCTGCTAATAACATTATTCGAGGCGAAGAGAGAGACAATACGGCCCATGCAATTTTTATTTCTTATTTCTATTTTCATGCAAAGAACTAAAACTTCCACGGATTTACCCGTATATCTACGCATCCGTAAAGTGCCGCAATTGCTCTATACCTCCTCCTCTCTGCATACATGTATACCTTGAACAAACGAGGCCCCTCTCTCTCTCTCTCCCTTTCTCACGGGAGTAGCGGCCACGCGTTCCCACGAACTTGCACAAGCCGCGTTAATCAACGACGACGAGCCAGCAGCAGTAGCAGCAGCAGCCGGTCGACGGACGCAGCCAACGGATCTTGCCTCGATCAGATATTGCATTACCCCGGTGGCGATTGCGGATCGCTCGCTCGCTCACTGTCGACCCTTTTGATGCGCGAGCGCATACCTCGCTCTTGCATATTTCGAGATGTGTGAGGGAGGGAGAGAGAGAGACAGTGAGAGAGAGAGCGAGTGAGAGAGAGAGAGAGAGAGAGAGAGAGAGAGACGTACCGCAGGCAGTTTAACTTGCGGGTGGGATGATGTGCAGTATGCGGTAGCGCGTTTAAGGAAGTTGCGAGCAAGTATTGGCTTTTTGAGCGGTAGGATGGAGGGCGGGAGGGTGGTAAGCTCTCTGAGATACCTGTGGATCACGCGCGGAACTCGCCGATGAGGAAGTTGCGGGATGAGTTGAGGAATTCGCTATGGTTATGGAGAGATTAGTTTGACGTTTATTGTTGAGTCTTTGTTTTGAGAAGGAGAATTAGGTAATATTTGTTCAAAGTTAATATCAGCATTATTAATATTAAGTAGTTGTGAATCGTAGTCGTTACAAAATTGAACTGGAAACAAGATGATGGAAGTAGAGCATATCATTTAAGCAGGGCAAAATAACAATTATATATCTATTTTCAATATTAACGTGTATGATTCAAGTTTCATTGATCAGTGCGTTTCTGAAGCAAACCAAAGGTGCGAGAACCAACGAAAAGTCTGAAAATGTTGTATTGTATATTTTCTACATATATGTATTGTGGTTTATTGCAAATATACA